>PUFA01000012.1:14512500-15112500 GCA_003508835.1 Eonycteris spelaea
TTGTAAACACATTAGCCTTCTTATTTTTTCTTCATAACATGAAGCACATCCCCTCCTTACTGCCTTTGTCAAGGTTGTTCCTTCTACCTGCAAATCCCTGTCCTCATCTCCTTCTAGTCCTCACTCCAATGCCATATCCTTTGTGAGATGTCCCTGAGTTCTCTACTTTCAATTTAAAGTCCTACCTCCAGCACTTCCTTCTTTGCTTTATTTTTCATATATACTTATTATGAGCTGGCATAATATTTGTTTTACATATTAATTCACTTATTTTCTGTCTCCACTGTATCACCTTCTATCTTGCCCTACCACAGCCAACTAGACTGTAAGCTCCACGAAAATGATTGGTTTTGTTTGTTTTGTCCACTCCCTGAATTCCAAGCCCCTTGGTAGATAGTAGTTGCTCTGTATTTATTTGCTGATTGGATGATTCAATAAATCGACTAACATGAGTCCTAGCCATGTTGGATAACAGACTTCTACTCCACATAAAGTACTTGGTACAGTGTGTCACAATATCAATAAATGGCAGTTGTTTCTATATATTTCCCTATAGCAGGAGTTCCCTATAGGGAACTCCTGCTATAGGGAAAGGAGAGGTCATACCATCTGTTAAAACCCCTCTGTTGTTACAGCACAAAAGGAGCCATAAACTATAGAAAAATTCAAGGGTATGGTTGTATTCTGATAAAACTTTATTTACAGATTTAGCCCACAGGCTGTAGGGTGCCAGCCCGCACCTTGCAATAGAGCTTCCCAGTTTTGTTACTGAGATTTGTGCAAAAGAATTGCCTATCTCATGCCAAGCAATGAAACCAGGAGCAGTAGAAATAACCAGATCCCTCAAAATAGATGAAATAATGTCAAAACAATAAAAGGCTAAAATAAGCAATTCACTCAAGATTCAGTAAGGCATTCTGCAATAGTTTGATAGCACTTTGGATTTTTTTGGAAATAATGGGGCATCTGGTAGTTGATAAAGTTTTGATAAAACATAGTAAATTATTTTCCTCTTGAAATACCTAGAATCATTTCTATTCCCACACCTTGACTAACATAATGCACATTTATCTAATTTGCCTAGAAGAATTTCCAAATTTTCTATTTATAATATTCTATTGATCTTTCATTAAATTAAATAGATAGGCAGATAGAATAATTTGCTCTTTCAACATAAGGTTACTTCCTAAGAGCTTCTTAATTGTTACAATAATTCTTCTTAATATAATTATTTTAAATTATTTTAATTATCTTGTTTAGAATCTTTTCAGAATAGTGAGCAAATTTAGATTATCTATTCCACAGAATATGTTTTATCCATTTTATTTTAAACCAAAACTATTTGCCCATCTCCAGTTTTATTATTTCCCTCCAAAATAACCAACACTAGCTCAGTGATCTAAATTGAAGTTTCTTTCAATATTATGAAAATTTATCCTTTATCCATATGGAAGCAGATTCATTTCAAAGATCACAGTATGCCATATGTAGGACTATCTCTGGCAAAATGGTCCACTCATTGCAACACAGACTGAGAGGGGAAGGAGCCATAAATGCATGATTTGTACACTAAAGCAGAATGAGGGATGGGGAAATAACTCAAAACAGGCTTTCACGTCAAAGAAGCTGCCAGATGGGCAAAATGCAATGTCCAAAGACAAAACGGAAGTAACTGCATCACAGCTTCCAATTAGATCTATCTTCTAGTATATTAATTCTGTCTTCAGCTGTGTCAAATCTACTGTTCAATCTGTCTACTGAGTTTTTAATGTCAGTGACTATATTTTTCATTTTTAAAAATTCTATTTGGTTGTATGAACTTCTTTTTTCAAGTCTTCTTGGTCTTCTTCGTGGTGTCTACTAGTTTCACATGGTTTGATTCCAGTTATATCTTTAACTATTTTAGGCATACTTATTTTATGTTTACTATTCAGTAGTTCTATCTGAAATTCTTAATATTTATATTACTGCTGCTTATATATGCTGACCCTCAATGATGGTATATTGTTTTAGGTGTTTTATAATTTTGTATTGTGAACTCTTCAGGATTCTTCAGGACTCCACTGGTGGGAATCTTGTAGTACTTTGATTAAGAGTGTTCCTCCTGAGAGGATTTACTGTTATTTTGCCTAATGCCCAAAGTTTTCACAAGTTCAGACCTTTTTTATGTTAATTTATTGACTTAGAGTTTCCTGAACCATACAGATAGAAATGTTTGAATCCCAACTCTGGGTGAGAATAGGGATACAGTTAGGAATTTACCAGAAAGATTTTTTCTATTTAAAATCTAAATGAAGACATACAACTGTCCTTCAAACACCATTCTATACCAGTGAGTATGTAGTTTTTCTACTGTGAAATTTCAAAGGCCCCAGCTTTCTATGGGAGTCTCAAATGCAGTCCTTAAACTCATGGAATACCAAGGGCCTTACCTCCTGTTCTTGTGTAGGCACTAAGATCTAAACCTCTATGTGACTGAGACAAGGATTTCATGGCCCTCTCCTGATCCCCTTCCTCAGGCTGTCAAAGTACCATCTAGTGTGGTTTGACTCTGGTTTTAAGTTTGTTCTTTATTTTCAGCTGACTGGGAATTTCCTTAAATGCTTTCTAGCTCAGCTACACATTTAAAAATGATACTTTTTATATTTTATCTAGCATGCATTAGTTTTTTATAGCAGGAAGATTTCTGGGTAATCTAGTTTGCCATACTGCCAGAATTAGAAGTAGCAAATGGTAGCATGATGCCATAAATATTAGTAAGATTTGTTAAAACTAAGCATCTCAAACCTGAAGGAAAACCATTACAATTTTTCAGAGATTGATAAAGTAATGCAACACTAAATATAGAATTTGCAAAGTGTTATAAAATGTGGTAATAAATATTTAGAAGCTTATTTTGAGGTTTCTCATTTTAAAGCAAAGGTAAAAAGCATAGCCACATCCATTGGGAAAACACTTGTTCTTTCTGTCACAGTTAAAATGGCTGAAATAATATCCAAAAAAAGCATATGATGAAACCTAAAATGTATATCTTTGTCAGGAAATATTGTCGGATGATGTATGGAAACCATTACAGAAGAGTGAAGAAACAATGCTGGAACAAATTACATAGTGTTGAAGGTTTGCTATATATTTGGAAGAAGCACTAATGTTTCTAACACATTTCAGCTTATGGTATTCTCCAGATTCTGTTTCCAATAATAAAACAAATAAGCAACCATTTTTTTGTGAGCCACTAAAAAAAGGACCAAATAATATTTTCCCTCATTAATAAATAACTTCTTTTAGAAAAATTATCATATGTGGAAAATTGTAGACAACTATTTGAACTGGAAATTTAAAATTCCCAAGCAAGGTACAGATAAAGCCCCTCACATGAAATGCCTTCCCTCTGTCATTTACAGGCAAGCTATTGCAGCAAAGATGGTAAAGCCACGAGAAAACACGGTGCTACAGAATAGGGTTAGCTTTATAAAAACAAGACATTTAAAAAGGTAGGGTACTCCCTGCACTCATTTGCAGAGAGTAACTTTCTTAGATCAGGTTCCCTGGAAAGCAGATGCAAAGAGCTGATAGAAATTTTATTGAAGAGTGCCCTCAGGATCAACTATTTGGGAAGTGAAGGAGGTAGAATTAGCCAGAGGAAAAAACTGAACTGTGACACAGTTACCACAATGTCCTCAATCAATTCTGTGGAGAGTTCTGGAGTTAGGATGGCACTTCAATGTTGTCCCACTTTGTAGCAAGTTGGCCAGGCCTCCTTTATATCCAGCACTGACCAGTTATTGAATGAGAGCTGCCCTGGGTGGTGGAGGGGTGGGGAGACCTTGAGTGAGGCATCTTTCTTCTGCTGAGTTCAATACCTAGAGAATGACCTATATGCCACCAACACACTGTAAAGGACCATGAGCAGTGACCAAAGCATCCACTGAAACAATCACACAGAGCATTAGAGGTGAGACTGTGGCAAAGTCCTTAAATGAGTTAGCAGACTTAAATAATCCCAATCAGCTGACCTTTGCTATAGTGACAATTAGCAAATATGGCAATATGACACACCACAAAAAAATTAACCTAATAATAAATGAGAAAATAACTATTTCTTGAAAGATGTTTATGCTATAGAGTTTGAAAACAAAAGTTTTCAAAAAGGAACAGGACAAACAAATAGAGATTCATGGACATGGACAATGGACTAATCATTAGCAGAACAGAGGGGAGAGGTAGATGGGGGGGAAAAATCTTAATTATTTCTTCAATTAAATAAATAAATAAAATAACAAAAAAACATTAGATTTACTAATGTAAAACTAATTTTTTATTGGTTAGCATTTAATATTTGAAAATTAATTAATCATAAGCAATTTAATTAATACATTTCATAGCTGTTCATGACTGTTCAAAAGGTTTAAATTATTTTATTTAAGATGATGTTCATATTTTCTCATGTGATAAAACAGAAATGATTTTCTGTAAGTCACTCAAAATCTTGTTTTAATCATTTTTCACATTCCTGGTTCTCTCTCCCCCCTTGTTAAAATCAAAATGGAGTGACCTCTTAGAGAATTCAATATCTGAAATATTATGTAGGAGGAAGTGATAATAGTTTTAGCTGCAAAAAAAATTTGTTCTTCCTCAGAACTTCTCCTCTACTCCATCCTCATTCTGATCCCCAAAGAATGGTAAAATGATACAGCAAAGTTACTGTTTAGCAACTAGTGTCATGTAATAATCCCCTCTAGCCTCCTTTCTCCAGCTCTTCTGACCTTTCCTGACTGGCTGATTCACAAAAGGAAGAGCCTTCCACCTAGAAATTTAGAGCAGTAGGGATTGTGCCTGACTTAAGAAAAGCCTGAGAGGAATGAATACACAATCATTTTAATTATGCAAACAGACCATAAAATGCATGTAAACAAAGATTATGTTCTCACTTGAGTATTTATATTTTACCATTATGTAATACAAGTTACAGTGAGGGCTTATGTAAATCTGAAATAAGCCTCTCAAATAACATTACAGCACGTCTCCTCACAGCAACAGCTCTCAAACACTGAGAGCCAATTAATGTAGGCACCTCCAAACAGCATGTCCCCCAAAAGTCTGTCACAAAATTACTATATACAAGATATTGCTGAGTACTATGTTCTACAGGGGGAATTAGCTGAAAAGAGAAGCTATGTACAAGAAGTCACTCTTCAGCAGTTTGCCCACGTGCAGGAAATGAACCATAAGCATCATCTATGAATATTCATCCATGGATATACAAAATCAAAGTTCCTTTGGGAATTCTCTCACAAATGTAGACAAACTAAGAATCTTGAACACACCTAAAAAAGCCACTTTTGCTGCAAATAGAAAAACTTTGTAACTCCAAACAAGCCCTCTGATTTAGCTGATTTGTTACAATTGTTATACGTTTTATATCAATTTGCATACTATTTTTTCCATACACAAAATGGTAACAACAAAGCCAAAGATTTTTATCAATAATTATGTTTCCCCTCTTTAAGGACTTAGTGATATAAAAGGACAAAGAAGTGGGTTACAATGTTAACAAAGAACCTGGCCAGATGTTGTGATCTTACAGTTATCAAGACATCACACAGGAAAATATACGATCATCTCTTCTTTCCTCCTCTGTGAAGATGGAAGACAATCAGCCAATATCCTCTTCACAACAACACTTTAAACCTAAAACCTTGCCTTCTCTTCTCTAGAAAAAGCATTCTCTATTCCCAGGGGGCTATTATACTTATCTCAAACTGGTCTGCATCTCTCCCTCTGCTGCCACCACCTTAGTGTATATCCCTATCATGTCTTACCTGGAGCACTCCGGTAGCTTCCTAAATGATCTCCCCCATTTATTCTGGCAGCGCTCTCCACCTCCTTCCACACTGCTGCCAGAGTGACCTTTGACTTCATTTCACTAATGTGCATAGGCCTCCCCAATAATTTCAAAGCAAAATCCATTAATATCATCCAGAAGGCCTTGCCTTACTGGTCTTTGTCCACATCACAACCACATTCTGCAACACTGATTCTTCTCTGCACACTAAAATATCTTTTAGTTCTGGGAGACCCATGCTCCTTCAATCTCAGGGCCTTAGCACATGCTCTTCCTTCCTAAAATACTCTTTTTATCCCCATCTTTACTCAATGAACTTCTATTCATCTTCCAAATCTCATTATAAACACCCTGACAACCATGCCTAGATTAGATCGCGTTCCTCTGGTAGATATGTTCTTAGCATCCTGTAGTTCATCTAGAATACATTACAATTGCAATTAACTAACTAGACATGAGTTGTTGATTTATCTCTATAAAAGTAGAGACAGGCCCTGTCTTATTCATCACCATCTCCTTAGAGCGCAGTGTCTTCATGGGTAGGCATTCAATAAATATTTATTAAATAAATGATTAAATACATTTAATAATTTATGGGCTGGGTCCTCTTTAATTTCTACACATTATTTTAAAAACTAGAAAAAACATGAGAAAGCAGCCTAACATCCTAAATACAAGAGTGAGGTTACATCCAGGACCCCATAAATTCTATGTACATTAGCAAAAATACTGTCCTTTCATGGTATTGGATGATTGGTATACTGATTTATACCACCAGCTCATCCCACCAATTATTTAAGATAATACAGTAGCTTTTCCTTTTACTGACTATAATTCAAGGTATTGTGCCCAAGGTGTGATGAGTTCTGGTAAAGCCATTATCTGGTCTCTCACTAGTCTCTTTGTTAGGATTCTTCACTTTCTTTTAACTACATTAATAATTATCATTATTTATACTCTTCATATTTATATTATGTCCTATTTGCATGTAACTAATTAATAACTAGTAAGAAGTATTATCACCATTTTATAGATGATAAACTGGGGCCACATAGCTAGATGAAGGTAGGATTCAAATCCAGGTCTATTTCATTAAAATAAGCCTCTAAGAACCAGATGTCTCCCTCAGTAATGATGGGAGATCCCAATTCCCTCCTGTCTGGTGGTCCTCCTTCCTGAGGCCTTCCTATAACTCAGCAAGTAAGTGACAGTCTAATGGAATATATGCAGATTCCCTTGCGTTGACAATTGCCCCTGTTTGACTGCCAATGGACGGCTATCTGGAAGTGCTTGCTGTCATGTTCTGATCCTAGGCTTGACCCCCTTGTCCTGACAACTACCTCAGCTGGTTCTGTAATTGTTGTAACCTTTGGACATTGTGCCTGAAATTGTCTGGCTCTCCTAGCCCACACCAGCCATTGCAGCAATTTAGGTCTTACCTTGCTAGACACTAGCCTAGGTCTAGCTTTTCAACCTCCACACAGACCTCAACACTGCAAAAGGTTCCAGCAGGCCCCATACCAAATATACTTCACTTCCAAAGAGAGGTGTGTGTGTATGAAAGAGAGAAAGAGGAGGGGACAGGGGAGGAGGGTAGAAGTTGATTGAAATTTTTGTTGAAAAGATAAAACACGCAAATGATATAGTATATAAACGAGTGACAATATAGCCCACATTCAAACTGCAGAATTCAGAGAAGACATGTAATGGGCAGTCAGAGAAGGAATAAATACTGATAAGAAGGATTCTCAAGGAAGCTTAAAAAAGAAAGTATGACTTCAGTCAGATAAGGAGCTAGATTATAAAGGGGCTTAAATACCATAAGTATGTGTTCCTTAAACTTAAATTATTTGTGGAACCTTACCACATCTATAAACTATCTGTAGTGCTTTTAAAATTGTTTTTAAATTGATTCACCTATTCTACTGAAATAAGTTTATTTCAAAAGGAAACTTATACTGTTACTTTTATATCACTGTAAATGCTAGTTGTAGTTTTCAAATACACATTAGACTCAAAATATGACAAATAAAACTATAAAAGTATGCATTCAAGTACATTTAAAACCATCTCATATACCAACAGCAGTATGCTGGATGCACTTTGGGAAACACCAACCCAAATACTTGTAGTTAGTCAACAAATGCATGACTCTCTTAGGCAATAGTGTGATACCTTTCCCTTTCTCCTCCTCCCCAGAAACATTTCCTCCATCCCCCTCCTCTTGCATCCTTCTTAAAAGAGATTTATGTATTCACTTTCTCCAATTTCTCTCCTCCCTTCTTCTCTTAACCCATTCCAGTCAGGCTTTTACAACTACCATTCTGTCACCTGACATCTAAAAACACCACTGCTTCTCAGATTTCCCTGCATTACCAGGCACTCCTCAGCTTTCTCCTCTGATTTCTCCTTTCTCCTCCAGCTCTTAATTTTGGTGAGTCCTTGGGTTCGGTCTTGTAATCTTTTTTTTTCTATGTGCACACTCACTTCTTTGGTAATCTCATTCAATAATATGACCTTAAATACATTAAAAACACCCTATATACTAATGATTCTCAAATATTTATTTCCAGCTCAGATGTCTCCCCTGAACCCCATGTGTGTATACTGCCTATCAGACACCTATACTTGGATATGTGGAAAATCTCTCACTTTTAACATAGTCAAATTCTAACTCCCAATCTTTGCCCCCAAACCTGTTCTACCCACACGTCTTTCTAACTCAGTTGATGGCAACTCCATCGAAACACCTATCATTTCCTACTGAAATTTCTGCTCCCAGCCATTGTCATCATCTGAGCCATCATCTCTGTCCTCAAAAATGCAATTAGCTTCTAATCTGATTCATCCTAATATATAATTTCGACTTTTAAGATCTACTTTCTTAACAACTTTTAAATATACATGACAGTACTATTAACTATAGTCACCATGCTGTATGTACATCCCTAGGACTTTTTATTTTATAACTGGAAATGTGTACCTTTTGACCACCTTAACCCATTTTGCCCACCCCACACCCCATAACCCCTCTACCTCTACCCCACTTCTGACAACTACCAATTTGCATTCTGTATCTATAAGTTTGTGTTTATTTTGTCATTTTTTAAAGATTATACATATAAGTAAGTCATGCAGTATTTATCTTTCTCTGCCCCCAAGATACACCCTTTTTGTCATAAATAGCAGGATTTCCTTTTTTTTTTATGGCCCCTGTCCTCATAGACCTTACACATTTTAGAAATGACAGACATTAAACAAGTAATTACAACATAATGAAATGTGGCATGAAAAATGAAACCTTTTTTTTTTTTTGCTACAGCTGGTTTAGGATTTAGACTCTTCTTAAACTATACGCTTAAGAAAATATGTCTCAAAATTTACATAGGTCCCAGTACAAGGCCTTCCACTCACATTAGCCATTCCTGTGAAAGGGAGGTTTAAAATGTTCATTATAGCTGAGCACATTATTATTCCAACAACACAGAGGTTCTATTACTGAGATAGAAGAAAAGAAGGAATATCAGGTAGGCAATGGCAGTCTCTGTCTTAGTGTTCAAAAATACATTTGTTCTGTGAATGAATAAAATCATCATTAAAGTCACTCCATCACTTTGATTTCTCAATTAATAACATACATTTCCTAACTCTCACTTAACAATACTCATTTCCTTATTATCTTAGGTCATTAATTTTCCTAGTGTCTCAATTTGTTTTAAGTGTGTTTCTACTATAGATTTTTTAAAGTACAGTAGTTCCCCTTATCTGGGGGGATACATTCCAAGAACCCCAATGGATACCTGAAACCACAAACTATACCAAACCCATATTTACTATTTTTTCCTAAACATACTTACCTTCAAAAGGTGGTATTGCAGATGAGCTTCCATCTAAGTAGAACCCTATATGGTATGAGTAATCAGGTATTTAATAAGAGGCATTTCTATGGAAACAAAAGAAAAACAAAGGTTAATGAGTGGAGCAAATTAAAAACTTAGTTTCTGAGCCTAAAAGTCATCAGCTGAGATATTTCTAGATTTAAGTTCAAAGCATCTTTAAATGGCAGAATGAAGGTGACACCTTCAATCTGATGAATTTTCCTGGTTTGCAGTTTGAATGTCTGATGATGTCATAATTTTCTGGTGAACTCTCTGAGTGGCCTACACAGTAGCAGGCATGAAGATGATACATATATGATCTGTTATGGTGAAGTTTATATCAAGTTGTCTCTCTTTAGCTAGTTAGGGTGTAGGGAGAAGACAGTTTAGTTTTTAGTGATTCCAAGTCAGAGGGTGGGAGAAAATTAGAAATGTTAGTTTGGAGAGTTGTAACCAGATATTAGAAACTAAAATTCAGGATCCAGTCCAGTTTGCAAGTAGATAGCAAAACCTCAAAGACAATAAACAGGACTAGAATCTGATAATGGGTACACCATAGTTTTCTATTGAGATACAATTTTTCTCTCTACAGTCACCCCATTTTTATCATATATATTCATAGTAACACTAATTTGTTTGTATAATAAGTGTAGTCTCATTAAATTTGGCCTTGTTACTTAAATAAATATGGCAAGAATAGTGATATTATGCACATTTTTAGATTTGATACTTCAGTTAAAGTTCTGCTAATATCCAAAGCAGTTTATTGGCTCAATAAAGTCAACTTTAGAGTCTTAAAATTGGTAATAAAGAATCTCAGATTAGATTTTGAATAGTCTCTTTAAGCTAAGAAAGTTCAATGAGATTCAAAGTGAGTACACAGTTCAAAGACAAAATTGTTAAAAATTTCAAGAGGCTGCAGAACATTAAAACAAGTGTGAAGCCTTTCTAAACAGAGGGCCCCAAGAACAAAGTAAGCATGTCATGGAAGCCATTTACTGAGCATCCTGAACACTGTATGGTAATGAGGTGGAATGAAATATGGATGGACCCATATATTACACATATTTCATACATTCATATACATGCTCTGTTGTCTCATCAGACTTTACTTACAAGTCATGAGCTCAAAGACAATTAAGCATTTCAAGATGGCAAGAACTGAGCAAAACCTCTCTGCTCCTTCTTGCTCCTTGATGCTTCTGCTCATATAGCCACACCACCCAGTAGTAATAAACTGAGGACTATTGGACATAATCTGGTGGATGACACTTGCAGAACAAATGTGGCCTGGAGAAGGATGTCTAATATCTTCCACAGAAATCAGGAAGGCTTGAGGTGGGCTTAAACTAGAGTGAAGATGTAAATGTTAGTTATCTTTAAAAGAACAACAACTTTATAATAAATCGAAAGCCTAAATTCAAAGCACTTGTTTAGGTTTCATTTATCTATTGTTTTATTGTCCCAGTGAATATTTACTGACTTCAAATTGCTAAACAGATGAAGATTTAACTATGATTTAACTACCCTATGCAACTTGAATAAACAGGCAATAAATGACAAGTCGGTGCCACAAGGAGTACCAAGGGGAATCTGCATGGCAATAAGTACAAAGGAGGGTACTTAAGGGGGCTCTGGGGAAAGATAAGGCTTCTGGAATTCACCTCTACGATGACACCTGCAGCATGGATGAGTAAGTGGAGCCCAGGGGGAGAAAAGACTCTTCTTGACAAAAGAACAGCATAGGCAAAAGCAGCGAGAATTATACGGAAATGAAAAAAAAAAGAAAGATTCAGAACGGGTGGAACCCTGGGGTTCCATCGGGCTCTTTAAAAACCAAACACCTTAAGGAGTTCTTAAATGCAATTGCAGAGCCATAATTTAAGAATTTCATAGTAACACTATGAAGAACGTAAGGGAGTAGAGTCCATCATCAAAGTAGGTAATTGTGCATCTCATACGGGTTAGGTACTTGGCTGGATTACGGGATTGAAAAGTGACTGAACATAAGAAACACTTAGAAAGTAGAATTGACAGGTTGAGTGACAGACTGGACGTGGAAAGACTGCGAGAGGATAAAGAATCAATTAGAAAGATGCCCCAGACTTCTGGGACGGTAACAGGATAGATGGCGCCATTTCCTGATGGTTAAAGAGCCAAAGGTAATCGAGCAGGGAAAGTACCTGAAGCTGAATATTTCAGGTATCTGCAACTTCCTCAATAATACACTGTTAATCCAAAATTTGCTCCCTGTTTTGGTTTTAATATCCCTAAAATTTGCCTCCGTGCAGCAGGTTGACTGCTTGAGTGGGTAACCAACCTAGGAGATTCTTTTCACAAGAGGGAACCCTCGAGCACAATCTCGAAGATGGGAAAGTGTAAAACGAAAGAATCAGGAAGCTTTTCGGCGCCTTAAAATACCCACCCCTGCAAGGGTTGGGAGGTGCTCCACCTCTAAAAGCCGACTACTCAGAGCAGAATAGCGCCAGCCGGTCAAGCGAACCAGAATACAAGCTCCGCCCACCGCGACGAGGACTACGAGTGCCCGGATGTGGATTCTCCGCGAGAGTGAGTCACGTGAGGACGCCCGGCGGGGCGGAACTCTGCCTGCGTCAGTGGTTGCGGCGTCGTCTCACGTGACCGCCTCCCAGCCAGCCAATGTGTGAGCACGGCGGCGAATTTTGAATGTGGTCCTCTTAGTCGGAGGCCGACGAGACGGTACCTTAGCCCTGGAGGGCCCAGAACACGGAGCACGCACAGCTGACAGTTTCGCGCAGACTTGGAATGTGGAGGAGGGCGACAGCTGCGGCAGAACTGGTAGCCAAGGTATTATTGTAGACGTACCTGCGGGAGGCGGGCCTCCTGGCCCTCTTCCGGCAAGGCACCGCCTCCCCCCACTCCCGCCCCCTGGCTTTCCTGGAGCCTCTCGGAGGAAGAGGAGGCCGCCGGATTTTCAGGTATGGATCAGAAGTGTCGTTATCTCAGTTCCTTTTCCCTCGGGGTCTCTGTCGTTCAGAGTTCGGTGGTCAAATGCTCAGGCTGCGGAGTGGGACTGACTGGGTGTCTTTACCTGCGCTTTCGGGTGACCCAGTTTCTTCTGTCAAATAAGTGGGGACCCAAACCTCCTCTCCTGCCTTGCAAAATTGTGTAAATTAAGTGATGTGTAAATAAAGCATTTACAATAGTTAAAAACCAGGCTCATCCTAAGGGCACACAAACTGGCAGCAATATTTTGTGCAGCGCAATACTCTTGACGCCCTCCCTTTTTGCATCATGCTTTAGTGACCCTGAAGAGGCCTGCACCGACCAGTCACCCCCACCTGGCTGCCTCAGCGGCAGGAATACCAAAGAATTATGACAGAGATAAAATATTCTAAGTACTTTTGAATCCGTACCCCTTACCGAAATGCTATACAAATCGAGATCGCCCGCACTGTGACCTGTTTTCATTCCTTCTCTCCACCACACCCCCACGTTATCACCATCGGACTAAACAGGAAACAAAACTTCCGATACGGTAAATTTCTTTTGTGATTTTAAGTCGACTAAATGTAATACAGTTTTTAAGGTAAAGCTTTGCTTTTGAAAACCGTAACTAAACTAACTTGATTAGTTAATCTATATGGCTCTCAAACATCTCCAGTTCAAACTTCAAAAACTCCGCTGTGGTATGCTGTCTTATACAACTCAGTATTAGTGCTTTCAAAATAGTTGTGCTTGCCCTACTGGAAACATCCCAGTATATATTGTATCTATATCGGCAGAAAGCTAATATTTAAGTGGGATCTAGAATATCTATATTTAGGACCCCACACACTGCATGCAGGAAAATAAGGGCTGGAGAAATCCTCAAGAAAATGTAAGGCTCAGGAAAATATTTGACTAAAAGGAGACGAAGGTAAACTTTGTAGTGATAATTGTCTATGTAGATTGTTGTAGGAAACAATTATTTTTTTGCAGTTTTAAGATCTACAAAGTGCAATCTAGGTAAGAGATGTTCATGAAAAGTAGTTTGACATGCTTAGTAGCAGAACGCTGAAGCATATTTGCAGCATTGAAAGATTTAAGTAGACTTATGTATTGATATACTTAATAGCATATTACACTTGTCCATGTATGTTTTGCTACTTTTAACTGTATATAAAACAGTCATTACTTAATGTCTGGTTTGCTCTATTCATGATATACTGGGAGTTAACAGACCTGAGTTTTAGTATGAGAAAATTGACACGTTCCTGTGACCCAGTTCCTACTGGTTCTAGTTCTATCATTGTTATAAAGCTATGTACTTTGAGCTAGTTCTTCATTTACTAAGTTCTATTTAATCATTCTTTATGAACAGCCTGTGTTTTCAAACTTGTTTTATATTTAATAATATTATATTTTAGAAAATGTAAATATTCTTTATTTTAAATTTCTAGGTAGAAGATGGCCAAAGAAAGGATCCTCAAAAAGTCCTTTCAAGATAGCCTTGAAGACATAAAGAAACGAATGAAAGAGAAAAGGAATAAAAATTTGGCAGAGATTGGCAAACGAAAGTCTTTAATAGCTGCACCATGCCAAATAATCAGTAAGATTTTCATGTTGTCCTTTTGCATCACTTTTTAAGTTTAGATTTAATAACTAATAAGACATTTTTTATCCTCTTTTAGCCAGTACTTCTACACTGCTAAAAAACTACCAAGACAACAACAGAATGTTAGTTTTAGCTTTGGAAAATGAAAAATCCAAAGTGAGAGAAGCCTATGACATCATCCTACAGCTGAGAAAGGAATGTTACTACCTGACATGCCAGTTATATGCACTGAAAGAAAAACTTACTTCACAACAAACAGAAGAACTTGCTCAGGTATTTTAATTACAAAGGCTAAATTTCTAAGAAAAAAATGTTAAAGCTGTAAGTTAGTAGATCAGTTGTAAATCTATGAATTAAATCAATTATGTTCTTTAAATTAATTACTGGTAATTGTGTTATAAGTGAATTGATCAAAACATCTTTTTTCAGTGCTCCAGCACAGCTATTGTATGTGGCCAGTTAAGAACATTTCAAGCATAAAGGTGATTGAGGCTTATGTTTTTATAACTTGCTTCTGAAAGCATATAGCAAGACAAGGTACACTGCCAGTCCCTTTAAATGTTCAGCTAAGTCAGTCAAAAATAGGGCAACTAAGTTAAAGGTCTAAAAGTGGTAGTTGAAGCAGACTAGTCCAAATCAGTACTATGATTCTTAGCTTTTCTATGTAGTTTTGCTATATCCAGTGAGGTTTTATGAGAACTACTTTAATTTGTGGGTGGAATGTATTTAAGTGCTTTTTGGAGAATCATTTTTACCTACTAGGTAGCTAAATAAAGAAGACGACGTTAAGAAATATCCTGAACATTTTACTGTCCATATTTTAATCTGATTGTGTCCAATGTTGTATAGAAGGGCCAGCCAAAATATAACAGACATGGAGAAAGCTTGATTTAGAATATTCTTTATGTCTCTGTACCTTAATCCCAAGAAGAGCAACAATGAGCCAGTTTCTTCTTTCCTCTTCCCAGAAACCACTGCCAGGGAAACTCATGGGTAGAAAAAGAGAAAAGCAGTACTGAGTGTCAGGTGTGAACAGAAGAGTTTACTTTTTTCCCAGGTGGCCATTGTTTGCTTTGCCAGTGAAGATAGTCGTGTTGGCAGGAAACCAGAGAAGAAAGCCAGACTATAGTGATTAGGTTAGGGATATAGACTTGAGAAAGGAATTAAAGTCACCTCTTTGTTGACAGGAGGAATCAGTGAAAGAGTTCTTACTTCCCTGCAACTAAGGTGATTCCATATTTTTTCTGTGCATGGTATACAGAATGTGTGTGTATATATACACATATACATACATATATGCAATATATACATATACAGTGTAATAGAGAAACATCTCTATAAAAAGATTAGATATGATTTCTTTACCTTCATGTGAGGGTTAGATTATTTCAAATATTTTTTTCCATTCCAAATGTAATCTTTCCTAATATTTTTCTTCTCATTGGTCAACTAGTAAGGGAAAGTATTCCTCCAAATACATTTGAATCTTCCTCTTCCTTTTCCAAAGCTTTTGGTGAAAATCACACATAGAATAATATAAAATAGTACCCACTGAGATAATCACAAAAACATCGGGTGGTAATTCTGTTATTGCAGGCCTTTTGACATTTATCAATGATTTTTCAATATTTATTAAAACATACTGTTAATTGCTGGGTGAATGTCCTCTTAGCATTTAAAATATCAAAGTTTGTTTTCTGCCACATGCTTCTTGCATATGTCACTCTACACTCATGCTTCCTTGTTTATCAAGTCAATTTTACAGTGATGGAGAAGCTTAAGATGCTTTAATAAGAATGTTTTTCTTGCCTACCAAGTTATCTAATAAAGATTAATCAAAAATTAATTTCTAATAGCCTTTTGTTCCCCAAACTTTATAATGGATCTTTTTAATAATTTGTTTTTAAATTATATCACACTGCAATTAAACAGTCTCCTTTATTTACCTTCGGCAATAATACTCATTTTGGAACATTAGCTATATTTTAAAACTTTTAACAGGATTAAATTTCTGGTGGTTTTGTTTCTGCCGAATAGTTTTAACCTATTCACTATTATATTACCATATTATATATGCATCAAATTTCAAAAAGCAACTGAATTAGAATGACTTCTTAGGAATCGGACTGGAACTCTCGTCTTCCTAATACAAGTCTACAAATCTCCCTATATCTAGACTTGTGTTCTCCATCTTCCCTCTTGTTGCAGTGGCAGAAGTGTCCCTGCTCCCATCAAAGGCCAGGCCCTTCCCTTGTGTATCAGTTCCCTTCTCATCTACCTTAGGACTTTGCTCCTGAAAGTTGTGCTCTCTTCCAAAATGTATCTCCCTCTCTGCTGAATCATTCTAGCTATCATACAAATGTGCTTTAGAATCTCTCACCTTAAGAAGGAAAGAAAATAAATAAAACCTCTCCTCATCTCATATCTCTTTATGCTTATTTCTCTGCTTTTTTTTCACAGCAGAACTTTATCAAAGAAAACAAAGCACTTACTAACTTCACTTCAGCTTCCATTCACTTTTGAACTCACTGGACTTTACCATACCTTTCTATTGTCACTGTGTGTCAAAGTCACAAAAAACTCCGTGTTGCCAAATCCAGTGTCACTTCTCTTCTTGACCTTGAAGTCATAACAACAAGGGTATTTGCTGGAAATACTCTGATCTCTTACCATTATATTCTAGTTTTCATTCTACCTTTCTGACTGTTCCATGCCAATCTCTTTTCCTGACTTCCTCACTTTTAAATGTCAGTGGTCTTAGGCCCATCTTATCTTATCCACGCCCATAGCCTTAAATACTGTCTACTTGCTGGTAACTTCCAAATTTATAGTGCAAGACCTACACACACACACCCCTACTACTCGATATAGCCACTTAAATATTTATAAAGTTTCTCAAACATATTTTGTACAAAGCTCAATTCTTTATTTTCCCCCTCCCAAATATATACTTCTGTCTTCCTCTGTAAGTCTTAATCATCTCAATAAAACAGCTTACCCATTTGCTGAAGTCAAAACCATCAAAGGCTACCCTCTCCCTCATTGTTCCCACCTCCATCTGTATTCAATCTGAACATACGTGGTTATCTCAAGACCTCCCACTCAGCTTCACCTTCATAGCCATAGGATTCCAGTCCTATGTAGTATCATGCCCTTCTTAATTTACTGTGATAACTTCGTAACTCCTTCTGCCCTTGACCCCTTCCAATCCATGTTTCCACACAGTAGCCAGACTGATCATTTTAAAACTTAGATCATTTTATTTCCTTGCTTAATATTTAAGTGACTGCCCATCACACTTAGACTAAAATTCAAACTCATGGCTCTCAAGACCCTGTATTATCTGGCCTCTGCACACACATCTCTATTATTCTTCTGTTCCTGCACTGTTCTTCTTAGTGACTATGTTCCAGCCACAATGGCCTTTCTTTTCTTTTCACAACAAGGTTTTTCCTACATCATGACTATTGTATATGCTGTTTCCATGGCTTTCTCTTCTCCCTGCTCTTTTGGTGGCTGGGCTCTTTGCATTCTTCAGATTTCAGATGAAAGCCGCCCTATCAAAGAGTCCTCTGTCACTTCACTCTGAGTTATTTCTTTCATAGCACTTAACATTATAAGTAATTACATATATATGTATGTATGTGTGTATATATATATATACGTATATATATATATATATATATATATATATATATATACATATATATATTTTTTTTAATTTGATCTCCCTGCACTAGAATGTAAGCTTTAAGAGGGTAGGACTTAACCTCTTTTAGAACACTGCCTGGCACCATGGTAGCCTGTCAATAAGTAGTTATTAAATAAATGAATGCTTTGTTATGAATATTTCAATTTTACCAGTGTCTTTTTGTTTGTTTTAATACATTAACAGAACCATGAAGTATGTCCCTCTGGAATGGACTCCAATAGTGACAAGAACTCTGGGGATTTATTTGTGAAGGATTTACCGTTAGTATCAAATTCATTATTATTATTAATACCAAGAAAGTATTAATTCTGTGATCCATTTATGAAAGGAAATTTATATCCTATTGACTCTAGTATTTGGAGTCTGATGTTCTCTCTACTGAGAACGCATTTAAGGAAATTTAATATGTTGAAATTCTGTTATAGATAGCCAAGCCAAAGCTTTCTTATATTTAGTTTCTCTTTTGATGTCTAAGAATAAGAAGCTTTTCTAGAATTTTTAAATTATTCCTTTCAGTTATATTTTTCTTGTATCAAGATTTTATTCTAAGGATTGGTTATTCAAATGATAGCATTTTGCTAATACTATAAATAATCTGGTTTAGAAAAGAAATATAATAACATATTTAACACCACTGTCACCCTGTCTTGCTAAACCAATATATTTCTAAATACAATCATATTTCATATACCCTCTTGCCATTTTCTTGGATTAAGTATACTTTATTTGTTTGCTATTAAATTATTGAGATATAATTACATACAGTAAAATGCACAGATGTTAATTATAGAGTTCAATGAGTTTTACTAATGTATATACCTGTGAAACCAAAACCTCAAGATACAGAGTATTGCCATCACGCTAGCCTGGAGTTTTTTAATATTAACATTATTGACGTTTTGGCCTAGATCATTCTTTGTTGTAGAGAGCTGTCCTAAGCATTGTGGGATATTTAGCAGCATCCTTGAACTCTATCCACTAAATACCAGTAGCACTCCTTTACCCCCAGTTTATGAGAACCAAAAAGGTCTCCGGACATTGCCAAATATTCCCTGTGGGGATATAATTGTCCTCAAGTAGGAACTATTGCCTTATGCCATTCCCTGATATCCTTTTTGAGTCTATATCCCCCTCCTTGCAGAAATAATCACAAATAATCACAAATATGATTTCTTTTCCCACGTTAATTTTAAGCATGAATAGTTTTAAAATCGTCGAACTTTAAGATTAGAAAAAATATGTAATGGGCAAAAAGTAAAATATGGTAATTGAGTTTTTATAAGATTTCTAAAATTGTTATTAGTTGGTTACCTAAACCTATATTTAAATTTTGGTGTCTAGAGGCAAAAATTTTCTACAGAAAATAAAGAATAAAATTATAA
This sequence comes from Eonycteris spelaea, assembly GCA_003508835.1. Taxonomy (NCBI): domain Eukaryota; kingdom Metazoa; phylum Chordata; class Mammalia; order Chiroptera; family Pteropodidae; genus Eonycteris; species Eonycteris spelaea. The sequence goes on from PUFA01000012.1 coordinate 14,531,894, forward strand.
TTAAAATGAAACAGCCAGTAAATAGTAAATACTTTTTCCATAAACCAAAGGCAGACAAGATTTTTAAAGAAAATAAACAGTATTAACTTCAGAGGAGTCAGTAGTTAAGCACCATAAAATCATGCAGTACCGAAAAAAATCACAACTGAGCAGGCTCCAAAAGAGTAGAATAATCAAACTGCATTTTTAAATATATTTTATAAGTCAGTTCTGATTGGCTGTTTCTTGAGTTACGTGAAATTATGAGTTATGGCATGTTTTAAGGGAAGAACAGTCTATTTGATGTTAGTTATTCCAGTAGGAGTTGGGTGTTAGTCATAACAAATCAGCCTCCATGTAATCAGTATAAATATTTTTTGGTTTCCTTTGATATAGAACTAGATATACTGATTTAGGATGGAATTATGAAATAACACTGAAGAAAAGTTAATATCAAGAAAGTCTAAATTTATTTTTATTGCATAATTGTTTAAATAAAATTCTATTTTTCAATGGTATTTTCCAAGGCAAGTTCCTCTGCAGGAAGCTCACTTTCCAGGACAAGGAGAATCATTCCAAACAGAAGGTAATTCAAGTGAAAATTTGAAAAATATGACTAAGGGTAAGATGAGATCTTTGAGAACAAGGAACATAATTAAATTTCTCCAATTTTTCTTTTTAACTTAAATCTGCTCAACTAGTATTCTTCTGCTCACAGCAAATATGTTTATTTTACACAGAATAGTAAGAGTTTTAAAATAAATCCTTTTATTTTTCCAAGTCTATAATCAGAAACCTTGGCTATAACTATGCCTGTAATTTACTGAGTCCAACTCCAAGTGTCAAGCTCTATATCAAGCATTGTACATATATTACCTCCCTTAACCATCACAACAACCTTGAATATAGGTACAATCAGTCCCATTTTATACTCAAAGAAGTAAAGTATCTCACAGGAAGTAGCCTAGATGGTAGGAGTTCGGGTTTAAACTCAAAGTCGACCTCCAAAGCCATGCCCTTCTTTCTACTTTTAAATTGATGTGTCCTTATTAGTATCAGTCCTCTCTACTTGAACTAAGCTTTGAAGAAGGGATAGCATTTGAATAAGCAGCACCAAATATCCTCGCTTTTCTTAAAAATATTTAATATTTCTTACCCAAAAGGCTTTCCAATTATCCTAATTTTACTCATTTTTCAAAGAACAGTTCAGCTCCTACTTTTGTGGTGTATTTGTTCTACTTCGGAATATGAGATTCTCTTCCTCTGAATCCTATACACATAGATACATATAGATTACTACTAGTTATTCTTTAAACAAGGGCACATAAAACCCCAAGTTAGAATATTTTAGAAGGTTATATAAGCTTTCACAGGTCAGATATAAGTCAAGTCGTAAATTGATCACTGCCAATAGATAGTAAGTCCCCCAGATTTTTATTATAGTAAATGTGGGAAGCAGAATTATTTCATTTATTCCATTTTTAACTTTGCATTCTAAGATTCTTGAAATTAAAATTTCCATGAAGTAAAACTATTTTTCTCATTTATTTTTTAAATTCTCAGAGCAAATATCTACTGTTCCTCAAGACAGACTTGGGTTTGATTTGAATTCAGGTGAAGAAAAGTCTGCTGATAATGTCTTACCTAGAACTGTATCTCTTCGTCGCAATGTAAAGAAACAGTATAACAATCTATGCCAATTCAATACTTTGGATAATTTTGAAATCAGTCATGTGTCAGATCAGTCTTTCGAATTGGAAACAATTAGAGTTGCAAACCCAGTAGTAAATATGTACCTATCTGAAAATGTAGAACAAAACTTTTGTCAGTGGAACAAGTATCAAGTTAACTTATCACCAAAACTGATTCACCCAGGAATATCTACTAAAACAAAAGAAGACATTTTAGAGTATAAATCTGAACAAACTAAACATAAGCATAGAGATGCACAAGGAAGAAAAAGAGAAGAAAAAAGAAAAACTAACAGAAGGGGAAAATCAAAATCTGTATCTAAGTATAAATGGAGCAAAAGTAAAAATAAGAAAACCATTTCCAAAAAAAAGTTAGATGATTTTGTCACTTCCAGTGATGCTTACAATTTTAATTCGGAAGAGCGTGTTCACCTCACTCCTTTTCGACAAAAAATTAGCAATGGTTCTAAAAAAGAAGAAAACAGCAATGAATCCGAAGTGAGCATCTGTGAATCAAGTGGCTCAGGAGATGATTCTGATGACCTCTATTTGCCTACTTGCAAGTTCAGTCAGGATCTTATCAGCAAATCAGATAGCCCAGTCACCAGGCCTCGATCTAAAAGAGCACTAAAATGTAGAGATGAAAAAGAGATGGAGAGTTCTCAGCCAACAAAAACTCCTACAAGTAAGTGATCTGCTTGTTTGCCTAAACTTTTAATGTTTATGATAAATGATCACTCCTGATGCTTATATACTACACTTACCATCTGTTTCTCCAGGGGAGGTTAGAGACTTACCATCTGTTTCTTTGAGGGAGGTAACAGTCTGATTAAATAGTGGGGCGCTGAGGATGTAAATCACAGTTGTGTTGCTCTGACCTGCTTTAAGCCAGTTTAAATTCTCTTTAAGAACAAATACTACTTGTTATGAGGAAGGCATTTCTACTTTCAGTAAATGAAGGCAAGGCAAGGAAAAAACTTGTTTGTGGAATTAGGCTGAATTAAAATATCTTTTAGACATGCACCTGAAATATCCCCTTGAAAATGAAATCAAACGTGAATCCAGTGACCTGTCATTTTAATGCTTTGGTTTCTATTCAGTTTGACAGGAACCATGATTTTAAAATAATTTTCTAGTTAGTGAAGTTGACCTAATAAGACTAAATAACTTCCCAATTGACAGACTTAGTATTTCTTTTTTAAGACGTTTGTAAGACATCTAAAAACGCTTTGTTAGATCAAAAGTCAGCATGGTTCAAAAGTTGATGATACAGCCTGCACCTGTCCATAAAGATGCTCACCTGGGAATTTTAGTTCGTACAGTAAAACCATATACAGTCAGGTTGTATCATTCTCATAATTTTGCTATGTTATTTCATCCTAAGAAGAACAATATGAAATGTGTCATCATGCTTGTTTTGTTTATAAAGAAACTAAAGCCTAAAAGAGTAAATGACTTTCGAATAACAATGTTAGGTGGTGGAAGCACACAAGGATCTTGTTTTAAAATATGCTATAAGGTTACTAGAGTAAATCAAACAAGATTGGCAAGATGTTGCTAATTATTGAAGCTGGGTAACTGGATTCATTACACTCTTGTTTCCATCTTTGTATATATTTGAAATTTTCCACAAGTTTTTAAAAGAAAAAAGTACATTCTGAAATAGTGTTACTCAGCTATGGTCCCTGGACCATCAGCATCATTACTTGGAAATGTCATAGAATTGTAGAATATCAGACTATACCTACACCCCTGAATCAGAATCTCTTTAAAAAGTTCCCCTGGGGATTTGTATGCATATTAAAGTTTGAGAAGCATTGTTCCAGAATATGGCAACTGATGTTATAGCTTAACCATATATTCCAAACTTAAAGTTGGAATGATTAGTATAGTACAATATATTTATGTGAGGACAGAAAAGAATATTTGAAACCCATACAACCCAGGAGAATATGGCTGTTAAATATAAAAATATTTTACACTTGCAGTTAAGTTTCTTAGGGAAACATTTGCTTTTTAGAGCTATTTGAAGAGACTGTTTGTCTTGTGGTGTCCTTACTGTGTGTACTGGGTACCCATCTCCCAATATTGGTGTAGCTCCAAAGTAGAATAATTTGGATGCTCGTAGGAAAAACATTGGGTAATTTAACCTACTAGCTTTACCAGAAGAAACCCCTTTTCTCCTGGTTGATAGAAAGGCTATGTTTAGACTTATTATTTATTAGACGATAGGAAGCTACTTGATGATAAACTTTGATGTTAAAAGAAAGGCTTTGAAGATTCTAGAGAGTAAGGTGTGACTAAAATGAAATTCCATAATTTAAAATAATTGATTATGCCTAAGTTCTCCTAGAATTTTAACTTTTTTTAATTTTTGAGAATTTTAAGTTTTAATAAATTTGTGTGAACTCTTTATATCTATAATAAATATTTCAGCATGATCATGAAAAAATGAACAGATTGAAAAATCTATTATAAAATGCTGGATTTTGTATACATTTAGGATATGTAATTGCATACATTTTTATTTCCTGTGGTGGTTTTCTTTTTTTTGGAACTGTATTCAGTGAAAGTTGTTTTTATAGGTGCACTACCTGAAATTCACCGGTCACCTCAGTTTAGCCTGAAGGATATCACCAATGTCCCCTTGGATCCTGAAGTGAAAATCAGAAAACTTTCTCTTTCTCCAAAAAAGAATAAAGAAATCCCAGTAGTGTCTCTGCCTAAGCGTAGGTGCACAACCAGTGTGAAACTATAAGGAACCCACACTGGCTTCGTAAGTATTTATTTTATAGGAACTCACTTTTCACTGGTATATTTTACAATAATTTTATACTGAAGACTAAGTTAGTACTGGAATGTTAAAAAGCTCTGTTTACCTTTATAGGAAACTGAGAAGAGGGGACCCTTTTACAGATTTGTGTTTCTTGAATTCGCCTGTTTTCAAGCAGAAAAAGGATTCCAGGCGCAGTTCTAAAAAGAAAAGTATGAAGCAAATACAATGAAGCAGTTGTTGGATGCTGTTTAAATTCATCACCCCTTATACTCTGCTTGGAGAGAATCTGTAAGATAGTATACAAGTGTGTTGAACTACTGCCATAGAATATTCTCTTGACGGACTCTAGATCGTGGACATTTTTTCAGAACTGTACTTCAAATGTGATTTTTTTTTCCTTAAACCTTTATTAGATTTTTTTTATATAAATAATTGCACTTAAGCACTATTATAGTTAGAGTCCTCATACTGCCTGGACCCCCTAATTTTAGTCAAAATGTATCTTATACCAAAATTTTGAGAATTAGATTATTCACATTAACGTGTTTCAATTGTAAGCTTCTAGCTTTTTTGTGTTCCCTTAAGCAGAGAACAGTATGATGAATGATTTTTGAAGATAGTCTGAGGATATTTTGAAACTCCTAAATTTTGAATAAAATAAGTTCTTGACATTCACACACAGTAGGGTATACCCTATTGATGGTGGATCCCTTATACCATTATCATTTTTAATTTTTCAGATAAAATGTGTATGAGATCATGATTTGAGAACTGATGGTTACTTAGGCTGAGGGACTTGTTAAGTAACTAACTCTGAACCCCAAGTGCTAACTGTATATTTTTTAAATCGATACTTCAGCAAAATCACAAATTATGTCACGGATTTTCAAGATAGTTCTTTAGTCAAAAACTTCCAATGTTAAATATGTGAATGCCAAGAGTTTTTTGTATTTTTGATCAACCAATGAGATGGAATTAGTTCAGTTCTGAAAATTCAAATCCAATGCTTGTATATACCTCTTTAAACTTTAAAACACTGTAGGTTATCCAGTTTTAAGGAAAAATAAAGTTTGTATGAAGACAGTGCTTGTGTTTTCTTCTCTTCTTTAAATATCGAAGAAAATGTATCTGGCCATCTTACCTTCTACCCTGCACTGTTCTCATCCTTAGACATTTCTTACACTACACCTTGGTTTTCTCTGTAGTCATTGCCATGATGCTCTTAGCTCCCCTACCATACTCAACCTAACACTTTTCTCTTTCAATTTTTCATCGTGAAATATCCAGGTCCATGATCAACAAGTTCTGTTTTACTAGGGGACTCTTCCAATCCTGACATCAAATTTTCTTGACTACATGTCTGTATCTTTCTGCATTCTGTATCAGTTACACCCAAAATCCTTTACATCGGCCAAATTTTTTTGTCCCTGATGGAATCACTGATTCGTGTGTCTTATCTCCCATCACAGTCTCATTTTTTCCAACCACTGTATGTATGTATGTGTGTGTGTGTATATATGTATATACACACACATAAACTAGAATGGCTACCTTTACATAAAATTAAACACAATTTAAAATTTAATTTCTCAGTCATAGTAGCCACATTTCAAATGCTCAATAGCCACATATGACTAGCAGTTATTTCTATCACCACAGAAAGTTGTATTGGACAGGCTGCTCGAGGCCAGCATTGGGCAAACTACAGCCTATAGGCCAAATACAGCCCTCTGCTTTTGCATTGTCTGCAAGCTACAAATGGGTTTTTTTGTTCTTAAGTAGTTAAACACTTGCTATCAATTTTGATGATAGAAAACAGTAAATCAGAACCCCTATTTAGTACTTACATAATATCTGATTTTACCTCTTTGGCCTGCAAAGCCTAAAATACACTCCAGCCCTTTACCAGAAAAGTTTGCCAACTCCTGCTCTAGATCATTTACTGCCACTACTTTCACTTTATAAATCTTTTCTTCTGACATTTTCTGGTCTAGCTTTGATCCTTACCTTCCTTTCATCTTTAAAATCATTACTCTAAATTTGGTATTTTTGGACTTTTTATATTTTGTATTCTTGCTATAGCATTTATTAATAGATATATTAAAAACTTTTGTATTTTAACATTTTACATGTACATCTTTTTGCAACTGACTTGACAGCATTGTTTTTGAGATCCATGTTGGTAGATGTAGATTATTTTCATTGTTGTACTGTATTTAGTGATATAAATAAATTAGACTTCTTTCTTTGAGAGACGATTCACTTTCACTTTTTCATTATTAAAAAACCAGTACTACAATGGATATTCTACATCCTTGTACACATGAGAACAAGTTTCATGAAGTTGATACCTAGAAGTAGAGTGGTTTTCTAAAGTCTACCAATTCTCCTGACCCAAGGAATGTATCATTCTCCTAACTAATTTCTTTCAGTATTCCCCACACACTATCTCTTGGTGTTATTGAACACTAAAATTAGCCAAGCCAATGAGTGTAAAATAGTTTCTCTTTCAATTACTTATACGATTTTATCTTATTGAGTTAATTACTTGTGAGAATTAAAGTGTTTATTTGGTCATTTTCATTCCTTCTATGAATTGCTTATATCTTTTGCCCATTTTCCTATCAGAATGTCTTTCTCTTAATAATATGGGTTCTTTACATATTTTAGATACTATTCCTTATCTTTACATGGGTTATAACTCCTCAGTTTCTACTTTGTTTTGTTTTTTTTATTTGTTTTTATACCTTGTTTATAATATTGATGTTCAGGAATTTTAAATATTTAGTATCCTCTATCGTCTTCTCCCTTAAGGTTGTTGTCTAAAATTTGTAGTTTTACTTTGCATTTAGGTCTTTAAACCATATGGCATTTTGAGGAGTAGGGACCTAATTTTATTTTATTTTTTCTGTGAGAATAGACAATTGTTCCAGCACTATCCATTGACTTTCCTCACTGGTGGATATTACTCTTTGTCACACTGAGCTTCTTTCCATTGGTTTCTTTGTCTAGCTTTGGGCTGAGTACTATATAGTGACGTGTGTGTGTGTGGTGGTGGTGGTAATGGTAGTGATAAAATATAATTAAATTTGATTGTTTTTTAAGAATACAGTTTGATGGCATTAAGTACACTCACATTGTTGTGCAATCATCACCATTATCTACCTCCAGAACTTTTTCATCATTCCAAACTGAAACTCTGTACCCATTAAACAATAACTCCCCATTCACCACATCCCACCATCCCTTAGTAACCACTCTTCTATTTTCTGTCTATGAATGTTAACTATTCTAGGTATCTCTTATAAATGGAATCATATATTATTTGTACTTTGGTGTGTCTGGCTTATTTTACTTAGCATGTCTTAAAGGTTCATCCGTGTCATAGCATGTATCAGAATTTTATTCCTTTTCTAAAGCTGAATATTCCATTGTATATACCACATTTTGTTCATGCTTCTAACAATTTTCTGTTTTTATGATAATAGCTATCCTAATGGGTGCGAAGTGGTATCTCGTAGTATTGACTTGCACTTCCCTGATTAGTGATGTTTGACATCCTTTCATGTGCTTATTGGCTATTGTATACCTTCTTTTGAGAAATGTCGATTCAATTTCTTGGCCTATTTTTAACTTGAGTTGTTCTTGTTGAATTTTATGAGTTTCTTGTATATTCTGGACATTTATTCCTTATCAGATATGTGACTTGTAAATGTTTCCCCCATTATGTGGTTTGCCTTTTTATTCTGTTGGAGTGTCCTTTGACGCACACTTTTTTTTCACTTTGACTAGTTCCAATTTATTTTTCCTTTTGTTAACTGTCACATCCAAGAGATCATTGCCAAGTCCAATATCATGAAACTTTCCCCGTTTTCTAGTAAGTCACAATTTTTTAAAATACAAAGATGGAATTGGTGTGCTAATGTTTTATTTAGTATTTTTTATACTTATGATAAGTAAAATTTGCCTAAATTCTTACCCAAATACATTACATATTTTTGGTGACAGGTTATCCTAGCCTCAAAAACTAGCTGAGAATATTTTCTCTTTTTGCTCTATTGGACAAATTGTACCTATAGAAAGTTTGGTAGAACTTGCCATTAAAACCATTTATCATCCTGTGCTTTCATGGAGAAATATTTGTCTTAGTTTTTTAATAATTATGAGTCTATAGGTTCTCTAATTCTTGATTCTGTTTATTTAAATTACTTTTTTTCTAAGGAATTGTATATTTCATTTGTTTAATGATGTTATATTTCTTTTTTTTTCAAATCTATACTACATAGTTATGTTACTATTTTATTGCCTATCTGACACAGGACAGGGCAAATTTTCCAAGTAACGAGGAGACCAAGCCCTTTACTAAGAGAAGAAGAGGGCCTTTTGGCAGATAGTAAAGAAAGAATTCAACACATATGCCAAAGTTAGAGTCAAAAAGAAAGTTTATTAGAAGAGGGTTAACACTCCACAGAGTGTGGTCTCCTCTCAGAGGCAGAGAGTGAGAGGGACAGTGCAAGAGACAGAGAAAAGGCACAGAGAGGGGACCCTGAGTGTTCAAGAATTCAGTTTATATGTCATTCTTTAGTTCTCATTTCCTTTGATACAGGTAAACAGTGAGGATGGGAAAGGGTATGTAGCGGGAAAAGGCAAGACTATGTAGAGTGAAAGGCCTGCTGGTAGTCCCAGCCTTTAATCCATAAGTTCCCCGGGGTTTTTGCATAGGGAATGACTCTTGGTTTCTGTTTCCCCTTCACAAAAGTGAAAAATGGGCTGTTCAGCAGCAATCCCAGTAGAAGTTTTCCTTTGTTCTGAGGGTGTCCTCCCAGCATGGCTGCCAGGCTGATCAGCACATTGCAGTCTCTGAATGTGGCTTGATTAACGTTTTTAATTCTCTTGCCTCCTCCCTACATTATATTTGTACCTGCTTTCTTTGGGATTTGATCCATTTTGCTAGTTTTTTGTTACTCTTTTTAAAGGACTAGCTTTTGTTTGGCCTCAGTTTTTTTCTACATTTTCTACTTTATTTTTTCAACTATTGTTATTTTTTTTATTCCCATTCTTTGGGTTTATGCTGTCATTTTTCTCACTCCTAAACTAGTTCCTTGATATCTAGTTTCTCTTCTAATGGTTTTGTAGACACTAGCTCTTCAATATTTTTTCTCTTTGTTTCCTTAAGTTTCATTTCAAGTATATTCTTACATTGTGATTTTCTTTACTTTTATTATAAATTACTTTTTCATACTAAATTGGAGCTTTCTGTTATTCTGTTATTGATTTCTACTTCTTTTTGTGCTACATCAAAAAATGTGATTTGTATGATGTTGATTCTTTGGTATTGTTAAATCTTTTATGGCCTCATAAGTAGTCAAATTTTGCAAATATTTAAGTGTACAATTGAGAAAAATGAATTCTCTAATTGTTGAATGCAATTTTAAACATTTTCAAATTGTTTATCTTTACCAATTTTGTCTGATTCTCTTATTTACTAAAAGTATAATAGTATCTTTCACAGTATTTTTAGATTTGTCAATTTTATTTTCCTAGTTAATTGTTTCTTGTATCACTATTTAGTCACACTGTTTTTCCCTTAGTAATGCTTTTTGTCTTAAAGCCCAATATAGTTAAGGCAACTTATATGTAGTTAATATTTACCTGCATGTGATTAACAGTAGCCTGGCATATCATTTTTCTTTTTCATTTCTTTAAGCTTCCTTATGTTGTTAATGTTGTTATGTTGTTATGTTGTTAAATAACATATTAGTAGTTATGTTGTTATGCTGTTAAATAACATATTAGTAGTTTTTTTTTAGTCTGAATTGAATTGTCATTTTTTATCCAGAAAATTTAATTCATTTGTTTATTTTGATAACTGCCCTAATTTTTTATAAAATATTTTGTGCTATCTACTTTGCTTTTTATTTTATTGTCTACCACTAGATTGATGGAGTTGTCTTCACTTGTATACTTGACTTTTCCAAAGTCCAAGTTTCTTAAGTATATCTTTTACAAGTTATTTTGATGAGTCAAATTCTCAGTTTTCTTCCAGAAATGAATTTAATTTTGCCCTAATTTGCTCATTTTTTTCATTTATCCTAAGCATTTTATATTCTCGTCTTACTAGAAATGCATTTTTAAAATTCATTTCCATTCTCTTGCTACTAGTTTATAGAAATGCAATTGATTTTTATATGTAGATCTTGCTAAATTTACTCACTAGTTCTAGTACTTTTTGTAGATTCCTTAGAATATTTTTATGTGCATGACCTTATAATCTACAAATACAGTTCACTTTTGTCTTGTGTATCTTTTCTTGCCTTATTGTGTTGACTAGAAACCCGCACTATAATGTTGAGTAGAAGCAATTTGAGTAGATATCTTTGCCTTAGTCTCAACCTTGGAAGCACTTGGTCTATGAGCATTACTATGATATTGGCTATAGGTTTTTATTGATAACTTTATCATATTGAAGTTTCCTTTGATTCTTTGTTTGCTGGAAGTTATCTCTTCCTCTAAATTATGGGTGCTGAATTTTGTCAAATGCTTTATATACATCTATTGAGATGAACATGTTTTTTTCTCCTTTATTCTGTCATATAGTTAATTACATTAATGGATTTCCATTGTGAAACCAACCTTGAGTCAATGAGATAAATCTTGAGAAAAAAAAATGGCATAGATGATAGGGGCTCTGTTCATCCTTCTGGCAACCAAATCTAAGTTGTGACAGAAACAAGGAGCAAACCGCAAGGAAAATCACCTGGGATCTAGATGGAGAAGCCATACAGTAGGGAGAGAACTAAGAATTCACCTTTCAGTGGCAGAAGGTAGGACAGGGCAAGGACATGAAGCTGCCTGGTCCCAAGCGTTTGTGTGGGTCAAAGACCATAGCAGTGGCAGCCAGCAGCTGCAGATGCCTTTAAAGTGGCCGTGGCCGTGAGCGGACTTTCGCAGTGATGGACCTGCTCACTTTGAGTACCAGTTTGGCTACATAGGGGAACACAGAGTTGTCAGAGTGAGGGCCATGGTGAGGCTCTCTCCCCGCGGCAGAAGTGCCAGCTATATCCATTGTTCCTCTGTTGAGCCCTCCCCAGCTCCCAGTGCATGGACTCAACGCCACCATAGTGGAGAGCTACCAGAGGGGAGAAGTCATCAAACTGGATAACAAAGGTCGCTCTGCCATGAAACTCCGCCTCCCCCAACTCACAGCCCCACCCAAGCCACATCAGGTGTTTTTCACTTAGTCAGGTGCCCCTTCTTAAGCAGTGCCTAGACTCACACTGGTGGCAGATGGCCTTGGTTTCTGGTGTGGCTTTTTGAGGCAACTATAAGCATAGCATCTGTGGATTACTTGCTAAATCTAAACAGGTGGCCCTGGAGTGGCACAGGCTGGGGCTAAATTTGGCTTGCAGCTGAACAGCTCTCAGGACTGTGCCACTGGACACCTACTACATAAAGCCACAGTAATAAGACCAGGAGACTTAGGAACTTTGCTTAGTACATAGAAATGATACAGAAAGACAGCCAAAATGGGAAGACAAAGAAGCAGAAATCATTTGAGAGAACAGAACAGAGATCCAGGAATAATGGCATCATCTATGCCTTGAGTTTTCTTGGAAAAAAGTTTTTCATTATGGATTTAGTTTCCTTAATTGATATAGGGATGTTAGGTTTTATATTTCTTCTTTAGTCCATTTCGCTAATTTGTCACGCAAAGTATTTGCTCATCTAAGTTATAAAATGAATTGGCATGTTTATAATATTCCCTATCCTTTTAATATCTTCCATGTAAGAGCTCTAGTTATGTCCTCTCTCATTTCTGGTATTGTAATTTGTGCTCTTTTTTCGTTATCAATCTAGCTAGCGGTTTGTCCGTTTTTTAAATAACTGATTATTTCACTGCCATTTCTTCTTTGTTCATTCTTTTCCTATTTCATTGATTTGTATTCATAGTCTTCCTTCTACTTTGGTTTTAATTTGCATTTTCTACCTTCTTAAAGTAGGCTGAATTAAGACCTCTCTTATTTTAATGAGTATTTTAATGCTTTAATTTTCCCCTTAAGCACTGTATTAGCTGCATCCTACAAATGTTGTGTTTTCACTTTCATTTAGTTCAAGATATTTTCTAATTTCACTTGTTACTTTTTGTCTTTTTTCCCTCTATGCTTCATTTTGGATAGCTTCTATCGCCATATCTCTTATATTTTCTTTGTCAAACCTTCTCTTGATTCCATCCAGTGAATTTTTCACCTCTGGAAACTTCGTTTGGTTTTTTAATATAAATCTGTTCTTTTCCTCATTATACTGTTTTTCTTTATATCCTTGAGCATACTTATGTTTATAAAAACTTTTAATATTCTTGTCTGCTAATTCCATTATCGTTCATATATGTATCAGTTTTTATTGGTCAACTTTTCTTTTAGTTATCTCTTCCTGCTTTGTATATCTTGTAATTTTTTATTGTATACTGTACATTGAGAATTTAACATTTTTTAAAGCTATATTTTGTTGTATTTTAGAATTTTGAAGTTTGTTTTGTTAGACAATTGTTACTTGGAGATCAGCTTGATTCTTTTTAGGCTTGGTTTTAGGTTTTTGGGGGGAAGGTCTAGAGTATCTTTTATTCTAGGGCTCCTTTAGCCCAGTACTAAGATATGATGCATCTAAAATATCCACTGAATGTCCCATTGTATTTAACCATTAGTATTTAACAAGGTCTGTCTTTTCTGGCCTCTGGGTGCATATATAATTCCCAGCCCTGTGTAAACTCAGAGTTGTTTGGCTTCCCATTCCCTGTAATTATTCTTTAACCCTCAGCTGTTCTTTCCTTAGCTTCATGAAGTTTCACCCTACCGAGATGCAGGTAGGTATTCAACTAAGACTCAGGGACCCCTAAGCAGAATTCTGGAGCTCTTTGTCTGTATAGCTTCTTCTCCAATATATTCTACTAGCAAATTCTAGCTTCAAAACTTAAATCTGTCTTCTTAACTCAGTGATAGTACCGGCTCTGTTTGCATTAACCCCTCCTTTTGCACAATTTCTCAAACTGCCTTAGGAAGAAATATGGGATGAAATATAGGGCTCGATCTTTTTTTTGCCCTTTCTGGGATCATAGCTCTGTAACACCTATTGTCTAATTTCTGAAAACAGCAATATACTAAGTCCAATTTTCTCACTTATAGTGGGAGAGCAAGTCCCATAGTAGATATTATGCTTCCATTGGCAGAAGTGGAAGTGAGTAATTTTTTCTGCTTAGGATTCACTGATTATAAATATTCATACCTTTTGTTGCTTGTAAAACAATTCTTAGTTAGTTGAATATTGTCCTTTACCATTCTCTCCTTATACAACTTCTAGTAAGTATTGGACTTTGACTTAATATTCAGCACCACACTGTGCCAGGCACTGTTCTAGGCATTTGGAATACCTCAATGAGCAAAATACGCTGCGCTAATAGAATTCACATTGTTTATGGCCTGTCCTCTGTCTCCTAACTCCTTTTTCCTATTTCTTTATCTATGTCGTTTCATCAATTCTATATTCCAATTCATTCATTCTAACCTTGGCTGTATCTCAGCCTATTTAACCTGTCACTTAATGTTTTGCTCTATTTTTTTCTTAGACTCTATTTTTAACAATTATAAGCACTTATTTTCAGAGTACTGTTATTTTCTCACATTAGGTGTCTAAATCTGAAATTTGTTGCGTCTGCTGAATTTTGATTATGATTGCTGTTTTCTAATTTTTTATGAGCTCGTCTTTCATGATACACAAAATTGGTTTTTGAATTTATTTACAGATTCTTTTATAATTCACATGAAACATCAACTTCTTATCTTCAAGTCAGTGTTCTTGTGTCATTTGACACAGCTTTTTACAGCATATCTTTTTTTAGATCTTCTCTAATTTAGTATTTTTATTGTGGTAGCATTGGTTAACAAAATCCAGTGTTTCAGGTGTACAATTCAACAGTAAGGCATACATATATTGCACTGTGTTCATCACTCATAGATTTCTTTCTGTCACCACATATTTGACCCCTTTTACTCCACCTACCACCTCCCCACTCCCTCCTTCTCCTCTGGTAACCACTATTGTCCATGTCCGTGAGTCCCTGTCTGGTTTGTCGCTTTTAGGTTTGTATCCCAAATTTAAGTGAGATCATGTGATTTTTAACTTTTCCTGCCTGGCTTATTTCGCTTATCATGGTTATCCTGAGGTCCATCCACGTTGTTGCAAATGGCAGTATTTATCTCTTCTAATGGCTGAGTAATATTCCATTGTATGTACATACCACAGCTTCTTTATCCAAGCATCTATCGTAGGACACTTCGGTTGCTTCTATGTCCTGGCCACTGTGAATAGTGCTGCTATGTACATTGCTGTGCAAATATCTTTTTGGATATGGGTTTTCAAGTCTTTGGGGTAAAATACCCAGTAGAGGGATTCCTGGATCATATGGTAGAACAATTCTTAAGTGTTTTGAAGAAACTCCATACTGTTTTCCATAGTGGCTGTACCAATTTATGGTCCCACCAGCAGTGTATGAGGGTTCCTTTTTCTCCACATCCTCTCCAACATTTGTTATTACTTGTCCTGTTGATAACAGCTCTTCTAACAGGTATGAGATAGTATTTCATTGGAGACACAAAATTTGATCATGCTTATTAGCCATTTCTTCTCTTAAAATCCAGTATTTTCAATATGGCAGTTATGACACTCTATCATCTCATACCATTCCTCTTTGCTCTCTACCACTCCTATCCTGCTAGATTCTCTGTTTCTTGATTCTTTACTTCAGGGATTTCTCAGCCTGTGTTGTTTCTGCCTGCCTTCCTCCAAATTGTGCCTTAGTCAATGCCCATTCAATTATCACACAACTAAAAGTCATTTACTTTGGGAAGCTTTCCCTCAGCTCCCACTTACTAGATTGTGCCTTCCTTTTTAAGTCTCATAAGCACTATAGCAATGGAAACTCCAGAATTTCCCTATAGACAGGACCCTATGTTATAAGTGATTATTTTGAGATTGGGAAAGAGAACAAGGGAGTGGCTAGGAAACCTCTTGAAGCTCCATGTGCTTGACAGGTAACTTTTTAACTTGTATGTTGATGAAGCCACACTTGGTGCAACCACTGTCAGCTCTACCTTCCATTGTAGTTCTTGACAGTTTTAATTACCTGTTCAATGTCTGGCCTCTGAAAATGTATGCAAATTTGATCCTTTTTCACCTACACATACCCTAAGTTTTAGTAGCGTTTGTGGACCTATTATTAAAACCCAGGCTCCTAAGCAAAGTGTTTCATGACCCTCTCCAACCTGATCCCCAAAATACATCATCAACCCTCACCCAACCTCATATTAATCTCTCACCTCTGAATTCACAAATGATACCTTGTCACTTGGTTTACATTTCATTCCCAGTAATAGATTTAAGTCTTAAAAGCTGGCAACCCATCTTTGTAAAATATTTAAAAATATATAGGAGGAATGTTGCGTTGTACACAAAGCTACGACTGTGTGTGTTTGGGTGTGCAGAGGAAAAGCAGCGCTAGCACACTTAAAGCAGTCTGGAAAAAAAGATTTGAATTAGAGTTTGATCACAGACTTATTATGAACCAAGTAAGTACTCTATTCAAGTCTAAAACAGCTGACACCAACCTAATCTAAAGACTTTCTTACAGCCTATTCTATTTTTGGACAGCCTATTGCACAAAAAGGCAGATTCTGTTCCTGGATATTTTAAAACATAAATTAGATGTCCATCTATTAATGTTAGCAAACAGAAGGTTAACAGAAAGCAAAGACAGAGACCAGTGAGTTTTAGGAGGGGTTCAGGTACCAAGTGAACCTATATGCCAAAAGGGCACATATGTGAACATGTGCATTATTTTGAGAAAGTCCTTAGCTTCCAGCAAGTTCTCCAAGCAATTTCTTTTAAAGAACTTTAAACCTAAACTAAAACTACCACCTTCAGTTTGCTCAGAAAAAATTACACACACACACACACACACACACGTGTTGTTCTCATCTTTTTTAAACTGCCAGTGTTATGTTGGACTTCCTGATATGAGAGAGAGCAAGAAAGTTGACTTTTTTCCTTGCTTTTTTTTCTAATTATACTTTAAAATAAACCCAGCTTTGTCACTATTAGCTTCCTTATTCCACAAAAAAAGATGCTCCCATAAAGAATCCAAGTCAGAAATACACATAAAATATAGTAGAAGACATTTCATGATGCGGGAGTGTTCTCACCTCCTGAGCATCTTCTGTTTCCTCTCTCCAAGTATACCCGGAAACCTTCTTCCACTTGTCTTTCCCCACCTCTTGATGTTCATTTTTCATCTCTTTACCTAACTGTGACATTACTAATGCACTTTTTCCCTTACTATTTTAATAGTACTGACACACCCAAAGGAGAAGGTAAATAGCACTACACTACTAAAAGCCTTAAGACTCTAGTACAGGCAATGATTTCAGTCCCTGCCCCAACCACCACCTCTACACGCACTCACCCTTTTTTCTGCCAGAAAAAAAAAATGTTTAAATAGTCGAGAAATCTAAACATTATGTTTCAAGATGGAAAATAAAAAGCCACCTTAATTACTACCTCTTGCAGTCATTATAACTTTAATATTCCAAAGTAGCTGCCCTCCTTCTTAAAGTTTTTACTTTGCTAAGAGGAGAATGCTGGTTAGGGCCAGAGCAGAACAGCTCGTAATATGGAAAAGGCCAAGGGCTACCACTAGTAACCCTTCCTTGTGCAGCTCTTGGACTCTCTAAATAAACACTGAGGGTTGGTCTGAAGAATAACAGCTTAAAGGGGATGGCATTCACCTGTCCACAGTGCTTCAGTCTGACCCTATTTCTCTACTTCTTAAGTTCCAAAAGTATAAATTTTACTTCCAGGTAATATGAAAACCTCAAAGTCTTCTCACTATTTTCTTCTAATGAATAAACTAGTTTTTAAATATGTGTCAGAAAAAAAAAAGAGAGAGAGAGAGAGAGATTACAGACATATAGGGGAGGGAAAAAAGAGAAATTCGCCTCCATTCTGGATGTTTTTCCTTTAGGACATCTATCACCGCTGGCTTCCCTCTGACCCTCATTCTTGCCTTCCCTGAAAGGGACTTACCTAATTGGTGAGCCGGGGTAAGAAACTAGACTGGGTTGTTCTGTTCCTCCTTCACCTGTGCCTCTGCAGAGTTGGCCTGCCTTCAGATAATACCATTTCTCTTGGCCGTGCATCAGCTTAAGGTAAAGAAAGGCCCTGACCTGGGAGGGAGAAGTTGGCGGTGGTGCAGCGATGCTAGTGACTGGCGGTCAATCACATTCTAGGATTCACTATTAGAAAGCCCAGTTTCTATAGATATATAAGCCACACTTTCCAATACCTATATTATTATTAATAAAGATGTTTTGACCATCATACATGCCTTATGATTTCTTGGTTGGTTCAGGATTCAAGAATGAAGAGGGGTTCTCTTTGGTGGGTTCTCTCACACCCCAATAGAATATAGCATTTTGAGTAACATTAAAAGCTCCTATGAAAGATATCTAAATATCAGCTATATCTTCATCTGTCTGCTCATTCATCTATTTCACAGATGCAAAGTAGAAAAACTGGAAAAAAAACCTTTTAATTTCTAAACCAGTAACACTTTTTTAGCTGATTTTTTTTTTTCTTTTAATGAGTGACAGTGGGCAAGATGCAATGGACAGCTCAAGAGACGTGGATATAGTAAGTGTCTCTTCTTGAAAATCTCTCACTGATGGGCTGAAGATTTTTATGAAACATCCCACAATTCTAAAACATCTTCAACAAAATGTTTAAGAACTAAAGGTGAGGACAAAATCAATGTTCATCAACCAGATCATACACATTTCCTGTTAAAAATCAATCTACTAGAAAAAGAAAACACACTACCAAATTGAGAGCTTTTTAAAATATAATTTAAAACTATTTTGTACCAGTACAATATATTAATTTTACAAATGTAAAATTTCATCGGCTGTTAAAGCGTTTGCAAAAACCACACATCCTACTTCGGCTTTATTGCACAATATCTATAAGAAAATATTAATTTTTAAATTAGAAAACATAAAAATGCTTTCAATATAGAAGAGACAATCTGATTTTAAAGACAATACTCTATAAGAATGTCTACCCAGAAAATAACAAACTTTCACAGGATACCAAGCTGGACAGATGCTTCGGCAGATTCAGTACAAAGCACTGTTCAAAACCAGTCCAAGATACATAATCCAAACTGTATCATCATTCTTCATTAGAAATCTAGATGCCACTCGAGGTGGTTTCATATACTTAAAAAAGTTGAGGCATTTTTCAGCGTGAGCATTCTGAATATCTCTTACATATTAAAAACAATATTTCCAACTTCATGGCCATTTGCAGATTTTTTTCCCTTCATGCAGATTATCTCTGGCAACTGTTTTTAATGACAAATGATCATCTTAATTCATTTATGCCGATAGAAAACATCAAGTTAAATATACTTTTAAAAGCTAGTCCTTTACAAAAAAATCAGTTTATAAATTTGTATCATAAAAATTAGTGTCAAGACCATCAAGACGGCCTTCATTTACTTCATATTAGCTGGTTCTCCCAGAGTCGGGATGGCAGGTGTCCCACTTCTCTATGTAGTGTTAATCAGGAAATAAGTCCAAGCACTAAGCTGGAATCCCAAGACAAGCTAATAAGGTTGTATGATGATTTTCAGTGGGATACTACCCTGGGTCTAAAAACCACTGTAGGTGTTAAAATACTGATAGCAAATCTTGGTGGTAATCTAATTCACCTTAGACAATGAATATACATAATCTAGAGATGCAAAAGGAAAAATGTCCATATATACATTATTGGTGGGGTGATTTGTATCACAGAAAAGGAAAAAAAAAATCCTTATTTATTAGAACGAGGATCCACCATGTCTGATACATATATAGAATATACTTCTTTTAAAGCATATTGATTCCATTTCAAGTGTTTTCAAATTTATGCCTTTGTGGCCAAGAAATTATCTTTTGGAACTTATGGCCTGCATAAGCAAAGTCAAATATAATATTACACGTTTGTGTAGAGAAAATAATTATTAAAATAGTGGTTATGCACTCACAAGTTTGTTGTAGGTAGACGGAGTTATCAAAAACCCAGATGCTTATAAAAAAAAAAAGTTTGCATTATTTAGAATTTCTTCCTTAGGAATCAAAGCAGTTGCTCTTCTGGAACTGCATTTTTCAGAACTGCTCAGAGCACCTCATCTAGATGAGTGTTTCTAAAAAATATATATATAAAGTCTACAATGAGACTTCAAACATCACCTATTTCACCTTTTACAGGTTTTTTTTTTTTATCATGTATCCCTTCCTTAAAGTCCTTCAGAAAAAAATAAAAATAAACTCTCACATTCCATTAGAAAAAAATGGAAACATTCACGGTCTGAAATTTTCTGGATTTCCCTCAAATCTTGGTACTATGTGCAATTTCCTCACATACAGGTTTTGAGGAAACCCCTGATCATCTATTATTGAGGATTCAGCTAATAGACATGCCATAGAAAATTTACATTAATAGTAGTAAATAGATTAAAATCTATCTCATAAAATAAAAAATGTTCTATGACTTCAATTTAAATACATATCTGAAAAGCTAAGAGGTTTTTTGTTTGTGTTTCAAAAGTGCTAATTATTACATTTACAAGTATCTTTAACACATTATGTCCAATTCTTTGTAAAACTAAACCACCTTGCTTGAGGCACACTGCTTGATGAAGGGGAGTGGGGGGGTCACTTGTCAATTTAATCCAGCCTTCCCCTTAAATTTTTATTTTTACTAGAATTTCTCCAGGATATTGGCACATTTGTAGTATTCACTCTCAGGGGGGTTGTACTCTTTGCAATTGGTAAAGACTCGCTGTAAGTCTGCCATGAATAACTTCTTAGACACGTAGTACCTATTCTTGAGGCGTTCACTCATGGTTTTCAGATCTGCACAGGAAAAAATATATATATTAGAATCTTTGACTCTTTTTACACACTAGATGACAAAAGTAAGATTGGAGAAGAAATCTATGTCATCTGTTCAATTACATTTTTACCACCTCGAGGCCTTGGTTTTAAGAAATTCATATGATGAAAGAAAACATGATTCTAAATCTTATGTTCTTTCCTTTGTGAGGATGTCTTATATAAAATCACAGCATTTTAACATTGAGAGGGCCAGTATTAGTCACATGGCCCAATCCCCTATTCAGCACAAGAAGCTAAGTGGATTAGCAGCGATAAGTATTATGAACTAAATACTGTTAGCTATTCATTCAGAATTAACAGAGAAGAGGCTCTATCTACATGGAGCAGAACATGTGGAACATTCTGAAAAGCTAATTACTTAAAACAATCAAACCAAGTTTGTTTCACTAAAGTTACAGCTGTTTTGGTGTTGCAGAGAAACTGATCATAAATACAACTAAAACTACTAGTGACCTTGCAGGTAAAATGGTTTAAATGAATTTAGTTTTACTCTATCGATGACATAAGAATGACACACTTTAGTTAATAATCTAGTTCCTAAAGCAAATATGCCTTGCAAGACTACTGTAAAAAGAATATTTTCCCCAATACATCTATTTGCTTTCAACTGTATTTTTACCAATGAAGACAGTGCTTCATCTAAACTTATAACACAATGAGGCTCCTTTAATCCTCAGGCTCAGGACTGATTTAAAGAATTCCATCCAAATTAGAAGATGCTAACACTACTTACTAACTTTCAGGTCCTTAGTTGTCTCTAAGTCTGATTCTGTAATTAATTATATTAACTGCACACAGAAAACTAAGTCAAAATCATTTAAGAAATACTTCTGAATATCAATAATGCAAACTCCTACTACATTATCAAATTTTCCAGCAGGAAATAAATTTATAACTAAATACACTGGGATTATCATTTAATAAGAAAGTAAATTTATGTGCAACATCCCAAAACGGGGAGAACTTCATTTGTATCAAAATCCTAATCTACCACAAACCACCAAAAAAAAAAAAAAATGTCTCCTTTTGCCTATTTCCTTTGACTGAAAGTCCATCTCAGTTATAGGTATATCATCACATCTGTGAGTTCAACTTTCAATTTTCTTTCTTCTCTAACTGAAATAGTTTGAAAGTTGTTAAGATACACAAAAGGCTCAGCAAGTACACCCACTAAATGTCTTGCTCAAGTGTGGCTGAACAGATGAAGGTGTCCTATCATTTTATGAACAAAGAGTCTCTATAGGTTTAATTAGAAGTTTACCTTCCTTCTACCTAAACTCCTACCACTTACGATATATCATGTTAATAATGTTTTGGAACAAAGAGACGTTATGCCTACAAAAGAAAAATGAGGGAGTACAAAAATCAAACTTGACACAAAGAAGTTTATCCGAAAGCTTTTCAAACTATTTTTTGGAAGGAATAGGGTAAGAAGCAATGAGAAAAGCCTAAAATGTAGCAGAAACAAAACAAGAATCATAGAAGTGTTTCGACCTTTCTGATTAATTACAATCAAGTCTGCATATTTCTTTTCAAGATTTCCTTTCTAAAATGATAGATAACATCTTGTTTCCTCTAGCCTCCTTAGAGTCTTCGTTGACCAAATGGCATAGGTTAAAAAAAAGATGCAAACATCAGTGATACCGAATATGAAGACACCGTTAGATCATTCTATTTTCACCTCTCCCCAACTTGGGAATTCGGGAGCACCTAGCAACCCATGTGTTGGTAAGAAGACATGCATGGGCCAGACTACTCAGACACTATTGCCTAAATGAAACAGGTTCGATTATCATTCATACGAAAGAAAAGAGTTTTTTAGGACATAAGGTAAAGAGAAGAAATGTTTTTGGAAAAAGCCAAGTAAGTAATGAGGAAAAGTAAAGTTACTGGTTTGTCAGTCCTGTCCTTAAACACATGACCATCTTAGGGGCAAGACGGTCATTTCAATATTTCTCCCAGTACACAAAGGCATTCCAACAAAATTACTATTGCTTCACGAAAGAGCACCATTTACTGTTTTCATTAACTGTGCCCAGCACATACCTCAGCCCACTACTGGCCTTACTCAGTGTGGTCAATTTTCCCCTCGTGAGCATTTGGTTATACACACGAGTGGTATCCAGCTGGAGAGGCTCACGCCCTTCTCAGACTAGACCAAGCATAAAACGTCCAGAAAGCAGGCTGTGACGAGATCTGCTAGACTTCCCACTGCAGGTCTTCAGAATGCACACAGACAGGAGCAGAAGCAATTACTCTCCCCAAACATACACAACTTTCCATGAGGTTTCAAAAAAGCTGAGATGGTCCAGGAGATGAGGATGCAAAGGTCAGTTAGTTTGGAATGGACCTCAGGGTTTTAACATATTTTTTACATCATGGAAAATATTGATTCCCAAATTACCTTTCCATTCTGAACTCTGGGCTCTGTCAACCCTCATTTTGGTTTTCATGTACTGAAATACGCAGAAGCAAGGCAGAGAAAAAAGGGAAAGAAAAGGACGTGGACGTACAAACACTTTAAGGAGTATAGACTACTGAATCATTACCACAACTGTATAAAATATTCATGTGAAAACGAATGCCACAGGAAATATCTACAAATAACTCCATTATCAGGGAGCAAATGGATCCTTCTCATCCTTTCTTTTACATTTTAATCCTTTTTAGGGCCAGGAATACATTACAAGTAGAAAAAGAGACAGAAAACAGGCTCTCTTCAAAAAAATGGCCACACACTCCACTGAAAAGAAAACATTTTATCTAGTCTGTCACCTGTAAATTAGTTTAATTTGGACATTCTCAATTGATTCAATTAACCATTCATTTTAGCATAGTGTAGGCACAGCAGCAAATTCCACAAGTCTACATTTCTAAAGACTTTTTTTGTTGTTGGTTGGTTTGGTTTTGGATGTGGGACAAAGTTTAAAATAGGAATACAAGCAGTGACACTAATAGTATCCAAGGGCGTGAAAAATCAAGGACTGCATTAACTATGATTCCTCCTTCTGAAAGTATAGCAGTCAAACAACTTCATCTAACTTATTTTCTATTGCCGTCAAAAATGATCAGATACAAAATAAATCAAGAGGATAACCTGACATTTTTCCATTTGCAACCCAACAGGTAGAATATAAGCAAGGTTAGGTCCAAACAGCCAGCTTTCATATCTAGTGCTATCTGCAATCTCTACCTGGGCTTCCTGCAGCTGATGCTGCTGGTGTGTGGGTTCCCAAAGACAAGTTGCAGAATCTCTCTCATGAATATAGCCACTCACTTTTCCTTTGTGATCCTGCTCTGACATCACGGTCCTCCATGGGTACATGGAATCCCACCACTCATCATACACACAGTATCCTACTACAGAAGAGTCTAAACCAACCCCAGCAATCATTTTCCCCCACACCACCATCCAAAATCTAAACGTAGAAGATATTAATGGCATTACCCATGGGGAACCTTATCACTTCATAATATCCCGGAGCTTCTGTTCTCTTCACGGGTTCCATGAAGGGCCAAGCGCTTTGATGGCTCTTAGGTACAGAAAAAAAGTAAGGTATCAAATATGGAAATTCCATGTGGTAAATCATTTCAAAATACTCCATTAGGTGAATGAAAAAAAATACCCACCTTCACTTGCTGGAGGATGCTCTTGAGGGTGCTGTAAAGCTGATCAGGGTCTTTGGGCTCTTTACTTGAAGGGAAAAGAGTGAACAACAAGGGACAGCAATTAATTTCTTACCCTTTTGTCAGTTGCTTCTTATTCAGCTCAGTTTTATAAAAACTAAAACTAGAATTATCCTAGAATTTTTTAATGAAAATGAAACCCAACGACTGTTGTACTGGTGACTACAATCATTTTGCCCATTTTTTTTAAGTTGCTGGGAGGGGGAAAAATTACTTCCATTAATATCTTCTCGCCCATCATACTTACCTTTTCTCTTTTCCACTCGGTTTCCAGCCTGTCTCTCCTATATGTCAATGAAATTAAACACTAAATGAGAACTGCTTTTGGTCAAGAGAATAACAGTTAATACTTATCAAAAATGCAATAAATTACAGCCATGCCTTGATAAGTCTATTTCTGGGAAGAAACTGAAATTAACTGTAGTCAGTCACCTGTTCATACAAGTAACACTACAAAACATTTCCAAGACTGACAACAGTGCTCTACATGTTAGTGTTTTTTAAAGGAACTCCAACCTTTCAAAGGAAAGCACAAAAAATAAATATGTCCAGTATGGTGGGCACATGTATTTTTTAAATTCAAAGCAACATATTTTTTTTTTTTTGGCCAATCACCACTGGAAAGAATTAGGCTGTTATTCTTGGTTAGAGCAAACTCTGTCCTGGTCTCTATTTTATTTGGCAAAGACCCTGCTTCTAATGCAAGATGGTTTAGTACAGCAGAAAGAAAACATAGCCTGGAGTCCAACAGAGCTGGATTGATTTCTGACTCTCTCCTGAAAAGCTAACTTACCCTAGATAAGTTACTGAACCTTTTGTCTCTCAGTTCATCAATCTATAAAACAGAACTCTAAAAATTAGATGATGTTATCTCATTGAAGAATGCCTGGCCCAAACTGGCATCCAGTGATATGGTAGGTATTATGCCATTAATAGGGATAATATGGGAAAATAAAAGGTCTGGGTCTGGCAGTGAAAAGGAAGCAAGATCTGTTACAGAAGTAGATTTGATTATGAAGAAACATATGTGAAACATATAATGAAGAAACAATGTCTTTTTTTCCTGGAGGATTTTAGTTTGTTTGATTTTGTTTTGCTTAAGTCTTCAATATACCAGAAGATCCTGGACCTGAACCAAATGAAAAGTGGTAATATTCAATAGCTTCCAATCTACACAATGCTGTCTTGTATGTTTTAACTCAATACAACTCGCTGCTAACATACTTGTAGATAAGAGCCCTTGGGAAAACTACTGTAAAATGGGGAACCTGAAACAAATTATGTGATTACCAATCATATTTTTTAGAAGTCTGGGAAACTAATTTAGCCACTCACAGATTTATGCAGGTTGAAACCAAGATGGCAATGAGAGACGTGGTGTGACAGCAAGATGTTTGGCGATCTGAATTGGGCTGCTTCTGCTTCTGACAGTTACTGGCCAAGTAAGTTAAAGGACTGTCCAAGAAGGTTAAAGGACTTAACCATTCTGACACTCAATTTCCGTTTGTAAAAGTAGATTTCCCCTACTTTCAAGGCCACATGTGGGTAGTACCTAGCACTGTGCTAAAAATAGTAGGCTCTCATAAAATGATGGATAATAACAGCTACAAAGGGGGGTCATCTAAGCTGTCTTTCGTTTGTTTGCATTGGGAAGTAGGAAAAAGACATAAAAGAAAAGCATTTTCTGCCTTCTTAAAAGACTAGAAATACCATGAATGGAGCTGGGCAAGGCAATGAGCTTTTCAAAGTATTGTACTCTGGTAATTATTTCAAACACATCTGACGGCATTACCAAAAGATTTTTGATTTAAAAGAAGATCTATACATACTAATTCCAGGAATGCTTTCTATTGGAATCTGTCGAACTCCATCTTTAAAACACGAAAGTCCAGGGTAGACTTTTCGAATCTGAGCTTGTTTTCTTTCTATCAGCTTTTTAATGATCTGTAAAGCACAGGAAAAACATGTGTTCAGTGACAGAAGTCTGTGGCTACAGCTTACGTCAGCCAATGTAAGGAGTTGTTTTCCTAACAAAATAAACCCTGTTGGAAACAAGAAGGGAGAAAAGGGTGAATTCTATTGAACAAGTAAGACATGAAAACATTCTATTACACCATGCTCAGTTAGTGTGACTCACACAACCTTCTTTGAACACCTGGCTGATATTGAGAGAAAACACTGCTCCAAGGGCCCGTTGTCCTCTTTAGCATAAGAGCCAAGGATTTCGCCCTGCTTCTTCGAGGAGCCTCTGCCAGAGCTACGGTAAAGCAGCTGAGCACCTGCTACCCAGACAAGCATCAGAACCTCTTCACATCCCATGACTAGGAACTGTGTTCCCTTCTGACTGAAGAAGCAGAAAAGCCGGCTGCAGAAATTCTCCCAAACCTGAGAGGATGACCTTGCAATTCATGGGCCTCAACCTATGCTGTTTGCACCCAAAAAGCAACTCTAAAGAATTATTTGTCAAGGCACCACGACCATGTGGGAATTTTGAGGGGTGTTTGTTTTGTAAAATAATTCCTAATGTACTGAGGTAATTATTTCCAAAACAGTGCAGTTTTCCCTTTAAAAAGAAAAAAAGACTAAAAAAAAAAAAATCGCCATCCTGAAATTAACCATATCATAACTGAATTTTGGAAAAAAGAAAAAAAAAATAGTAGCAGTCATTCATTGAATTCACAAAAGAAAACAAAATAATTCTAGTTCCTAACTGCTTGACCTCAAACTTATCACTGGTAAATGATGCAGCATGAATTCATTATCCTACCAATTAAACGAAAAATTTCATAAAATGAATGGGACTAGTAAAAGTACACTCCTATAAACCTAGTTTATAGGTTTATAGTGCAAACCACTCATTTAATTTAAAATTTTCCAGTAGCCACATTTTTTTAAAAAGTAAAAATAAATAAAATTGATTTAATATTATTTTATTTAATCTAATATATTCAAAATATTTTCATTACAGCATGTAATCGAAAGAAAAAGTTGAGATAGTTTAGTTTTTTTTATTCATACTAAGTCTTCAAAATTGGAGTGTTTCTCCAATTTAGATTAACCATAGATCAAGTACTCAGTAGCCACATGTGGCTAGTGGCTGTCCCTTTGGAAAGGACAATCAAGATGAATGCTCTCCCTTCACTTATTTGTAAGTACCAATTGCTCAATGGCAATCTTTTCAATACATGCCTTTAGAAAATATAATTTCAAATATAATTTGAAACATTTTTTTCCCTTTACCAAAGGGCTTTCCAATGTGATGACTTAGCAAGTGGCTTCTATACCCCTCACAAAAGCACCCTGAAGGGCTCCTGGTGAGTGACTGCTAACTGCAGTGGAAGGCTTCCTAACCTCCCTGTGCCTCCAAGGACCACTTTAGAAAAAGAAGACATTTCTCTTCCAAGTTCTTCACCTTCTTAGAAAATGCCTTCACTTTCCACCATGTTGTCATCTTTCCCTCCTCAAATCCATCTCTCTTTCCATTGCTGTCAGTTTTAGTTTTTCCAAACAGAATATTTGGGAAGGCTCTCCCATCTTTTTAGTATGTTACCAAGTCTTATCACTTCTTTAAAAACATCTCATTGCTTTGCCTCGCCCTGATTTTGGCTCCTCCAAGCCCAGTCCCTTGTAGATTAAGATTTAAGAATTATCCCTCCCTCCCAGCCCGCATACATAATGCACACACCTGCACATACACATATACTCAATTCCACCTGCTCATAGTCTATTCACACTTTCTGAAACAGTGACTTTCATTACCCACCTACCTATGGTCCTAGTTATTCACATGCCCATGAATCTACTTGAACTCTGAGTCTTTGCTCATGCTGATCCCCTACTAGGCTTTCCATTTCAAAACACGTCTCACACAAAGCCATCTCAGATGACAATGGGCCCCTGTGGATCCTACCAGTCCCTTGGAGTCAACACCTGCAAAGCTCTCCGCTCAGCTCCCCACTCTCTGTGCCGCCTGTGCAACTGCACTAGGTTTCTCTCTCCATCTCCACTAACCACAACTACAAGTTATTCTGCTCTTTATGCTTTTAGGGGCTAGGAAAATCCTCCATATATTTAGAGTTTGTTTGCTACCACCACTCATCTCTACCCTCTCAAGGGAGTTTTCAGAGTTGGAATAAATGATATTTGTAAAAATTATTTGACTTCTTTGGAAGAAGATACTATACGGATCCAAATATTTTATTACAGTAACTTCATATCTCTTTTAAAAGATCTAAATTACAGCTCTACGCCTGCTTCATCCATTAAATATGTTAGAGAAGGCTGGAGGTAAAGAGGAAGGTGAGCAGAGAGGGGGAAAGAGATCCAAGAGAAGAGAAGAAAGAGGAAGGGGGAAGGAGATGTGCCTTCTAAAAAGTTGACTGTTTTTGTCAGCTCTGTGCTTATGGCTTTACCCTTTATGGAGGAAGAGCCAACAGATCGGGACCATGTCGATTTGCAGAGCCTGCCAGGGGTATTCTGCTCTCAGCTTATATTGTGGAGATGAATTGGTGCTGCTAAGAGGAGGAATAAGGAAAGAGCAGCTGACAGCACAGTGATGGCTTTAGTTGGCCAGCAGCCTCTAATGCTGAACAAAGAGCTGCTGAATTCAGACCTGCTCATTAAGCCCCAAAGAGAACAATGAAGAAAGCTAGCTCTTCAGAGAGAGACGGAGAGAGGAGCCTGCTGCGCTTTTATTAACTCTCCAAGTACCCTATTTGGAATTCTCTCTTAGACTGACATTTTGACCAAGAAAACAATAACGGTTGTTTTTATTTTCTAACTTAGAACAAAAAATGCCTTTTGCCCACTTCCCTATGAAGCATAAGGACAAATCTGAGCCACTTTAAGTAAAAAGGGAAATACTTATGGAGACCTACTATGCACCAGACACTGTGTAAGCTGTGTCTGTTATGCCAGTGACGTCTGATAAATAACTAAGAACTGGATGAAGGGTCATTAGTAGAAACCAGAAAACAAAGATATGATTAAGACAGAACTTCAAGAAGTTATTTCTAAAAAAAAAAAGTGCACTAGAGTGAATAACAGAAGTACAAAGTAGATGTGCGATGACACAGCTGCAAACTCCCAGTTTTTGAACTGCGACAAACCAGGGAGGCATGGATGTGATCGTGGGCTTAACACAAAGTTCATTCATTTGTTAAAAGCCTCTGTGCACTCTCCAATTATGTTCTTTTTATGGTTTTTTTTTCCTGTCTTAGAGAAATGTAAAATTGCTATGTAGTCAAATCTATCAACCGTTCCTTTTACTGCTTCTCTTTTAGTTCATATGCATAAAAGACGTCACTCCGATATTAGATAACCAATCAGTTATACCTAGAAGCCTTCAGAACTTGCAATGTAAAAGGAGAGAATAACACACACTAAGATAAATGTCTACTTAGTATGACGAATAATTGAAATTCCAATGGGTGGATCAAATTAGTGCTAGAGAAGTTCCAAGGAGGAACTAGAACACAGGCGGAAGTGGTTCAATTTGTGTATATGTTGGGATAGGGAGATGGGTAATGCATGCAAGACACCAAGCAATAGGGTTAAAGTATTACTAATGGCCTTTGGGGAATAGTTGAGAGAGGAAAGTAAACAGGTAAGTTTGGGAAAGATGCTGGAAGCCAGATGAGCCATTATATTTTCCAAGTTTTGCATTTAATACCAGTTTAACAACTGTTGATGCTCTTAGGAACAGTGACCGACGGGAAGAGACAGATCAAGGGTACCGTCAAAGAAGAATCTACACAAACCATAGCAAACTGAGATTATGACATCCAGTAGACCCACACACCGAGCCCAGTGATATGCAGCTCACCCCAACTACGACTGGCCTGTACA
The DNA here is from genome assembly GCA_003508835.1 of Eonycteris spelaea. Taxonomy (NCBI): domain Eukaryota; kingdom Metazoa; phylum Chordata; class Mammalia; order Chiroptera; family Pteropodidae; genus Eonycteris; species Eonycteris spelaea. The sequence continues at coordinate 14,561,920 of PUFA01000012.1, forward strand.
GAAGGAACATGAGTCAGTCACATGCTCACCTCCTTCTGTTTCTTAATGATGACAGAAAATTCTGTGTATGGGATCCGTGGGTTTAGCTCACATCCCATTAAAGTGGCTCCTTCATAATCCTTGATGTAGCCAACATATTTGGTTCTAGGTATTTTAATTTCTTTGGAGAAACCCTGCAAAGCAAATAAATTCATTCATACGGGTTTTATACATCAAGTGTCTATTGTGTGCTAGCTATGTGGTAGATACTGTGGTCGACATTAAGATATGCTTCTTTCAAGTTCTCATATTATTATGGGAAGGATTAGCATGGAACTCTTCTACAAACTTCAAAAACAACAAAAATCAAACTGTACACATAGGAAGCAAGACAACGTAAAAAATAATCCTAGTAAAACAAACATTAAAAATTTTTCAAAGAAAAATGGCTATTAAGTAAAAATAAGGTTCAATTTTGCATTAAATTGCACAATTTTTCCCAAAGTGGGTAAAGGGGCCCCCAGGATTCTCAACAAACCAATAACTAACACTGATCTAAAGTCTGAAAGAAAAATACAGCAATTATAACCCTGATGTTGAGAAAATGAAACCCTGACTTTATAGGCAAAAAAACTTCCAGACCATCACAATGTGTGGTTGTTTCACTGACATTAATGCTTTGGGATATATTCATTTACATACTTTAAGCTGTAATAACACAGTGCTACAGGGCCTATATTCATATATTTATAATATAAACATAATTTTCCCTATAGTGCCTATTTCAGTTTTTTGCAGAAAATTACTTCAGCTTCAGAACTATTGCCAGCAGTTTCCTGCCTCCTCTTTCAGCAAAAACTTACTTTCTAAGCAATTATTGCCATCACCTTCAAAGAGGACCACAGATCAGTCATTTAAGACCCATGGCTGAGATTTCACGCTTTGCAATGTGGTCACAGACTAAGAAAGCTGGCTCTCAAGCCCTCGGTGAAACAATTCCACTGTCAGGAGAGTTTGATTATAAAAGCCACAAACATCCCAGAGAATGAGAAAAAATAAATAAGAGATTAATTATCTGACATAGAAAGAGGGAAAGCTTTTATAGTCACATAAGAACTTATATATATATTTTAAAGTTAATAGAGTTTATGTAATAAAATCTCAAAAATTCTATATATTAAAAAAAAGCCATAAGCAATGTTGAAACAAATGACAAATGGGGGGTGGGGGGAGGAGGGAAGAATCATAAAATAAGAGTTAATATCCTTATATACAAAGAGTTTTCATAAATTAATGCAAAAATACTATTTTAATAGAAAAAGAGGCAAAACACAATGAATTGGAAAGTCAAAAAAAATACAAAGTGTCAGTGAACAAAGAAAAACAAGTCAAACCTCACAATGATCAAATGAATGCAAACATATACAATCTGTTATCTAGTAAAAAGGGTAAAATGTATTTTTCAATTATCAACTACTTTCCTGAGCCCCCTTATATAGTGCTGAGAGAACAGAAACTGTTACAGTATTTGGGAATGCAAAACCAAACTTTAAACACATCTGGAAGCGACGCTACTCTTAGACATTTATTCTAAGCAGACGACCAAAGATGAGGGTAACACACATGCAAGCACATGCGCAAGCACAAACCCACACTCATACACGCACGTTTACATACAAGAAATGTCCCCCAAAAGGCGTTATTGTTTTAATAAATTATTTCATATTTATATGACAAGATTTCAGAGGACCATCAAAAATCATATGAAGAATAATCAGAATATATTAAGTAAAAAAAGCAAGTAATTATTAGCCAATTATTATATTTACATATACACATACATTCTCAAACACATACGTACACACTGAAAAGTATTAGATGAGTATATATCAAAACATTAACAGTAAATTTCTCTGGGTAGTAGAATTTCAAGCCATTTTTCCTTTTATTCTTTGTGCTTTACTACATTTTCCAAAATTTTTACAATAACTCTATATTACTTTTGTAGTCAGATTAGGTGAAAAACGTTTAGTAATTATAAAGTACTATTTAAAAAATATGCAGCCAAAGAATAATCCTTAAATGCTGAGCTGAAATCTTCAGATAAGAAAGGACTGAGACGGCAGCCAAGCTCTCAGCCTGCTGTGCGCTCTAGAACCAGGAGCTCCTCCTAGTCAGCACTTCCTCTTGCTTGTAAAGGATTTCTACAGACGGAACAGATTTCTCCCATACATGAACTCTACTCACCCAGCACTGGGAACTTCTCCTTAGCCTGAGGATACCATAATTTAGAACGTCAAGAGGCAATATTATACTTCACATATAGATGACATTCATTCATTCACTCAACAAATATTTATTTACTACTTATTATGTGCTGGTAAGACCCTCTAATCCAATCTGAAGCTTACTTACAGCTTAAGGCTTATAAAATAAACCGCTGTCCTTCTTATAAGTACAAAATACTGAGGGAGAAAAACTTATTTGGATGAAGGCTACCTGAGTACATATTTAAAAAATAAGAGAACGGTGTTGCACAATGAAAAACCTACCTGTTTCTTGAAATATCCAATTGCATATTCATCTGCATATGTGAGGAAGTTCAAGATGTTATGTTTATATATGATATTCTTTCAAATGATTCATCAGTGTGTTCCATAGCCCTAAGTGGATGTTAGCATACAGACAATTATATTAGGTTCTGAACAAAATATAAGTCTCACATTCACTAGGAAATACTGGTAAATTAAAATGTTTGTACTTTGATATATTTTACCAATACATTACAATACCCGTTAGCTACATTTCTGAACTTTGAAAATGAGCTACGAACCAAAAAATTCAAATGCCTTGAATTGAGATAATTTATTACTTAGAAACACAAATTTCTGATTCTTTGAAAATAACACATGAAGACTATAAACTGCTAGTTCAATCCTAAACATTACTTGCTGAATATTAATAAAAAAGTGTTTGGAGTAGGTAAATATGGATTACGAAATCTGCTTAACTTTAAAGTACTTAATAACCTGAGATGAAAGGAGCAATGTAAATGAAAAGTGCTAATCTTTACTAAATGTTAACTAATCCAAGTGTTTCCTGTATACTGAAAATCAGCAATCCTTCAACTGTATCGGCACATACATAAGGATTTTCATCTTATCAAGACCTTTCTAAAGTAAGGTCTAAGAGGCCTAAAATCTGACTGAACTTCTGATAAGGACTGAGACCACTGTATAAAGTAACTAAAAAAATACGATGTTGAACAATAAAAAAAATAAAATAAAAAACAAAATGTAATTACCAGGTTTTTCAGTAATGCATAAGCTAGAGAAAATCTGTAAGTTTAAAGTGACTGTTTAGAACCTCATAAAAAAGGTGAAAGCAAATCCCAGTAGCCAGAACAAAAATCTTCACATAAATATTGTAAACATTTGGTGACACACTTTTCTAAAGAAGTCACACATGCTTACAGGTAATGAGCTCATGAAACTGTAGTACCTCAAGGGGAGACAGAGATCTTGGAAGTCATCTGGTCTAACTCTCTATCCCATGTGAGGCTACAGTTCTCCTTGCTCTAGAAATTATTTTCCTATAATTACGGGGGAGAAGAGAAGAGGATATAGAAGGTAAAGAAGATGTTTAAGCTAGGCCTTAAAAGAGTTTGTCAAATGGAAAACAAGCTAAGTAGATGGATTGGAAAAATAAACCTATACAAAAGTATTATAAAAAGATATTAAAAAGTAGGTTTATAACCTAGGGGTAACAAAAAGGCCGCCCAAAGAAAATAAAAAATGCAAAAGCAAAAAGGAAAGGACTCACTGTTAAGCAGACTACTTCAAATTTTAAAATGTTTGAAAGCTATCATAAGCAATTTAAGATACCCCAAATAAAAGACAAAGGACAAATTGGAAGGGTACAATGGTAACATATGTTAGAAAGATTTAATATCAAGAATATAGTCTATGGCAATGCTACCCTGAACAAGTCCGACCTGTCTGATCTTGGAAGCTAAGCAGGGTCGGGCCTGAATGGGAGACCACCTAGGAAGACCAGGTGCCATAGGTGTAAAAAATAAAAAAATAAATAAAAAATAAGGATTGTAAGCTGACAAGGTCCTCGCATTCTGTGAAGTCAACCAAGCATTGCTGCTTGCCTAAAAAAAAATAAATTAAATTAAATAATAAAATAAAATAAAGAATATAAATATCTTCTATAGCATCAAGACCAAAAATAGGAGACAGCCTAAAAGAAAAATTGTCAAAGGAAAAGAATGAGCAATAAATATTACCAATAAATATAAAAATGATACGTGACCTCAACAGTAGTCAGAGCACTGATTAGGAGATGCAATATTTCTCTCAACAGCATGCAAATACCTTTAAGGTTGATGGTACCCAGTGTCAGTAAGGATAGGGAAACATGGCACTCTCTAACACCACTGTTGAAATGTAAACTGGTAAATCGACTGAAAAGGGCAATCTGGAAATAATTTTTTTAAATTTAGCATGGCCATATTCATTCATGCACCAATTCTACTTCTCAGTGTCTAGAAAAACATTTCCAAACAGAGAACTATTTGCGATAGAAAAAAACATAAATGTTGTCAATTGGAAAATGCTTACATAAATTATGGTACATCCACATTATAAAATACTATGTAAAAAGAATATAATATAGCTCTATGTTAGTATTGTTTAATAAAAATAATGATGGAAATATTCTTTATGCTATCCAATATGGCAGCCATTATTAAGATGTGTAAGTCACATGTGACTAGTGAGTACTTGAATGGCCAAGAAACAGTTAAAGTTAAATTTTAACTTTAACTTTAACTGATCTAAATATAAATTTAAATAACTACATTTATGCACTAAAGTTGAAATATCCCATAAGACATAATGGAAAATTTTTTTTAAGTACATACAGTTTGAATTCTATTTATATGAACAAGAACAAAACTCATAGTTGCCTCTTATATACTGGTACATTTCCATGTATATAAATCAGAGAGGCCGCTGGAAGGATGCACACACCAGCTGACAATATGAATGGCAGGGGAAGGAAGAATGGGATTTTTGTTTTATCTGAAAATGTATTTGTATATCACCAACGTTATTTTAAATTATTTTTCAAGAAAGATGAAAAAAAATGGAGAAAAGAGAAGGGTTGGCCAATTGGAGGAAACTACATGTGCACAGGAATAGAAAAGTCTAGAAATCAGTAAGGAATGTGTCTTCTGATGAAACTCACTTTAACATAGGTGTGGGAGATAGAAGAGAGCTAGGCTCATGTTATATACACCATCTTGTAAGAGATTAATAGAACTATAAATTTTTTCCCCTTCAGCCACAATCCAATGATTTACCCAAGCATTAATGGTTCTTTTGCAAATGGCTTCTCCAAGCCCACATAAGATATTTTTCATAAATAGCCACTAATTTGTTACCTCTCCAAACAAATTTTCCATATTCCAAGCTGCTTATGAGTAGAGGCTGCTGCTTTTAACTTGAATCCTTTCTACATCTAGTATTGTGACTGTCAATAGTGGTAGCTTAACTATTTCTTTAGTTAAAGAGGCATTGACAATGTTAAGCTATTAGAAGCAAATGTTTAGATTTTTACCCCAGAACTATTTCCCCGTTTGTATGTCTTTATTTTTAATGGCCGCCAAAAGGATTCTTTCCCAAATCCATCTAGTAATGTTGGCGTTTGTTTAAATATTTATTATGGTAAACAGATATTAGGTATATAACTTTAAAACTGTATATAATATCAAACCCAAATAATTCTTACTTAACAAGACATTCTAAAACCAGGTGAGGAAACTTCAAGTAAATTCTCAAGTGTTTTCTTGTATGTACTTTGAACAAGATAAATTCACATACAAATCTTAAAGCATTCATGGAAATCTGGTTTTAACCGTGATACTCCAAAATGAGTGGGTACAAATTTTAAAGTATCACTTAGCCGAAAATTTTAATATATTAAATAAAAAATTTTAAAACTCCACTTATGAACTTGCAGTTTTCACATAGAGGTGCTACCAGCACTGGCTTCCACCAAACTCATCCATTCCATTCACTTTTGAAAGAATAATCTTCATTTTCTAAAACTATCGTTTTAAGTCACTTACAAAAAGTGATTTTTTTTTTCTTAGTTCTTCCTATTGAGTTTGTAACGTCTGGCTATCTTCCTTCAAGTCTTTAGGAAATTATGAAGTTTGAGAAAAAAAATTAAGTGCCCACCTGAAAAGTAATAAAACAAACCATCCAATTCATATTAAATACCTTTCATTTCCCTCTGGTATCCCTAAATGTGTCCAAGTTAACCTTAATCAACCTTTCTGAACAAGTTGTTTGGTGTAGCTTTCTTTGAAAACAAAACTTATGCAATCTTTTCCTGAAATTACAAACCAAAGACACATTTTCCAGATCTTCTCTTTATAAAAACCCAAACAAAATTTTTCTTTTTAAAAAGGTTCCTAAACTCTGGACATATGCAGTTGTTTCTCACTTTGGTAAGAGGGAAATTAAAAAAAAAAAAAAAAAAAAAAAGATAAACACAACAACGGCATCATCTAAAAACACACTGCCGGAATTCCTTGAAAAAGAGCACAGATCAATTTCAAGCAAACCTGGGCCCTCACTTTCCTGGTCAGAATGACAAATGTTAAGACTGATGAATTCTGTTTGCCTTTCGATGCTTAAACTTAGTACTAGGAGTCAAACATATAGCCCCATTTGTGCTTTGTGAGGACAAATAATCTCAGTGGCTATGATTGGCACTGATTTATGTTTCATTAACATAAAGCTGTCAATGAAAGCAAAAGTACCCAGAGCAGTAGCTGTAGCCCTCAAGCAGAAAATGATTCCTTCCAGTGGCCTATTTTTGATTTTTCATAAACGGTACTGCTTCTTTGCAGCTTCAGGAGGCAACAATGTCCTTAGCCTTCACTGCCCAATGCAGGAGCCACTGTCCACATGTGCCCAGTGAGCACTTACAATGTGGCTAGTCCCGATTAATACCGGCTTTTTTTTTAATGTAGCTGCTAGAAAATGTAAAATCACACATATGGCTCATATTTGCATGGCTCATTATATTTCAACAGACAATGTTGCCTCAGACCTTCTAATGATTTTTCTCAGCAGCCATCTAATCCTTGAGCTGCTTATCTTTCCACCACCAATTATTTTTGCACGATACTCTTTAGGGCTCCCAAAATACCAAATAAATAATATTCTACAGACATATTTCCTGCTTCCATTTTCCTAAGGGCAGCTGAGTAGAACACAACATAATCTAGATCAGAACTCTTTCTGCCAATTGGGAACCTAGTTTATTCCAGTCAAACTGCAATACCCACTGTGATAGCAATGAAACAGCCATGGTTTCTGGGGAGGAAGGGACCTATACCAAGAATAACTGAGAGGTAAATTAGCCACATGAACCATCCTGTAAAAAACACTACATTCCAAACTGCATGAATACTTCTGAAACAGTCATTAATTTCAAATTTTTCACAACTTCCCTTAGAGAATTTCTTTAGTCCCTGCCCGCCCCCTTTCTCAAGTATAAACTACTTATATCGTCTTCCTAATCCACATCGCACCATATCCTTTCTGGTGTTTGTGTCACCGATGTGTGTGTGTGTGTGTGTGTGTGCACACACGCACGCATGCACACATGTAAGTTAGCAATGAGCACTATAATTTGTTTTCAAATATCCCTTCACTTGCCTTAGACTATACCCCACATTTGGGGCTATGCTGTATCTCTGTACTATGCCCCAGGGACCAACAAAGCTTTGGTAGAACCTGACTTGTTGGTATGTGGAACCATGTACTCTACACACACACACACACACACACACACACCCAACGTGTGCGCGCACACACACACGCACCCATGCACGCACTCACACCAAGTTCTGAACTCCACTTCAAGCCTTCCCTGGACATGAGAAGTCCTTCAACTTTAGTGAAAAGCACCACAGTCTGCTTTTCTTCTAAGACCCTCAGTTCCCCTTACCTTGACTTGCTCATTTGAGGTTACAGCACAGAAAACAATCTCTGTGAATCCTTGCGATGGGAACATACGGAAACAGATGCCACCAATAACACGGCCGTCTTTAATTAAAGCAAGGGTTTTGTGTTTCCTGAAAGAATAAGATTATATCAAAGTTTCATCTGTCTTGGTTATATAAATATACTTTTTGGGGGTGTTTGTTATTAACCAACCAGGAAGGAGGGGCGGTGTTTTTCTTGAGTGTCTAAAGGAAACCTTTATCTAGCCACTAATCTCACTAGACCATTCTTCAATGCATACTTTTTAGAGCAAGCTTGCCTGCACAGGTCTTCAACAGAGCGTCCACAAGAATGAAATACTAGCCACCGAAGAAGGGTTTGAGTTTACAAATAAAGAACAAAGTACATGTTCCAGACTACTGGAACAGGGATTCACCCAATGCTAAAAGACCCAGGTTAGTGGGTGGAGTGGTCAGAAAAAGAGCACAAGGTCATGGACAAATGTGGTCTATGTCTCTGAAGATTACTCTTACTCAGAAACATTATAGAAATATTATGGGAAAAAACACAAAATCCACATGTACAATTTGCCAAAACCTACGTTACAGAATCCTGTCAGATCTTCTGTCTAAAATGTCACTCTGAATTGTCATATGCATGGATCACAGTCCATATGGGCTGTTGGGCCATATATGTTAAAATACATCCAATTGGAGTAGTTTTTTTGGTTTTTTGGAAGGGGTTGGATTTTCAAATTTAACTTGTCTGATATCCCAAAAATTTTCCCAGGGCTTACAGACCAGGTCAACAATGGTATCTAGTTAAGAAACTAAAATCAAGAACGTTTTGATTATGAAAAAAGTGGGGCATCTTATTAGTGTTTATATTCTTTCACTGCTATAGTGAATGAATCACAGGATAGCCACCAGCAACTTAAAATACAGAGCTCCTTATTAACAAATTTATTATGGACATTGTTGACAAAATAATCATAATGGTTTTAGATACAGCAATTATCTCAATGTAGCTCTGTATCCCAGTGTGACCCAGAGGCAGCAGGATTCAGTGGAGACTATGGCTGACTTTCACTTTCTGAGCAGTTCCTCTTTCATTTAAAAAGGAAATAAAAAAGAAGGAAGAGCAATGTACCACTTACGGGTCAAAGACAAGCCGTGTGATGTACTCCTTTGGCATTCGGGGCAGCTGATGGGAGAATACATTCTGTAGTCCAACCAGCCACATCAGGATCTTCTTGTTGGGTTTCTGGTTCAGGGAATTGCCGACCACGTGGAATTCAATCACACCCCTACGCTCTTCCAACCTTGCTGCCTCATCCCTGGCTGAATGTGCCGACAGAAAATTGGTCTGGGATGCAGGAGACATGAAAAAAATTACACAGAGCTCTTCTCTGAAGACAGTGGGGATAGGACACACCAACACTTCTGTTCTTTTTTCTAATAAGATACACATTTGTACATTTTGGGGGTCCCAAATAATATACACAAGTTATGAAAATAAAACAGAAAAGGTAGGTAGAAAGTTCTGAGAGATTAAAGTATTATACATGTACATGGATATATGGTGCAGATTAAGGGTCACCAAACTTTTCTGTAAAGGGTGAGATGGTAAATATTTTAGACTTCACATGTCATAAGGTCTCTGTGGTAATGAGTCAACAGTGTTGTAGTGTGAAAGCAGCCATAGACAATATAGAAATGAATGGTAGTAGTAGTGTCCAATATAAATTTATTTCAAAGGGGGAGGACACACTGGATTTGGCCAGTGGGCTACAGTTTGCCAACCCCTGGTTTAGAGGAATCCCATCTGGCTACGCTGTACAGGACCCTCAGAATGACAGATCTCAAATTCTCATTACGAGATCAACAGCGGCAACCATGTTTATATTCTTAGCACCTCTTTTAGGAATAGTTTTCTTTCCAGATGAGTATCCACTGACCCACTCTCAACCATAGCTGGCAGCACAATCTTGTGCCAGCACTTCATGCTCCCCATGTTATTTAACCCACCCAATGGTGTACAGGTAAATGTTCAACAAACAGGTCACCAGGGAAGAAAAGACTTAATTGATAGCACTTGCTCATTTTATTGGTCTATAGCTGGCTACCCAGGTGACCAGGGGCCACTGTGGTCAATTTCAAGCTACCAACAAATTTAACAACCAGCTCACAAAATTCCTGAAAATTTAACAATTGCCTTGTGTGCACCAGTACAAGCAAACTCCAATATACTACTAAATCCGCTTAGGAAATTTTGATATGTGTGACTGCATCTACATTTTACAGCTGAAAAAAACTGAGCTCAGCTAATCTGTGAAGTTACTCTCTGAAAGACAAATGTGCAAAAGGTACTCCATGCAGTCTTCAACCCTAGGACTGCGCATCTAGAAGGAAATGGAAAGGACAATTTTATAATGAGATTTTTCTCTTACAACATTCCAGTTCTCTCCATTAGTCTCAATGCCATAAAATAAATATCTAAGGAAATATGACAAATTAAAAACTAATACTTTAGCAGAGCCACACTAAAAAAAAATTTAAATGATGTTTTACAAAATAATCTCCAAGGCATTTCTTGATTTCCTAGACACTGTCAGAAATGTCTTAAACTGCCCTGCCGCTGGATCCAATACATAAGATGACAGCAGTACTTCTACTAAAAACACTTTACTGACTCTAATCTTGAGTAAACAGACAAATCCAAATAGAGAGGCATTCTGCAAAACTAGTGATCAGGGCTCTTAAACAATGGCACTGCTATAAATGACCAAAAAAGGGCTGGGGGACTGTTCCAGATTGAAGGGGACTAAAGAGATGCTAAGGGATAAAAAGTGAATGCAATGCAAAATCCCTGACTGATCCTTCAGTGACAGCAAAGTATTATCAAGGACATAATTTGGATATATGGGGAATTTGGATATGGGTGTACATCAGGCCAGGGGTCAGCAAACTCTTCTATAAAGGGCCAGATAACAAATGTTTTAGGCTTTGCGGGCCAGACATCCTGTCTCAATTTTTCAAATCTGCTCTTGTAGGACAAGGCAGACATAGACAATATATTTCAATAAAACGTTATTTACAAAAAAAACCCCAGTGGACCAGATTTGGCCTGCAAGCTGTACTTTGCCAATCCATGTTAGAAAACATTGTAACCTAGCTAAATTTCCTGATAGTGATAACTACAATGTGGTCATGTAAAGAAATAGTCTTAGCAGGTACAGGCAAAAATAGGGGTGAAGTGTTATCACATCTGTATTTAACTCTGAACTGATTCGAAATGGTTCAAGGAGAAAGAGGGAGACAGAGGAAAAGTGAAATGTAGCATAATGTTAATAATTGGCGAATTTAAATAAAAAGTCTACGGATTTTTATCATGGAATTTTTCAACATTTATGAGAGTTTAAATTTTTCAAGATAAAGAGTTGAGGGAAGAGGAATGCTGCCAACTGTGTGAAATTATTAGTATGTTTCCATGATGTGATATTCATCAAGAGAAATCACCTCTCCACTAGCTTTTCCTGTCCTTCCCACCACCGACCAGGGTAAATACATGCTAAGTCTCAGTGATACCATCCCCATTTCTGACAAATTAAAAACTAAGAGGTCTACCAGCTGGCTGCCCAGGTTTACCCTGCTGACCTCTGGTCCCAGCATTGCCGCAGGGTCTGTGATGGTAGACATGACCTCGTCAATCAATTCCATTGGAATATCCCCCATAACTCGGGGTTTCTTGGCCTCCTCCAATACATGAGTGTCATTCATTTTCCTCTTTTCTCCTGTAATGATCAAAATAAAAGGGCAACCATCGCTTATTTTAAACACAAAGCAGCTAACACATGTCAACTAATCCAACCAATTTTCTAACAACACTAATGGATATGAAAGTCAACTGTCCATTTACCGAGGGAAGGGGTGGCAGTGGAAGGTGGGAAAGAGAAGGAGAGGAGGTCACAGTAGCTGCCAACCACAGATACATTCTGAATATTGACTATTTTCTAAGATAATTTTTGAACTTGATAAATGAGTCATTAAGGCACACATTTCTTCACTTGCAAATGCAAGGGGTGATTTTAGTTATCACTGGTTATTAATCTCTAATTTAGTCCCTCTGTGTTTAGAAAATATAGTGCATGGAATACCAAAATGTCAAATTTGTTGAAACTTGCTTTATGACCTAAAACATGACCAATTATTTGTAAATGTGTAGCGTCTTCTTGGAAAGAATGTGTATTTTCCGAAATTTAAGAGTAGTGATCTCTATACATCCATTAAATTAAGCCTGTTAATCATGTTTTCAGGGCTTCTATATTGTTACTGATAGTTTCATCTGCTTAATCTATGAATCACTCAAAGATGTTTCTTCAAGTTTTCAACCACTGGTTGATTTATTTCTTCTTGTAGTTCTCTATCAAATGTCTTTCATGTATATATCTACATATACATACACATACATACATATATACATGTACATATGTATGTGATGAGCATGTCTATAAATATTTGAAATATACTAGTGAACTGTTTTACTTTGCTGATGAATTTAAGTTTTTCATTATAAAATGTCTCTCTCACACAATGCTTTGTTGCCTAAAAATGATGCCTCATAAAATGAGAGTCACCATTCTCAACATGTCACATGCTGGAAAAGGCCAGGGAAGGAAAAGGAGAACTTTCTCCCACTTTCCTAATTAGATTACATTTGTGGCTTTTTCTTTTTTCTACTATCTAGTCTGGTTTCCTTTTTTTTCTGTCATAACGTCTATTTATTTTTACAATTAAAAACTTTAAAAAATTTTAGATGTTACAATCTATTTATTCTTTACGTGTGAATCCCACTAAGGATGTTTCCACATAGCAATCTCACTATTGTTAGACAGGAGAAGAGCAATGCAAAGTATCTTGTCCATACACGATGCTTCTGGAAATATTATGCATTACTTACTAAATGGACTTTGATGAGTTCTTGTTTTTATAACTGTCTTTTAGTTGTTATTGGAGGTGACTGAGAATATTTTCAGACATTTGATCAACAAGCCTTAAATTCCATGATTCCTTAAGAATAAGGCTGTGAACTATTTATTCTGTAGCTGAAGTTTATACCTAATAAGCCTCAAACTTGACAGATTGCTAAGAGTGTTATGATAAGAAAATGTCTGAGGGAACGGTTGACATCTTGCTTCCCAGCATGTCATGAGGTTGGCTCAAATAACTCTTTAAAAAAGAAAAGCATCTGAGGCTACACCCATGCTAAATATTTGCTACTTCATATAAAAATCCTCTTCTCTCCTTCTTTTGTACACTTGTTTAATGTCAAACTTTGTCATTATCTAAAATATGTTTGATGTCAAGCCTATAGGCAGAAATGCAACCTTCAAAAACATTCTATAACTGTGAAATGCCTTTAGGACTGAGATGATTTTGTCCATGTGGCAGATTACGTTAATAGCCAAATTCTCTATCCTCCTGGTATCCACACTCTACCATGTGACTTTGCAGTTCTTCCTGCAAAAGGAGTAGAATAGATTTCTCCACTTTGACTCTGAGTTTGACCATGTGATTTGCTTTAGAAACAAAATAAGGCAGGAGGATGGTATACCAGTTCTGAACCTACACTTCAAGAAACTAAACTTCTTCTGCTTGCTCTCTGGCGCTTCTGCCATCATCATAAAGACATATTCTAAAGAAAAGGAAAAGAGCTAATGATCCCAGGAGGAGGATAAGAAATATGTGGAACAGAGATGCTCCAGCTTAAGTGTTCTTGCAAAGTCCACGACAAAGACCCAGTCAACAGGCAGAACTCATGAGCAAGCCCAGTCAAGACTGAATGAGGCATCTGAGATTAGTTACCCACCAATCAGACAACACAGAGTGAGTGAGCTATGACCATAAACGATTATGGTTTTGTTTTAAGACTCTGAATTTGGGGTTGGTTTATTACACAGCAATAACTAACCACTACAGTGATTTCCAGCCATTTCCAGCCATTAAAATTCTGGACATGCACAATCAGTAGTTGGTCTAAGTCAACCTTTGTGGCTCCTCAGGTTATAACTTTTAGGGCAAATCACAGCCCTCTGTTATGCCCCCTAAGAGCTTACCTGGGTTTGCCTCAAGCCCAGAAGAGCCTTTGCAGGAAGGACTGGTGCTTCCTCCATTCGGCTGCTCAAGGGAAGATGAGTTTGAATTGTATGAAATCGTCCCAACCACAGGGGGTGGACTGATGACTGCCCAATAAAAAAAAAAAAAAGGTATTAGATGACTCCTTTCTTAGGTAATAAGGAACCAAGTGCATGTGAGACTATTCCATTCCTGCCCAACACCACGAAGTCATCTTTAAAATAAAAGAAACAAGGTCAACACGAGTAATGGATTTAACCAATTGAATATCTAAGGCCATATTAATAAAAATCATAAATAAATAAATAGGGAGACGGTAAGCTTTTCTTTACAGAGAATGCCAACAAATAAATAAAGAAGGAAGAATGGAAGTTAGAAAAAATTTTTAGCAGCCAGCATACAATAATTGATTCAGGGAAGAATCATCTGTGCAGGCTAAATCTTGTGAGTATAACTTTATGAAGACAGGATAGTCTCAAAGTATCTCCCCACAAAAGTACTTTTTTATTATAAAAGGAAAGATGAAAGTGGTAACATTGCAGTGGAGAAACCTTGTAAACACCACCTTAACCAAGTGATCAAACTACTAGCAATAATGACAGAGATTGGTATTATATACCTCCTGATGTGATGCAAAAATTGCTACAGATCACACAATTAAGAGGCAAAGAAGGAAAATAGCCTAGAGATTAAATAATAATATTGTATCAAGGTTAAAATTCCTTACTTAATAACTATATTGTTAAATGAGAGAACGTCTTTATTCTTAGGAGATACCCACTGAAATCGGTCAAGGGGCATGATGTTTGCAACACTCAAATAGTTCAGAAAAATACAGATTAGATAGATAGATGATAGACAGACAGACAGGCAGGCAGACAGGCAGACAGATGATAGATAGATAGACAGATAGATAGACAGACAGATAGATACAAAGAGAGGGAAGGAGAAGAAAGAGGAAAGGGGGAGGAGAGTTAAAGTAAGAATGGCAAAATGTTAACAACCAGTGAATCTGGATAAAGGATATGCAGTATGTAGGATTTCTTTGTCCTATTCTTATAGCTTTTCTGTTAAGTCTGTATTTCCAAACAAAAATCTCCTCCCCCCCAAAGCCATCATAGGCAATAGGATGTTGCTTTGTTAATGTACTGCTGACCTGTAGCTGATAAAATGAGAATTGATGAGGGATACAGGCATTCTCAGTGACACAGGTCACATATAAATCACAGTATGGCAGTGCAGACAGATGCCCAGAAAAAGTGTTTCAATGCAGTCACAGTTCAGTTCACAGAGGACATTCCCAGCAGCCAAGAAAGTGATGGAATAAGAAAACGAAACAACAAAGACACACCAATCCACAGTACTCCTACTGAACAGTAATCGTAGGTAAAGAATCTAAATATGCCAAAGTGCTTGGCTACACAGCTTTCCTTCCAGCATACAGGCCTTCTGAATTTCACTGGAGTGATTCAACACAAAGAGGAAGAGTGATTCCGAAGACATCTGAGTATCTTGCAAAACTTCAGAGCCATCATTATGAATGTCATTTATCACAGTTGCATAGATGCGCAGACATGCCAATTAAGTCGATGATTACACTCTTTTTCCGCCGGAGAAGACATTGCAATTACAGTAGAACAAGAGAAGGCCTGCTCCAGACAGCTTCAGGTAATACTGAAGAATACACTCAGCTTAACTGGGTTACAACCTTAGCCACAAAAACAAATGTGAAATCCCCGGAGGGTCAGAGACAACCTTTGCCTTCTCCATCCTGTGCTATGTCAGATAATGTGCTGGAAATGGAACAGACTAGGAAGCCTTTGGGGAAGGAGCAAATCAGCTCAGTGTTCACAGAGAGAAATCTTCTCCAGAAGACCCTCCAGAAAAGAACTAAGTTGACCCTGCTGAATAGCTTTGGTGTCCCCTGCCTGAAGGAGAAAACTGTGTTCTTCACTTCTTCCTCCATAATCATTTCCCTGCACATTTGCAATGCTCAGCAAAGCAGTGCAATAGTGGTTAGAGCTCTGGCTCATAACGCAGTATAGTAGTTAGGAATTAGACAGGCGAGGCATAAACCCATTTCCATCACTGAACAAGATCTGATCTTAGGCAACTTGTTCCTCCTCTCTGAGCTTCTATTTCTCATTCATAAGGGGAAATAACAGCAACTTCCCAGGATTTGTGCTAAGGCCTAAAGATATGAAGCAAACGTCATGGACAAGCACTTAATGGAAGTATCAGTTATTCGGTGGCAAAACTGGGTCTCTGACCATCCAGAAGTCACGAGATGATGTACACAAAAAAAATGGGGCTAGGATGGCACAAGGTTAAGTGTTGTATGACACCGTAGTTCTCAAATATTTGCCGCACATCGGAATCACCTGGGAAACTGTTAAGGTCTCGACGTCTAGGATATACCCTAGACAGTTTTATTTTAAATCACTGCGGGTGATGCCATTGTGCAGCCAAGTTTGAGAACCAAGAATAGGATAAATTCATGGTTCTGTGAAAGTTTGGAAGAAAAGAGTTCCAGCCCTTGCTAGAAGGCACGGGATGAATTGGAAAGAGCTTGTAGGAGAAATGCCATTTGAGAGCCGGTTGAGACAAAGACAAAGGTACAGTAAACAGCATAGGGACAGAGAGGGCAATACAGAGGATGTGCCCAGTCACCACCGAGAACATCCAGTAAACTCGGCCCTGGAGGGAGCATGTGATATGCACAGAGAGGCCCTAAAGCTCTACAGGTTTGGAACCAGACAAACATAAAATTATATTCTATGACCTAAGTAAAAAGAAAAAAAAGTTTTCGACATATTTTTGGTAACAAGAATTCAAACAAAACGAGTTTGATCCAAACCAAAATACCGCAGGGAATAAGTACTCTGCTTTGTAGGAATTTAATTATCTTTACATCTAACCTCGGGCTCTAGATTAAAAAAAAAAAAAGAAAAAAAAATTTTAAATCACTTTCTCAAATGCATTATGCTGAGGAAAACAAGCCAGACTCAAACATGTATGTACTACATGATTCCATTCATGTGACATTCTAGAAAAGGCAAAAAAAACTACAGAAAAACAAACAAAAAAAAACACATTAGTGGTTGCCAGGGCTGGGAGTAGGGCAAGGAATGGACTGCACAGGGGTACAACAGAATTTGCTAGGGTGATGCAAGTGTTCTACATTTTGATGACAGTGGTCGCCACACAACTAGAAGTGTTTGTCAAAATTCAGAACCATGTACTAAAAAGGATGACTTTTATTGTATGTAAAACACTTATTTTTGGAAAAAAAAAGCAAGAATAAAATTACCTTCACCGAGGCGACACTCAAAAGTCCCCATATTACACATTGAGTTAGATCTACTATAAAACTCTGACATCCAAATTCTGCATTTTGTCTTTCTCCACAGCCACATATAAATTACCACCTTGGCACCTCCTGCCAAACTTCTCCAAATTCAGATTCTATCGCTGGGATTAGTGTGACTCAGAAGTTACATGCCCTCTGTCCTCACAAAAATGGCAGGTGATGCCACTGGCTGACTCAAAACAATCGCAAAGGTATCCTGGCTCCACTGGGAAGTTCTTCATCTCCTGAGATTCGAGGTTGCTGTCTTCCACTCACCACCTATCATTATCCATGATAGGAACGATGCATAGACACATGTCATGGATTCAGAATCCAGACTGAGACTTGATTCCTAGGCCACTCTGGCCATTGACTGAGACTATCAGCATCTTTAAAAAAAGAGCCAGCATTTGACTACAGAGTTGAGCTGCCTGGTATTTTACACCTCCCAAAAAACTGTAATGTGCAAGCTAAGCAAACCCGACAGTAGAAGTAATAGTTGTTTTGCCTGTTTGATTTGCACCTGCTCTCCTCATTAATAGAGATGCAGATGCAAAATTTGCCAAAGTGTTTACTTTTTTGCTGGCTCCAGTCTTCAATTTCTTGATGAAAATCACAAATAAATGCAGAGTGAGCTATAACACTTCCTAGTTGTTCTCTGATTTATGTAAAAAAAGAACTTTTACCTGTTTGGATTCCTAGCTGGCTGGTTCTGGAAGACGCTGAGAGAAAATCCTGATCCCAGATGGGTGAGTTTTGACTGTAAACTTCTTCTTCTAACATGGACAGAAACCTAGACAGGAGAGTAAAAAAAGCAAGATCAAACACTAATGTCTACCAGAGAGACAAAAGCCCTAACCATCTATGGCAATCACCTGAACATCAGCATCTCACCTTCAACTCATAAATATGCTGGCATATGATGTAGTTATGCAGCCCTGGTATACTAATATAAAAATGCATTTCTACAAATTTATTTTCTCTTGACTCTGCATAGATTGACACCACATAGACTACAAAAGAGCATTATACCAGTGAAATGCATTCCACCAAGTCCTCTTCTTTGAGTCTCAGGGCAAGATTTCAGCCCTCCAGGTAGCTGTCATTATCACTGTCATTACTATAACAAACTCTGCCAACATTTATCGAGTTTATGTGCCTGCACTATTCTAAGAACTTATTGAATCCTTACATCAACTCAATGGCTTACATATTTTATTTTTATTTATCACACACATATGACAGACATTGTTCTAAGTGGCTGATGTATTTTAACTCACTTGATCTTCATAACTTTACAGATGGAAAAATTTAAGCACAGAGAAGTTAAATAACTATCTTCGCTCACCAGCTAATAAACTCAGAGCCAAAATTGAGCCAGTAATTAATTACTAAATTATACTTCCTGTCATGCTATAAACCAAATGGATCTCAAGTTCTGAGAACCCATAGAAATTACCTGGAGACCCTGACTAAAATACAGCTACCCAAACCCCACATAGGCTTATCAAAACAGAGTCTTTGAAAATAAACCTGGGGAAGTAAATGTTGGTAAACACCTTAGACAGTTCTTACATACATCAAAACTAAAGAAATATAGTTAATATACCAACACAAATCTACACTTCTGGTACTGGAATATCTTCCTCCAAGCCTCTTTTAAGGCACATTAATTCTAGTGGAGGATCACAGAATAATGGCTAAGATCTTGAGCTCCACAATCTATCTGCAAAGCTACTACTTATAATTTGTATCACCTTGAAACAAGTTAACTTTCTTCTTCTTCAGTTTCCTCTTTCATAAAATGGAAATATCAACAGTAATTCCTACACAGAATGGTAATGAGGGATAAGCTAATATGCATGCCTGACCCCTAGTAAATGTTCATTCATTTACTCATTAAATACTGATTGAACACTTACAATGAACCAGGTACGGTGTTAGGTCCTAGAAGGACAGAGCGAACAAAACAACCACCTGGACCTCATGAAGTTTATACTGTAAATGATGTAATAAAGGTTAGCTATTATAAGTTCACTATCCCTTCTCTAAAATGGTAAAATTTCAAAAAATTCAAAAATTTCAAGTCTTTAAAAAAGATTTTCCATAACACTTTTTGCAACAAAATCTGACTTTAACATACATAAGACTGTATTTTATGGTCTTTATAACTATAAATAGATTTGATTTGGGAAATCGCCCCCACCACTGGAGCTCTTATATTACCTTTTACAAAATTTTTTAAACTTTAAATTGTGAAACATATCTGATACCAGGGTTTTGGATAACCAGTTAAGGACCTGTATCACCATCATTGCCATTATCATCATCATCATCATCATCATCATCATCATCGTCATCGTCATCATCAGCATCACTATAACTAAAAAAAAGTCACTATTCCTCCTATTCCTCTATCAATGCCTGTAAGATTTTAGACAGTTTCAGGAGAGGGAGAGGTTGGTTTCTTGTAAGCAAAAGAGGCAGGAAAAGGTCCTGAGGGTCTTCTGACTTGCTCATAGAAGATTTAAGAACAAGGTACCATCTGAGTGAGTACTTCGCAATTGACAATGTAATTCATGGCTTATAGAACTTAAGTCACTTCTTGCTAACCAAGTCACCATTAATGCATATTTTAAAATGCCTTAGTATGTTTCTTACCAAACACAGAAAGATGGACAGCAATAAGAGGTAAAATCCTTACTAAAATACATTCTTATCTTGCTGATAAAAGAAGTTCCTGATGAATTTTCCCCTTTTCCTGAGCGGATCCTGCCTTTCCTATACACAGCCCTCAAGATTTCCCCAACTGCCCTTTATCATAGAGGTATGTTTTCTTTCCTTTTTTAGGCTCCCTCTTTATCAGTAATTATATAACAGAGGACTCTTCACAAAGCTCTGCTGAGACTCACCAAAAAAAAAAAAAAAACACCATTAATAATTTAGGCAAATAATTATGTGTATGTTATATAACGTGTGTGTGTGTGTATGTGTGTGTGTATGCACTATAGTTATTTCATTATAATAAAGAACAGTCTCCTATAATGACATGTTAAAGTGCTTGTTTTATATCACAGGATACAAAGGATGTACAGGATAGACGTAGAATAAAAGAATACATGGAGAAAAAACAGAAAACATTAAAGGTAGTGAAGAGTGGTAGGGCTATGGCTGGTGTTCTGCTTCTAACCAAATTTCCATCAACATGCACATTTATCACTTTTAGAATGAAATATAGATACCAAACCTCATTAACGACAACTCTGTAAGAAGGTAAATAAGGGAACAGCACAAGTAAAAGCCAAATGGAAGGAAGAGCAACATTGAAGAGGAGGCAGATAAGGACGTAAGCCCTGAAAATGCCTCAGAACCACGGCAACCTCACTGGGTGCTGTGAAGGAGCCGATTGCCCTCTCTCTCTCTTTGCCAAGGCTCAACCAACACCTCAGGCTTCCACATGTGTGATTCAGCTGCCAAACCTGTAGGTATAAATCCTCAGCAGCCTCAAACGTTGCCCTAGGCCATGAAAAGGGATTTAAAAGGAGAAGTGGGTGGTAGTTTTACCCTACCATTAGTAACAGAGAAGAAAAGAAAGCAGCATTGATTTTTTAGCTCAACAGAATAAGCATGCCAGAACTCTGAGTTGAAGGAACAAAATACACTATAATTAGCAAATATCTGCGAGAGAAATATATTTGCTTTGGGGTGGGGGGGGACTGTTACTATGCAAGGCAATTAAAATTTCTCTTTAAGCACCATCAAAGGTGGGGGTGGGGAGGGCCTCTCTGTCCCTTGGCTTAGAAACAGACTGACAACTATAATCTGAAAACAAAAAATGCTGCTTATGTAGCAAATGTAATAGAGAAAGAGGTCTTAGACCAGTTAAAAAGAGTTCATAACCCATTTAGGGGAAAATCCAAATTCAGTTTAACTGTTTTTTGAATCTTGCTTTCTGGAGTAAGCCAAAATATTTGTTGCATGCCTCAGTCTTGGTTGTTGGATTCCTCAAGAAAACATTGAAAATAAGGACAGTAAGAACTGATGTGAATATTGGACATTGAGTGAAAGCTCATCAGAATTACCCATGGCCTCCTCTACCTAAGGCTTAGGATTTGTATTAAACTGTGAAGGAATTTTCAGGAATTTTCTATCCAAAAACCACTTCTGTTGTTGCTTTAGACCTTATTTTTAAAATTAAAACTATCATTCCTGAGATGCAAATTGGGTAATCCAGTAACATTAACTTTATAATAAAAACCTAGTTTCTCAGCTAAAAGAGGGTTTCGTCCATTTTGGTCAAAGAATACATAATGCCTCCTCTCTTAACCCCTATTCTCTACGCCAGCAGTTCTCAGTGGCATGGGGAAGGAAGGCTCTCTCATACACAGAAAGCCTTTCTAAATTATAACGTCTACCTCCCTACCAAGCTGCTCCAGGCAGACTGACACAAATGAACTGTCTCATTCATGTCTTGCTGTCATTGCTCCATGTCTTGCATGTCATTGCTCCAAGTCATCAGCTCACACTCAGGCCCTCTCACCAGCTGCCACTCAGCTTAAATATGTGGTTCTTGGATTTAAAAGCATTTCCAAGGCCAATGGTGCAACCCTGCAACTTCCTATTCCTTTGACACATGTCTTCATCTGTAAAATATTTAAATGATTACTTATTTAGATGTTGAAGTTCTGACAGGTGCAAGAAGCAAGGTGACCAAGAATATGTATATTCTACAAGAAATTGAGCACAGAGGGATAAAGATCATTCTAAAGGAGGGATAAAGATCATTTTCTTCCTGTCCAGCCTTACCCTTGGAGTCTAGTTTACAGTGAGGGGGCAGGCCTACTACTGCTGAGTGGGAGCGATTCACCAGTCACAGAAAAGGATGGAGTTCTGGGATGGGAAAACACAGCGATTTGAGTTCTCTTGCACTTCTGAGTAGATAGAAACTGTTTCTGCACACTCTCTCCCATCCCCCTTTTGCTTCCTGGCAGCTAAATACACAAAACAAAGCACCACCCCATTCTATAAGACTCAGACAGACACCCAGGTGGGATGAGGTGGGGCTAAAAAAGCTGTGATAACAGTCAACACGAATTCAAGCTCATAATAGATGGACTGTCCAATACCCAAGAGGACTCAAAAAGGGAGCTGAGGAGAGGGTCCCCTCTCTCTCCTTCTTCATCCTGAGATGTTTTTCCTTATCATTCCTGATCTTGTTACTGACGCAGGCTTTGGTATGCCCATATTAATCTCGAGCCCCTCATGAAACGAAGACCCACAAGAGCACTCCCTTACTTTGGGAAATGAGTGAGGATTAGAGTTCGTTTCTCAAGTGGCAGTTTGTCTTTTTCCTGTCTTGCTTGTTCCAGGAGTTGTCGTCTCATTACGGTGAAGACTGAGCGAAGCAGTGTTCTCCCAAACACCTGGGTGGTTTCATACCGAGGCAGACTGTCACAGAACTGTGGCACGTTGCAATAACACAGCCACCTGCGACGAGAGGAAACAAGCACCATCAGTACCTCTTAAACCCCCAGATCGTCTGAAATATCCAATTATGGTTACTCTCATACCCTTAACCACAGCAGAAGAAACTAGGGCTGCAATGACAAACAATACTATCACTACTGGCTAGTGAAACGTAGGAGTTAGATCAGCTCGCTCTTATACAACCACTTGGGTCCGATTCTATGAAAATTGTGCCACTTTGTAGGACTGTGCAGTGTCCTGCAGTCAGACGACCCTGGGATCAAATCCCTGCTTGGCTGCTTAACTGGCTGCATGACTTTGGGAATGTAACAGTGTTTTAAGTCTCCATTCCCTCACCCGGAAAATGGGAAGAGCAATAATAATCTACTTCGCTGGGTTGCTACAACCATTATATGAGATACTATATGGAAAGTGCTTAGTGCAATTAGATTTTCTGGCACATCAACTGGTAGTTTAAAGAAATTAAATGGGAAATGAGGGTAATACCCTTTTTTGAAACAATTAGAATTCAACCATCTAGTACTAGACTTATTGAGGGGATCATTTTGTAAATTATATAAATGTCTAACCATTATGCTGTACACCCAAAACTAATATAAAATACTGAATGTCAACTGTAATTTAAAAAATTAAAATAAATAAAATAAACTTTAAAAAAAGAATTGCACCATCTAATACTCTGGGTAAAATTTAAGGTTTCTGTAAAATGCCTACACGGCACTCAACATACCCCTGAAGCTTTGGTGGGAAGATAAAGATCTTCAAGACTGTTCAAAACTCAGTCAAAACGCCGGAAGTAATAAGCTCCCACCATCTGTCACTTAGGTGCATTTTTCAATGACTCAGACTCAAAGTCAAATATGCACTCCGGCGGTGCGCGAGGCTGGAGGAGTGCCCAGACCCAGAGGGAAACCAGGGGCTTCCTTGAGGTCTGACCACAGTTCTGGGGTACACTAGCTATATAGGGCACAGCTCGTTCGGCCCAGAGAAGCTATTCAAAATTGACCCTCTTTCTTTTTGGTCTCCCAGATCTCGAAGATCTCAAATTTCCAGTACCCAGCAACAGGAATTTACAGGGAGGGTCACAGAGGGCGGCACCAGACCAGGGAAGGAAGGGTCAGAAGCTTCACTGCACAGATCCTTATTCCTTGGTAGGAGATACAAACGTACTCTTCCAGTCGGGTCTGTTTTCTAAAAATTAAAACCTCTCCTCCCTGTGTGTCTTCCTGATCTCCTTTAAAGTGGGGAGAAGAGCTCTAATGTGCTAGAACAGCCATAGGAAGCTCCCCTAGGAATTTTCAACCCCTTAATAAAGAGTGGAATAATATTATTTTACTCATGCTTATTGGCTTTTTTCCCCCTCTTCTGTATTATTTCATATTTCCCCTGTGTGTGGTGGTGGTGGTGGTGGTGTTCCATCTTTGGGAAAGAAAACTTTCATTTGTGTTAGTCCACCTGACTTGATACAAAATTAACCATAAAACCCTGTTATTATTTCTATTCTTCTCTCAACTTTTCTGTTTTAATTAATTTACACTCAAATACCATTTTATGATGACGTTATCAAAATGGGCATCTTATGTGATGTGTTGTATCTTGTCAAGTCAGAAATAGCAATTTTGGTAACAGAAAAAGCTAGGAAGTGCATTTATTTTGTAATTCATGGGACACTTCATACAGAAATTCATCACCTTCAAGGCTAATCTTTGCTAGATGTTAGTCTGTGGCCACTTAACGAAGTTAAAAACATATATGAAACTCAAAGGAAGCCAGCTCTCAAAAAAACTACAAATGTAGTAAGAGTTATCGTTCCAAACCTAATAATCATAAGTTCTGTTTCATGAGACTTAGGTTACCACAACACTATCTGTAAGACTTAATATTAAAATGCGTCCAACCTTCTTCAACAAAAGACTTAAAGGTTTAATGATTCAGACCCATACTGTCCAAAAAAGTTATCTATGATGACAGAAATGTTCTATACCTGTGTTAATATAGTAGCCGCCAGCCACATGTAACCACCAAGCACTTGAAATGTGGCTAGTACAATCAGCAAGCTTAATTTTTTAATGTTATTTAATTTTGATCAATTTAAATTTTAAATGGACACAGTGTGAAATATTTTTCTATTAAACACAACTTTATTGTTTTGGTAGAACTCTATTTAGCTTCAACCATGTAAAATTTCGGTAATGAAATGTGTGCAGTAAGTATAAAATATACACTAGATTTGAAAGTGCAAAAAAAAAGAAAGTATAAATACATCAATAATTTTTCATATTGATTACATGATGAGATGATTATATTTATATATTGGGTAAAATACATTATTAAAATTAATGTCTTATTTCCTTTTTAAAACATAGCTACCAGAAAATTTTAAGTTACATATGTGGTTCACATTATATATCTATTAGGCAGAGCTGACTGATCTAAAGGAAATTTCCATCTGTGGAGAGGTCACAGATGTCTTAGACTCTACTTAAGACTGATGTTATTTCTGCTATAGCAATGATAACTATGATTATCATAAAATCATAAAATGTTATACAAAAGATGCTTACTAGGTCATTTACTCTTCCCAGGATGGAAGCATCAATTGTTATTATCTAGTAAATTTTTCAAATAGTAAGTTTCCATTCATTTCCTCGAGAATTTTTTATAGACCTCAGTTTATTCTTTTTAAAGTTTATTTTTAATTTCCAAGGTTAATCTTATTTTATAAATCTGTAAAGTGCACAGTTTGATAACACTGACTGAGTCAAAGTGTGGTGTCTTAATAAAAGTGCTGTTTTAACAAAAGACATGGTCATTGTATGTAGTGAGATGGAAAGAAGAAAATGAGAATTTGTGTGCATTGTCTCTGCAAACACATTCCTCCGAAGACTTAACTGCAGAAAAAGATCTCACCTAAATGACTGGTTTTAGGTTTTCTAAAAAGAAGTGAAAGACTAGTTCATTCATTTTTGCATGCCTAATAGTGATGGCATGTGCATGCAATTTACTGATTGTTCAAATAACTCTCTTAGATATTTCACAGCATCACGATGATTTGCAACCACCTTGCTTTCTTTAAAACATGAGTAGAATTGGGGTTTGAAGGCAGAAGACAATACCATCCTGCTTACTTGCTGGACTGAAAGTCTTAAAATTTTCAGGAATTAAGTGATCTCTCCTAGTTCCCCTGAACAAAAGGCTAGTTACTACTAGAGTCCAAACTCGAAACTACATCTCCTATCCCCTAGTCTACTGTTCTTTCCATGCTTCCTGATAAATACTGTCCTAGACTTACAAGCTTAATTATAAATACTCAGTAAGCAATGTGATAGGCTATACTTCACAGAACAATGGCTACCTAAAACCCTTTCACCAAAATCAACTTAGTTACATCTAACTTGTTCTATATTCTTATGAAACATCTCCCCAATAGAGGGTAACATTAACTTTCAAGTGTTCTGCACAATTCAGAATCTAAGACTAATTATTTGCCACTTTCCTTCAGCAGATTCTGTTGGTCAGATGTACTTTAAGAAGTCATATTCCTCTGACACTTTATTTTCAGGTTATTCTTCACAGGATTATATCAGTGCATCATCATGAAATTCAAGGAACTTCAAAATATTTCTTTCTCCAGTTTTTTTCCTAAAGCTAAGTGATTTCTGGGGGATATATAGAATGTATATTTAATATATACTTATATTATTAATATTAAGTATATGTTAACATTAATGTCAAATATTTTCAATTTATAAAATATTTATATTTTCCTTATTCAGAACAGAGTATAAGTAATTTAAGCAGTTCTACTGTTCAATCGGTATTCAATTTTTACTGGATAAATCTTCAAAGTTTAGCTCTATAATGAACACAATCATTTTCTGAGTCCAGTCTTTTCCACAGAGAATCTTATTTCACCCCATTTTCATGCTGTGTGTTCCAGAAGTTTTTGGCCCCTTTGTTCTAACAGCTACAACTGCTGTAAATTATATGCTTAACCAGCATTACAGGGCCTGAGGCTCACTTACACATCAAGATAACGTCTAGTGGTGCCTGCAGCCTGTAATATTACCCATTTTTGAGAAGATTAATATCAGTGAGACACCATGTTGCAGTGGTGTGTGGTTTTTTAAACTCCCAAGTGGTCATGACAGTGAGGTTTTACTCTGAAACAATTATTGTTGCTCATAATTTTCACAAGTAGTTTTTACTTCCCTTTCTTTGACATGGTGTGATGGTAGAGAAGTAGCGGAGATGCTGTTAACTTCATTTCCTTATGCATTATTAACAGAGGTTCCTGGTCTACATTCCACCTAGAAATCAGCAGGTTTCAGAACACATCAGAGCATATTCATCTCAGTCTCTCAGTGGTTTCCCTTCACCACTGTCAGACTCCACTCCTCGGACTTCACTGTCGGCTCAGGATGCTGGGCTGGAAAGGACTCTGCTGCTGTCTTTCTACTCCTTGTTATCTCAGTTTCTAAAGTGATAGTCAAAGAATTACACTCTCATTCAATTGTGCATGCTCTAGTTTATGAGTCCCACACTGGCAGTGACTGAGTTTTAGAGAAAGACGTGTGTGTGGGAGGAAAATGATGACTAGCATCTTCCCAGCACCTGTTCTTGTAGCCAAACACTACGCACAAGCCACCTCTTGGAACACTCAAAACATGCATGAGACTTAGACAGAGAAAGAAACTGAAGGGCAAGGAGGTAAAGTAACTAGTCTACAGAGAACAGAACTAGAAAGGGATGAAGCCATGATTCAAACCCATGGCTCATTCTAAAGCTTGATTTCTACTTTTACTACTCCTTAAGTATTTATAAGTTCCACCCATTTCTTTGTAAATCTCAAGTGCTATATAGTATTTTTATTCTGCTTTCTAAAATACAGTAATCTCTCCCATTCTACTTCCCATTTAATTCTCCTTCTTGATGAAATAATTTTTCCTCTGTTAAGAGTGGCAAATATTTTCAGTGGTCTGGGTTTGACAAACATTCAGCTTTGTCAATCGTTCACAGATGAGGTTAAAAGATATTTATTTTTGAGAGATTTATTATCTTAATTACTATAACAACAGTTACAATATAGAGCTATTGTTAATGTAAAACTCTGAATTTGTAGAAATGAAGATATAATTTAAAATCTTGATTTTCAAGAAACTTGTAATTCCTCTAAATGTCAACCATTAAGAGAAAATACTTTATAACTCAAATTATATACACCGTAAAGGGGAAAAGAGAGGGAAAGGAATTATACCTCATGAAATCAGGTCAGAGATCCGAGAGGAAAGCTTATTTTAAACTATACCCATTTCTACATGTCATCTGTTGTTACAGAAAATAACCTGGGTACAAGTGGTCTTTACAGGCTATAAAAAATTGCCTACTTTAAATCATAAATATATATATATATATGCTCCATAAATATATATATATACATATATATATGTGTATTATATATATATGTATATATATATATGCTCCATAATACCCCCTGAAGCAAGCTTGCCTACAAAATATATGGGGAAAACTATAAGTATGATGAATAGAATCAAACTGCTTTCTTACTTAAATGAAAATAAGTATAGGTCATTATATTTTATATGGCCAATGTTTAAAATTTTTAGTCAGTTTAGTTACTCTGCAGTTCATAAGCAATAAAAATAAATTCCCACTTTAGAAAAAAATCCATGTGCAATCTAAGAATATTTGCAGTCTGATGTCACCAAGAAGGAAATGGTTAGGTAAATTAAGGTTTATCAACTCAATGGACGGAATGTGACCAGTAAAATGTTTGATATGACAAGTGAGAGGACAAAAAGAATGCAAATTCTGGATTTTCTTTCATTCTAACTAACGTAAAATATTTACTTAAAGGGGCAAAGACTGAAAGACAATATGTATAATAATATTAGTTCTATCATGATGCTGGGAGAATAACGATGTTTCCTTCTTTGAAAAAAACTTTAACATTATTATATTAGTGGTCATTGCTTTTTTTTAATGAATGAAATCTTTACATAATAATTACGAGGTCACATTATTGTTATCTGGATCAGTGATGTTCAATAAAAATACAACATAAGCCACATACGTAATTTAAAATGCTCTAATAGTCACGCTAAAAAAGTAAAAAGAAACAGGTAAAATTAACATTTTACTTAGTCCACTATATCCAAAATATTATCATTTCAATATGTAATCATTCAATAGAAAGAACCATAAGTGAAATATTTTACATTCTTACTTTTGTACAATCTTCGAAATCTCAACTCATACTAGCCATATTTCAAGTGCTGAACAACCAGCCACATGTGGCTAGCAACTATCCTATTGGATAGTACAGGTCAAGATAATTTGGATTCCTTACTCCGTTCCCTCAAAAAATATAATGATATTAATGAAAAGTAGGAGTCTGGAGAGTTAAATTATAGAGACCTTCTCTCTGAATTGATGGAGCCACTGTGATAACGGCAACCCTCTGCTTATAGAGACAAGTAGCGCAATTTTATGTCTGCAACATGCATTCTACAGAGCCAAAGGAAAAAAACTATTCATTTGGTTACCTTGTGTAGTTCTCTTTGTATCCAGAAATATCATCATTGGGAGATCGCAGTCTTCGTTGAGATGGTGCCTCCAAATGCCAATAGTTGATGCGGTTTAGGAACATTTTTGCCAATTCAACTATTGTTTGCCTTTCTTTGGATGGAAGGTGACTAAATTTGTACTGTACAAAGTTATTCACACCCTTAAAAGGAGGGAAGGCAATTTATTCATGTAGCTCTGCAATCATATTAATTCTGAACACCCACACAGTCAGCACAACTGGTGGTTTATTAGCAAAAGAACAGACATTTCTCTAGTCACAAAAATCTCTTCCTTTTCCCTATTAGAAAACAGAAATGCCCAGAGGGCACTGTGCCTTAGATCACAATGGATGAAAAGTGACAAAACAGAGAGGCTGTGAGCGGCGATTCTATGCCTGCTGCAATCCTGGAGTGTTGACAAGAAAATCAAAATCACAGCCTGAAAAGGTCAAAATATGACTATTTCCCAGAATAATTCTAGTTGTACAATCAACAGAGTAGCTCACATACAATCGGGTTCTTGGATAAACATCATGTTTTTACATTAGCAAACTTTTAATCAAAAAGCTACTGGCATGCCTTCCACTGAACTTCAACTCCACTAGAACTTAAACACCACTAGAATTTAAACTCTTTACTAACATTCTTTGGTTTCAGCAAGCTTACCCCCTCCAAAACAAAATCTCTTATTCAAAAATGAGCTCTTTAAAGAATCTGTGAATTAATTTTTTCTGAAGAACACGCCCATTTAATCTAAGTTCAAATATAAGAACAATGAATTCTTATTGGATAGGGTTTGAAGAAAAAATAAAATTTCTGAATATTGATAAAAATACATTTATTTGTAAGAATGCTGATATCATGTCTTCTGTAATCAATCTCATAGAGAAATTCAGTCAAGAGTATCTAAGATTTATTCAGCCAAACAGTGACAGGCTAAAAAGTGATGCTGATGAGAGATACAACGACAACTAATAGAAAAAGTCTAAACATGTCAACAGATTCCCCAAGTAAATCGGCTTCTTTCCAGGAATTATCATAATTAGCAGGAAGTCAATTTTCAGATACTAAATCTCATTCCTTATTTGCGTTTTTTGCTGGACTTACAATGTTTTTTAATTGCTAGTGAATTCCCTCACCTCAATAGGCTTTTTCAGACAGTGCCAAAGAAAAGGACAAAGACTTAATTTTAAAACATCAATGTAAAGAAAAAGCACATTTCATGTGTTCTTACAAACTTCATGTTCTACTTAATTTTTTCCTTTCTCAAATATACAGTGAATTCTGAGTATACAACAGCCCTAAAAGACAAGAGCTACATCTTTTATTAAATTAAGTATTCACTTCTTAGCCAAAGGGTCCAAGACTTGGTGAATATCTCTAAGCCAGGCATGGAGGATGGAAGAAAGATGGGTATGGAGATGTCAAAGGAGGATTAGAAGGTTTGCTCAGCCTTAAAGCAATAAAAAAAAAAAAAAAAGCGGGGGATGGGGGCTTCTCTTTTTTTCTTTTTACCTGTTCAATACTAGGTTTTTCAAATGGGGGTTTCTTCTCCAAAGAGCCTTCAACCACAGGTTTTCCTCTTTGTAAAATAGACTTTCTCAAGAGCTGCAAAGAAATCATTTAAAAAACAATCAATCGATCGATCTCTCTCTCATACACACACACACACACACACACACACACACACACACACACACACACAGAGCCTTTGAAAGGAAGTCACCACGTTCTATTTATCTCAACTACATGTAAATAAATCCTTTAATCAATAAAACAGATGACTACAAGTTTTCCCTCATGCCCATGGCCAAAGCTATGAGAAACTAGACACCTTTCACATTCTGGGCAGCCTAGAGCACCCAGTAGTAGCCACCGGACACCTCTATCCTACTCACTTTCCCTCTCTCTGCTCCCTTTCTGGCTTTCCACTGACACAGAGGCCTGGTATACATCATGCACACTTTGTATATGCCCATCTAGACCAGCGCAGGTGTGCTGATGGTCTGGAGGGTCTTATTTAGGCCCCTGAAAAGCCAAAGTCCATTCTGTACAAATGAGGTGGGGGAGGGGAGGGCTATCTGTAGCAGCTGCGTGTCATATGCATAATCGAGGGCCCAGGCTCTTTGGGAAGGAATTTTGCAGGACGCTCAATTGGCAACTTTCACTGTTGCGGTCTTTTTTCATTTCCTCTCCATCCACAGAATGCAGGCCAAGTGTTCTGGCATCTCAATACCCACAAAACAAAACACTGCTCTTAATCCCTGCCACTGGAATTTAAAGCCCTCAGAGTAAATATCAGAGCAAAAAGGGAACACAGAGCCACTAATCAAGACCTAATTTGAAAATAAATTTAATATTGAAATTCTTTACCTTCAACCTTTGCTTGAATCTTTACATGTGGGCCTGTTATGATATACAACCTTGCATTTATTTAAGTCACTTGTTTCCCTCCTTCCTCCATTTACTGCCTTTTCAATAGAAACAAAACATGGCAACCATTTTCCCAGGAGTTAAAGAAAATAGGTGACCCCCCCCCCCCGCCACCAAGGCTGACGATAACCATGTGTCCCCATCGGGTGTGGCTTACAAGGGCCTCAATTCCCTGTAGAGAGGTCCCATGTAAATTATTAGCATAGATCATTTGTTGACGCTATCAATATATTATGCCTATCATTACAAAAACAAATAAGTCAACTGTATATGAATCTAAGGATACATAAAAATTGATCATAAAACTGGAATATAAATAATTCTGATGGCCTACTTTTTTTGCCCAGTTAAAATAAAACCATTTGGGAACTTGGACCATTGGGAGTTTCAATTTGGAGATAAACTGATAGATTAGGGAGATGCTGCATTTCTGTTTTTTTTAATCTCTACAAAGATGGAGCTTGGATAAGTAGGCATATAAAAAAATTTAATAGCAGCAAGCATTTGCATCCTTCCGCCAGGCTCTCTTTGTACTTCTTTATATGTATTATCTCATTTAATACTCATAACAACCTTTTAAGGTAGGTGCTATTATTGTCTGTATTTTATAGATAAGAAAACTAGGGAGAACGACTAGCCCAAAGTCATATTTAGTAAGTGATGAAGCCAGATTTAAACTCAGATAGCTGGGCTCCAGAGCCACATTTATGAGCACTAGGATACAACTGAGGTTTAGAAAGCAAATTTTCATTGAGTTTATCTTTAAGATCTAAGAATGAAAGTTTTTAAATGCTACTAAAATGCATAATACATTTTAACGAATTATTGAAACATACCAGACACAGGAACTGCCTTTTAAACGCTAAGCAGTAGATGACGTAGAACTTATTTGCCCAAACAACGATTGTTTTTGTGGGGCTGAGGGGTGGGATGCTTCCTATATTGGATTTTGTTCTCTGAGCAAATATATTTGCATTGTTAAAGATAAGGAAGGGCAGAAAGAGAGAGAGAAAACGTACTTCAAAGCAGAGCAGTGCTTTCTGGCTTATTTGGTTGATTATAAACAGAATCAAGAGGAGGCTGACAGGATGGGAAACCTTGACACCACCTTCACTTCCAGCAGGGCGGCAGGGGACTGCCAGGGAGCCGAGTTCCAAGACAAATAATAGCTGCAGTCATGCAGATGTTGTTTTTCTTCCACTAATGTCTTTTTCCAAAGAAGCTCTACACGGTATGAACCTGCCAGGGATGACTCGGGCCTCACAGCCATGTCAACAAGCTGTCACCTGGAGTAGCCTAGTGCCTGCTAATGGCTGTGGGGAATTCAGTTGTTCATTTTCTCCCTCTCTCCCTCGTACTCCCGCGCTCCCTCCCTCCCTTTCCTCCTCTCTCTCTCTCTCTCTTTCTTCTTCTTCTCCTTTCTCTCCCTCCATTAACCTTTAGAGTAATGTTACCACATGACCCCAAAATTTAAAAATATAAGTCTCCCTCCCACTCCTATCATATCCTATTTACTCCAAAAGCCCCAATAGTACTTTTTTTTTTTCAGTTGATAAAAAGGCAGAAGGGGAAATGATGTATCAAGTAAATTCAGATTAAAAAAAAAAAAAGCTACAGAAATTGGCACAAATTTGCACTGAGACTGCCAGCAGCCAAAGTAAAGGAGGAACTCGATGGAAAATTTATCTAACCTTGTCCTATAAAATGAAGCAGAGCACTCATTAGAAGAGGCAAACTTTTCCTAGCTGTCAGCCCTGAGTGGAGTGTTTTATTTTTTTTTGTTTTTAAAAATCCTTATCAGGGTTACACGCTACAACGTAATCAACGGGCCCTGCATAGCGAGATTTTTTTAAATTCTCCTGTCTGTCAGCCTCATTTATGAATCTATTTTTGGAAACCTGAAGTTCTCTACGGGTCCCTCCCACCAGCCCCCCTCCCACATCTGTGGGTCCTCCTGCAAGCAGCAGCTCAGGGAAACGGAAGGAAAGTGTCCCAGACGGAGCTGAGGCAGAGCCACAAGAGGCTGCCATGGGGAGGGGGAGCAATAATCAGTGGGTGACTGGTGTCGACGAGACGCAGAGAACAGTGGGAAGGCGCCAAAACAAATCTGGAAACTCTTGATGCCTCCCCTGGCAGTGAAAGAGTTCAGGCCCTCGAGCCACATCTCCTCCAACCACATCTCTTCCCACCCTCCCCCTGCTGGCTGGGCTCCACCACGCTGGCCTCCTTGCTGTTCCCACATCACATCAAGCTCACTTGGTACTCAGTGCTCAGTGCACGGCCTAGATGCTTATTCTTTCCCGCCGCATGGAAGGCTCGTCCCCAGCCCTTTTCAGAGATGGCTTCTATCCGCCCCCCACCCCCACTCAAGTGTCTGTTCAACTGTCATCTCCTCAGAGAGGCCTTTCCTAACTGCCCTTCCTCCCTATCATGTCCCCCACCCACTACCATCCCTGCCGCTCTGATTCCACTTACCTTACTTTGTTTCTCTTCACAGCACTTATTACCACCTATAAATATATTATTCACTTGTTGGTCATCTGCCTCTTCTAATGAAATGTAAACTCCACAAATGTTCTGCCCACTGGTCTATCCCTCATGCCTACATGAGTGCCATGCACAGAACAAATGTACAATAAATATTTTCGAATGGATGAATGGATGGGTAGATGGAAAGAAATCTTTAAGTATAAGCAAATAAAGATATCTGACTTTGCATACGAGTATGAAGGCTCTCAGAGATATGGTTAATGTAGGGTGTGCCATCTTAGAGAACCCCTCATGAAGAAACGCATGCTTCAGCAAACTTGGAGGGCGAAATGTATAATGGGCTGAGAGCCTTCCTACCCGACAACCTGGCATACAGAAACTGAGTACATCTGAACAATGAGAGAAAGAAGAAAATGTTAAAATCGTACCTTGAATAGGTAGAAATAAACTTGTTTGGTATCTGCATCCTCTTCCTTGTGGACACAGGTAAAGAGATATTCCACATCCAACACTATTCCCAGCAGTCGGTTCATTTCTTCCTCTGACACATTCTCCAAGTGGGAAACATGAGCAGCTTAAGACAAAAACCAAAGGAACGTATGTGAGAAGTTAGTTGCAAAACAAACATTCTCGATTTCAAAATGGAAGATTCTCTCCCATGAATTTTCCAGAACACCAATCCATTAGATTGCACTGTAAATAGAGGAAATTTCTGAACCCTTATAAGATCTAAGTCTTCTCACGAAACCAACTTATAATGTCACCTTATTGATACTCTCCATCCAACACCAAAAATGGACCAGTGGCTCATGTATTCGAATACTAATGTATAATTTAAGATCCAGAATTTGTTGGCACCAAGTCTGATCATGACAGTGTTATATTCTTATACGTTTCCTTATAAGAAAATTCTCCACCATTTAAAGAGGGTTCTATGATCCTAGAGGAGGATCCAGGATTTGGGAGTCTGTGGTTCAGAGGGTATAAAACCACGCTCCCTAAAAGTTTAGTTCTAGTTCCTGTGAATAACTAATTTTGCCAAGAATATCACATTAGTGTAAAGAATGAATGAAAGCCTTTCCCTCAGCCTTTCTGAGACACAATGAAACCTCACTGTGTCTCTACAGTAAAGTTTCCATTGGAGCTTGAGATTCAATATCCTCCATAGTTACATACCCAAACCCACTTTTCCTACTTTTGTTGTTTGTCTTACTTTAGTTAAGTAACCTATCCAGTGGCCTTCTCCCTGGACTCTCTTCTACCCATATCCAGTCCATTTTTCAAGGTTATTTTATCTAATCCTCAAACAATCCCAAGAAATAGGTATTAGTAATCCCATTTTATGGCTGAGAAAACCGAGGCTCAGAAAGGTTGGATGCTGTGTCATCCAGTATCACTCAGCCAACGAGGGAGATCCAGAGTGTAAAAGTGAAGACTGTTTGACCCAAATTCCAAAGTGACCACAAACATTTTTTTTTTCATGATTAGCTGATTCACTTCAAGTTCTTTCTCACTTGAAAAGGGCTCTCTAGGTAAGTCATCCAGTAATCACCCACTTGCCCACGAGCTCCTTGAGGCCAGGATCATGTCTCTTACTTCTACGCTCCCAGCACCTATCACTACACTTGCCACATAACAGGCACCAGCACTTCAGGCACGATGCTCCTAGGTGTTAGCTCGTGTGTGCTGGCCTAAAAATGCTTGGGCAGAAGTGCTTGAGATGATCTTTAAAGAAAGGCTAAAAGATATAGAAGAGTGATAAGCTTTTCCTTGCCCCTTTAAAGGGAGATGGAACTAAAGGTTATTGAGGAATACTTGCTAGGTATCAACAAGGTCAGTCTACTCCAGAAACTACTGTGCTCCTGTCATTAAAACACGAAGCTCAATTAGGAGCCTGGGATGGAGAATGCTGCTGGTACCCTAACGCATGTTTCCTTCCCTATCACTTCAGAGCATACGGCCTGGCTTCCAACCAACAGCAGCTGCATTTCTCCACGGAAGGCCTTTTCCTGTTATTACAATCTCCTCTGCCAGCCACTTGCCCTAAAGAGCAGCCTTCAATCAGAGATGAAAGAAGTTACAGTATAAATATCCCTCCCTCATCCCTTGGGTGAAACAAGTGTGAGGTATATGTTCTACACTCGCTTCCACATTTTCCCCCGCAGAATTAAGCACTGGTTGCCCACAGTGAGAGCTGGCTTAGTAACTCACTCCTCATTAGCCACCTTGTCCTCCTCGTCTCACTTTTCCACTCCCTACCTTCATCTCAAATAAAGTGCGTGCACCAAAATCTTTGTCTCGCAGTCTGCTTCCAAGGGAGCTCAAACTAAGATATCTGATCAAAAGCAATGTCAGAGACTTAAGAGGATTAAAAACCAAGAGAGTGGGCCTTCCAAATGTCCAGGAGGAAGCCAGATTAATGGGAGTTAAAATCAGAGGAGCAGAGGCCACCCAAATTAGGTTTCTCTCTAATGCAGAGAAGTTATGGAAAGGCAGCGTTATGGGCCACTGGTGAGGAGTGTGCATGTGCACACATTCGACAGAGCATTTTTTTAAAGTTAGGAGGAAGAAAATTTGGTGCTCTGTATTACAGAATAAATCTTATGATGCATCTACACTTGAAAATACTATTATTACATTATCAAATAGAAAAGGAGTGACTAAACTTTTCTAAGAGTACAAATAAGTTATATCATAGAAAAATGACAAACATATATATGTTTCTGTGAACACAAAACATAATATACAAGTCTATTATTTTACACTTGGCTATACAATATGTAGTTTCATCACTTTCTAAAAGATGTCCAAAATTAATGATACGTTTGCCAGGTCATTTTTTTTTTTTTTTTCTGAAAACTGTGTAAAATTTTCTTTGAGGTCAGTTTGAAGCCTTTGGGAGACAAGCCTCATTCTGGAGACAATTAGGTCAAGATTTTTATGTCAGTTAGTTACAAAAGTAATTTTTAAGACTATTTTTACCTTGCAATGTTTTCATCTCTTTCCTGTGATAAGTTATGAAAGCAATCAGTCTACAACATAACATAAATTCCTTCAGATTTTCCATAATATGAAATAGTGTGTTTAACTCATCAAAGAACATGCCATGATTTATTGTCGAAACCAGCGGCTCGCTTTTTTTTTTTTAATCCACAAAGCACTTTTTACCCAAATAAATTCTTAATCAGAATTAGAAAGAGTTGCTCTGAAACAGAGGTGGAAGCTCCTGCTTTCAGAAGGCTGGGGGGAGAGGGAGGACCTCGCCTTCCCTCCACCGTTGGAAAACTACTGTTTGGAACCACCTTCTCATGCACTGAAGAGTAAACCAGGTAAAAACTAAAATGCTTAGGAAGTGAGGCCTGAAGAGGTTCATTTCCCTCTGACTCTGCCCATGAGGAAACCTGCACTCTCTCCTCAAAGCTGTGCGTAGTACCCAAAGTACTAGAGAATAAAATAAGGAGCTGGAGTTGGGGGTGGAGGAGGGAGAGTGTAAAGGAAGCAGCAGGTTTCCCAGAAGGGAGGAGGGCGAGGTTCTTCTGAACAAATGCGGGTAACTACAGCAGAGGAGGGTGTCTCCTCCTCTGAGAATGAAGGCAGGCAGGCCTGGGGTCGAAGGAGGTATACTGAGGCAGGAGATGATGCTCTATGGGAAGGGTTAAGCCTCCTAGAATGACTGATAGGGTGAGGGAAGATCAGATGAAAATAGAGAGAACCATCTGCTAGAGAAGAAAAAAAAGAAAGTCTAGACAACTTGCTATGAAAAATTTTTTAAATCTCCCCTGGGATAAGAAAGCCGGACAATTACAGTGACTACACTATCCATACGCAGTCTCCTGGCTGCCGTGTTCTACACTCTCCCACCACGGGCCCCTTATGACCAAGACTCCTTTTCAGTCTCTGAGCATCTAACACTCAGCATTTCCCTCTCACCAAGTCCGTATCGTCAGTTAATCTCTCCTCAAGCTCATACATGCCCCACACTTCATCTCATAGCCTTCCATCCAAACCCCATGGGTGGATCTCCATCATGGCAAACTTGACTCCAGGATTAAAATCCTCACGGTCCTCCTCAAAACAGTGACTCCTCCTGCCAGCCCTGTTTCTGCCAAGAAGCACCGCCCCCCCATTCATTCCTTCATTATCCTTTACCTTCCACGTATTACCAGTCATCAGATTCAGCCGAGTTTCCTCACTTTCTCAGTCATCACTTTTCCCCATTCTTACCTTTGTGGTCATTGGGATCTCAAGCCTACGGTACCAAAATAACCCCCAGGTTGCCCTCTGTGCTGCCATGGGCGTCTTCTTAAAACACCACTTCCCTCCAACAACCCCATCTCTACCAAATCTGAACACTGCTCCTGACCCTTTGAGGCTGCTGACCAGGACATATTCATATAGACTTACTCAGGAGCCTGCAACCAATTCCAACTCATGCCAGCACCCAGGTATAGTTCACTCTAACTACAAAGTTACACTATTTACTGTACTGATAATCAACTCATATTTAACCCAAAAGGGGTCACTGTTATTGAAAGAAACCTTTCTCTTAAGCTTTCCTAAAAAAGCCTTTTGATACAGATACGCTTTAATTATTTTAAAAACATGTTTTCTTAAAGAGATATGTCTCTATTATTTACAAGAGTAGGGGTTTAGAACTGGCCACCTCAAAATGTTCCACCTTGACATGTTAGTTATTTGGGGCTGAAGGCAATCAAGACCCTGCAGGCTCACGAGTAACTTTTCCCTTTTCCCTTAAAGAATTTAAATTGGGGCCTTGCCCATAATAAGAGTATTGCCGGAAATAACTTTTTTTTTTGACCTATCTATCTACATGGCAGGGCAAACCACTAATTACTGAACATCTACTCTTTTTATTCTGCAATAGCCTTCCTCCACTCTAAAACTCAAGGCACCTACCCTATCCTTAGCTCAGAAGGTCATATATATCTCTTTTTTCCCTTTCTGTCTTGGAATTTCTCAGGTATGTAGGGTCTCCAACTCCCTCACGCATGTTGGGTTCCCATGTGTACATATATAATTAAATTTGGTTAATTTATCTTGTTAACTCATCTCATGTCGATTTAATTATCATCCCAGCTGAAAAATCATAGGAAGGTGGAGGAAACTTTATTATTCCTCCACACAAGTCTCGAAGTATATTATTAAATTTTTTTTAATGAAATGAAATAAAAATCTGTAAATTACAATGCAAAAGTCAATACCAGTTACTCTGCCACAGAACTCATAACATAAAGTCATTGTTACTTAAAGCTTTGATATATGTTCCCTAATTACCACCCCCCAATTACCATGTTACCAACCCCCATGTACACTGTATCGGCAGTGTGAGAGAACACCCCTTTCTCCACTCTTGCGAACAGTAGAGAATCATTCTCAATAATTTACTCAATCTTTCAAGAAATACACGTGGTCCTCCAGTGCTTTGATTTGCATCCACTGGAATGCCGTTGGAGTTGTTTTTCACATTACTGGATATTTGTATTTGTTCTGTTGTGCACTGTCTATTCATGTCCTCTGCCTACTCTTTTAGGACATGGTTTTTTTATTGCCTTGACAGAGCTTTATGTCTGTCATATGCATTGCAAATACTCCCAGATTTTGTTGGGGTTTCTGTTTGATTGGTTGGGTTGGATTGGTGTGAATGTACAGAAATCTTAAATTTTTTAGAAAGTCAAATCTAGGGTTGGCATTTAAGGTCTTGCTTGCAATGGTCTTTCCTACATAAACAAAGAAAAATGTATTTTCACCCAGCTCTTTAACAGGTTTTAAAATTTAAAACATCCCTCCATAAAAATGTCAAAGCCATAAAAGACTAAAGAAAAAAGAAGGGAGGGGAGCTGAGGAACTGTTCTAGATTAAAGCAGACTCAAGAGACCTGCTGTGATATTGTGATTTATAAGAAGAAATATATATTTGGTCTGCATTCCCTTTCCTAGCACAGTGCTCCTAAAACCATTGGAATTTCACAAGGAGAGCAATAAAGGTGATAGGAGTATGCTTTCTTATTCCTAAGTCCCTTTCAACCATACCTGAGCTTATGTTAATGAAGTGACTTTGAGAAAGCCCCTATGGATGGGCATGGGCAGCTGGTTGCCTGGAGAACCAAACAACTGATGAGAGTTGAAATTTTCAACCCAACCCCTCCATCTCCAGGAAGAGAGAGGGTCTGGAGGTTGAGTTAATCACTAACAGCCAAGGACTTAATCAACTGTGCTTTCATAATGAGGCCTCCAGAAAAACCCTAACTGAAGGGGTATGGAGAGCTCCTCGGTCAGTGAACACGTGGAGGTGCTAGGAGGGTGACACACTTGGAGAGGCACAGAAGCTCCATGTTCTTTCCCCATAGTTTGCCCTATGCATCTCTTCTATGCGACTATTCCTGAGTTACATCCGTTTATAATAAACTGGTCATCCAGTAATTAAACTGTTTTCTTGAGTTCTGTGAGCCACTCTAGAAAATTATCAAACTTGAGCAGGGGTGATGGGAACCTCCAATTTATGGTGGGTCGATCAGAAGCCCAGGTAATAAGTTGGACTTGTGACTGGCTTCTGAAGTCGGGACAAAAAAAAAAGAGGACTGAGCCCTTAATCTGTGGGTTCTGTACTAACTATATGCAGTTAGTGCTAGAATTGAGTTAAGTTGCAGGACATTCAGTTGGTATCCTATCCACTGGAGAGCTGAAGAA
Source organism: Eonycteris spelaea (assembly GCA_003508835.1). Lineage (NCBI taxonomy): Eukaryota > Metazoa > Chordata > Mammalia > Chiroptera > Pteropodidae > Eonycteris > Eonycteris spelaea. The sequence goes on from PUFA01000012.1 coordinate 14,603,113, forward strand.
TTGCTTGGAGTGGAAAAACCCACACAGTTGATGTCAGAATTGTTGACTATGCATAGAGTAAACAGTGTTTTCCTTTCACATGGAAACTAAATACATATGTGATTCCAGACTGGAATCAAATGTTATGTAAGTATTACGCATTAATGTTAAAATTTACTGAAGTTGTTAACTGGACTGAGTAAGGTTATATAAAAGAATATCCATATTTTTAGGAAATATATACTTAAGTATTTAAAGGAAAAGGGCCATGATGTCTATTCAACTTATTCTCACATGGTCCAATAAAAAAAAAAGTGTATACCTACAAATACACACAGACTCATATGTATATCACATTTCTTATATGAGTCTGTATGTATGTTTATTTATATGACAGCAAATGACAGAGCAAATAGGGCAAAATGTTACCAATATGTAAGACTGGATGCTCATGACTTTTCTGTAAGTTTGAAATAATTTCCAAATAAAAAATTTTTTAGTCTTCCCTCTACCTAGAACTTGGTAATCAAATGTAGAGAACTATGCTCTCACTTCAAATAGTCTTTTAAGAGACTTATATGAAGCACTGATACAATTATCCAGAATGGCCAACCCTTGACTCGTAGGAAAAGCTCACTCCTCCTGGTCTTGTACGGAGGGCAGAGGCAAGCAGTGGGAAGATGTGTCAGTGGGCTCAGGAAGTCTTTGCATCTCTCCAGGAGAGTGTACCATGGCACCTCTTAGTGCTGTCAGACTCACAAATACCCAGGGTGCCACAGAGTAAACCACCAAAAGGCCTGCTGCCAAGACTCATGGTGCAGCTGTTGCCTTGCTGGGAACAGGAAGTGCACTGTCACCATGTGCTGTGACCCTTTGGCTCCACATACCACTGGCCTACACTTCTCTTGAGGACAGCCTGCCAGTCTTCACATGCCCTGCAGAGTGAACAGGCAGAAGGTGGGCAGGCAGCTAACACATCTCTGCTCCTTCTGACGGGAAAGCAAGCAAACACAGTGACACGAGTAGAATCTGTAAGCTGCTCAAATACATTTTTTTGTTCATGGGAATTTGAGGTCGAGGTGAAAAGAGGTAAAACAAATTCCCTCAATGAACTCTTCTGAATTGACTATGTGCAAAAGGCTTAGAGTTTAAAAGTGGTTTCATCTTTTGTAATCTAAGCCCTAGAATGGAAAAAAAGAAGTTTAAGATCAAGAGCCCTTTAGCTGAGTTCAGTCCAATAGAAATATAATACACACCATGTATGTCCATTTAAATAAAGGCAAAATTAATAGGTAATTTAATTTTAATAATGCTTATTTAATATAAAATATACCAGATTATTCATTTCAACATGTAGGTAATCTCAAAAATTATTAACATTTTACATGCTTTTGTCATACTAAGTCTTCAAACCCCCTTTGCATTTTACACTTGCAACATATTTCAACTCAAGCTAAGCCACGTTTCAAGTGCTTAGCAGCCACATCTGGCAAGTGGCTACTGTGTTGGCCAGTGCAGGTGCAGATAATAAACTATGAAAGCTTCTAACAAATGCAACCAGCCACCTCGTTAGTATTACTGAATTTAATGAATATTTATCAATGAAAATATAAACCCAATTATGCCCAAGAAACTATATTAGGAACTAAGGGAAAAGTTAGTCCTTAATCTCAGTCTAGTACAGAAAACCAGCAAGGGTACAGGTAATTAACAGTTATCTAAGAAGAAAGTGCAATCGAGCTCCAAAGCCTTTATTCTCTCTACCAAGTTCTAGAGTAGTCAAAACTTGGAGGTGGGGTTCGCCTGGCAGAAAATGAAGGAAAGGCATCACAGGTGGTGTGAGCATCTACATCTAAGGTAGAGGTGGAAGAAAGGGGGCACGGAGCAGCATGGTGGCCAATATGCAACACAGGCAGTGGAGAGAAAGGCTGGACAGTAGAGGCCCAAACAATCATACATGCTCAGCTGAAGTTGGACTCCATTCTGAGAATAATGGGATGCTCAGAAGGGTTAAGCAGGAGAATGTGATCAGATAAGATCACTACTTCCTTGGGAAGTTGGGTACATAAGGATGGAGATAGGTACTCCAGGTGCTGGTGCAGATACAACCGAAGAATTGAGAACGAGCTTGAATTCAGGCAGTACTAGAGGGAGGCACACAGAGAGGAAATCAACAAGACTTCATGACCAGAGGAAGGTAGGGAGAAGAAGTAACTTATACTAAGAAGGAAAATTATTAACAGGTTTATCCCCTTAACTCCTGTGACTACCAGACTCACAGCTCCTGACCACTCTGAAAGGAGGCATTAAAAAACGGAGAACGCCCAGCCAAGAGAAATATGCTGACTCAGGTGGCTGTGTCAGTGTGCTGGCTGAGCACCCGGTCATTTGGCATCTGCACAGTACATGCGTAACGGGAAAACAGGCGGTGGGGGATTACAAAGTCCGGGGGAAAAGCCGGAGTGGCCTAGTTGCCAAATGTGACAAGGCCAAAGAAAATGTATTGAGTAAAGTGATTTGCTTATAATCTAAAAGTCTGAAATATTCCATGAGAAAAATAATGGCAGTCCCTTCAAACTTAATCTACTCAAGAAACAGGTTCCAGTGTAACTGTTAATGCTAGCTCTTTACTTTCCTTAGAAAGTTTCTACTGTCAATGATCAGGTAAGCAGAGGTAACCAAAATAATAAAGAATTGCAAGTTCACTATTGCAATGTTGTAATACATATGTGTGTATATATAATATATGATACATATTATATTAAACACATATCAGAAAAAACTGATGGCATTGAAAAATAATCAAAAACCTTCCACATAAAACTGCAAAAAAAATTATCACTAGTCAAATTTAATAACTGGTATGTTCTGACACAGTTCACAACGATGGACCCCAAAATGACAACAAAAAATTCCAATTGTGTTTTGATCAAGAGAATGTGTTTCTTCCTTTCCTGGTCATAAAAGCAGGTTGCTATTTAAACAAGCAGTCTCAAAATAAGGAGTTTTTATTAATACTAAAATAAGGGACACATTTGGACCAACTGAAGTGCTCTGTTAGGACCTTTCATCAAATTTTCATAAATGAATTTAACCGCACCAATCCCAAATGTGAAATAATTTCAGAAAATAAACTAGAATGTTCTAGGCCAGCACTGTGCACTAAAAATATAATGTAAGCCATACATGTATAAGTTTAAAAAACTGGGTGAAATTAATTTTAATAAATTTTATTAATACGATACATCCAAAATAGTTCAGCAGGTGATCAATATTAATGAAATACCTCAGTTTTTTTCATACTCAGCTTTCAAAACCTTGTATGTATTTTACATTTACAGCACAATCCAATTTAGAGTAGCTACATTTCAAGTTCTAATTGGCCACAAGTATCGAGGGGCTTTAGTATTAGACAGTAGGTCTAGACTAACCATTTCATTCTGTGGATGAAAGCAGTGAACTGCAAAGAGGTTAAGGGACCTGCCACACTGCTGAGCCAGGCCTAGAATTCTTATTTCCTAATTCCCAGTTGAATGTTCTTTCCACTTGATCAGACTGTCATCAGTCCTGTTTTATACCCAGGAGACACAGAAGAGTATCAAATACGGCAGGCCACGGATGCCTGAGATGGAAGCAGAACCGTCAGGAGACCAATTGTAACCAGAGCTCCCTGTCAAAACACCACGTGCGGCTGAGCCAAAAGATGTCCAGCAGCATATCAACAGAACAGACATCACCTCAATCGATAAGCTGAATGTTTTGTTCCAACAAGTCCAGCAACATTACACATTGACACATGTATATGATTACTGGTGACTAAATTAACCATGCTCAGAATAGTCGCTGTGAAAATAGAACAGCGCCCTCAAATTGCATTGTCCTTGAGAATTCAGGCTTGCATGGTGCTTGACAGAATTCCCTAGACTCCAACCTCTACTCTGTTGGTAATTTTTAAAAAATAATCCATGAATAAAAAAAAAAAAACGTCTGGAACTTGCTTAAAATACTCTGGCAAAGAACAGGGAGGTGAGAAAAATGGCAAATGTTAATGACAGTTAAAAGCCGATGATGGGTAGACGTGGTTTGTTAAACTATTAGTTCTACTTTATATTTGTTTGAAACTTTCCATAATAAAAAGTTTTCTTAAAGAGGGGTTGTGGGGAAGAAGCATCATCCCAGAAAAAGGTTTTTTCTACAGCTTTTAATACTATTCTTCTACCTTTATGTATGTTTGAAACTTTCCATCTGTTTGAAATTTTCCATAATAAAAAGTTTTCTTAAAAGGGATGGAGGAAGGGAGGAAGCATAATCTCAGAAAAAGGTTTCTAACAGCCTTGATACTAAGATACTATGGCATTGCAGAAATAATTCCAAGGGTACTTGAAAAGGTGCAGACATTTCAACTTTACGAAAGCAGACTGAAGAAGGACAGAAAAAAGGGAGAAGGGAGAAATATTTTTAAAACACCGATAAACTCCAAAACCCTGAGAAAATCACTGTCAGCAATTCAACACACATCCTCTCAATCTGTTAACATATATTAAAATATATGTCATATTTTCTAAACTAACGAGATTATACTCCAGATTCTGTTGAGTTGATATTCATGGATCCGGGAATGACCACCTTCACATAGTTCTCCATGAAGATGGCATGGAAGGTCGGGCATGTAGCAGGTACTATGCCAATCAGATTCCCTCCTCTGGGGACTGAAATCCTGAACTGACACTCACAAGGGCAGAGGCAGTTGGAACAGAACCACCCAGCGGCAATGTCCAGGACAGAAGGTCCACAAATTTCTGCAACTGAGATCCACAGATCACTAAAACCAAGTTCCCCTCTGTTTTCAGCTTCTGGGAGCTACCAGCACCCTTCTTATAAATACTGTTTTCTTATGTAAACTACACAGAATTCATCATATTTGTTGTTTGAAGTGAAAGAACCCTGAGTATTTTAATACTAACAACAAGAAAAGCTGATAATCATGCATTTATTTGCCAGGCACTGTTCTAAAATTTTACATGTGTTAATTTATTTCATCCTTACAACAATCCTATCAGGTAGAAACTGTCATTAACTCCACTTCTGAATGAAGAAAACTGAGGTCCAGACTGATTAAATAAAATGCTCCAACTAATGAAAGCTGCTGTTTGTAAAGCCAGGATTTGAACTTGGGCTGGCAGATCTGTAATTCCTAAATTATAAAACCTCTAATTAAGCTGCTTTATGACCTGCTTTTTTCATTAACTGTATGTTATAAATGTCTTTCCGTGTTAGAAAATACATCTTTTTTAATGGCCATATTAAATTTCGTAACATAGATTCTCATAATTCAACCAATTATCTCCTACTTTGGGAAGTTTAAGTTGTTTTTAGTTTTTTATATCATAAATAAGTCTATAATAACTGCCTTTTTAATAACCTTATATGTAGGTTAAATTTTTGGCATGGATTTGCCAGGTCAACGGATATGTACTTTTATCCCCCATTCTGATTTCATATTGTCAAATAAGAGTATTCGCTTTCAAACCATGTTAAGAACTATAAAAGGGAACAAAGTTGGCTTTTCTTTGAAAAAGGCTGTTTCTGCCTTCGGGTATTCATGAATGTTTATATGCTCAGAATGGAGACAATCTGCTCAACTAAGAAGACTCTGTTTTTAAAGGGTAATTGATGGAGGATAATCAGATTTTCCTTATCAATACTAGATACAGTTCAAGCCAGTGCTTAAGGAGTTCTTGAGCCTAGCTTTTTATTGCATCATATTTTCTAAGGCAATTCGAAAAGGGATCAACTGTGGAAAAGATTAAGTCATAAGCAAAAGCGTTTCTGTAACTTTTGAAAATCTTTCCTTTGCACTGGCTGCTTCAAAAATCAGAACTGAACATTATTTTACAAACTAGTTAAATCAACACAATCATGTAATTATTCGTATGTTTATTTCTTTTGTGAGATCAATGTTTTCTATTTCCTTTTTTCAAAGATCACTCCAGTACGGTAACTGCCTGAGAAGATCACACTATCTACTACTTTTTTGCTCTATAAGTCTTGAAATACTCTCCAGCTAAGTACGAAATAAAACCTCAGACGCAGCCTAATACTATGGTGACCTGAATGAAGGCTGATGCTGTACCATCTGATATCAGCTGGCAGCTTGAGAAAGACATGACAAAAAAAGAAGGCACCTACTTAGAAATGGTCAGATGGAAAAAGCCACTTTAGTGAGAATATTCTGCCCAGTACTATGCCCTTGCAATACTGGACAGTAACCTGGACATAAAGACATTCTTTGGGAGATTAGATAACTGAAGGCAAAAAAGTAAGTATAATCTTCCGAGATCCTTACTGAACTGAAATTTTAATATCTAGGGACAACTAATTACCCATTAACTTTTATCTACTGGCACAAAATTTTTAAAAAATATTTATCCTAAAACTAGTATCAGGACAAAAACTTATTAGCGCAGTACAGTTGAGTAATTCTGGCAAAGTCTACCTTGCCATAGTGACAATGATTATCTTACAGGGACAAATAAAGTTGAAAGGGAAAACACAAGTAAACATTTACTGAACACCAACTCCTATGAAGAAAGGGCTACCAGATGCAGGAAACTAAAGAATATGAAGATAAAATGAAACATGCCCATAAAATTCAGGGAATCAGAAAATAATAACAACAAGACAACAGAGGTTTCGACCTTGTGGGTCAAAGACCCTCAGGTCCCCATCGGAATGAATCAGGAGACGTTACATATTATTCTAACTAACTCAGTTATCCTTGGTTCATCTTATTTGGCAATTCCTGAGTGGAACCCAGCTCTTGGGGACAGGGGGAAGAGTGACTGCAAACAGTGCAGGGTTTGTCCCTCACATGAAGCCCTCCCCAGCAAATTCATGAAACTAAACAGACTCTTTTGTCGTTGCCTCATATACAGGTAAATGGTGTGCAAGTTCAGTTAGCCATGTTACTCCTCGAAGTTAGAACATTCAGGCAACAAGGACACCATTAGGGCTCCCTTGAAGATTTAGGAACTCACCTAGGGCGTGGCTACAACTCCGGCAGGACTCTGTCAGACTGACAATTATTTGCTGCAGATCGGCTCTGGGGGGAGTGGGAGAAGGGTTGGGGTTTTTCCAGCCATTACATTTACAAGATTCCTCAGCCTAAAAAAAGAATAAAGACAGAGACAAAATTATGTAACAGGCAGCAATGGACTGAATGTTTCACACAAGAACAATACACACTAGTTATATGACAGCTTCCCTCCCCACTCCTAACTTTATAATTTTCTATATACGCACAAGAAATGAAAACAGGAAAAAGGTCGAGAGGGTGTCTGATTGGGCATTTCGGGTTTTTTTATTATTTTGTTTTCTGCTGGCTGGAATCCGAGTACTGCAGCTCAGACAGCAAGCCCACACGCTTCAGTACCATAGCCCCAAGCGAATGTCCATGGGGTGGTCAGTCACAAGGGAGTCCATCTGGAGAGTGACAAGCCAGACTCCTGAGGTCCCTGGAACACAGCTGGGTCCTGGGCCACAGGTGAGCCTTGATAGTTCCAAGACCCCAGCTGCAACTCTTCCCCAAGGACCAGAAGGGAAACCGCAAAAATGAAGAAGTCAGCAATCTTAGGGATATGAAGAGGGACACGCCCAGCTGAAGCCACACTTGCAGGCTCCTCCTAGTCCTTTCTGGGCTCCCAGCTTTAGAAATGGAGAGGGCCTCATCATCTAGCCTGGATTTATACCTATGTCTCTCCCCCAGGTTTCCTGTAGCAGAACTCTATATGACTGTAGCAGCTTGATAGCTAAAAATCTTCCTCCTTCTTCTACGAATTCTTCATACTTCCTCATCTCCTTAGAGAACAGTGAATATTATTTAGCCTTTTTGTGGTGACTCTGGTTATGAAGCGGAGGTTACGTATGGAGAGATTGATTATTTTCAATTACTCTACCAAGTTGCATATTTCTGGGATCATAAGGATCTTGGAAGGCTAGCGTGCTTGCACTGAATGACCAGCCACTTATAATTCTTCTGCCCCTTCCTTGCTATCCTTTACCACTCAATTGCTCCCACCATTTATTTACTACTTTAAATATGCTGTGGCTGGCAAACAAGAAAATTGTTAGAATAACATGAAACATAGTCTGATTTATTCTGGGTGGGAGCCTTTTATAGACACTATCCAACATGGCAGCTACTAGATGCATATGACTACTGAGCACTCGAAACGTGGCTAGCTCAAAACAAAATGTACTGTAAATATAAAATAGATACCAGATTTAAAAGACTAGTGCAAAAATAAAATAAATATCATTAATAATTTTCACATTAATTACATGCTGAAATATTAGCATTTTTAGATACATGGAGTTAAATAAAAGATACTATAAATTCACTTGACCTGTTTCTTTTTATTTTTTTTAGCATGGCTACCAGAACATTTAATTACACATATGGTTTAGGTTATACTTCCACTGGATAGCACTGGTCTATAAACCAAATTGCACAGATTTTTGTGCATGGGCTTTGTGTTATATCTTTGTTCCCTTGTAGGTCTTTTCTCTGTGTTTAGGCTTCTCCACTCCCTGCCCCAACCCCCGCCTTACCCCCTGCCATGCACCAGATGGCTGAAGTTAGTGGAAGTCAGATTTGTAGGAAATTCCTGAATGGACGCTGCCTTGACCTCAGATTGAAAATTCTCCAAAACAGGGACAGTTTCCAAAGTGTTCGTATATACAAAAGAGTAAGAGAAAAAAGACTAAATCATTGGCAAGACAAGCAGGGTCAAGGTAGAAGAAAAAAATTTGCTTTTGAAGATAAGTCCTTTTCACTGAGCCCTATGAATCTGGTAAGCCCAGCCTGACTGCTTTTCACATTTCATTGCAATGAACATGGAGAAGGCAGTACCAAAAGAAGGAACCATAACAGCACACACAACCCTTAGTGAGTAGCTCAAGTGACCCTTTCCGTTTGGCCAGGCATCTGGTAGGACCTATTATCCCACTGCCTGTTACTAAGCTGAACCGGGCCTTGAAATTCTCTGCAATGAGCCATCCACCTTCTCTTCAGAGATTGTAAACATCTCAGACAACATGTTCTTGAGGAAGACTCTCATGAGAACTTGCACCCAAGAAAGCATCCCTACAAATCTTTCTAGGGATGGAGGAAACCAGTCACTATGTGGACCACTCCTCTCCTAATAATGAAGTAGCTATTTCAAGGGACTCCCAAAGCCTTTGCCTTTTCTGAGCAGTTGGTCTGATCCAGCTACCCTTTCCAGAAAGGCTAGAGAAAGAAAAATGGACTTCCAGTTCAAGAATCATTCTATTACACAGGAAAGCACAATAATACTTAACGCAACCACAGATATACATGAAACTAATTTATACAATCTCTTTCAATATCCAGATGGGAAATAAACACAAATACCTTACCAAAGGCCCACCACAAGGGAACATAGATTCTCCTAAAATTATCATAAAGATGCCAAGTGTGTCTAGACAAGGGTTCACTACTTAGTAAGGCCCAAGATTTACTTTAGGATTAGGGGTCAGGTAGGTAGGTATGACTAAAGTTCAAAAGACTCCAAAGAATTACGTAGTTTAAAGTCTGTCCTCATTGCCTTGGTAACTGTTTTAGCTTTTAACAAACATGATTGGATTGTTGCATCTGGGCACATCAGCTACCACAGCCTAAGTTTCCTGTGGCAGGTTGTCTATGGGCAGGATACAAAACTGGCAGGAACTCTGCATGGATGAGAAAAAAAAAAAACAAAAAAAACCAAAGCAAGCACTGTAACTCCAGATTTTCAGAGACAGTGACCTAGTTAAGTATGAAATTCCTTCATTACAGGGAAGCTTAAGAAGCCAAATTGCTCTGAATCTGTCCAAAAGCATTGCTGGCCTATATACTCTGCTTCTATAGGAAAAGCCATCAACCTTGAGAAAACACCATTTTTTGGTTTACAGGTATGTATCAACAGATAAGAAATTTCAGAACTGTGCCTGGGGTTAAGGCCCATGGGATCAAACCACTGCTTTCACAAACAAGACAGTGTTAAGAAGACAATGCTGGTGGGGAATGCTCTCTCTGAATTTGGAGGGTGGGTGAGAAGAATGCATAGGGAGGAGACAGAGAAGAATAAACAAAACATGAACCTCTCCTACTCTCTCATAAACCTCTTATCTCATTTATCTACTTACTCATCATAACTGAGTACCTACCACATGTCAATCACAGGGCTAGATACCAAAGACACAGAAATCTCTGCATAAATAAAAATCTACCCCAGTGGTTCTCAACCTTAGAGGTATATTAGAATTACTGGGGAGCTCCTTAAAGCTCAATACCCACGTCTGACCCCACACTGGGGACAGGTCGTGGGCATCAGCATTTTAAGCTAGTGATTCCAACGCTTAGCCAAGGTTGAGCATCTCTGACAAAAAAAAAAAAAAAAAGGATGCTAGTAATAGATCCATAAAAAACAACATGTTGGATTATATGGTAGTTTTATCCTTAGTTTTTTGAGACATCTCCATACTGTTTTCCATAGTTGCTGCACCAATTTATAATCCCATCTACAGTGTACAAGGGTTCCCTTTCTACACATCCTCTCCAACATTTTTTTTCTTGTGTTTTTGATAATAGCTACTCTAACAGGTGTGAGGTGATATCCCACTGTGGCTTTGCTTTGTATTTCCATAATAAGTAAAGCTGCTGAACATTTTTTCTCATGCCTGTTGGCCACCTTCCTTGAAAAAATGTCTATTTAGATCTGCTGCCCACTGTTTAGTCAGGTTGTCTGTTTTTTGTTGTTGTTAAGTTGTATGAGTTTTTTAAAAAAATATGTTGGACATTAGCCCTTATTGGAAATACCATTTGTAAATATATTTTCCCATTTGTCTGGTTGCCTTTCATTCTGTTTCTACTTCTGGGTAGTTATCCAAAGAATATGAAAAACTAATTGGAAAAGATATCTGCACCCTATGTTCATTGCAGCATTATTTACAACAGCCAGGATAGGGAAACACCGGAAGCATCCATCACTGATGAATAAAGACAATGCAGTATAGATATACAATGGAAACACCCACTACTACTCCCATATCTCAGCATAAAAAATATGAAATTTTGCCATTTGACAAATGAATGGACTGTGAAGGTATTATGTTAAGTGAACGAAGTCAACAGAAAAGGACAAATATGATTTCACTCATACGTGGTAATAAAAACAACCAACAAACAAAACAAATGTATGGACATGAACAAGATTGGTGGTTACCAGAGGGAAAGGGGGGGGGGGTGGACAAAATGGGTGAAGGGAGTCAAATGTACGGCGATGAATAGAAACTAGACTTTTGGTGGTGAGTGTACACAGACAGTGTACTCAGATATCAAATTAGAATGTTGTACACTAAAACTCATATAATGTTATAAGCCGATGTTACTTCAATAAAAACAAACAAACAACAGCATGTTAAAGGGGCTTGTCAGGGAGACACAGACAGACAAGGGAATTTGGAGTGAGATGAGAGAAGGGGAAGAACAGTTCGTTTCAGAAGGAAATCGTGCAGGCACTTCTGAACCACCTTTACCACTCGCTCATGTGCAGGGCAACGTGTAGGCACCCTCCCTCTAGAGAATTTTTATGCAATATGAGACTGATGATGCTCATGTAAAGCAGTGTGACAGAGGACAAAAGAGGGGATTAAGTCTGCGTCAGAACTTTCTAGAAAATTTTATGAAGTTTAAAATTCTATAACTATCACTGTAAATAATATTATTATAAACAAATTATTACCCTTGCTTTTTTTTTTTTTTAGCTATGTTATTTATCTTAACATAAATTCAACTAAGTTAAAAACAAGAGGTTGAGAACCACTGGTCTACAAAGATAAGACTTCGAGACTGAATCAAAGAGGTAGGCTTACCTATTATTCCTCCTGAAGCTCTGCTTAGCAAACAGATTTCTGGGAATTTTCCCAAACGACCTTATGGAAAGAGGCCAGATCTTCTTACAGAAAAGCCTAAGAACTAGAATGTTCTTTCCTAATACATTGCCTTCTTCTAACTCTGGAGGAGCAAAGAGGCCAGGGATAGAGAAAAAGGAGCTGAAGGATAAGGGAAATGTGAAGTTTGAGGCAATCCTTCATCACAGGAGGCTGGCAAGAGACTCTGGTGAAGGGGTCCCTTCTGAGCACACCTGCAATGGTCATTCACTTTCCCCACTGTCCCTCAACACCCTGCCTCCAACCAACCCACATCAGCAATCGGAGAAGGAATGGAGGTAAAGTCATGGTCAGCAAAATGTTTCAGCATAGGTGGAAGTTGGTAAAAAGGAAGCAGGTGACAGTGTACAGTACCATGACATGGTCAAGAGTGTAGGCCTTGTAGTTATATAAAAACATGGTTTCATATCTTTTTTAAGATTTACTAACTGTGTGAACCCTGGGCAAATCACTTAACCTCTCCAAGCCTCCCAATCTATAAAAGGGGTATAAAAATACCCAGCTCACAAGACTGCTGGGGCATTAAATAGCTAATGTGAACAAGTGTTGCATAAATGGAAGTAGTGATAAAGATGACGGTGGTGCTCAAAATATGCAAGGAGTGCCCTGTTGCAAAGGGTGAGCGGGCAGTTACCACTTTAAAACGAGGATTTGAAGAGGCTACAACCACTGAAAGTAGCTTGAGGATACCCCTGTCCCCAATCACTATGAAACAGGTCACAGCACTTATTAAACAAATCATTGGATGGCTTACAAATTAAAAGACATACTACCCACAAAATAAATGGGCTCCACTTCCACTATAGGCGATAGCAATGGGAAGTCACTCAAAAGGTTCACTGAGTGATCTTGGTGGAGATTTTTATAACAAAGCAGAAGTGAAGAGAAAGAAATGGCCAGGTTACACATACACAATCACTAGTAAGTACAAAATATATTCAAAAACCTATGGGATATGGTCAAGGCAACACTTAAAGGTAAACATATACCCTTAAATAGATTTCCTTAAAAAAGGAAAACATACATCCTTAAACAGAAAGATTAAAACTAAATGAACTAATTATTCAACTCGATAATCTAGAAAAAAGAGTAATAAAATAAATTCAAGGAAAAGAGACAAAAGAAATTGATGTAAAAAATTAAGGGAATAGATAACAAACAAAATCATATACCCTACCACTATAATCAATGGCTGGTTTTTGAAAAGACCATTAAAATAAACAAACTCTTGACAAATCTAATGGTGGTAAAAAAAAATCACATGTGAAAAATAAAAGAGTGAGAAAGAAGTAAAAATTACAGATTACTTTATAACTATATATAAGTACTCTGTAGCACTTCATGCCAATAGATTAAACTAGATGTACAATTTCCAAGTGAATTCTTTAGAAAATATAAATTATCAAAAATTGATTTAATAAGTAATAAAGTTTTTTAACAACCCTACAAGAAAATGAAAAGGTAGTCAAAATTCTACTCTTTAAAAAGGCCTCAGGTCAAAATGGTTTTATAGGAAAGGTCTCATTAACTCTCAAGAATTGGATCAGCACTGTCCAACATAAACATAATGTGAACCACGCATAAAATTTTTACTTTTCTAGTAGCCAAATTTTAAAATGTAAAAGGAACAAGAGGTTCATTTTAATAATTTCTTTAACATAAAATGTCCAAAATATTCTATTTCAACATAGACTTGGAATAAAAAATTATTAAGGCATTTTACATAGTTTTATATGCTAGTCCTTCAAAATCCATGGGATATATCACATTTACAGCACATTTCAATATAGACCAGCCACGTTTCAGATGCTCCATAGTCATCTGTATCTAGTGTCTATCATCCTAAAGCAGGTCAGATCAATCTTTTGTATTGTAAATTGTTCCAGAGCATTAGAAAATTATACACTCACATGTCAGTCTATGAATCCAATATAACCCTGACACAAAAGCACAATACAGACAGCAAAAATCATCAAAAAAGTCACTAGCGCATCTCCCAAAAAGCAAAAATTGAAGTAAAATGTCTGTAAATCAGTAAGAGAATTTATTAATTATCTAGATTGGTACCACAGACTACTATGTGACCTTCATCAAGAATAAAACTATCTGTACTGACAGGGAGCCTCTCTAGGTCCTAATTATGGCAGAAAAGTAAACTCTAGAAGAATACATAGCATAGTCCAATTGCTTTTTAAAAGTATATGAATAAGTAATTTAAATATATATATATATATGTATGTGGATACATGGAGGAACTAGATATATACTTATGGCAGGGCACAAGTAGGGTAGGGGGAGAGACAATCACATTGTATTTTATATTCTCTGTGATATTCATATTCATGGGTTGCTTGCTCATTTTCTTTAACATTGATTCGTCTGTGGGAAAATTCCAACAAAATTCCAATGACAGTAACAAAGGCGCAGCATAAATCAGTGGGTGGGATGGATGGCGGAAATCACTGCCTTATCACAAACCACATTTAAGAATTTGAGGATCCAAAACTTTTCTCCCTGTGGAGCTACTTATAAAGCCCCCCTCCCCGCCCCCCTCACTGAGGTTCAAGCCAAAAAGTAACAAGCTTGCAATTCTTGGAAACACAATACAGACTTTTAAAGATATAAATCTTAACTTCATTATTGCAACAGACCTACAGCAATCAGCCCACAAAGAAATATATGCCACTTCTTGTCTTAACTTGACAGAATAATGCAGAGTTCATGGGGGCAAATGTGACCCAAGTGGGTGGGTCACAAAGCTCATGATAGAGATATTTGTAATAATAAAGTCTTATATTTTCCCAACTCAATAAAAAAAATGTTACATCCCAAATATTAACCACGCTTAATTTAAGCCACTTGTGACTGAAGTGCTTGATGAATTCTATCAACAACAAACGCTGATGCTTAAAAATGTAACCAAACAAAAAGACTTTTCCTTCAAAACTGGCTATCTGTGCTTCCTCCACTGAGTCTTGGGATCCCTGCATATTTTAAAAAGTAGATTTTTATTTCTGTTGTTCAAAACAAATGAGACTTTTCCCAAATAAATAGAAAATTTCCTGAAAACTAAGAGGAGGATAAAGGAAGGGGGAGAGGAATGGAGCGAGGGAGCAAACACAGGGCAAATCAATGAGAGGTATAAAAGCGTTGTCAGCCACACAAGATTCCAGCTGAGCTGGCCAATACATGGCGGCCAGACACATGTGGATACAAGTCTTTGCAAGTGGCAGGAACAGGTTGAGATGTGTCGTCGTGTAAAATACACACTGGATTTCAAACAGTACAAAAAAAACACTAAAATATCTCATTAAAAATTATTTACAGTGATTACATGTTATAACGATATTTTGGAATATTAGGTTAAATAAAGCATTAAAATTAATGAAATTTAATTATTGGTTTTCTTCTTTTTGTAATGTATAGTGGGTTAAATAATGTCCCCCAAAGTTCATATCCACCTGGAATCTCAGAATGGGCCCTTATTTGGAAACAGATATGATTGCTTAGGGTTCTTGAGAAGAAATTATCCAGAATTTAGACGGGGCCCTAAAATCAATAACTGGTGTTTTTATAAGAGAAAGGAGAGGGAGATTTGGGCACCAAGTCACAGACATACCGGGAAGGCAGCCATGTGAAGACAGAAGCAGAGACAGGAGTGATATATTTACAAACCAAGGAACACCGAGGACTGCCAGGAGTCACCAGATGCTAGGAAGAGGCAAGGATGGATTCTTCCCAGAGCTTTTAGAGGGGGCATGGCCCTGCTGACACCTTAATTTCAGTCCTCAGGCCTTCAAAACTGTGACTGAGAAAAACTTTTTGTTGCTTAATCCATCCTGTTTGTGATCATCTGTTATGCTTGCCCTAGGACACTAATATATGCAGCTATTAGAAAATGTTAATTTATACATGTGGCTCACATTATATTTCTATTGGACTTTGCTGCACTAGAGTTTAAAAGGAATCTACCCCCAAAACCCAAGTCTTCACTATGGACCCTAACAGCTTAGGCAGAGAACAGTCCCAATAGTTCCTGAGTGGTTCTAAGTGGTTAAAGGTATACCCCACTGAGATACCTGGAAGTCCCTCACTTGTTTTCAGAATGCTTTTTGGGTAGGATACGAAAAGTATTTCCTACATATATACATGTATCACAGGACACTTCAAAATCTAAGTGCACAAAATTTGTAATATGTGTCAGACGTATTGCCTAATTTACTAAAGAGGTCATCCTAAGTCCTTTAGAAAGCATTCAAACATTATCCTTTAACTGACAGCAAAGCATTTTCTGCCACGTGTTCCAAGCTGTTGCCACCATGCCCTCTGCCTTGGCCTTCATATCTCCCTTCCAGATGTTCAGCCCCTGCCACTGTTCTTCAAGATAAGAGGTCCCCTTCCCATGTCTCTCCTTAATTAGGCAAGACAGCTGCAGTCTAAGGGAACTCCCCAGGGGATTGTCCTTGCATCTTTAACAAAATACCATCTGAAGAACAGCCTTTTAGGGAGTGTGCTGCCAAGCCAATTACTGCAGAAGCTAACAACCCGGGCACAAGGAGGGGAAGGCTGCCCAGATGACTTCATCTCCCCCAAGAGCAAGTCTCTGCAAACGTGGCAGAACCATTAAAGAAAAGGCCACCACACCGCTACTGACCCGGTAGAATAAAAATGTTTATGCCTCAACAGGATCCAGGGTTAGAGGTCAAGAGAATGCAAGAGACTTTGCCATAGGATGCAAAAGCCAGGATGGATTATGAGAAGGAAGCTAAACTGGATAAACAAGTGATCATGACCCAGATGACAGACAAAGGAACAGGGTGCTCACAGTTCACTCAGTGTCGATGAGTAAGACGGGTGTGAAGACATTTGGGCAACATCCAAAGGAACAGGAGAAAGACAGCCAAGCTGTCTAGCAAGATTCTGTCATGCTTAAAATACTGGAAAGTCATATTTGTTGGAAAACTTAAATCAGAGACAAGGCATCCCGCAGCAAGAACACACTGATCGGAAATTTCTGTAGTAAAACTGTGAATCCAACATTTATTAAGCACTTAAAATGAGAAAGGCACTGTATACTTGTTCTTATCTCACTTTGTGTGAGTAAAGTATTATTTCCATTACTTGGAAGATCTAAGAGTCTAAAGATCTAAGAAGCTAAGAGACTCGCCTGAGCTTCAGTCTACACTGAAGAACCGCAAGTAGGCAGATGATCAGTCCTGTGTCTGTGCGTGGACAGGTCTTCACACTTTTATTACTTCTCTACTCCAGGCTGGACAATGTAAGAATGTTTAAAAGTCAAGGACCAAAACCATAGTGAGATACAACTTTACAGCCACAAAGAAAGCAGATAATAACAAATGTTGTCAAGGACGTGGAAGAATGGGAATCCTCGTTCATTGCTAGAGCGGATGTAAGATGATGCAGCCACTTTAGAAAAGTTTGGCAGTTCCTTCAAACGTTAAACACAGACCAGTGGAATAGAACAGAGCACCCCAAATAAACCCTAACATATATGATCAAATGATTTTCCACAAAGTTGCCAAGTCTATTGAATGGGGAGTGGGGAGTCTTTTCAACAAATGATGCTGAAAAACCTGGATGTTCACAGGCAAAAGACTTAAGTTGCTGGACCCATGCCTTACACAAAATATAAAAAAGAACTCCAAATAGATCAAAGCCCTAAACATAAAACCTAAAACTAGAAAACTCTTACAAGAAAACACAGGGGGAAAGCTTCGTGACATCAATTTGGTGATGATTTCTTGGAATATGAGACCAAAATGACAGGCAGCAAAAGAAAAAAATAAACTGGACAAATAAAATTTAAAACTTCCATGCATCAGAGATTACAGTCAACAGAGTGAAAAAGCAACACAATATGGGAGAAAATATTTACAAATCAAATACCTGATAAGGAGTTAAGATCCAGAATATATAAATAATTCCCACAACTTAATTAAAAATAAACAACCCAGTAAAATAATAGGCAAAGGATGAACAGATATTTCTTCAAAGACATACAAATGGCCAATAAGCATGTGAAAAGGTGTTCAACATCACTAATCATTACGGAAATGTGAATCAAAATCGCAATGTGCTACCACCTCACACCAAAAAGGATGGCTATTATCAAAAACAGAAAACAAGTGCTGGTGGTGATGTAGAAAAATTGGAACCCTTGCGTACTGTTGGCGGGAATGCAAAATGGTGCAGCCACTATGGAAGACAATATGATGGTTCCTCAAACATTTTTAAATAAAATCACCATATGATCCAGCAACTCCACTTCTGGATATATAACCAAAACCAAAACAAAAACGAAAACAAAAAAAACCCTCAAAACAAAACAAAACCAACCAACAAAGAAAAAACTGAAAGCAAACACTTGGAGAGTTGTACACCCATGTTCACAGAAACATTATTTATAACAGCCCCAAGGTGGAAGTGACCCAAGTGTCCATTCACAGCAACAGCTGAATGAATGAACAAAACACAGTATATGCTGTCACATGCTACAACACCGAGGAACCTTGCAGACATTATGCTAAGTGAAATGAGCCGTCACAACAGGACAAACGCTATATGAGTCTACTTATATGAAGTGCCTAGAGTAGTAAAATCATAGAGAAATAAAGCAGAATGGTGGTTACCAGGAGCGGAGAGGAGAGAGAAATGGGGAGTTACTGCTGAATGGATACAGAGCTTCAGTTTTGCCCCAAGAAAAGAGTTCTGTGGGCAGATGGTTGTGATGGTTACACAACAGTGTGAATTACGTAACAGCACCAAACTGCACATTGTAAGATGGTAAATTTTGTAATAGTATTTTACCACAAAAACAGAAACTTTTTAAAAGTTAAACATAAATTAAGTACATTATTCAAGAAACCCACTCCTAGTATCTAAGCTAAGAGAAATGATAACATGTATCCACACAAAGATTGCAGATATCCACAGCAACATTATTCACGTGGAAAGAACCCAAATGTCCATCCACTGCTGAATGCATAAACAAGTAAGACATATCACTATACTGAAATATTACTTTGCAATAAAAAGAATAATGTGCTAATATATACTACAATGTGGTTGAATCTCAAACACATTATGCTAAGTGTAAGAAACCCGTCATAAAAGACCACACATTGTACAGTTCCATTTATATCAATGTCCAGAAAAGGCAAACTTATAGAGCTGCAAAGTAGACTAACAGACTGGGTGGGGCTGGGGGCGCAAATGGGGTTGACCGCAAAGAGACATGAGGATCTTTTGGGAGCAATGAGAACTTTCTGAAAATGAATTATAATGATGATTGTACAACTCAGTCAATTTCCCAAAAACCATGGAATTGTACATTTAAAAGCAGAGAATTTTATGGCACACAAGTTATACCTTCATAAAGCTGTTTTTTAAAAAGACAAGAGCAGCAAATAATTATCACTTCAAATATGGGTCTTCTGCCAGGTGGCCCTTGTGGGGAAGGAGAAAACCAGCACATAGAGGACACCAACGGTCCTTTTCTGATCTAAAAGAGCAAAAGAAGTTAGCACCTAAGCGGCCACACCTCCGCTGTCAGAATTTGTCTCAGCAAAGGAGAAACAGCAAATGACAGGAATAAGTGAGTCATTAAGTAGGTTACGCTGTTTTTAAAACTCATAGAGAGTTTGAAACAATTAAAACTTGCTAATAATAAGGCTTTGATGCTGGTGTTTCTTTTGGGCTCCCTCACTCAACACCTTTGACTTGCCAACATCCAACTTTCTGACGCATTCACGAATTCATTCGAGCCTCACTATGGATGTCTAAAGTGGATGTCTGTGCAGTGAATCTAGTTCCCCTCCTTGAACTGCAGTGTAAGATGTGAGACACAGCTCAGGTGGGTAAGGGAGGGGAGCCTAACAATTTCTGGAAACAATTAAAAGGGAGTGAGGATTGAGGCTGGGGACGGGAGAGACTGGCGCATTAAGAGGGTTTACATTTTCACTGGCTACCACTGTGAGCTGTCTGAATTTTCCTCTTAACAGTGTGTATTTATTACTTAGAAAAAAAATCTTTTAATCCTATTTTAAAACCACAGCAACACCTGGAGTCCGCTATAGGCAGTTGTGATCTTAATAAATTTTCTCCTTTGGAAGTGAACTGCTTTGGAAGCAGTTTACATAATGCTCTTGGGATTTGAAGCAGTTCTCAAACTTTCGTCTGCTCATGAATCACCTAGGAAATTTTGTGAAAATGCAGGTTCGGATTCAGTAGGTGGGGAATGGGGCCTGAGGTTCTGCATTTCTAAAAAGTTCCCATGCGAGGACCACACTTTTGAGGAGCAACGATTTGAAGAGGGGAAAAAAATGGTCTGAGGGTTGTGGGTGTCAATACCGCTCTCTTCTCCCAACATTAACTTTAGCTTTCCATACACAGCTTCAACTTAAGAGGCTAAGTAATCCTTTCTGGGACATAAGACCTTTTTCTTTCTACACTAGGTGACAAGACTTCCAGGTCACACAGTTGTACATGGAAGGCCAGCAGACCCCATAAAGTCATGACTTGAAACTGGGATTTTAAAAATCTGAGGACTTTTGGCACAAATATAAAGAAGAAAATGGGAGTAGGGGAGGGAAGGGTTTTACCTCGGATCAAATTTGCCTGGAATTGAAAGTCAAAACAGAACTAGAAGGGGAGAAAAGATAACTGGTGAGGGAATTCAGTAAAGGAAGGATCTCTCTAAACACCTTCATTTAGAGCGCCATTTGGTCTGGAAAGTCACAAGGAACCACAAGAACAAATACTGAAGAGAGTGGTCAAGGATACAAAAGGAGATTAGAATCCGAATGTGAGGAAGAAATGACTCAGGGCAAAACAACCCAGGTATAAACACCCAATTCCAGTGCTTGTCTTCTATGCTCTCCAAGATCAATGTCAACAGAAAACCAAAAGGACATCGCAGTCTGGAAGAAGTCAGTCCTTGTGCCTGTGCTGAAGCTGAATAAGGAACTGCCCTCTTTGTGCTAGATAATCAGGTCCGACTGAATCAAAGGCCCAGGACCTTCAGACATTATCTTAGAAGATGCTGGAATGACTCTCATGTTACTAAATGTCCTAGGGGTGGGCTACATCCTTCTTTACATCTGAGTCACCTCTCTAGGAGCAAACCCAACCACACACCACCACTGAAATGGCCTCAAGAGGTCCTGAGTGACACAGAAACTGGTGTCACAGAACCCTAACCCCAAGACAATTCTAGACTCTCTCTTAATATACACATCCAATCCTACGACTTTTTCAGTGAACTTATAGTCAGCTCAGTCTTCAACACAATGGAAGGATTTGTCAAACTGTTTGGCTAGCACTGAGCGACCCAGACAACCAGCTGACAGAATTTTTTACTCTTCAGCCTGTTGTTTTGGCACCAAGTCAACCAAGATGAGCAAAACAAACAGTACCATATATGTTGCTTCCCGCGGCAGGTCATGATCACATGGTATCAGTCATTATTTGGGTTGATGACTCGTAATCCACACAACCAGCACAACCTGCAAAACAGAACTTCCAGCCCACATTCCCAACTGCCTACGCCTGGCATGTCTACACATTAAGGAGCTTGCCCTCAGCTCCAACACCCACATTTCAACTATCCTGCTGTCCACATTGGCATTACCTTTTCCCCAGCTCCTGAGGCTCAATTTATCTGCATTCAATGCTCTCACCCTAGGCCATCTGATTCTTTCAAAAGCCTCTCAGGAATTTATATATCTTCTCCTTTCTCACTACCAAGGCCTCAGGTCAGGCCTTAAAATTCATTTAGAGATAGACAGCTTCCTCTCCACTAGCAGTACATTCCAATCCTCCATCTAACTCCCACTAACACATCGTTCTCCTCTACAAAGCCATTTAATAATGTTGAGCATTTCTGTTTGATACTTTCCAAGGCAATTTTAGCCTATATCATCTAATTTTCCCATCTCCACAACCCCACAGGACAAGTAATTCAATGCTTAGAGAAGGCATGTGGCTTGCCTGAGTTCACCCAGCTGGCAAAGGATCAAAGAGCCAAAACCTAAAACTCCTCGCTGGCACACTGAATATTTTGTGTCTCCTTCTTCTTAAAGTGCAAAGATTCACTATTACCACGTGACTTCAGTTTAAGATTTTCTACCTGAATTTGAAGACTTTCTAGCAACTGATTTCTTCCTTACCCAGTATATCGCATTTCCCACTATTCCTGTTTACTCATTCTTCCTTTTTCTCCACTTTGGCCAGTCTCTTCGGTAAGCTCCATCATTATGATTTAGCACTGCTCCTAACTGTAGTAGTGACTACCGTTTTCTAGGCATTTAGAATGTTCCACATACTATACCAAACTACCAAATGGATGGTCTCATTTTATCATCAAAACAGCACTTAACTGCTAAGAGACATGCCTAACTGAACACATGCCCAAAAGAACCTTGCTTCTCACCCATCCCAAACCTGCTTCTCCCAGGTCTTCCCCAACTTGGTAAACGGTACCATCCTTTCAGTTGCTCGGGCCAACGACCTGTCTCTTTTTCACATGCCACCGCCACAACCCCCAGCAACAAACTAAATCCTGTTGCTGCTACAGTCATAGCCCCAGACTGTCTACTTCTCACCCCCTCTGCTGCTACCACCCTTGGCCAAGCCACCACTATACACTTAACACCTATACTGCAATAACTCCGATTGGATTGGCTCTCTTTTTCAACGTTTACTCTTGTGCACTTTATTCTTCTGAGTAGCCAAAGGGGATGCTTTGAAATGCAAAACTAATCTGACTCCATTGGAAACAGCCCCAATGTCCACAACAAGTGAACGGATAAACAAACTATGGTACATCCATACAGTGGAATGCTCCTCAGGAATAAAAATAATAATAATAATTAACTACTGATACGTGCAACAACATGGATGAATCTCAAAAGTGTTATGCTGAGTGAAAAAAAAAAAGACTGCGTACCATGTGGTGTCATTGATATGAAATTCTAGAATTTCAAAAGTAACCTATGGTGGTGACACAAATTAGCTCGGTGGTTGCTTCTGGAGGACAGGGATTTGAATGGCAAGGAGCAGGAAGGAACTTTGTAGGACAATAAAAATGTTCTGTGTCTTGATATGCATTTGTCAAAACTGATCAGAACTGAAGATCAGATTATTTCACTGTGTGAAAATTACACTTCAGCAATCTGGCCCTCATTTACTTCTTCCGTCTCATCTCCTACACTCACCCCCTAACCACCCCCAACTAGCCTTGGCAGCCCTTGAGCATGCTAAGCCAAATCTGGCCCTGAGTCTTTGCATCTCCACCTGGCACCCTCCCCTTGGCTCCTTGTTATCATTCAGGCCCCAGACCCTGTCCCTTCCACAGAGAGCACAAATCTGAAGGAACTCCTAGGTACTCTCACTTACTTCTGTTTACATTCTGTGTGGCACTTACCACTTTCTGTTATTTTGTTGTTTACTGTCTGCTTCTGCTACCAGAAAGCAAGCTCTGCAAGAGTAAGAAGGACCCATCTGTCACTGTATCCCTAGCATCTAAATCAACGCCTGGCACATTAGATAACAATTTGTTGAATGAATGGAAAAGTTAACAACATCACGATCTCCATTTTACAGCTATAAAATCTGAGGCTTGGAAAGGGGAAGTAATCTCCCTCATGGTTACACAGCAAGAAAACAGCACATCAGGATCAAACCCAGGCCATCTGTTGCCCAGGTCTGTGTCTAAACCACTCTGAGGTCTTGCTCTCTTCAGTTTGTTCCTCTGCTTTGTTTTTTTTACTGTTCATTCCACCTGAGCCAGGCCTCTCTCTTACACTTCCACCTGCGCCCAGCTCCTGATGGCTTCCCTGTACATTGACTTCCTGCTCAATTATTCACTTTAATTTTTCTTTCCCTCTGTATCTGTCTCCCAGCAAGATGAGGGGGTCATAGTAAATTTTGCTTCCTTTTGTCTCCCACCACATACCTAAGAACAAACTGGGCACAGGCACTTAACCAAACTCCTGGACGTGTTCCCTTGGAGACGGGGTTAGTCAGGTAGCCCTGTGGGTATGTGCAAACCCTGGGTTATATGACTCACTTCACTATTTCAAAGTATGCTGACCTTGACTTCTGTGGCATCCTGCCATCCAGTTTCAACACCAGCTTGTTAGAGCTGATGCAAATTAGAGCTGCCACCATCGGGCACTATTTTACTCAGGTCTGGTCCCTGTACTTCTGGAATCTCCTGCATACCACAGAAGCCTCTACACAGGCCGAGAGCACGCAGTGAATGGGGACTGAATAGGATGGTGTGGAATTAATGGAAGCATCCTATACATCTTCCCCTGAGGTCACTTAAGAGATTACTTAAAGCCTTCTCCTAATTCCCGGTATACTTGGAATTATATCATTCCAAGTGGATCATTAGAGGTTTTATTCACACTTTTTTCCAAAATAAAGGCATTCATGTCCTGATTTAAAAAAATAATAAGCCCTGTGTCTGGGTCTCTGGATGCAAAAGAACAAATTAAAGAAAGCCTAATGTATACTGTAGCCTTTAGATTAAAGCAGACAGTAAAGCAACAAAAAATATAAACAGCAGTTAGAAAACATGGCTTTATAGGTGATTAATTTTTTTCTAGTTCACTAACATAGCACTGACATTTAGAATATACAGTAGGACCTTTTTCTCACTGCACAGGTCTTAACTCACTGGTCTCACAATACTCATCATACCTTGGTGAAAATTTAATTCTCATTTGAGGAAGAAGAACCAGTGGTCAGAGAAGTTCACATCATTTGCTCAGAGGATTAAAAAATGAGTGTGACTTCTCTGTTCCATCTTACAGCAGAAGCCCAGGCCACCATGTTACTGGGGCCACTGTGAGTCCATGGGAACACACTCAGCTCCGAGTCAGGCAATGTCATTCCAGCCCCAGCTCAGGCTACCCTGCTGCTGACCACATGGCTTTGGGAAAGTTCCTCGACCTCTTGGAGCCAGTTTCCTCGTCTTTAAGACACAATTTTCTTTCCTTCATCAATCATACAAGTATGACATTCACTCTCAATATGAAATGACCCATTTATTCAACAAATATGTACTGAGGACCCTACGATGTGCAAGGCATATAGTCCGTGGACTTGGGAGATGAAATGAAACAAAGTCCCTGCTTCACGGAGCTTCTACTGTGAGAAAGAAAACACATGAAATTATTAAAAACATATATGTGACTTTTGAGTATTTGTTAAGTGCAACAAAGGAAAAACAAGATTATACAGCGTGATGGGCCGCTGCTGTTTTCAACCCGAGGCATAGGGTGGGGAGGGGGGTGGAGTGTCAGGAAGGCTTCTGAGAAGTTGGCCTTTGAGAGCAGACTGGAATGAGGTTTGACAACAAGCTACACCAATGCCTGGAAAAGAAAAGCGTGCAGTGCAGGGGGTACCAGCATGCACAATTACATACCAAAGATGAAAGCAATTCAATAGTATACAGGATTCAATTCTGTTTCAATTATCACTAGGTGATGAACTGTCATAAAGAGCTTGGACAGGAGCTACCTGGGCAGGAATCTTCTAAAGCAGCCCATGAAAATCAATGTTAAATGAATAAATAAATGGCAATAGGTAGAACACCCCTGTGTGCACTTTGCACATGTAAAAAAAAGATGAAAATCCCATTTTATATATCTGCATCAATTATGGAAAGATCAATTTATAAGTGGATGGTCCATATGACTCCATCAAAGAATAAGCTTATCTTACATATTTAATACAAGTTTTCAAGGATAAATTGTTGCCAGTATCACTTAGGGGTCAATGTCCACTGGAGCTTTATGTACTGGGTTCTGGCCCGTCTTCTAGGAACCCTGCCACAGCCCCCAATATGTACAGTTCTATGTGGTTTGCGGGACACAACGAATAACTCTAACCATCTTCCAGAACAAAGATGGCTGACGGCAGGATATGTATTTACCAGTAAGGACTCACCATTATAGATGCCAGGGATAAGGAACTGTGCAGGCAGGACATTTCACCAGCTGTGCACCCACCTCCCCAACAGTCTGCCTTTCCTCCACTCCCATCCTTACCTACAGCTGCTTGGCCAAGTCCACCTCCCTGATTTCTTGCCTACATTCCTGCTCTCGTGGGTTGTTCCTAGTATAGCTGAATTTCAGATCTTTTCTTTCAAAAGCCTCGTTAAAATTCATTTTATAAAGTGTCCACAACCACTGTCTTCCATCCTGAAAATGGTTGACAATTTTTAACTTGTTCTAGTTTTTAAAATGTGTCTTTACACACTACTGCTATATGCCACAACATAGACATAGCTTACAGACATCACGTTGAGTGACAGAAGGCAGATGCAGAAGAGTTCCTACACGTGTGATTCCATTTATGGTAAGTTTATGAAAGGCAAGACTAATCTCTGGTAATAAAGTTAGAATAAGGGTTACTGGGGGT
Organism: Eonycteris spelaea; assembly: GCA_003508835.1. Lineage (NCBI taxonomy): Eukaryota > Metazoa > Chordata > Mammalia > Chiroptera > Pteropodidae > Eonycteris > Eonycteris spelaea. Next base: position 14,629,555 of record PUFA01000012.1, read on the forward strand.
GGGGACGGTGTCCAACGGAGCCCTCCGAAGTGCTAGAAATAATATGCAGCTTTTCTGGGTGGGAGTTGTATGGATACATGTATATGTAAAAAAACTAACTGGGCTATGTGCAGTACTTATTATTTCAGCACTTACTGTCTGATAACTCAATTAAGTTAAAAAGTAACTTTCCTCTGGATTGTGCTGAAGTACTGCTATGTGTGCAGTCTTATGTAGAGCTGTTTTGAGACTTCTAAACATCCAGGACAGTCAATTCCTTACCTCTGTGGCACATCTGGCACCCTCTACAGCCTGAATAGGTATCTCTTTCATCTTCCTTCCTACAGGAAATTCTACTGGGCCAGCCGGTTACCATTCTTGATTGTCAGCTTTAAAACAATCAAGGGCATGCATCTGTCTGCCTCGGGCCAGTAATAAAGAATGCTTATTTTGTTTACTTTATGGCCTATACCTTTCAATGAACTAGAAAAGCCTTTGAACAAATGTCTCCATAGGGAGACAGTAAACATCAAATGAGAGCAGTAGAATACCTGAAGCAAACTATATTCTCTCTGTGAACCATTTGGAGGAACAGACTCCCTCCACCCCGAGAAAGTTTGGGGAAAGAATGCAAAATGGTGCAATGGAAGGAGAATACAAGTGGAACAGCTCTTCCCTGAGCAATGACTGCAGCTTGAGGGAGATGCTTAACCTCTTTGGGTCTCATTTCCCCGCTAATAAAATGATCTTCCTTACCTTCCTCTTACCCCATACAGAAGAATCAAATGTCATGAGTCAAAACGCAAACTGCTGAGACCAATGGAAAAATTTTAAAAATAAAATAAAATAGAAACTGTGAAATGCCTGTGTTCTAAGAACTTTCACATATGCTAAACTATTTTATCTTCACGATATGTTGATGAGGTGTCACCTTGACTCCCACTTCACCAAAGAGGAAACCTGAAACACAAGGCAGTTAAGTAGGTGCCCAAGGGCACAGGGCATGGAGAGAGAGGAGGGTGGATGCTCCTGGATGCTCCAATTTTTCTCCAGGTAGTCAGCACACCTACTATTCTGCCATAGGTGCCTTTGAATTTGAATCAGATTAGGAGTAGGAAATGATTAAGAGTAGGAAACCAGTGACAACTGTGCTTAAAGAGCGACCTTTCTCTCATGAAGAGACAAATGAACTAAACCAGAAGGCAAAGAGCCTTGGAAATTCGTGTTTTATTGGCACTGTACTGAGTATCCAGATCTTTCATCTGAGAAGCAGATGTTCTGATTGTTCCAAGGTAACTCACGTGAAACTGTATACTTTACCCTCAAGACTCCCTATGACAGGTCCAACCCTGTGGATTTACCTGATAGGCACAGAATAAATCCTGTCAATGTGCACAGGTACCTAGGTTTACATCTTCTTAGTGGAAAAAAAAAAAAAGAAAAGAAAAAAAAAAACAATAACAACAAACGACAACAGAAAACGCAGCAGCGCTACATCACAAAATCTTATTTGCAAGCACATGATCCTAAAACAAAATAGTCCTCAGCAGATTTTGTTCCATTTTGCCCTATAAACTACTTTCTCAGTTACATAAACTGCAAATTGCAATCTGAAGGCATTGCAGGCTTGAATTTCCATCTTCCTTGAAAGTTTATGAGGAAACAGAATTAAATTTGGTCCCCTTTCTCTCAGCCTTTTTGTATTGTGCCTGCCAAATGAAACATTTTTCCTGTGTGTGTTGGCTCCATGATACTGCTTTTTAGAGAAGTCATCACACATGAAATAATTGTAGGCCACAGACTTCAGTAACTAAAGACTGATTTTTTTTTAACATTTTATTTACCCCCTCCATGTTTTGTGCTTGTGCTTAGATACTACTTATCTAAACAGTCTCCAAACAGGTATTTTTAAATTTTGTTTCTGTACGCAAACCTACAATCAATCAACTGATACAAAATATCACCTTAAAAAAATAGTGTTCATTGCAGGAGATGGAAGAATTGGACTGTGGTGATGGATGCGCAACTGCATATATTTACTCAAAAATGACTGCACATTTAGTTTTTTGAGTTTTATTATCTATAAATTATATCACAATAAAGCTATTTAAAAATATGCCCAAAATTCACAAATATTTCAGACTGTCAGTGTTATTCAAATTCACAATAAAAGCATTAATTTTCCCTAAGCTGCCAATGTATTTATGGTATTATGAGACAACACAATTTTCCCCTAAAGCAAGGTTTCTCAACTTTGGCACTATGGTCATTTGGAGCCAGATAATTCTTTGTTGTGGAAGGCTGTCCTGTGCATCATGGGATGTTTAGCAACATCCCTGGCCTCTAATCACTAGTTGCCAGTAGCGCTCCCCTCCTCCCAATTACAAAGGCCAAAAATGTTTCCAGACATTGCCAAATATCCCCTGAAGGGGAGGGCAAAATAGCTCCTGGGGAGAGTCACTGCTCTAGAGCTGACAGTTGAAAAAGAAATTTGCTCTCTGAAGGAGTGACTGAGAAATTTGCTCTCTGAAGGAGTGACTGACAAACACAAAGGCTCGGAGGATCTCCAACTATAAAGCTTGCCCTAGCGCCATACTCACCAGCCCCTGGCCAACACAGGACATTTTTTGTCTCATGGCAGCACCGCTGCCTTCATTCTCTGCTTATTCTACAGTCAGTGATACCTCTAGATTATAAACCACTATTTTTTAAATTAATTGTATAGCCCTGTGCCCATGTAACTCTCTAGGTGTGGCACTCAGCCCAGAATTGAAGCAGCTAGGTTTTCCAAAAATGCTTTGTAGCCACTGACACTGATAGACAATTTGAGTAAAGCACAGGAAATTCAGTTTAGCCAACATTAACCTAGCACTTTTTAGGTTTCAGGAGCTTTGGAGGGCCTTCTCTCTTTTAACTTCAAGGTTGAAGTTATGATCCCCATTTTATAGATAACTAATCAAGGTTCAGAGAAAAACTTAAGTGACTTGTGCCCAGGATACACAAGAGACAGGGGTGGAATTTGAGACTAAGTCCCATGTTCTTTTCTAGACTTCCAAGTTAAAAGTATACCTCATACTTTGGGCTACTGTGATGGCTCACTGGTGGGCTAGACACCCCTCTGGATGCCTCGTACATATTAGCCTATTTTAAATCCTCACTGCTTTGCCCTAAGGGAGACATTACTATTCCTACTTTACAGACAGGGAAATAGAAGCTGAGGTAAAGTCCTTGCCCAAGGTCACACAGCTGGATTTGCAGTAAGTCTGAACTCTGAAGCACATTTTCTTGACCACTACGTCCTACTGCCTCCCCTCACGCCCTGCTGCCTCCCCTCACATATAAATGGCCTATTTCATTCAGAAAAGTCAGTCGATGACTATTTTTTTAGTAGATAAATTACACTTTAATTCAAGGAGGTTTGGATTTGTGCTACTTACACCTTTACTCAGAGTTCCTTTTACAACACTAAAAACTCAGTCCTATGGACACCTGTGAGATACCTAAAGGGCCCTACGTGAAAAAGCCCCTCTACCCAATTGTCAAAAAGTGGTCAAGCTAAAATTCCACTCCTGCTACCCTAACAGCTAATCATTTCCTCAGTTTTCTCTTCTCTAGTTCATTCATTCAGTAACTACTTAGAATCTACTCAGAGAGGCAGAAGACACATACTTGTCAAAAAACCATACAATTAAAAACTGTGATAAAAGCACTGGGAAGGGAAAGTAAGTAGAGAGGGGTTCAGAAAAGTTAAGGCTAGTAAAGGAAATGCAAGCAATCTGAGATTTGCAAGAAAAGTTGGGAGTTAATTTGAAAGTGAGATGAGAAGAGCTTTCAGTCCCAATGAACAGTGTATGCAAAGGCCCTGAGGTAGAAGGGAACCATGCACGCAAGGCCCTGAAAAGGGGCCAGAAATAGCAAAGGCCAGGCCATGCAGAGCCTTATTGACTCCAATAAAGAGAAATTAAAGGGTCCTAAGTAGAGGTAAAACATGGTCAGATTCACATTTTTAATGGTCAACCTGGCTGTGTCAAACACCAGCCAGCCTTTGCTGGAACTCAGTTCAAAGAACTCTACCTTGGATCCTGCAAAACAAGTTTGTTTGTTTCTTTTTTTCTCTTCTCTCCAGGGTGTGGCACATCACTCTGGCTGTGAACTACCTCCCTTCTTTTTCTGTTTCGCTTGTGAAGTTTAAAGGCCAGATCTTCTATCAAGTCCAGGACTTGTTTTTCTTTCAATAGCCCCCAGAAAAGTTCCTCTTTCCAGGCCCTTCCTAGGCATTCCCCTAACCTCTCTACTCACTCTGAGTAACAAAAGGTAGAGCAATCTGTCCTTTGAGGCTTAATTCTTACATGAATGTAGAGACAGGCTAAGGAAAAACCATAATTCTGCTCTCTTACACCCCTCACACCCAATCAAGCACGGGGGGGGGGGGGGGAGAGAAAAAGAAAGAAAAAGCAAATGTGAGATAATGTCATTCCCCAGCTGTTAAGATTACTGGATTCCCCAATGCCCCCTGCCCATACACACACACCCCAATCTGGTGCCCCAGCCAATGAAGCCCTAGCTCCTGTTGGCACAGCTCCAAGCTTTCACAACTGCTTTCAGTTTCTCCACTACTAGACGCTTCACCTCACCCCACCCTTAGCACCCACTGACACTTCCTCCAGGAAGCCTTTCCTACCCAACAGTGCTCTAGCCCATGAATTGCCTGCTCTGAGTTCCAACACCACTCTAAGACAGCAGGGTTTTTTTTTAATTTCATTGTAATTGGTTCATTGCCCACATGTCCCAGCCCTCGACCCATGTGAGCGCGCGCGCGCGCGCGCACACACACACACACACACACACACACACACACACAGTCAGTAGCTCCAGAAGGACAGAATCTGGATGTCATAGCCCTAGCATCTAGCACAATGCCTGTCACTCAGTTAGGACCCCTCTAGATGTTTACTGAATAAAACAGCAAATACAAATTGACACTTTCAGTCTCCCAGAAGCAGGAAGAAAGGCCTTTATTAAGAGGTTTTCCCTTCTTATAAATTTGCTTGTGAATGTGAACATGAAACATTCATGTCACACACCTTAGAAAAGGCACTACATCTCACTTATAAAAATTTGAAAGGATCAAAAATATCAATATAAGGTACACATGCTCAGTTTTAGACAGGACCAAAACGTCAGGAAAGTTTCAGATATTAAGGCAACAGCAGGCAACAGAAAGAGGTGCACGTGATGGGAGCCCAATAAAAAGCCAGGAAAAAAACACTGAGCAGAGTTCCTACATGAGCCCACTCTGACTGCAAAACACCAAGTCCACACTAGCCTAATGCCATTTTAACTAACCCCTGGCCCTTCACCTTTCTTAGGCACACTCCACACTTTATCTTCTTGCATTCCTTCTTCAGAAATACAACTACACGGCATTATTATTTCACAGATCCAGAATTCAAAAGGGACGAGTAATATATTGTCCAGGTCTTAACTTCGATCTTACTCTTGGAGTGTGGTCACTGAACCAGCATCACATCACGAGAATTCGTTTGAAATGCAAAAATCTCAGCCCCACCTCAGGCCTACTGATTTAGAATCGGCATTTTTAACCAGCTCCCTAGGTGATTCCTGTGCACAGTAAAGTTTGAGAAACACTGGGCTAGATCCCACATTCTTTCAACAAATATTTATTGAACCACCTGTAAGGCACACAGTAGGAGTTGAACACAAAGAAGGAATGTGAATGGTGTGGGGAAAACACTGCAACTGAGAGGCTCCCGTAAACACTAAAAAGAGCATCACGGGAGAGAGGTTCTAGCAGGATTAACACTCTTTACGCCAAAATTCAGAAGTGACCACTGCAGCTCGGTTGTGGGAATCTGGGAACTTGACCCTGTTTGCAGCAGGCAGGAGGAATACAAGAGAGGTGTGTGAGGGTGTCTCCTACCCGCCTCCGCCACAGGCCGCGGGGAGCTGACAAGGCCAAGTCCCCGCCCCCCTCAGCTGTCACCCTGTCAAAACAAAGCCGCTGCTGACAGCGCTGGGCCAGGCGGCTCCGCGGCCTCGGGCAATCCTCCCACCGAGGGAGCACGGCGCCCACATCTGGATCTGCAGCTGAGGGGCCACGGGGTGCCGAGAGGTGGGAAGGAGAGGGGATGGCATGAAACGTGTGTCCTCAAACTGAGCAGTAGCGCCCGCCGCACTGCGCTGTCACCTTGCCAAATCCTGTTTACACCCCGAGCAGCTGGGACAACGTTTTAACTAAACAAGTGATAATACAATAATAAGGGGGCTGACGCCACGAACCGCAGCGCCTCCGCCCTCAGCCCAGGGCACCCAAAGCTCCAGGACCCTCGCCTCGGGCTGTGCCCACCTTCTGAGCCGGCGCGTTCCGCCCCTTCCATCTCCCAAAGTACCGGGAGTCCGGCAGCCTACCCCACCCTCATTCCTCCCCCTAAGTCCTCCCAATGGACAACATGCGAAGTGGGGGGCGCTCGAACCCCCCAAAAGACATTTCCTTGGCCCTGGGCGCTCGCCACAGTGAGCACTGCTCCGCTCCCTGGAAAGCACCCCCTGGCGAGCTCCTACAGAGCAACAAAGCCCCAGGGCAGCCCAGGAGCGCGGACGCTCAGGCAACTCCTTCCAAGGGGGGGGAGGAAAGGCTGTCGGTGTTGGTGAGCCCCCTTCTCCCAAACCCAGCAGCGCTCTTGTCTTGTCGGAGAAGCAGTTAATTGGGCGCGGGCGACAGCAGCACTTCCGCGGTGCAGCGGCCCCAGGCGGGAGGCGGGAGGCGGGGGCGGGAGGCGGGAGGCGGGGCGGGAGGCGGGAGGCGGGGGTCCCGCGGGCCGGGCCCGAGCCCCCTCGGCGGTCCGCGAGCTGCGAGCCAGTACCTTGCAGGCGGAGTACACTCCGAGTTTCTCCAGTTTCTTGGCCCGCGGAGCGGAGCGCAGTTGCGCCTTCTTCACGGCGATTCGGGCCGAGCCGCCGCCTCCCGGTCCTTCGGCCGTGCCCGCCGCCGCCACTGCCGTCGCCGGTCCACAGGCGCCCGAGCCCCCGGCGGCGGCGACGCACGGGGAGCCCTGCGGCGGCGCGGGGGGCGGCGCGGGGGGCTGCGGGGGCAGCGCCCCGAGCCCGGCCCCTGCCCCGGCTCCCGCCCCGCCGCCGCCCGGCCCGGCCCCGCCAGCCTCGGACATGCCGCCCCGCAGCACCGCAGGAGGCGCCGAGTGTCAGGCGCCGCCGCCGCCGCCAGGGTCTCCCTCCCGGGCTCTGGTCTCAGGGAGAGCGAGACCCTCCCCCCACGCCCTCCCGCCCCCTTCTCCCACCCCCTCCCCGCCCCCGCCCCGCCTCCCCCGCGCGCGCCGCTCGCCCGGCTCGCTCCGGCCGCGGCCCGCGCGCTGACGGTGGCGGCGGCGGCAGCTGCTGCCCCAGGAGGGAGGGGACTAGCGGCTCCGCTGCCGCCGCCGCCGCTGCACACACCCTCCCCCGGTTCTCCTCCCCGGGCTCCGCTCTGCGCCCGGGCCGCGGACATGTTCCTCGGGCTGCGGACTGAGGGTGCGTGCGGGCGGTGCCAACCTCTCGGTGAGGCCGGAGCTGCGAAGCCCCCTCGGCCTCCTCCCCGCAGCCCGCGGGGTTCGCGCCCCCAACCCCCGCGCCTCTACACCTAGCGCTCACCCGCCAGGGGGCGAGGCCAAGCTCGGGTGGGGTGACGGATGGGGGCGGGGAGGTAAAGGGCTGGAGCCCAGGCACCTGCTGGCCGCCTCTGTCTCCGCAGCCCCCGCAGCCGACCCCTGCGCTCCCGAGACGGGGCGGGGGACGAGGGAGGGGACTCCCGGGCGTTTTTCTTCCACTCCGTTCCACCCTCTCTCGGAACGGAGAACTTCCTCCACCCTAGCGGGAGCCAGAGGAAAAAAAATATTTTTGAAAAGTACCCGTCCATGCTAATCCCTTTCTTTGTTGCTAATTCACCAAAATAAAGGCGTAATGTTTTCTCTTTTTAAATACTTATCTGTACAACTTTTTTTTTAAGAACGCTATCTTTCTATAGTAATTTCTGGATCCAGTCTGCCAGAGGAAGAACAAAACTTAATATTTCTGTAATTTTTGTTTGAAAGTGCTGGTTGTTTAAAAAAAAAAGTTGTCTAAAAGCACTGTCAAAATGAAAAACTGCGCAGTGGGAAAAGTTTGAATACAAAAAGTTTGTTAATAGGCTTTGCGTGGCAGGATTAAAATCTGGCTATGTTTCCCATAATATTACATAGGTTTCAAAATTGAAACAACGGCATGCAAAAAAAAAATTAAGCTTCCAAATATATATATATATATATGTATATATTTATTTATTTATTTATTTATTTTGGACCTCAAACTTTAAAAAAAAACAAAAAACGAAAAACACTGGCGTTTTCAACTATCGTTGAAACTGTTGAAAACTATCTTTTTCCTTAACAGTGAGTGTTGTGTTTAGTAATGTGGAACGGACATTTCAGTTTTTCATTTGAAAATTGTACACCTTTGCTCAGTCTTTCTAAAGAAGTTTCTAAAAGCCCAGGGCTATTCCTTAGGACCCTTCCACAAGTGCCCTGCTTTTTGTAAAGTGAGTGATAATTTTTATGCATTATGAGTCATAATGTGTGTATAATCAAATTCCTTGCATGCTTATAGCTCTCATTTATTGTGCTTTTTCCTGGAAATAGTACCCTTCCCATCCTGTTTTTTCCAGTTAATTTTCTCTGTCCTTTTTCTAGATTCTCTACATTCTTTTGATTTTTAATGCAGAGCGATGTGCAAAAATGAAGGTTTTTTCAAAGTTTGTAGACCTAATCAGAGACGTTAGGGCAGAAGGAAATACCCTCTCACAACCTGAGTCAGATCTGCAGGTCTGAAATGGCAAACCACATCAGGTTCTATCAGGATAGTTGCTTGGGAGCTGCTTCCTTTCTTAGCTTGCTGTACCTTGCTTTACCACTCTTACTCTATCCTGGCTCTGCAAAGGTGTTTTGCAGTATTTTTTTCTTTTTTCTGCTATTCCGACCAAAACAGGATGGGAGTCTTAAAGACTGTGATCTCCTGATCAATGTCTAACACTGTGATGTTAGCAGATATGGATAGGGGTTTGGGTTCCACATGTAGGCAAGCATTTGTTTTAACTGATGGGCTGGTCCTCTTGGTATTTGTGCATTTTACTGGATATAAACTTCCCTCAAATATTTTTTAAAATCATAAATATTGAATTCTAGTTAATGGTGCTCATGCTGAAAGTTTTGGTGTGCAATGGCCTGATATCTGCAATTTGATTTGAGATGCATCAAAAAATAAGATGGAATGATGCATCTCAATGGGCAAAGAAGCCGATGGACAGATATTAATAGAGTGAAATGTTAGGGGTGAATCTAGGTAGTGTATATAGAAGTGTTCATTGCACAGTTCTTCCAAATTTTCTGTATGTTTGAAATTTTCCATAATAAAATGTTGTACCCAGTTTTAATATTAACTCACCTATCACCTCCCCTCCCAAGCTACTCCCAGAATTCAGGATGCTGGCTATTTGCGCAATGTTTTGAAGCAGAAGAAAACAACCTCATTTCAATACATCCTGAAAACCATCACTGTCTGAATGGTGAATGGCTTGTGACATCAACTGAACATTATTTTTCATTATTTTCCTGCTCAGAGCACCCAGATGACACACTGCCTTAGGCTGAAGGCCTAGAATTTCAAGGCCTATTCAAAGTGTATGATGAGCACCAGTCAGGGACATTTCAAGGGCAAAGGATTCAGGAGGCTTCCTAATCAGGCTGTTGTGAGTATTTAGCTCCTGTGTGCAGAGCCCTTTTAGGAAGTAGGTACCAAGAAATAAAAGACAACATTTTAATTTACAAAGTATTAACAACTTACTGAGGTAAAGAAGCCACAATTAGAAAATAAAGGGCACGAGAAGTCGGAATTGCACAGGACAGATTGACCGCTGGAAGTTACTCCTGGCATATTAATACTATTATGAGGCTATTACAAAGAATTACCTTTATACGAATGTAACAGCATGGCTAGATCTCCAAGAAATACTGTTGAATGAACTCTGTAATACCATTTATGTTAATAACAAACTCACATGGCATGTAAGCACAATTCTGTATATGTCCAATGAAAGCATATAACAATGCAAAAGATAGAGGAAGATTTAGAAAGACACACAGCAAACTCTTAAAAGTAGTTGCCCTTCACTGGGCACCCTTGAGAGTAAAACTTAATGTTTCTCACTTTTCGATTCCCAGTTTCTCACTCAAAGAAAGTTCTCAATAAACGCTAGTAGTCATTTCTACCTGTAAATTCTATGTTTGATCTGTTCAGATCTCTCTCCAAGGCCACCATCTTTTGCCCCAATTCCTAACAGCAACTTCCTTACTGGTCTCTCTGCTTTTACCCTTGCTCTACCACAGTCCCCTTTTCACAGTAGTATGGAGATTTAAAATTAAATGCAGACCTTATCCCTGAACTCCCATCTGAAACCTCCCAGTGGCTTCTCATAACATTTAAAATACAATCTCAACTCCACTAACCTGATTAGCAAGGCCTACTTCTCCTGGCCCTTTTCCCCAGTCTGTGGTATCCTCCAACCCAACTCAGGAAGCTCTTTCCTGCCTTAGGGCCTTTGCATTTCCTTTATTGCCTGAAACCTTCCCCAAACAGTATGGCTGGCCCCAAATACATTTAGTGTTTGTTTGTTTGTTTTAATTTTTAGCTGTTCTTAATAATGATTTTCCATATTTAATATGAGCAGGCCTAAATGTGTTTGGCTGACCATTGCCCTCATAAAGAGAGAGGTTTTCTTCCCCTGTTGTTTTCTGTTTTAAATACTAACACTCATGCTTGTTTTACCAGCCTACCTATCATTTACAGTAAAGATACAAAGTAAGTAGACGAAATGAAGTCTCCTTCTGAACTCAGGCTAAGTGGCTGACAGCTTTTCTGAAGCAACGTGTGAGTATCTATCTCTTCAAGCAACTTGAAAATCATACAAGAAATCAAATTTCCATAGAATCAAACTTTGGTATGACCTAGATTTTCCGTAACAATCTGAATATCATGAATTTTATTCTTAGTCAGTGCCAGACAATTAAAAATTTAAAAAAAAAAAAAAAAACCTAAGAGAGATTCTAATTCTCTAACTCTGAGAAAATGTTCATATAAATTAAGAAAGAAAAAAATTATCAGGCCAGGTTTTCCAGTTTAGGGTACCCTATAAGGGCAAACTAGCTTCCTCCATTTCTTAATCTTAAGTCCTTAAGTTGGCTGAGCACACTGTGACTGACCCTCTAGGTCTAAAAAGAAAGCTCAGAGCAGGGTGTTTCAATTTATGGAATAGGTGCTATACATCAGCAACCACTTTGAGTCAAAAAATCAAAGAAGAAAAATGGAATGTAGTATAGTTCAGTAACTATACTATAGTAACACGACATTCTCCAAAGCACAAACATGTATTTGTGCATAGGAACATATTTTCCCAAAGCACAAAATGTCTTATTGTTTTCATTTGCCAGGTGTGTGTGTGTATGTACGTATATATGTATATACATACATATATACATACATATATACATACGTATATACGTACATACATCACACACACATCTATATATAATTAGTTTAAGAAATCCTCCCTCATATCTCTCTTTATCTCATTTTCCAAGTATTCTTCTTGCTCATGCTTTTTAACATTTATAAAATAAACCCTGTGGAGGAGGGTTGGGTGAAACTTTACTGTAAAGCGCTAGATCATAGATTAGGCTTTGTGGGTCATAGTCACTACTGGAACTGCTCAACGCCGCCAAGGTATAGTGTTCTAGAAGAGAACACTTTTTTCTCTTACATGGTTGGAAACGGAGCAGTATATTAGCACGTCATAACTACACACAAAACACTCCCCTCTTTCTTGTTATTGTTGTTTTGATCTACATTTTTTTATGACACGAACCAACTTCTTATTTTACTGTAATATATTAGTTTGCTAGGGCTGCCATAACAAAGTACCAGAAACTAGATGGATTAAACAGCAGAAATTTATTTCCTCACCGTTCGGAAGGTTAAAAAGTCCAAGATCAAGGTGGTGTCAGGGTTATCCATTTTCCTCTAATGTCTTCACGTGGTCTTCAGTCTGCATTCATTGGTGTCCTAATCTCCACTTTTATAAGGACATCAATTATATTTGACCTGATTTAACCTTAATTGCCTCTTTAAAGACCCTATCTGCAAGTATAATCACATCTGAGGTACTAGGGTTTAGAAATTCAATACATGAATTTGGGGTGGGGAACATAATTAGGTCAATAACATGCAGTAAATAGTTAATTAATGTCTTTAACATTTATGCCAACATATTTTAACAATTCCCATGCTTACCATTTCTTGCATTGTATTCTTCAATCTAAGCTTTCCTTTTTTTCTTGCTGAACATACCCTTTAGTGGTTTTTTCAGAGAGGATCTAAAGTATAACTAAGCCAATCTTCTCATTTAGGGAAGGCCTTAAATCTATAAATGAAACATTTGCAAAAAATGTGTTATAGCTACTTAGGATGGGCTTAATATTTTTTAAAAGTCTGTAAAGAAAAATGACAACTATATTGAAATTCTATGTCAATTTTTTAAACAATAGACATTTGTGTTTATTTCACACCAAAAAAAAAAAAAAAAAAGGAAAGAAAGGAAAGAAAAACAGTCAGAGTTTGTCTTTTCCACTGCTTTTACTCCTTTGTCTCTCCGTTCTGGGATATTTATTCTCTCTCTCTCTCTCTCTCTCTCTCTCTCTCTCTCTCTCTCTCTCTCTCTCTTTTAGTAGACTTTTTTTTTTCAAGATATAACATGTTTAGTTAAGTGCACTAATTTTAATTGTCTAGCTCAATGAATTTTTATACGTACATACTTGCCTACTCACCATTCATATCAACACATAGAACAGTCTCAACACCCTTGAAGGCTTCTTTTTGCCCCTTTCTAGTCAGTATCCTAAGGCAACTGTTATTCTGGCTTTATCATCATAGATTAGCCTTCCCTGTTCTTAACCATACAGCATGGATCCTTGTTGAATACCATTATGTTTATGACATCCATCATGCTGTTCTATATAGCACATGTCACTTATTGTGTGATAGTCCCTTTAACGACTATACCACAGTTTATCCATTCTCTTATTGATGAACTTTTGCAATTATTTTTTACTAATCTGAATAAAATTGCTATGAGTATTCTCATAATGCCTTTTAGTGGTCTCATAGACTAATTTCTCCAGGGTATATACCTAGGAGTATAGTTGCTGGTAACAGGGAAAGTGTTTGAGCTTTAATATTTAATAGATAATGCCAGTTTTCCCAAAGTGACTATCCCAACTTATACTCCTATCTGTAAGGTAGGAAAAATGACAGTGCTGCACACCCTTATCAAACTCTGATACTGTCAATGTCAATGTGATTGTGTAGTGATATCTTTCCTGGTTTTAATTGGCATTCACAACATGTATAATAAAGTTGAACATATTTTCATTTGCTTACTAGCATTTTAGATATCCTGTTTTGTGAAATAAATGCGTATTTAAATCTTTTGCCCATTTTAAAATTAGTTTGTCTTTTTCTTATTCATTCATGGTAAATTTTCAATTTATATTTTGGATTTGAATACTTCGATGGTTATATGTGTTGAAAATATCTTCTCTTAGCCTGCAGCTCGCCCTTTACTCTCTTAATAGTGTCCTTTGATGAACAAAAAAGCTATTACTCTTATTGGTCTGATTTATCGAGACTTTCTTTAATGTTTAGTGCTTTTGTGTCCCCTTCAAAAACTCTTTGCCCTAACCCAAGTTTGTGAAGACAGTCGCCTATGTGTTCTTTGAGTTTTACTGTTCTTATCTTTCACAATAAAGTCCCTGTTACATCTTAATCAATTGCTGAGCATAGTGTTAGGCAGTAGTCACCAGCTTATTAAAATTTTCTCTTTGTGTTTCACTTTGGAGCAGGAGTGCCTGATAGAGCAGCAACCTTAAACCTCAATCTTTACTGAGTAAAGTTCACTGCAGTGCTTTTAAAGAACAGTCTTTCGCCCTCATTAAACATCGAATGTTCTTTAATTAGTTTTTAAAGCAGCACCACCCTTAGCCTCAGGCAAGAGGACCCCTACTCTGGGACCCATAATTTCGAGAGTTACTCACGTCATAAACACTCAGAGGCAGAGTAGGGTCGGGGCGGGGACATCTCTGTCACTTGTCACTTGTTATGAGCTCCAGACAAGGCAACTCTGTAAACCTACACATTCACCTTCCACTTAACGGTATCAAGCCCTAGGGAGACACACATCCTGCATCTCTCGTCCACTCCCACTACAAACAGAAGGCGCTGCATCAAGATTCCATAATACTGCGAAGTCTTTTTTCGCATGTGCAATAAGAGGCACAGTTCTCTGGAGTACGCAGGGTTTGGTGGCAGGAAATGCTTAGGTAAGAGAAAAGACAAATTAATTAACTTGTCAAATCCTCCTTCTTAGCATGAATGCAAAAGATTCTTGCATAACAAAGTATTGTTTCCCAGAGTGCCAAGCAGCCATTTTCCTGCTTCTCTTTGTGTTCCAATTCATGTTTTGAAGATCCTCATAAATTAGCACAGTGTTCACTAACACTGCACGGTGTCTGAGGAACATTTTGTAATATTAAACAATTCATTTCACCCTTAAATTTATATGTATAGAGATCTAAAGGTTGTATATGTTAAGTGCAACATTGATTTTTTTTCCATTGGCAAATAGGTAAACACTGAATGCAAAGACCATGAACAATTTTTTAAAAATTATTTTAAAAGACTTCTTTAATTTTCTAAAATGATAAAATTTTCATCTTATTTAATATCTTTAAAAATTTGATAGTGATTACCTATAACTTCATTTTGCCTTTTTGTTTTAATAGGTCCTTTTAAATATTTTAGAAGAAGATAACTTTTTTAAGTGTAAAAAATAATTTTTGTTTTTTTTTTTACATTGACTGTCATTCATAATTTTTGGATGAAAATACACTCAATATTTGTATGTTTTAAATACAATGCATTTGACCATATATGTGTATTACTCAAGAAGAAAAAAAGGAAGTCCACAAGAAAAATTAAAAATAATTTGTCCAGCAAATGGGTGTTCAATAAATATTAGGGTCTCCTTTTGCACCCCCTTTCCTTCTCTTGCTTTTCACTCAACATCAGATTAAACATCATTTCCCTACCTTCTTTCCCACTCTCCACCCTCCAAAGACAAACAATCATATCCTGTTTAGAGTTTGGTTGCCTGATGGAAACAAATCTAAAATTTGGAAGAAAACAGAGTCAGCAGTTTCGACAGAAGATATTAGAGGAATCTAGTTGATTCCAAATAGAAAAGTTTCAATTGTTTAAGATGACCTATACTTTTTAGTAGAATTCTGACACATCGCCTCTCTCAGGCACTTCTTGGCCTAGTGAAAAGTCATGAGCATCTAAAAAATGTGAGTGTGACCACAAGGAATCTAACTAACAGTTTGACCTACAGATTGGTCTGCCAACTCTCAGCAAAACCAAATGAAAGCTTCAGGAAGTAAGTTCTTCTGGCCACATCCACACATCTTCAGGCACATACCTGGAATGTTTTAATAGCTGGAATCCAACCTCTGAGATGATTCATGAGAAATTCAAATTTGTTATTGCACTCAACAATAATAAAATAAGAATAGCTAACAATTTTCAAGTACTTAGTCTATGCCAGACACTGTGCTAAACTCTATTGGCAAAATATCCTATCTAATCCTTACAAAGATGTTAAAGTAATTATGCCTATTTAAATAATAAGGGACGTGAGGCTCAGAGTTAAGTAACTTGTGCCAGAGTCTCTCCTGCTCTTAATCCCTTTAACTGGTAATAAGAGTGACTGCTATTTATTGAAAGCTGACTAAGGGCCTGAATATTTGTTGTAACTAACTTAGTCTTCATAAGAGGCCTGATAAGGAGCACCTAGGAGTCCCATTTACCGATAAAGAAACTATCTGTATCAGCTGGAATTACATGTAATAGAGACAATAATCTTAACGGATGCAGAGTCTCTCCCCGCCTCCAAATTTGAAAGCAGAAAAAAAATAGGCTTTTTTCTTTCACCCTGTTGAGAATCCTGTGTTCTGTTTAAAAGAGATATGTTTTATTCTAAAATCACACTATTCAGTAGAATGTTCTGCAATACTAGAAATGTCTGCATTGGTGCTCTCCAGTATGAAAGCCACTGACCATCTGGGGCCATTGAGCATGTGAAGTGTGGTCAGCAAGATTGATGAACTGAAATTTTAATTTTATTTAATTTTAAAAACTTTAAATTTAAATAGCACGTGTGGCTAGTGCCTACCATATTGGACAGCACCGTTGTAGAGGGTAAGATTGCTTTAATGGCCAAGTTCCCAGCAGAGTCTAAGAGTTTCTGATACTCCACTCACCTTCCTCTTAGCCCTACTATTGGCCAGATTGTGGAGCATATATCTGCAGACTAAAGCACTGCTAAGAACTAAGGAAGAGGGTAAAGAAGTGAAGTCTCTTCTATAGCCATGCCACCCTCAACAAGCCCAAATCCATCTGATCTCAGAAGCTAAGCAGGGTCAGGCCTGGTTAGTACTTGGATGGGGGACCACTTAGGAAGACCAGGTGCTGTAAGCATAAAAAAATTAAAAAATAAGAGATTGTAAGCCGACAAGGTCCTTGTAATCTGTGAGGTCAACCAAAGTTTTGCCTCGCCAAAAAAAAAAAAAAAAAAAAAAAAAAAAAAAGAATTGGAAACTTTCTTATTCCACTTATTTAATTTATATATTTAAGTGCTCAAGCATTTATTTCATTTGTTCATTTATTTGCTCAACGAATATTTATAGAACTCTTCTTACATGGCAGGCATATCTACTATAGGTCTACACATTGGCTCTAAGGTTAAAATAGCACACAAGACAGAACTGGAGAAAGAGACATAAATAATCATAAAAATATGTTATTAGAAAGTTGAATAAAAAGCACAGAGTTGTGAAAGCATTTGACAAGGATGGAAGATTTGTGTGAGCCACTAAGAAATACCTGTCTGGTAATGCTAAAGTTCAGCTTGTGGAAGAGATGTTTTAGCTGAGAATAAAGAATGAATTAGAATTACTGACGGTAAAGGTAGACGCATTCGAGACGGAGGGAATAGCACGTACAGGCCAGGGGTGGGTAGAGTGTGGACACGTTTGAGGAACTTTAAAGAAAAGGAAAGTGGGGAGAGATGAGACTGAAGAGGCAGGCTCCACGGAGCCTTGCCTGCCGTATCAGGGCTTTTCACCTTTATCCTAAAAGCAGTGATGAGCTACTGAAAAGTTTTAAGCAGAGGAGTGACATGATCAGAAAATAAACAACAAAACCAAACAAGAAATCTTGGCTTTTAACAAGGGCGTCATTGTTCACTGTTCCTTCCTTCCTTCCTCCTGCAGCAGGCAGGCAGGTGACTTCCCCCACCCCGACACAGGGCTGCAGCTGGCTCCAGAGAGATCCTCAGAAGAGGCTAGAAAGTACTTGGTCCTGGGCCCAGCGGATGAATGGAGCTAAACTGTGTTCTTTCCTCTAATGCTCTGTGTGTTCTCTCTGTGTGTTTCTGCCATTAAATAAATACTGGGGTATTTATAAAAACTGTCAGCAAACCACCCACTCCATTTTCTCTGCCACGGGCCCTGAAGCCCTCGAACAGTAACAGCCTGTACCAGAAGCTCAGTGATATCCAGAGACAGCTCCTAAAGGACTACTAAATATAGCTATCTTCCACGGGGCTGGTGCTTGCTGCTTTAACCTTTATGATCACAGTTGTGGAACATCTAGCAAACTTGAATTTCTTGGGTAGACTTAAGCCAAACAACGGCAGCCTGCTAGAGAGGTGGACTTTCGATATTTTCTAGTTTGGCCACCTTTCCGTTGAGCCACATTGAGACTGACTGACCTTCAGTTGGGAAAATAACATGCCAAAGAATGTATTCCTGTGAGAAAAGGCAAGAAAAAAGAGCGAAAATGAGAGATGAGACTGGTAAATGTATTTGAACTTCAAAAGTTTCAAATAATAAGGAGCCAACTTGTTTAAGCAAAATGAATCACTCATTGTCCTCTTCTTCCAAAATGAATTGTTTTTGCCTCTGTTCATGGCATATTAGAAAAGTCACCCATTGTACCTGTCAATACGCTTGAAGTTGATTCCTAACGCTGTCACTTCCTCTAGGCCGGTTAACTCACCTCTGGAGCTTCAGCATCCTTGACTGTAAAATGGTTAATATTCTCCAATTGCAGGGTCACGTAGTTGTCAGACAATGTTGACGTAATGCTTAGCAATAATTTCTACACATGGTAAGCTCTAACATTGTTATTATTTGATAATGTATCTGTGTGTCTGTTCATATTCCCCATGACAGGGAGCTCCTCAAGTGTAGAGACCCTCCATTGGCCTTTGGTCTAGTGCCTACTCCTGTAGATGCTCAGTACATAAAATGAATAATTCATATTGCCGTCTTACAGTAAAAGAATTCTTGCATTGTCAGCCTTCCTAATATAGTCAATCTTCTAATTTCCTGCAACCTTTACTGTTTGTCTGCTTTACATGTGAATTAAGTAAAAAAAATTATTGGATACACTTTCAGAAAGATATTTTCCTGGAATGTTTCTACTTATACACACACATATATATATATATTTCCAGGTTTCAAAACTTTTTATTTTCGTTTTAAAAATTTGTGCATTCCAATAATTAAAATCATTTTAAAACAACAACAAAAATGCACTCTGATTAAACTGCAATTTACAGCCTGCAGGCACCTTGCCCAGCTTGGTTTTACTCTAAATTTCACGTACTCCCTCCCACCTTCTGCCTCCGCCAACCTGCAAGTTCTTTTCCTTCCCTGCCAGCCAGACAGGCGGGTGGGAGAGCAGGTGCAGACTTCGTTGTCAGTAGTTCTTGGATGTGAAGAGGGGCAGCACAATCATTTCAACTTGATCCAACCTCTTTGCATCTTACAAAGTTAAAGAGCTAAAAGAAATAAAATAAGAAAGCAATGCTTGTGGAAAGTACAGTGCATATTGGCGGTGCGCGCCTCATTACGATTTGCCTGCCTGCTCCTGTTCAATCGTTTCTCTTGATAGCAGTGGATTTTCTCTGGCATTTCTGTCTTCTTCAATTTCAACTTATCAAATTTCTCAATCTCAGCCACATCGGGTTTGTCAGACACGGTTGCAGAGCAAGTGGAGCGAGGCGGCAGAAAGAGCGAGTTCGATCTGCTCAGCGGCCGTTGCGGAGCGGCTCACGATATATTTTTAATCAATAAACTTATTTCTGGGCACTTTTTGGATTACAAAAAAAATTGAGCAGAAAGTGCAAATGTCCCATATGCCCCTCCCACTCTCTTCCCTCCATATTGTCAATATCGTGCATTAGTGAGGTACATCCTTACAATTGATAAGCCGGTATTGATACATTATTACCTAAATTCATAGTTTCAAGTTCGTTTTTGTGTTGTGCATTCCTTGATTTTTGACCAATGTATAATAACATTATCCATACTACAACACCATACAGAATACTTTTAGTGCTCTAAAAATCCCCTGTGTGAGGGGGAAGGGAAGAAAATAAATAAGTAAAATAAAGATATTCTCAGACAAAAAAAAAAAAAATCCCCTGTGGTCCACCCATTCATTTCTGTCTTCCCCAACTCTTGGTAACCACTAACCTTATTATTTCTTTGTTTGTTTGTTTGTTGTTTGTTTAGTACTGCCTACAGCACCTGATATTCCTAGGTGGTCTCCCATCCAAGTACTAACCAGGCCCAGGCCCGACTCTGCTTTGCTTCTGAGATCAGACAAGATCCTGCATGTTCAGGTGGCATGGACTTAGACCACTGACCTTTTTATTATCTCCATAGTTTCGTTTTGTCCAGATTGTCATGTAGCTGAATTCATATAATAAGTGGCTTTTTCAGATTGGCTTTTTAAATGTCGATTATTGTTATACCTCTTTTTTTCATTAAAAATTTTTTTCAACTATAGTTGGCATTCAATATTGTATTAGTTTCAGGTGTACAGCATAGTGGTTAGACATTTATATAACTTACAAAGTGATCCTCTGAGAAGTCTAGTACCCACCTGACACCATACATAGTTATTAGAATATTATTGGCTTCTTTCATTTAGCAATATACGTTTAAGATTCATCCATGTCTTTTCAAGGCCTGAAAGCTCATTTCTTTTTATCACTGAATAATATTCCATTGTATGGATGTGCCAAATTTATTTATCCATTTACCTATTGAAGGACATCTTCGCTGCTTCCAAGTTTGGGCAATATGAATAAAGCTGTTTTAAACATTCATGTGCAGATTTTGAGGTGCACGTAAGCTTTTGACTCATTTGGGTAAATGCTAAGGAGGATAATTGCTGGATCGTATGGTAAACATATATTTAGTATTGTAAGAAAATGCCAGCCTCCCAAAGTGGCTGTACCTTTTTAATTTCCCACCAGTGATAAATGAGAGTTCCTGCTGCTCTACGTCTTCTCCAGCATTTGGTGTTGTCAGTGTTTTGGACTTTAGTCATTCTAATAGGTTTGCAGTGGTATCTTGTTGTTTTAATTTGTAATTAATTCTCTAATGACATAACATTGAGCATCATTTCTTATGCTTACTTGCCATCTGTACGTTTTCTTTGGTGAATGTCTGTTCATATCTTATGCCCATTTTTTTTGCCTTTTAATTAATTTATTTTAATTAGTGTATGTTACATTAGTTAGACATCTGTATAGTTTGTAAAACGATCCCCTCAATTGCTCCCTCCTTCCCTTGACCCTCCACCTAGCCAACATATTCATTCTAATTGCATTCCCTATGCCATGCTCTCCATCCCCATGACCATCCATCAGGTATTAATTTGTACTTTAACCCTTCACCCCATTCTTCCTAGCCCCCAACACCCCTCCCCTCTGTTCATCACCAAAATCGTCCACTGTATTTGTGAGTCTGTTTTTGATTAGTTGGTTCTTTTTATTCCTTAGATTCCACATATAAGTGAAATCATATAGTGTTTTCTTTCTCTGTCTGACTTAAATACCTTCTAGGTCCATCAAAAGCAATATGTTTTGTATCCTCCCCTTCACTGATGTAACTGTTTCGCATGTAGGGTCTTTCTTAAAACCTGAAGTGAGTCTCTTATAGGCAACATGTAGGGGTCCTGTTTCCCTTTTCACTCATCCACTCTATTAGTTGGAGCATTTAATTCTTTTCCACTTGAGGTACTTATTGATAGGAATGTACTTGTTACCACTCTTTATTCCTGTTTTTAAACATGTTTTTTTCTTCTTAAAAAAGAAGTCCCTCCAACATTTCCTGTCATACGGGCTTGGTGGTGATAAATTCCCTGTTGCTTATTTTTGTCTAAAGCTCTTTTTCTGTCCTTCAACTCTAAAAGATAGCTTTGCTGGATAAATTATTCTTGGTTGTCCATCCTGGGTTTCATCCTGTCGAATATTTTTGCCAAGCCCTTCTGTACTGCATAGTTTCCTTTGAGAAATCAGATGCCAGTCTCATGGGTATTCCCTTAAGTAACTCTCTGTTTTTCTCTTGCTGCTTGTAATATATCTTTCTTTGTATTTAATCGTTGGCATTTTAATTATGATGTGTCTGATGTAGGCTTCTTTGGATTCCTGATTTTTGAAATTTCTGAGCTCCTGGGGTTTTATGTCATTTCCTTCACCAAGTTAGGGAAGTTTTCCATCATTATTTCTTCAAACAGCTGTTCAACATCTTATTTTCTTCAGTTACACTGATCAGATTGGATATTTGGACCCTTAATAGTGTCCCATGTGCTCCTTAAATTATTTTTAAGTCTTGGCATCTTATCTCTTTCTGTTCTGATTGCGTGTCCTTGGCTTTCCCTCCTCTAGAAGGCATTTGATCCTTTTCTTTATTCACTTGTTTATTCTTTTTTTATTCCATTTAATATACTTCTCATTCAGATAATGTGTTCTTCATTTCAGACTGGTTCCCTTTATAATTTCCATTTTTATGTTTTTACCTTTGTTGAATTCTCACTAATTTACTACTTCCAAAAGTTCATTGAGCATCTTTATAACCAGTGTTTTGAACTCTGCATCTGTTAGATTACTTGACTCCATTATATCTGGATCTCTGTTCTGTTCTCTCATATGGTTTCTGCTTCTTTGTCTTCCCATTTTGGCTGCCTTTCCATGTCTGTTTCTATGTACTAAGCAAAGCTCCTAAGTCTCCCAGTCTTATTAGTGTGGATTTGTGAAGTAGGTGTCCAGTGGCACAGTCCTGAGGGGTTCAGCTGCAGGCCAAATTTAGCCCAAGCCTCTACCCCTCCAGGGCACCTGTTAAGATTCAGCAAGCAATCCACAGATGCTGTGTTATAGTTGCCTCAAAAGGTCACACCAGAAACCGAGGCCAGCTGCCTCCACCAGTGTGAGTCTAGGCACTGCTCATCAAGAAGCACCTGACTCACTGAGGCTATACTTGGATGTGGCTTAGGTGGGCTGCGAGTTGGGGTAGACGAGGTTTCTGGGTGGAGCGACCTCTGTTATCTAGTCTGATGACCTCATGGCAATGGCTACGCTGTATCCACACACTGGGAGCAGGGAGCCTCAACAAGGAACAATGGATACCACCAGCACTTTTTTTTTTTAGGTGAAGCAACCCTTGGTTGACCTTACAGATTGCAAGGACCTTTCAGCTTACAATCCTTTATTTTTTTATTTTTTATGTCTGCAGCACCTGGTCTTCCTAGGTGGTCTTCCATCCAAATATTAAGCAGGCCCAGCTCTGCGTAGCTTCTGAGATCAGATGGGATGGGGCTTGCTCAGGGTGGCATGGCCGTAGACCCGCTGGGACTTCTTTACAGAGCCAGTCTTGCCCCAGCCCTCACTCCGACAATGTTTCCCTAGAAGTTCCTTGTGCCTCCTGCACACAGCCAAAAGGTCACTGGTGCTCAGAGCAAGCAAGTCCATCACCATGAAAAATCTGATCGCGGATGCGACCCCTTTAAGAGGCGTCTGCCGCTGCCACAGCCTCTGTCACAGCCTCTGACTCATTCAGCCACTCGACACTGGCCAGACCCTTGTCCTCGCCCCGTCCGACCTTCTGTTGTTGCAGGGTGATTTTCTGGCTTTCTCCCTAGTTGTGTGGCTTGTTCATCTAGATCCCAGACGATTTTTCCTTGCTGCTGCTCTTTGTTTCTGTCACAACTTTGACTTGGTTGCCGAGGGATGAACAGAGCATCTGTTATCTATGTCATTTTGGTTGCCCTCTCTGATATACTTTCATGCCCATTTTCAAACTGTGTTGTTTGGGTGTTTCTTTCTGTTGAATTTTAAGAGTTCTTTGTGTATTTTGAATACCAGTCATTTGTTAGATATCTATTTTGCAAATATTTTCTCCAAATTGTGGCTTCTCTTTTCACTCTGTTAGTATCTTTTGCAAAGCAGAAGTTTTTAATTTTACTAAAGTTTGATTTACCAGATTTCCTTCCATGGATGTGCTTTCATATCTAAAAAAGTCATTGCCAACCCCAAGGTTAGCTAAATTTTTCCTATTGTCTTTTAGAAGTTTTATAATTTTGTGTTTTATATTTAGGTATTTAAACCATTTTGAGTTAATTTTGTGAAAAGTATAAGATCTACGTCTAGATTCTTTTTTTTTTTTTACATAAGGATGTCCAGTTGTTTAGCATCATTTGTTGAAAAGATTATCCTTCTCCATTGAATCGTTTTTGTTCCTTTGCCAAAGATTAGTTGATTATATCTGTGTAGGTTATTTCTGGGCTCTCTATTCTATTCATTGATCTATTTGTCTGCTCTCTCATCAATACCACGTTGTCTCAATTACTGTAGCTTTATAGTAAGTCTTGATGTTGAGTGGTGTCAGTCCCCCAACTGTGTACCTCTCTTTCAACATTGTATCGGTTACTTATGCTTTTATAGTAGTTGATTTCAAAGAAATTAAGCATGCATATTAAGAAAAAAATATAGAAAAGTAATAACATATGTTAAAATTATAGAACACTGGTTCATAATCAATGAGAGAAAGATCAACAACACAATAGGAAAAAAGATATCTGAATCATCAGTTTTCAGAGAAAAAGAAAGTCTAATGCATTGCAAATATTTGTAAAAAAAAAAAAAAACTTCTTTCTTAATTTAAAATGCAAAATAAATAGCAGTAATTTCCCATTTTTCTCTTTTATTCTCATTACTAATCAGGATAGAGAAAATAAAACTCTCAAAAATGGTGTAACTTGGTCTAAAAGGTATAGGTGACAATATTTCATACCTGTGCTTTTTGCAGGAAGGAATTTGCTTTCTTCATATGGAATCCCCGGGACTAAAAACAGTGCCCAGTAAAGAGTGTGCCCTTAATAAAGTGTTGTTGAATAAATTTGAAAAATTCAAAATGTACTTAGTCATCGATAGAGGAATTCTACTACTAGGAATTTATCTTGTAGATACATGTCCAAGGATTTTTGCTGTTATTGTTGCAGCATTGTTTGTAAAAGGCATATTTTATTAGCCCACTAAATATCTATCTGTAGAGAAAACATTAAATAACTTTTTGTATAGTATGGGATAGTATGTAGCTATAGAAAAGAATGAGGTAGATCCAAAACAAAACAAAAAACTAAAAAAGTAAAAAACAAACAAAAAAGAATAAGATAGATTTATATGAACTGATATGAAAA
This sequence comes from Eonycteris spelaea, assembly GCA_003508835.1. Lineage (NCBI taxonomy): Eukaryota > Metazoa > Chordata > Mammalia > Chiroptera > Pteropodidae > Eonycteris > Eonycteris spelaea. Next base: position 14,654,299 of record PUFA01000012.1, read on the forward strand.
TGTCAACAATATTATTATGTGAAAAATAAATTGTATAACAGAACATATATGAGAATATGTGGATATAATCAACTTGTTTTCTGACTTGTATTGGAAGAATTCATGTCATCCAGTGAGTCTGTCTTTGGATGATGGATTGAGAAAGGAGCAAAAGGACACTTTCATTTGAGAACTCACTTACTTATTTACTTTTTCCACTTTAATAAGAAGCAAGTAAAACTTTTATATTTTTTCTTTAATGTGGTTTTTAAAAATGCATGAGTTTTTGTAAAAAATATAAAAAGTATATAGATTTATTTAAATTGAAAATATTTAATCATTTGGGAGAAATGATACACTCTTAAAAATCTATATACTACATTTAAAAATCTATGTACTAGAGCAAAAAAAGAAACTAAAAATCTTTTACAAAGATAAAACTAAGGTTAGTTGGGTAAACATCTTTCTAGCTATTTCTTTATGCACCTATACAATTTTACATAAGTGTGCTCATCCTATTTATGCTTCTCTCTAGTCTGCTTTTTTTTTTCATCAAAAATGTAGTTGATTTCTTTTTAAATAAATTGGATTGTTCAAATAGGCTTTAGAGCGTGCCATTTTGTTTACAACTTGTTTAGTAAACTAATCACTTATTTTGGGGCACTGTAAACAATGCTGCCTCATTTATTTTTGCAATAATGAATAGGCATAAAGTAACATTTATAATGTTATATAAAATATAGCAATACGATGAAGAATATGTATCCATCATTTAGTATTACCTTGAAGACCTCAATTCTGTTTCTTTACCTGGCCTCTCTGAGATAAGTGCCATTTTGGATTTTGGTTTATTATTACCTTGTTTTTATTTATTATTTTATTACATATGTTTGCATCCTAAAAATGTATTGTTTAGTTTGAAAGTTTATGTACTTAACATAAATGGAATTTTCCTCTACAAACTCTTTGAGATTGGCAGTTCTTTTGATCAATATATACTTCTTGATATTCTTCTATGTTGTGGGAAATTGGAGTGGGTCTTTCTACTGAGGCATATTTCATTGTATGAATATACCGCAATTTAGTCATTCCCCTTGTGGTAGTCACTGAAAGGTGACCCCCAATGATCACCGCTTTCTGGTATTCACATCCTGTGAATTCCCTTTCCTTTGAGTGCAGATGGGACCTGTGACTTGATTCTCACCATTAGAATATGGCAAAGGTAATAGGATGTCCATCATTCAAAGATGGACATTGAAAATGATTCCAATGATTGCATTACATAAAACCCAGTGTTGCTTGCATACTCTTTTCTCTGCTAGCTTTAAAGAAGTAAGGCCACGTTGGGAGGCTGACAAGCAAGGAGGTAAAGGCAGCCTCCAGGAACTGAGAGTGACCTCTAGTGAACAGCCAGCAAGAAGCCAGGGTCCTCAGCCCTAGAAATGAAAGGAAACGAACTCTGCCACTGACCTGAGTGAACTTGTAAGTGTATTCTCCCCAACCTGATTCTCCAGATGAGAACCTAGCCTTAGCCAATACCTGACTGCAGTATTACAGAGGACCCACCTAAGCTGTCCCCATACTCCTGGCCCACAGAATGTATGAGATAATTATGTCCTTAAGCTACTAAGTTTATGTTAGTTTGATATGCAGCAATAGATAACTAATATACTTTTATTAATAGCTTTGAGTTGTTTTCAGTTTTCATGATTAGTGACAATGCCAAAATAATTGTTTTAACACATGTCTTCTGGTGCATACACACAATAGTTTCTATAGAGTAAATAATTTGAACTGGACTTGATAAGGCACAGGGTAGGACAGAGATTGGCAAAGTCTTTCCATAAAGGACCAGATAGTAAAACCTCCGTGGGCCCTGTAGTCTCTGTTACAACGGTTTGATTCTGTTGTTGTGTTACAAAAGCAGCCATAGAAAAATGAACATGAATGAGCATGGTTGTGTTCCAATACAACTTTATTTGTGAACACTAATAGGTAAATTTTGAATAATTTTCACATGTCACAAATTATTATACTTCTGTTTTGTTTCAACCAACTAAAAATATAAAAACCATTCTTAGCTTGCAAGCTGTACAAAAGTTGGTTGCAGGCCAGATTGGCCAACAGGCCAAAGTTTGCCTGACACTTAGACCAATAGACCCTTGGAATAGGAGCATCTTCAACTTATAAGATAGGACAATGTCGTTTTCTGAAGTGAGGGTGCCGATTTTTCCTCCCACCAGGAGTGTAGGCTGTAAGAGTTCTCATGATTTCACATCCTTGCCAGTATTTGTGATGATCAGACTCTAGTGCATTGTACAATATGGTGCATTTGAAATATGAATTATGATTTAAATCTGCATCTTATTGAGGTGGAGTAATTTTTAATGTTTACTAACTAATCGTATTTCTTCTTAATGAAATGTCTCTCAAATAGTCTGCCTTGTTGGGGGAAGGGAATGTTTTTCTATTATTGATTTGTTCGAGTTGTTTATATTTTTACATATTCTAGATTTAAATACTTTGTCAAGTATATGTATTGTCAATATCTTCTCCCTGTGGGTGGTTTGCTTTCCCACTTTTATGGTGACATCTATCTAATACGGAGTTTTCCAATCCCAAAACAAGGTAAGTCTTTGCCTATATTTATATTTTATGTTCTTGGTAGAGTTTTATGTCTTTTTTCATGTAAATTTTCATCATACATTTTTATTCCTAATTAAATTCTTTTCTTTTTATAAAATCTATTTTTTTGTATTTTCAAATTAGTTTTTGTACATTAATTATGTAATCCTCCACCTTATCTAAGTTACCTTATTTTTATCTTTATATTTGAGCAAGCCTAATACAAGTTACTATTTTAGTGGACACATATTCTCAAGAATATGAAAGGCTTCAGACTCTAAAGTAGCTCTACATCATCTTTCCTGCCTATTCTCTCTTTCAAGTTACTTTTTAAAAGTGTGTGTGTCAATTTCTCTGCATAAATATTTGTGTGTGTGTGTGTATGTGTGTGTAGGTAAAGGTAATACAGAGCTAGGGTGGTGAGGATGAGACATAGGCATAACGGAGGGCACAAAATGAGCAGAAAGGTACAAATAAATAAAGGCAGATCAACAGAAGAGAATTTAATGAAAATATATGTGCAAAGATGGTTGTGAAATGTGGAGATACTAGGTAACATTACTAAGTTAATATTAATGGTAACAATTACTTATTGAGCATCTATCCTGTACACTGTGCTCAGTGTTTGACAGATATTTCTCATTTTACATCGACCCAGTGATGTTACTATCATCTCTGTTTTACAGCTGACAAAATTGTGGTCCAAACTGGGCTAAATAATCTAAAAGCACCAGCAAGTCAGCAGCAAGCTGGGATTTGAGTCCAGCCTGTCTGCCCTTAAGCCCTTGGCTCCTGCTCGAAGTGCAGGCTTTCTGTGCTTAAGATATTCAGCAGGCACCAGCCTGTGTACAAAGAGGCCACCCGTACACGTATTCATGTTCATTGTACTGTTATTTGTTTTAAAAAAATTTCCATCATTTTACATAAATGGTCAAATAATAAGTTACACCTTTACATTTACTATGAAATACAGCAGTTAAAAAGAATGGAGTGGGTTGATAAGTACTAACCTAAAAAATCCCCACCTCATACTAGTGATAGATAACATTCACAAAATAATTTATGATTATGCTGCCAAGTTATTTTTTAAATTTATTTTAATTAGTTTCAAGTATATAGTACATTGGTTAGACATCTATATAGTTCATAAAAACGAGCCCCCCCAATTGTTCCCTCCCTCCCCTGACCATCCAGCTAGCCAATGTATAAATGCTAACAGCATTCCCTATGCCATGCTCCCTATCCCATGACCATCCATCAACTATTAATTTGTATTTCTTTAACCTTTCAGCTCATTCTCCCAGCCCCGCAGACCCTCCTCCCCTCTGCCCATCACCAAAATTGTCCACTATATTTGTGAGTCTGTTTTTGATTAGTCGTTCTTTTTATTCCTTAGATTCCACATATAAGTGAAATCATATAGTGTTTATCTTTCTCTGTCTGACTTAAATACCTTCTAGGTCCATCAAAGCAATATGTTTTTCCATCCCCTTCCTTTTAGTCTGTGTCTTTTAATCTGAAGTGAGTCTCTTCTTATAGGCAACATGTAGGGTCCTTTTTCCCTTTTCATTCATCCACTCTATTAGTTGGAGCATTTAATTCTTTTCCACTTGAGGTACTTATTGATAGGAATGTGCACTTGTTACCATCTTTATTCCTGTTTTTGAAACATGTTTTTTCTTCTTAAAAAAGAAGTCCCTCCAACATTTCCTGTCATACGGCTTGGTGGTGATAAATTCCTTGAGCTTATTTTTGTCTGGGAAGCTCTTTATCTGTCCTTCAACTCTAAAAGATAGCTTGCTGGATAAATTATTCTTGGTTGTCCATCCTGGGTCTTCATCCTTTTGAATATTTTTGCCAAGCCCTTCTGTACTGCATAGTTTCCTTTGAGAAATCAGATGCCAGTCTCATGGGTATTCCCTTATAAGTAACTCTCTGTTTTTCTCTTGCTGCTTTAATATTCTTTCTTTGTATTTAATCGTTGGCATTTTAATTATGATGTGTCTTGATGTAGACTTCTTTGGATTCCTGATTTTTGAAATTTTCTGAGCCTCCTGGGGTTTTATGTTCATTTCCTTCACCAAGTTTAGGAAAGTTTTCCATCATTATGTCTTTAAACAGCTGTTCAACATCTTAATTTTCTTCAGTTACACTGGTCAGATGGATATTTGGACCCTTAATAGTGTCCCATGTGCTCCTTAAATTATTTTTACAGTCTTGGCATCTTATCTCTTTCTGTTCTGATTGCGTGTCCTTGGCTTTCCCTTCCTCTAGAAACGGCATTTGATCCTTTTCTTTATTCACTCTGTTTATTTCTTTATTCCATTTAATATACTCCTCATTTCAGATAATGTATTCTTCATTTGACAGGTTCTCTTTTATAATTTCCATTTTTATGTTTTTATCCTTTGTTGAATTTCACTAAATTTACCTATGCTTCCAAAAAGTTCATTGAGCATCTTTATAACCAGCGTTTTGAACTCTGCATCTGTTAGATTCCTTGACTCCCTTATATCTGGATCTCTGTTCTGTTCTCTCGGATGGTTTGTTTCTTTGTCTTCTCATTTTGGCGGCCTTTCCATGTCTGTTTCTATGTACGAGCAAAGCTCCTAAGTCTCCCAGTCTTATTATGTGGATTTTGTGAAGTAGGTATCCAGTGGCACAATCCTGAGAGGGGTTCAGCTGCAGGTCATATTTAGCCAAAGCCTCTACCCTTCCAGGGCCACCTGTTAAGATTCAGCAAGCAATCCACAGATGCTGTGCTTATAGTTGCCTCAAAAGGTCACACCAGAAACCGAGGCCAGCTGCCTCCACCAGTGTGAGTCGAGGTACTGTTCATCAAGAAGCACTGGACTTGCTGAGGCTATACCTGGATGTGGCTTGGGCAGGGCTGTAAGTTGGGGGAGGTGGGTATTCAAAGAATCCTCTGGGTGGGGCAACCTCTGTTGTCCAGTCTAATGACCTCACGGCTGTGGTGGGGCTGAGTCTGCACATTGGAAGAGGGGAAGGCTCAACAGGGAACAATGGATACCGCTGGCACTTCTGTACAGAGCAAGTCTTGCCTCAGCTCTCACTTCGACAATGTCTCCCTGTAAGTCCCTGATGCCTACTGCACACAGCTGAATCTGCTCTGGGGCTCAGAGTGAGCAGGTCCGTCACTGTGAAAATCCGCTCATGGACGCAGCCCCATTAAGAGGAGTCTGCTGGGGCTGCTGCCGCACCCTCGGTCTCACTCTAGTTCTAATCTCCCCTGGGGTGAGAGAATGGAATCCAATGTAGATTAAGAACCTATGAACTAAAGATATCGGCCAGGAGTGAAGGCAGCCTCAAGAAACAAAAAGGCAGTCCTGAAAAGGTCTATAACTTTCAGGCAGTGACTTGGAACTGCAAGTTGGGATGGGCAGGCAGGAGAGAGAGTCCTAGAGAGATGGCCTGAGATACCCTGAGATATATGATATGTTTGTCAGTGGAAGGCAACTGGTCTTTATATTAAGGATAGCTACATGGAATCGTTATTTGAAAGTGCCACGACTAATAAGAAAAAAAGACTCACTTGATAGTCACTCCTCTTATTTTGTTTTCATCCTATTATGCAGGCATAAAACAGTATATTTAATAAATAATCCTTTCAGAAATTTCAGACAAGTTTGTTACTTAATACAAGTTGTGACCTTACTGCCTGAGTCCTTCAGAATCATAAAGTGAGTTCCACCTGAGGTTCCAAGTGATGTATTAAACATTCACACAGAGAAGCGAACCACCAAGTCAGTGGAATCCCACCACGGCCATCATCACTACTCTCTGCTACTACAATTACCATCGCTACCTAAGCTTGAGGACGGAGGCTGGGGAAAATGGTAAAGAGAGGGGCAAAGGAAGGTAACAATCTCAAAGGAATGGAAATGAATAGTGCCTTCAGGTAAATTCTCTTCATTTTAAATGGATAACAAATGTAGTCAAAGAACAATTATATCTGCAATATTCTTTTTCCTCAACTTAGTAATCAAATAAAACCTTGGCTCCCTTTAGACTACGCACATGGAAGAGTGATATTCCTTATACAAAAGAGGGCTTCCATTTTTCTCTAAAACCTGAATCTGCTATATTTTTCATGATAGTACTTACCTCTATCTAGTCGTATGTGTTCATGTTTCCTTTATTTATAATCTTTCGAATAGGAATATGAGCTTCATTGCAGTTTGTGCCTGTTTTGTTCACTGGTGTGTCCCCAGCAAATATAACAGTTCCTGTCAGACACTCAAGTATTTGTTGAATGAATGGATGAATGAATGAACTTAGGAATGATACATTACATTCTAAGAATGGCTCCATGTGAGAGAGAGCTATATTTTGGCTATTCCCTGTATACTGAAAAACCAAGTTATGATATAATGGATAGAGCTGAGGTCAAAACATAGTATTAGAATGCCTTATACATTGTCCCAACAGTTCATCGAGCCCCAGAAAAACTGTATCCTTTAACTGCATATTATAAAATAATAGCAATTTAAAATATTTGCTATATATTTTATTCAAATGGGCTTATTTCTTATCTTAACCACCATCAGCACTGTTGAATACTTATTATTATGACTAGGACATTTTAAGTCTGTATGGGCTCCAGGCATTCTTATTTTTGTAGGCCCCACCCCTCATTACATCTAATACATAAAATGTACCCATATCAAATACAATTTGTATATGAGTTAAGTTGAAGTTAACTAGTTTTCAAATGTCATATGTCTTAAGCATTTAAAGCTACTAGCTTTGATTTTTCAGATTTAAAAATATACTATAACCAAAGCATTGCTTTTTCAGGTCTCTAACATTTCCATATGCCCTTGCAAAAAGTCCCATGCTTTAGAAATCGTGCATAAAATGGATAAAAATGTCCTCATGTACAGAGTACTGTTCTAGATGCTTCTGACAGGAAGGAGTATAAGGGTGCCAGCTGCCCAGAAATTTATCATCCAGCTCCACATCTTTTCTTTTTTTTCCTTAGCGCATACCTCCTTCCCATTGTAGTCCTAAAAAATTCTGTTCTTATTATCAATTCTTTTCATTATTCTGCTTGGTTTTGGCATTTCCCATTTTCTTGTGAACCCTTTACTTAGAACAAAAGTGTTTTAAGCAAGACAAAATAGAGTATGAAAATATACTCATATTTGGAATCAGATTCCTAGGTCTCAAGCAGGTACCTCCATTTGCCTGGGATAAAATATTGTGCCAATTTCTCTGAGTATTTGTTCTTAGCTGTCCAACCGACTTTGTGGAGATTTTACCTATTTTCATTCATTCATACACAGGTCAATCACTAACTTATAGAGTACTTACCATGTGTTTTTTGGGAATTACAGAAAAAATGCATCAGAATATTCATTTTTAGGCCTCTCTGAAATCGTGAGGAGCCAAAGCAAATTGCAAAGATAAGGGCCTCCTTGAATAGATTTTTACTGCTTCATTCCTGACATGTAAATACCTTTCATCCTGTTTGCAGAGTGTTTTGGAAATCGAGAGATTGGAATGAGAGAAAATCAACATTTGATTCAGATGAAGAAATTCCACTTCCATGTAGAAGAAAACCTTCACGAAAGAAGAAGAAGGAGGAGAGACCAAAAAGAGACTCTGAAGACTATCATGAGCCGATCTATGATCATTTGATTACATTTCCCTGCTCCAAATGCAAGCGTGAAATTGATCTACCTGGAATTTTTCTCCATAAAAAGCAACATGCAGCCTTGACCACACTGGGCATTCAATGGATAGGTGGAAATAAACCAGGACATTCAGTGATTGCTGTGCAGAGACAGTTTATAGTTGCTAAACTATTGTCATCTTTCACATTCACTGAAAAAATCCTACAGAGCATTGATAATGCTTTTGAGTTACTTTGGAAGAAAGAAATACCAGCATACTATAAGATTATCGATAACATTAACTACAGTTCCACATATGTTCAGAAAATCCCCATCTATTAATTAAAGGAGTAGCTGTTTGTGAAACCAGGAATTCTACGTGGAGAGTTGCCATGAATGATAGATTCACTGTGGTGAATAATTTTGGCAATAAACCCAATGTGTGTTTTTTTGGTTTGTTTGATGGGCATCATGGTGCCTCAGCAGCAGACTTGGCATCAATAGAACTGCCAGTTTTACTTCTGCATCAACTTTCCAGATTTGATCCTTCCTATCAAATGACCCCTCAGGAGGAAAAACTAATCAGTTCCTTTCAAACAGTATTTAGGGAAGAATACAGAGCTATAGAAAACTTCTTCTCTGAGAAGAAAAAGACAAAAGAGTTGAGGCGTGAGTATGAAAACATACACAAAGCCTTTGCAAAAGCGTTTTGGAGAATGGATAGGCTTTTACGTCTTGGAAGGGAAGAAGTATCCAGGGTTCGATGGAGTGGCTGCTCTGCACTTACCTGTATATTGGAAGGCAGCATTAAATATCCCTATGCTAAGAAATGGAGAAAAATCAATGATCATGATGGTTGGGCAGAGAGGTTCTCTTCCCAGAAGATGCCACAAATAATTTCTGGAGTACTACATATTGCAAATACTGGTATGTACATTGAATAGTGCCAGGTTACACCTTAACATCTTTCATTCCTGGAAGCAGAGCCCCTATACTCCCAGAATTATTTCTTGACTTATTGCCTAGAAATTTCATTGACCAATTTAAGAAATGATAACCACAGTTTAAATGTTGATCTCAGGCACAAAAATTATTGTAATTATTTTTCAAGGAGGCACATATGTGAAATAATGTGACCAAAACATTAAATTTTCTAAATGGATAGCAATATAGCTGTTGATAAAGGGTAAAGCAAATATATTGCATTTGTTTAAATCTGAATGAAACAAAAAACATTTTTCACACTTCCTCTTTTCAGAAGAACAGAAAGTTTTTTAGAATGTTGTTAGTATAGTTGTTCAGTTGTTCTGTTGGTCAGCTATTCTGATAACTAATACGTTTGCGATAGGTCACTCTTGTGCTCTGGCCAAGTAGCATCAAGTTCATCTTAAAGAAAACAATAGTTCATGCCTTGGTTTTATGGGCATGCATTCTCTTCTCTAAATATTTGACATATTTTTATTTTATTTCAGGAAGCAATTCATTTCACCTTCAGTGCTAAAGCTCTAGCTTAGGAGCTTGACAAAATTAAAAGCCCAGGGTAAAACAGTTTTAGCAAAGTTAACGTAAGTTCCAGGCTGAGTTCCATGTGATGTTTATTAATAGTTTCACTACCTCTTTCATGAATAGAATTATTCGTTGATAGTGTCCACTTATTAAATATTGAACACAAAGTAATGTCTCATATAGTCTTCTAAGAACCTGATATCTAACAATATCTAAGTTTTACATTTTAAAAATATATATTTTTGACATATAACATTAAGGTATACATGTTAATTAGATACATTTATATATTGTAAGATTGCCATAGTTGTGATAATTAATGCCTCTACTACCATTGGGTAATTTTTTTTAGTGGTTGGAATAATTTTTAGTCTCTCCATAAGTTTGATGATGATAATGCAATATTGTGCTCTATATTCCCTAAACTGCATTAGATCTCTGGGACCTGTTTACTACTTGTTACAAGTTTGTACCCTTAAAAAACATCTGTTCTGTCCTTCTATCTACGTGTGGTTAACCTACTTTCCCAGATGAGAACATGGAAGCTTGGAGCCATCTCTGCCACTAAGTCACACTCCCTGCAGCCCAGCCTCCTCAGGCTCTGGAAGCAATCCCTTTCAGAGGCAGCATAAGATATGGAATGGTTTCCAGCTTCAATTCACAAAGACCATTACAGTGTCAAGGTCCCTGAAAGTCAGCCTGTTTCCCATCTAGCTCTGCTTGTGAGCCCCAAATGAAAACCCCAGTTTAAGCAATATCAAGAACCAAGTGCAATGTTGATTTCCTAGGAGTCTTTGTCATTTTCAAGATCTACCCTGAGTTTCTAAAGCACATCAGAGAAGGCTTACTTCACTGGACAGTTTTCACATTTCAGATCAATCTGGAACCAATCCATATTGTTGGACTTGGGCTCTACTGGAAAATATTGTTAGGTATTGGGTTCTTGCAAAATTAAAGGAGAAATTAAGACATAGTCAATGAGGAGATACAATCATTAACTGTTAGTTTACCAAGAGTCACTATTTCTAGGCTCACTGCTGTTTGGTTGGTTCTAATCTCAGGTCGAACATTTTTTGGCTTATTTCCAGGCTTGCATAATTGTGTCAAACTGTTTTATTTAGGCATCCTTCATTTTAATAGAAACAAAAATATAGGGGGAAAACAGCTTTGAAAGGGAGGACATGATTTATGCTACAAAAGCATTCTTAAAAGAAAATAACTAAAATGGGCTATAAAAAATAAATGTCCATACAAATTCATCAAGAGTATATTTATATTAGAAAAAAAAACAAGACCTATAATTACAGCAAGGGCATTTATTTTTCTTGTTTGAAATTTGTAAAATACCAGTGCCTTCACAACTCAGGATTTAAAAAACAAAACAAAAAACTTTGCTTTATAATGAAACATAAGGGCAATGATGAAGCCTCAAATAAATGCTGATTTTAGGCATGTAAACAAAGGTATTTCCAAAGTGACATTTTTGGTTTTTGTTCTTAACACTTTTCATTTATATTGCATTTTATAATTTTTCTTAGTGCTCTTAGTTTACTTCGAATATTCCTCATAGGATTAAAACACTAACAACTGTATTTATACAGAATATATAATTATACTTTTTTCCTTAACATCAATTAAGCTACAAATTTTACATTCCTAATTAACCACACGAGTTTCTTATAAACATAAGGATTCTTATTTGATCTCTTTAATCATTTTCCCCAGTGCCTTTATTTTTAATAGCTTTGAGATATAATTCACAAAGCACACATTCACCCATGTAAAGTGTGCACATTTCATTGGTTTTTAGTATTTTGCACAGATATGTGCAACAGTCACCACAGTGAATTTTAGAACATTTTTGTCATCTCAGAAAGTAACGTAGTGCCCTTTAGCCATCAGCTCCTCATCCTTCTATTCCTCCAGGTCTAAGCAACCACCAACCTGCATTCTGTCTCTATACATTTCTTACTGTGGAGATTTCACATACATGGAATCACGTAACATGTGGGGTTTTTTGTTACTGGCCTCTTTTACTTAGCATCATGTTTTGAAGGTTCATACATGTTGTAACATGCATCAGTACTTATTTCTTTTTCATTGTTGAATAACATTCCATAGTACAGATTGCCATATTTTGTTCATCATTTGACAGACAATTAAGTTGTTTTCACTTTGGGGTTATTATGAATAGTGATGGCATAAACATTGTATACAAGTTTTTGTGTGGACATGTTTTTGCTTCTCTTGTATACCCAGGAGTGGAATTGCTGGGTATAAGGTAACTCTATGTTTAACTATTTGAAGAAGTGCCAAACTATTTTCCAAAGTAGCTGCATCATTTCACTATCCTACCAGTAACATATAATGGTTCTAATTTTTCTAAATTCTTCCAACACTCACTCTCTTTTTGATTCCAGCCATTTTAGTGGGTATAAAGTGGTGTCTCACTGTGATTTTGATTTGATGTTAAATAGCCGTTTGTGTGCTTATTCGTCATTTAAAGATCTTCCTATGATACATGTCTGCTAAAATCTTTCATCCATTTTTTACTTGGGTTACTTGGCTATAGTCGTTGCAGAGGTTCTTTTTATATTCTGAATGCGAGTTCTTTATCGGATGTATATCTTCTTCAATTCCACGGGTTTTTACTTTCTTGATGTCCTTCAAAGTAAAAGGTTTTAATCTCGGTCAAATCCAATTTTTCAAATTTGTTGTTGCTGCTGCTTATACTTTGGTGTCTAAGAGACCATCACCCAAGCCCAGGTCACGAAAGTTTAGGCCAGTGTTTTAAGAGATTTATAGTTTTATCTCCTGCAGATCTATGATCCATTTTGAGTTAATTTTGTATGTGTCCTAGGGTAGGGGTTCAACTTCATTTTGTGGTAAGTGGCTATAGTTGTCCTAGCACCAACTGCTAAAAAGATTATTCTTTTCCCATTGGAGGATACTGTCATTCTTGTTAAAAATCAATTATCCAATGGAAAGGTCTATAGCTGAAGTCTTAATTATGTCTCATTGATCTAACCTTATGCAGGTACCATACTGTATTGATTGCTGGAGCTCTGTAGTGGGTTTTAAAATGGTGAAGTGTGAGTCTCTTTGCTTTCTTTTTTGAATTTGATTTGCCTATTCTGAGTCTCTTGATTTTCCATATAAATTTTAAGATTAGTTTGTCAATTTCCCCAAAAGTATCTAGCTGACATTTTGGTAGCGATTGTGTTGACTCTGTAGACCAATTTGGGGAGTATTGTCATCTTAACAGTATAATATATATAACATATAATGTATAATTTAAGCATTTAGTTATTTTTTCAAATAGAGTCCAGTAAGAAAAATTGATATATTTATCCATGTAGTTATCATTCCTGGTGCTCTTTACTCCTTTTTGTAGACCTATATTTGGTATTATTTTACTTCTGCTTAAAAATCCCTTTAACAGTTTTTGTAATGTTGTCTTCTGGCAAATTCTTAACTCTGTTTACACCTTTGTTTTTGAAAGATATGTTCATTTGGAATAGAATTCTAGGTTTACAGATTTTTTCTTTTCAGTGTGTTAAGAATATTGCTCCACTGTCTTCTGATTTGCATTGTTTATTATAAAAACTCTGTTGTTTTTTACCTCTGTTCCTCTATAATATGTTTCCCACCTCTGGCTAGTTTAAACGTTTTATCATTTGGTTTCAAGCAAAAACAATTGGGATGTACCTCATTTTTTTTTTCTCCATAGCTTTTTCCTCTCCTTGAGGCATTTAAATTATGTTCTTTGGGCCAACTGAAATTGTCCCAAAGTTCTGTAATGCTCTTTTCATTAAAAAAAAAATGCTATTTTAGACAGTTTCTATTGATGTCTTCAAAATCACTAATCTTTTCTTCTGCAATGTCTAATCTTCCATTAATCAAATCCATAGTATTTTTTTATTTCTGACATTGTATTTCTCATCTTCAGAAGTTTGATTTTTTAAATTCTCTTCCATGTCTGTCTGTACCTAACTTTCTCAATGTAAGGAATGCAGTTATAGCTTTTAATATTCTTGGCTATTAACATCTGTGCCAGTTCTGGGTTAGTTTCAATTGATTGTTTTTTAATTTTATTGTGGGTAGTTATTTTTTCTGCTTGTGTCCTAGTTTCCTAGGGCTCCCATAACAAATTATCACAAACTTGGCAGCTTAAGACAATATTCTTTTACAGTTCTTGAGGCCAGAAACCTAAAATCAAGGTGTAGGAAGGTAAGGCCAAACTTGCTCTGAAATCTCTAAGGAAAAATGCTTGCCTCTTGCAGCTTCTAGTGGCTCCAGGCCCTCCTTGGCCAGTGGCTGCAAAACTCGTCTCTGCCTTGTCCTCACATGGCTTTCTGCCCTTCTCCCTGTGTCTCTTCCCGTCTCCTATAAGTCTATTGTTCTTTGGATTTAGGACCAGCTTGGATAGCTCAGGATGATTTCATCTCAAAGCTCAATTATACTTGTAAAGACCTTTTTTCCAAATGAGATCTTATTCACAGATTATAGGGATTAGCATGTGAATGTTTGTTTGTTTTCTTCCCCTTGGAATTACCATCTTGAGCTTTGGGGATAGTTACTTAGAAGTGATTTGATTCTTGTAGCTATAGCTTTTGATTTGTCAGAAAGGTCCAGAGCAATGCCCAGTTTGGTTTATTTTCCACCACTGACGTGAGACCTTCTTAAGTATACTATCCAGTGACCCATGAACTGTTTTTCCAGTCTGACTGGTTGAGAATAGACATTGTTCCCAACCCTAAGTGAGCCCTGGGCAATGTTCTCTTTAATCCTCTCCAAATACTTCTTTCCCCAGGGTTGGGATGTTTCCTCATAACCCATACATTGATCAAAAACCTACTAAACACTTGGGAAAGCTTCTCTGCAGATCTTTGGGAGTCTTTGTGCAGCTCTCTTGTCTCTGGTACTGTGTCCTAGAACTCTAGCCGCCTTGGTCTTCCCAAGGTCTCAGTTCTGTCACCTCAAGGCAAATGCAAGGGTAAATCCAGTCACTGGCCAGAAGCAGAAATTTCCTAGAATTTATATTTTGGGCAATTATTTAAGGCCTGTGTCATCCACAGTATGTATTTACTGCTCCCTGATGTCTGCTTATTATCCCTATCAATCTGAATTAAAGGATCTATTTGAGGTTTTCCAGACTACAAATACAGGCACACCTAAGAAATATCAGGGACTCAGTTCCAAACCACTGCACAACAAAGCAAGTTTCACAATAAAACAATTCATCATCTTTTTGCTGGTGAAGGGGCTTGCCTTCAGTTTCTAAAAAAGTAACATCTGTGAAGTGCAATAAAACAAAGCACAAAACAAAGTATGCCTGTGCATGAAAGTTGGTGGTTCTGAATTCTTTGTGATTTTTCTTTCCTCTACTGTTCAGCATCAGTTTGAAATAGTCGTTTTTTTTTTTTTTTTCCTGGCAGCCTGGGTGCTGGTAAGGAGCATATTTTTTTGGTTGTTTTCAGTGAGGCATGGTCCTTTGGAGTCCTACCTTTGTTGGGGAGGACCATTAGTCTTCTCCACATTGGACAAGCCCCAGGTTTTGTGTCCTGTTTAACAACCCTGTGAAATTAAAAGCTCAATTCAGCTCAATAAATGCTCTTAGGTAAAAGCCAGCTTTTGTTCTTGGCATACTCTGGGATTTAGCCATTACTTTTGACCTGATAATTTTTAACTTTTTTATAGCTCATCAATACATATGACTTACATATCCAGGATATTTTCTGGTTCTCAGTGACAGTCAATCCAAGACTCAGACTGCCACATTACTGCTCTTTTGTATTAGTGTTTTAGCATTATCTGCCATTCCAATACCTTTATTTTTGTTTCTAATAATTCCTTTTAAAGAAGCCCCAGAAACTTTTGTTTCCTAGTGTCCCAGTTTTCTGTCCTATGAGCTCACTCTAGATTAAAAAACCAAGCCTGGTTTTACTCACTACTTTTCTATTAATCCACAATTCCTTAATTGTTGGCCAAGTCCCCTTCCTTCTTCTCCAGGTTACCAAGTGACTCCTTTATCTAATCCTCACATTTAAGGAAAGAATAATCATATTTAAATAAACGAAAGACTGAGGATGACTGAAGTATTATATAGGTTACATCACTACATAATGAGTGATGAATGAACCAGGACTCATGCTCTTAGACTTGAAGTCCCATACTTCAAGTGAATACCAGCAGTCTTCTTGTTTGGGTGTATCTCTTATCTCTTATTTGCTTCACTTCTTCTTCAGACTGATTGCAGTATTTGCAGGTCTCATTTAATTTTGATTCCCTTTTCAAGATTTTTTTATATTAGTTTTTTATAGATAAATATTCTGCTCATAGTTTTTAAAAATTATTCTAGCTGTATCCTTCCCGCCAAAACCTAATTTAGCTTCAGAATTGCCTTTATTTTACGCAGGAAAGAAAATGATGTTCTTAAATAATACTACATTTTATATACTTTACCTTCCCTCTACTTTTTTTGGGGGGGGGATATGTTGGTGAGAGACTCACATATATACAAATCTGGCTCTCGAGAACACATTCAACAAATATTTGACAAATAGTTGAGATTGACACATAAAGTATTGTTAGGCTTTAGATGTACAATGGTGAACATGAGTTTCATGAGCACATACATCTTACAAAACAAATGAACCATCTTTTGAACACTCACTGAAAGCTAGTTTCACATCGGTTAGCTCTCATGCTTTCGGTTGGAAGAGTCATAAACCTAGTGTCCGTCATAAAAACAAATTCAGTCTCTTTTGCCAAAATTAAGTCCTAAGGAAAAACTAGTTTAACATCATTTACATCTGTTTCTATTATGCTTCAATTTTAAGTATACTTCATGTTTAAGTTTCCTTAGCTTATGCTCCTTTTCAATTGCTTTTTCTTTACCTAATAACCATGTTCTTCCTCATTTATCAAGTTCCAAGTACCTGCTCCCTACTCCTTAAGGCCTGTGTGATTCTACTTCATAAGGCTTTTCTTATAATTTTTCATAAAAGGGTCTGAAGAGAAACATTTATAGCTTTGTCTCAACCTCTTTTGAATTGCCTCTCTTCACCTGCTTCTCCCTTCATGGAACACAATGAAAAATCATGTTTATCAACTGTCTACTTATTAAATTACCTTCTTAAATTCTCACAATTCCCTTGACAAAACAACAACATTGCAGGTAGAAAAGTTACTCAAGGAAATAAAGTGACTTAATAAAAGATGCACACATATAAAATTGGGATTAAAGTTCAAGTGTGTCAAGCCTTTCCACTTCCCCATGCTGGTTCTTCTAAACAAGCTGTCTTTTTATGCCAGGGCACTCATGCATCCTACGTATTTTCCTTATCACCACACAAAACCTTTCTTCCTCTTTCCTCTAGGTCTTTAATAACATTCCGGTTATCTTCAATGGTAAGTAGACTTGCTGGCTTTATCTGAAAATAAAAAAATCTTGATTTTGTCCATTTGGAATTCCCTATTGGGATGTCTAAGGTCACTCTGAAGGTTACAGGGTTACTCTTGCTTTTCTCAAGTTGAAGATAACCCAGCAACTGCAGTGGGCAATTACATCAGTGCCCTTTGCATAAGGAACACTCTGCTTGACTATACACACAATCTTAAAAAGGCTCAAGTAACATCTCGAAGCAGTTTTTGAATTCCTGTATGATTAATGTTCCTAAACATATTGCACTCCCAGTAACCCTGTTCCATTGTTTTGATAACATCTTCTGAAGAGCACAATCTCTCCAGCTATTGAAATTTGGTTAACTTTATGTCTAGGAACTTGAATTCTTACTTTTGCTGATTCATTAAAATTTTTATTTAAGGGTCTTCATCACAGTTCCCTTTAAAGTCAACCTGTCTTCCTTTTGAAACTATCATGACTCGTTCTTCTCTTCAATTTTCCAAACACAGACATGCCGTGTTAAGCTCTTCCTTCAATTTTCCATCCTTCTTGGGGCTTTTTGTTCATTATTCTATTCCTTCAGCTTAAGTCAACTGCTTTCAACAACCCCATTTGCACGTGACAGCATATGCAACCCTAGGACCAGGAAATAAAATGATTAACTTTGCATATCCAATTTTCCTTATCTGTTCCATTAATGCTCTTCCAAGGCCCGGATCTTCCTTACCCCTCTACCTCCTGGGCTATGCATGTGTAGGTGAGAAATAACAGTAACCACTCCTTCACTCTCTCTTTCCTTCATGTACCATTTACACATGTAAAGATGTGTTATTCAAAAGGTACTATCTCCCTTTTTATTAGGATAATTGTCGAAGAAATTAAGTACCTCATCTAAAGTCAGACAGCAAATCAATGGTACAGCAAAAACTGCAACTAGGATTTAATGTCCCTTTTTCTAGAATATAGTAATACAAAAGTAAAAGAAGCCAAAATGGCATTTTCTATCCTCCGGCACAGTATTAAGAATAAGTGTGTGTGTGGGGAGACAAATAGTACATAAGGCTATGTTTACCAAGCTCTCTGCAG
Source organism: Eonycteris spelaea (assembly GCA_003508835.1). Lineage (NCBI taxonomy): Eukaryota > Metazoa > Chordata > Mammalia > Chiroptera > Pteropodidae > Eonycteris > Eonycteris spelaea. The sequence goes on from PUFA01000012.1 coordinate 14,672,539, forward strand.
AGGCAACTAAAAATCACAATACCAGTTTACCACCCTTCCATTAACTACATAATTGTATTAAATTCTTTTCAAACAACATAGTAGAGAAACAATGCTTTTTTCTTTTTGCTGAATGGGCTTTGGCTTTGTCACATACAAATATTTAGGAAGTCAGTGGATTTGGCTGTTTTGAGCCAAATTACATCCCGTGTTTTCAGAGCAATGGTTTCACTATTTATGTGCATGTACACACATAAAGAAGTTTAAAATTAATTGAAGACGTATTGAACCATATGTCCTCCTTATACAATTCAGTTTACCCAGCTGGCATGTTCAATACCATTCCATGCTGCTTCGCTGGTACAGCAATTTATAACTAGCAAAAGTCAAGATTTACCCTCTGCAGAGAGTGTTAAGTAGAATGACCAGCATAAAAGACATTAATACAAAATATTAATAATCAAACTACCAAGAAATAAAAGAGGTCATTTCATTTTTAGGACTATCATTTCTTCATGATAGTTCTTAGGTTTCCAAAACATTTTCCACATACATCATCCTTTGGTCCCATCCAATAGCTCAGGTATTTTAACAATTCCCATTATGTAATGAGCCAATAAAATCAGTCTATTCCTGACACTAATCCTTCACCAACTTACGCTTTCTGTCCAACTAGTTGTGTGGACCTCAGCCTCTTGAAACTTAAAACTCTTTTACCTAAAAAAAAGGGGGATTAGAATTGAACTTACAAAGCAACAAAATTCTGATTCCAGGCACAGCAACATGTTTGAAAACAGAATATTCTAATGTATATTTATTTTCATTACTCCAGAAATTTTCATTCTCAAAGGTATTATAATATTCAAATATCATTAACCTCATCTCAGAATAATTTAAGATACTTTTTTATGATTCCATATCAAGAAAAACTATTGCCTATGCTTGAATATACAAGTAATGTTCTTAAAAAATCTGGAGGAAATCTATTTGCCTACCAAATAAATCTTTTTTAATATACCAAAGAAAGTAATAATACACCCATCTTTCAATTTGTTCAGAGTTATGTGTAGACTTTCTTCAGATTTCAATGAAGCACACATAACAGGTTCACCTGAATCATGAATAAACTACAACCAACCTTTAAGATTTCAATTTTCAAAGAATTTAATTTCATGTTGGCTATTATCCATTTAAAATATTACTATACATAATATTTTTTCTTCATGGGGCTAAGTGACTTAGTTTCTTTTTAGTTACACATATCAAGACCCTAATAATACTGAAATTAACAGTAGCATTCTAATTTTTTTTCATCACATGTACCTCTATGTTCAGGTTTTAACTTTTACTAGTTACAACATTCTCAAACTCTAAACATCAAAGTTTGTTTTTTTTAAATGAAAAGGCATTTATTTAAACATTTAAAAATGTCTGCTCTATGAAATATGTTGGTTATAAAAAAGTTCAACTTTTGGCTCTGCAAAAATATTTGGAAGCTGTTTCATAAAACTTTTGATTTTCATTACCTGTAATTTTAATACTAAATGTAGTATTTTAAACACTAAATTGCTTTAAACAAGGGGTAAACTGGCCTCCTAGTTCGATCTGAATTACTGTTAATCATCCAATGATACTAGTATTACGCATATTTTAAAAATATTTTTAAATGACCTTTGTTTATGCATTGAAAGAGAATAAAGTTAACAGCATATTTTGATATAATTTGTTATTAAATCTCTAGGATCGATTTCTTTTTTAATCTTTTAGGTACTGTGGAAGCTGTCTTATGCAGAAATGGAAAAGGCTTTTGCCTAACCAAAAAACATAACATGAAAAACATCAATGAAAGAAGAAGAGTACTTAATAAAGGAGCAATAATTAGTTCAAATGAATCACATGGGTTCCTAGAAGGGCAAATAAAAACTACAAGAGGACTTGGATTTCATGGAAATCCTAAATTGAAAAATTTCATTATTCCAGCACCTCAAACTATTTCTGTCCCTATAGATGACTTATGTCAATTCCTTATCTTAGCTACTAATGGACTCTGGGAAGTTCTAGATGAAAAGGAAGTCACTGCACTGGCAATGATGACGTTTCACATGTATAAAGAAACATACTATTCTAGATTCCAAAACAAATCTTCATCATCCAAAGAGCCTCTGTTTTTCCCAACCAATGAATCAAGCATTACTAAATCAGAAGAATCTAAAGGGTATGTGCCACATACAAATTCAAAAGAAAATTTGTCCGATTCAAAATATTTCACTTGTGATTCTAAAAATGGACAAACATTTCTACCAGAAATAACTAATCATAATCCTACAACTGAGAAAGAAGTTAACAGACCAACCAAGGCAGATGGTGTACCAAAAGATTCAAGTAAAAAGGAAAAAAAAACGCACTAAGAGTTTCTATGAAGGTGCAGCTGAGTATATCAGCCATGAACTTGTAAATGCTGCTTTAATGGCCGGCTCTAGAGACAACATTACAGTTATGGTAATACTTCTCAATGGAAGTGAATATCAGTTTCTGATATAAAAGACAAAGATCTGATTATCCAGAATACAAAAATATAAAGACAATTCTTCAATGAAGTAGATATTAGGATAGTATATCAATATCACAAAAATCATTTCTAAGAATGTAGTAAAGAAAATACAAAAGTGGACTCTGGATTCCATAATACTATTTACATATGTTCACTGTTTCATGCCAAAAAAAAAAGAGAAAAGCCAGTGCTTGCTTTTTATACCACTTTATTCCAACCTGAGCACCTCAATATAAAACTAAACACTGGTAAACTGTTTTCCTTACTAATTCTGAATTACTGTAAATGTACAAGTTCTGCTAGCAGTTCAACACTTAAATAGATTAAATCATCTCTGATACATGGTAGGTTTCATATAATGAAAATACCTAAAACAATTAGTGCAATATACCGAACTGATTGAAATAAAATGAACTTTGGAAAACAAGGCTGCAAGACTGTTACTAACATATTGCAATATTTATGTTACAAATTACCAGTACATTGTTTGTTTATGGTTCTAGCCGCATAGGAACTGAGGCCCAATCCGTTCAAAAAGGGCAAGAAGGAAAAACATTAGCTGTTTTAATAACTGTACACTTTGTATACCTTTAAGCAACTCTTAAATATTACAGAAAAGTAATAAACATATGGAGACTACAATGCAGTACCCTATTTACAGTACAGCTGAAGATCAAATTTAAAATAATCAGGTCTGAATGTACATAATTGTTAGTGCATTGACTATATTAAGTCCAAAGGGAATAAAATCCTCTCCTCTGCCCCGAAACGACAAAACCTATGTAATAGCCAGCAGTGATTAAACAGAAATCACAGACACCTGGTTTGTTTCACTTCTGTGGAAGAGCTTACGTTTGAAGGGAACACTACCCATTAAGATGCATTTATCGGTTTTCATATTCTTAAAACAAGACAGGGTTACACTTTATTTTTACCTCATTTAAAAAAATAACAGGACTGGCTACAATTTAGATGCCACTAATGTTAATTTCCCCCTAGAAGATGTGGGACTCTCTTCTTGTGGCTAATTTGCTAAAATGTGGAATGTACACTTTTAAATATGGATATTAAGAGAAATTACTGCTTGCCTGAATACTGTAGCTAAGCACAATATCTTCAGAACCTGTTTCTAAAAAATGAATATTTTTGAAAAGTTCAATTAAGTCCAAATCCTTTTCATACAACAGGGGGCTGGTTAACTGTGGGTTCGGATAGTCAACTGTCTATATCCCTGGAGATATAGAAATATTTCCCCCCAACCTTTCCAAGGAAATAAGTGTACACACAGCTCTCCTTTCCCCCTTCTACTGCTGAAACATTTGTCAGAGGGTCACATGCATGTTATTAAAAATTAAGTTCAAAACACTTAAAATAATTCTGTATTAGAAACTTGAATCTATCATAAGTCTCTTCTTTTTAGAAGTCATACTGAGCTGGTTAAATGCTCCAATTCCACTGTTATTGACATTTAGGAAGCAGAAGAATATTCCAGCTAGTTCAAACTGGAGGTTTAGTTACTACAACACTGACTCCTAGTTGGCTGCGTGGGTTCAGTAAGGTCTACTCCTCTTCCCCTGGCAGAATTTGCTCCTGGATTCTGTGGTTCATTCTTTGGCAACTTTTTAGCTGAGAGAGAAATAATTAAGACACAATTAGAACATTCATATTACAATTAGTTCATTTGCTTACTTATAATCTTCCTTTCCATTTACGTATTATCTCAAAGTATCACATAACCATGTTCACTCTTTTCAAATGTTTATTGAGTATTAAATACCAAAACATTGGGCATAGTCCTTAGGGAGTTTAGTGGGTTGATGGAAGGGTAAAATGGGGACCAGTTGTTGACATGCATAAAAACTTAAGTTGATTAAAGCTATATTTAATTCTTTATATAGATACACTTAATACCAGAAAAGTTTTAATTTCATAATCATTGATACTACTATTATTTAAAGAAAACCTAAGTTAATAAAGATGATGGCTAGCCAATACATTTATAAAGAAGCTGAGCTTGTATCAATGTCATCTCGACTGTGACAAACACCTTTTGGAACAAGTCAGGATATAAACAAATACCATGACCATCATTCCAGTAGCACTTTTCCTCTATTGTGCAACCTAATTATTACCCCAAATCATGAAAAATCGTATCTCCTATTTTCTTTCTGGCTTTCAGAGATTTTACCCTTCAAACATCTACCATTTCCCCTTTCTTATGGCTAATTGAGAAATCTAATCGGATTCTATTGTTCCTGTGGCTCTCTCAAAAAATTATTTCCCAATTTTGAGTCAGATAAGTAAGGCTTTCCACATTTGAACAAAGCCCCTCAACCAGCAGTTATGGCTTTAGCTCTGCTAAGCTCTGTACAACTAATGCTGTTCTCTGGAGCATGGCTCCCAAAGGTCCTTGATGTTCTGGCTTCACTAACTGTTAAACACATCTCTGAATACAGATTGTAAGGATGGCTAGACACACTGGTCTCTGTTAACCTTGGGATAAACTACTATGGTTAAGACTCTAACTTAACTTTAGCCTTGGCTCAGTTTACGCAAAAGCTGAACATGCTCTACTTCAAAATCGGAATGTCTTGTTGTGTTTTGGATCTTTTATCCTTTGTTATAAAACTTCACATCAGTATTAATTATCATTAGAATTCTAGATGCTGGGCAATGGATCTGGGAGCCAGGAGCACTGAGGTTTGGGAAGAAAAGTCATCACCTTGAGCCACTTCTCTAGGAACTGCTCTAGGGACAGTAATATAAACGGTAATAAAATGGTAAATTTCCACTCAACTGTAAACTTTATTATAATTAATACCAAGTTCCGTTTTGAGTGACCATATCTGCCTTTAGTATAATTTTCCAAGGGTTTTCTGTAATTAAGATATGAGTGAAAAGGAAATAAACTGGAATAAAGAACTTTTACGTTCTATTGGTTAATTTTTACTGTGAAGACATTTCTGGAATCTTGAAAGACACTGACTTCTGCCTCATACCTTACTGAGTGTTACGAAAGTGAAGCTGGTGCTTTCTGTTTTTTGTATGGATAACTGTAGCTTACCAATTTGTCCCTACATTGATTGGGTTTGTGAGAAGCTAAAAATCTTAGATCAAGTTAATAAAGGTGTGTCAAGAAAGAAGACACTTAAGACCTTATAAAATTAAAAGCAGATGATTTACTTTAGACTCTCTAATTTACTGCAGACTCTCTTCCATGAAATAAGTGTACTCCCTTTGGGAAGTCACCACATGTAAAATATGAGTGCACTGTGTGATTTATTTAAGTTATTAATCTGGCAAAAGAAACAGAAAAGCCACAATTCAATTTATACTTGGGATTTCTTTCATGGAAAAAAAATTTTAATTTCAGAAAAATAAATGAACACTCTAATATTCTGACGAGAAAAATGACCTTACTAGCACATCTGAATAAAAAAATACAAATTAAATAAAGCCAACTGGTAGTCTTAATACCATCAGAATGTTTTAAAGTTCAGCCTGATTTGAGGGACCAATTACTTCGTTTCCTGTTTAACTTTTCAGATGTGGTTCTGGGTATAATCTGCCCATTTATAAAAAGAGCATACTGTTGCCCAATCCTTCACAACTGTTGTAGTATTATTTCTCTAATAACTCCAAGCCTGAATTTCTCAGAAAAACATTTTACACAAAAAAGAGGCAAGTTTTTTCCTAAATGAGACACCACCAAACTGAAAGATATTGAGACAGTACTTGCAGCTTTTACTGAGTTTCCTTTAGCCTCCGAATCAGCTCTTAATGGGTTAATTTGTATGACTTCAAAATAAAAGAAGATGTTTTATTTGGGCATAGGAATGTGGATACCCAGTTAATAACCACTGCTGTGAAATAAAAGATGTTGTGGGACAAGAAGAGTACCTGCACATGAATAATGTGGAGGCAGAAAACTGAGAACGTTAGGTAGACTCTTCCCTTACAACTACTGGAAGGAGGTTGGGGGTCAATAAAAATACTTTTGTTACTGAAAAAAGGAACTTCCTTATATCCATTCCAACTTCATTATATAGAATCAAATACTAAGGAACAGCAAACATCCTCAGTTAAAGTACCTTAAAGAAATATAAGAGTGCTATGTAGGATCAAATGACAATTGAGGCCCTACGAAGCAAGGATGTTGTTTTGCTTTCCCTTTCTCTCTGTGCCTCATGCTTTGAAACTTTCTCCATTACAATATTTGCATTAAAATAATCTATACATCTGTATACAAATGTATCATGTACTTTTCTGTTATTTGCCAATAATAATTTAAAAGGAACTTGAAAAACAAAAAGTGCTGTTTAGAGAAAAGGACAGATGAAAACAGTTATAGATCAGTGAGAAAGAAATCTCATTATACCTACATGTTGCATTGAAAAATACTGCTCCGAGCTTTCTTCCTTTTATATAAAAAGTATAACCTAATAGAAATATACATTTACCCAAATTTCTCAGTGAAATCTTTACTGCTTGAACTATGAGCTCAAAGTCCAGGTTTTTAAATCACTTAGAAGAAACTAAACTGCAAGTATTATAACCAAATAGGTAATATAGTCTTTAAAATTTAATATTACTAAGAAATGCTTGGTGGAAGAGATCTAAAGTAGTTGTAGAATCATTAAAAAAAGACATACACCAAACCTCCTCCCCCAAAAACAAAGAAAATCCAAGAATTTAGAGAGTCAAACCAAATAGCCCCAGTGTAACTTTTGCCTATATTTATTGTGAAAAAAAGTTAACCTTACCTATTGCCATGAATATTTCATTTACATTCATTGATGTTTTAGCTGATGTCTCCATGAATAATAAACTGTTGTCATCTGCATAGGACTGTGCTTCCTGTTTATAGAACAAAAAAAGTGATACAACCTTTGCACATACTAACCTGCCTTATTTTTTTTGTTATAGAAAAAAAAGGCTTCCTTATTACTACTCCAACTTAATTATCTGACAATTATCACTAAAGGTAAAATAAAGGTAAGAGCGCTGGGTAAGATGGTTAATTTTCTTTTTGCCTTAACTTCTTGCACTATCCCATTTTTATTAATCTGGTCTCACATTAAATCTGCTTTCAAATGACAATTTCCGGGAGTGGGGGAGTGGGGAATTGATCCAATTTTAAATATAAAACTCTCTTTGATCTCTATGGCAAATTCTACTTATGCTCATTATTTGCAATGAGGTCAAAGGGAAAATAAACACCTAACACTGGCTTCCCTCATATTTAATTCTAAATGACTTCTACAAGCAACATTTAATTTTGAGTACATCATGAGTCATTCCTTTGAAAATTATATCACTATTCTACATTTTTCTCATGCTTTAGTTTACATGTATTATTGCCTTTGATCCTAACAGCTGTTGTGAAGAGCAACCAATTATCTTTCTCATTTAACAAGGAAAAAAATGATGTTCTTTTGAACTGTTACATGACAGGGTCACTTTTGACTAGAATTTAGGAGCTCTATCTACCACTCTATGCTCAGAAGGTAACTATCTTAGAAAGAGTAATAGTTACTATACCCCACATACTTGTCACAAGAATCAAATGAAACCACATGTGCAACATGCTCAGCTTACTACCTAATGGTGCAAGAACTATTCCCTTTCTCTTAGTCCATGTTCTCTCCATCTACAGCTATCATCAAAAAAGATAATTTCCCATCACTAATATTATATATATGCATAATGGCCACAACCAAACTTCTGTGGTAGAGAAGCTGAAGAACAAGAGAACAGGGTAAGTTTTAAAATGTCTAACTAAAGACATTTGCTTTGCTTTAAAATGACTGTATTTTATTTTACAGCAAGGAATATTCCTAGTTAACTATATTAGATAACATTTTTTGAGCCTGGATTTTTTTGAGCCTTTATTTTTTAAGGCCCTTTTAAGAACTACATGAGTATAAATTTATGTGTACAACAAATATCTAGGTATGTGTGTATATGTTTATGTGTGTTGATACATATATATTATTAGATAAATAGAAAAAGGTTAAGAAGGGTAGGAGGCAATCAACTTTTACTTATTTCTGCACTACTTGTAAACATTTGTTTATTTTGTAATTATTCAGGTCAACAAAATCTGAACTAATTTATATAAATTACATTTAAAGATATTTAAAAATTCAGGTTTATTATGAGAAGCATTTTATTATATATAGTACATCACATCTGTTTTGTTTAATAAATATGTATTTTCTATTATTTGCATGGTTTTAAAATTATAACTATAGTTCACATGTGGATACAGAAGAAAAGTTTACAATAAATATGTGCCTTCAAAGTTAAATTCAACATACCTGGAAATCAACAGCTCTTTTATTTGCAAGGTCAGCCTTATTTCCTGATAAAGCTATTACAATGTTAGGACTGGCTTGCCTTTGAAGTTCTTTAACCCAATTTTTGGCTCTGGCAAAGGACTCCTGGGAAACAAAGAAACGGCTATTTTGAGGCACAGGCTCAAAAAATGGTTAAGGAGCGTCTTTGTGAGACAAGGCTTTTAAGATTGCCCAATGGAACTCTTGGAAAGAAATTCTTAAGACTATTGTATTATTTAAGACACTTTCATCTTACTTTTTTTAAAATCAGCTTTTCCAACTCATAAAAGCATTGGCAGAAATATCATGCTTGGGCTATCAAAAAGATTAAAAAAACCTTTAATCAAAATTTTGAATATCAAAAATGGATATTCAAATTAGTTTCATTATAGTATACATTTCTACTTACCTCATTTGTGATATCATATACAACTATGGCTGCTTGTGCTCCTCTGTAGTACATTGGTGCTAGGCTATGGTATCGTTCTTGACCAGCTGTATCCCATATTTCAAACTTTACTGTTGTGTCATCAAGACATACAGTTTGGGTTAGAAAAGCAGCTGAAAGAAAAAAATGTCCGCAATAAGTTTATCATTTCCCCCTGATTATTTTCATAATAAAGAAAATATCTGATATATTGCGTACCCATGGCTAACGGTGGTTTTGAATACTTGCAAGATCTGTGCTTCAATGCTGGATATGTATGCTTATATATATAAGACCTTCACAATAAAATCACAGATCGAAAGCTTCTTATACATTCTTTAAAAGTTTGTTGTCATAAATAAGTTTAATAATATTTTAAATTGTCTTATAAATTACAAATTTAAAACTGTAAAACCAGTCTATGGCCATGCCACTCTGAATGTATCCAATCTCATCTGCTCTCAGAACCTAAGCAGGGTTGGGCCTGGTTAGTACTTGGATGGGAGACCACCTAAGAATACAAGTGCTGTAGGCATTTAAAAAAGCAAAACAAAACTGTACAACAACAAGAAATATATTTATTGGTGTTCTTGAGAAAAGAGGGGGTGGGAAGGAATCAGCATACCTATCAACTACCACCTACACTGCCAAACCATGCCCTCTGCTCTGTTTCTTCTGGTTTTGATTGGCGTACTCTGGGGACTTAGTCCCAGTATATTACCACCAAATTAATATTTTGTTATGATTATTCCTTTAAAACATACTTTGTTATAATCCTTATTACCTCAACCTAGACTCAGACTCAATTTGTTAAATATAGATTCAATATTAACTTCAATTTCTTTCATTCCTTGCCATAAGTATGTTTCGAATTTGCATTTTTTCATCTTTTTAGATTTTAATTTTAACAATAAAGTATCATTTGATAACGTTTTTTGCTTTAAAAATGAAGGTGTTGTTATTAAATCTTACAAAGTATTACTGTATCACTTATTTCTGAACTGCTTCTTGAGAACAGTATGAAGTAAAATATCTATTATAATTCTCTTAGCTCTAGGAATAAACATCAGTAAAGACAATGCAATGGTAATTTATGAAAAACAAATCAATTTATAATCAAGTGAAATGAACTTTAAAATATCAAATGTTAAGAGTAAATGTCTAAGCACAGATAGCTGCACTGAAGATAACTCATGAACAGGATCCACACAGCCATTTTTAGCAGTACTTTACAGTTCCTTTCCTTCATTAACTTTGATAGTTGAACTCCTGCTGCTCTGTTAAGTTGGTATGTTCCTCCCTTATACTTTCAGCTCAAGGTGTGGTATTCGACTCCTCCCAAATTGTCATGGGATCCAGTTACCAAAATTTTCTAAAACTCTGTTCTATTATGCAAGAAAATTATAATCCATTTCTGTAAATTGTAGCAGTTTATCTGGTGGTGTCTATCTTTCATAGGGGATTCACTAGTTAATATGAAATGTGCTGAATAAGCCAAGTCTAATTAGATATATCTCTTTTATATTAAATATACCATTTATTTTTCATGCTATTTATATTAAGTCAACTGGTTGCTAGCAATTTTGCAAACCTTACTTATCATTGGAAATGTATTTTGAACCACATTCTAATGAATATTTCTGTGAACTTACAAGTGTAGTCCTACTTAAATAATATCCATTTCTTAAAATCCTATATTTATGGTAAAGGGTACCAAGAAAGCACTATGTCATTTTTCATTTTCATGAAAGGCTCTCCTGTAGAATCAAAAAACATTTTTAAACACTTACATTAAGCCTCTAAGAAGACAGTATTCCTTTTTTAATAAAAGGAAAAAAAGGAAAGGAATGGATCATAAAATATAAGCCTTTTCTCAGAATAGTTTGATGCTACTTGAAAAAAACTGGGTTATAATTTGCAAGTCAGACTTTGTTTTTTCTCTTTTCTGTGCCCACAAAGTATACTGGTAGTACAAATGTTAATTTACACTTCTATAAGTCAACTCTAGGCTCAGGGAAATATTAATGTTGCCTTAAAGGAAATGTGATCTGATTCTCAAACCAGATAAATATATCACAAAAGGCCACTAATTATTTTTATAAATACATGCACAAAAATGACAAAATACAGGCAAAGAAATGCCAACAAATACATTAAGAGAACAACAGCTCATGACCAAATAGATTCTTGCACAAAGCTATTATACCAGTAAGCTAAAAAAGAAAACCATATATTGTTTAAATAAATTACAAAAGGGTATTAGAGTCGATATCCATTTCTAATAAATACAAAGGTTTTTCCCTTAAAATTTATCAAGTGTCCATTCTACCCTTAAGCCTGAAATCAGCACTTTGCTTAACAGCAAAGCTCTTAGGCAGCCTCTAACTCTAGAAACCAAACAAGAATGCCACCATCACCATTATTTAACATTGTTTTGAATATTCATATAATGATAAAAGTAGTATGTTACTGGAAAGAGACATCATTTGGAAGAGAGAAGACTGGAATGAAAATCCAAAGGCATCAGCTAAAATAAAGCAGATAATGAGTTCTTAAATTGGCTAAAACAGATCAAAGTCAACAGCCTTACCGTACACTGGCAATAACCAGGTTTTCATTGTTATGCTGAGAATGGATTCCAATCATGTTAACAAAGAGCAAGAACAATCAATTCACTCAACTTTTCTTAGAAACCATTCTTCATCCTAACCATATTCGGTACCTCCTACCTCAATGCTCCCAGACTTCCCTGTTGCACTAACATGTTTCACATTTATCTTAAAAAATATATATTATCTTTTTCTTCTCCTACACTAGAACTTCCATGAGAAATTACTATTAGTTATTCTCCTCCATCCTCAACATCTAATATAAATCTCAGTTCACATAAATGTTCAAAATGTTTGCTAAAAGAGGTTCATTTAAGGTATATGGCACTTTTGGGGGGTTATTAGCTACTGTTTGAATAAACAGTTCCCAAATGTGAAAAAATTGACATTTCAAAAGGCCTCCATTCAAGTTATTACATAACACAGTCTCAAACGAAATACCATCAATATCTTTTTAACAGTAACATCCTGTTGTTGTTCTTGTGGTATGATAAAAGCATAATTTTGGGGGAGGATAAAAAGACCAATATTAGAGGCCAAGGGAATGAGTTTTAGGGTACATCAAAACACATTAAAACAAGTGTGGTAGTGCCACAAGGGCAAATACTATAGGAATAGGATAACCCCGTATTATTATAGACATTATGTATCGCAAGACTATCACGATTCCCCAAAGTTCTCAAGTTTTGAAATACTACTACAGCATTTAACTTCCCCCATAAAATTCAGTGAAGTATAGCTGACATCTTCAAATCCTTAGAGCTTCTAAAAATACATTATTAGTCATTTACAAAGTTTTAAGAACAAATTCTGACACTCAAAATATAAACTACTACACAAATACTGTAGCAACATTAACCAACCACAAACTTACCTGAATCTGCAAAACCACTTTAATATATCCAAAACGTCTATTTTCTGGCTAAGAACCATCACTTTCTTAGACCTCTTCATTTTCTCTTCACTTCCATCACCAGCACTAGCAGTTGGTTTTCTTTCGGGCTCATATTTCACAAAGAAACAGCTTTTATCACTTCGAGAGTTACTGTGTACGCGACGACAAGTAGAGAAAAACAAAGCTGCGTTGAGATGCGAGTGCTGGCCTGTCTAAAAAGCTCCCTCTTTGAGCTAAATGATCAGTTCCTCCTATTTGCGAGCCTGGCAGCAAGTAAATTAACATTTCAGTTTCAGCAAAACTACAAATTACTGAATCAGAGACCTTGGGGTCAGCTGAGAATAACTGAAACTGTAAATGTTAAATCTGCAAATATCAAAGGCCTATAATGTGTAAGACCGTAATAAATTATAAGCAAGGGGAAAACACTACAAGAGAAGGGGAAAGAATATCCAAATCAATAGCGTTAACCAAAGGCTAACAACGCAGGAAAAAAGTTTAACAACTGATTCCACATAAATTAAACAGAAGAGTGAAAAAGAAAAACCAAGGAACCAATATCACCCCAACCCTCAACTTATTATTTATAAAATTTTAAAGGAAGAAGTACTTTATTATAACTGACCAAAAATCCTGTAATATAACTATCAGGTTTGATTACATAAAACTTGGAGACTTCAGGTTTGCAAAATATATATCAAACACAGGGGAGAACACATTTAGAAAAATTTCTACAATGAATGTTAAGATATTAACTTTTAATATGTGGAAAGCTCATATAAATCTTATGAAAACCTCCAAAAGCATCAAGGATATGTGTGTAAAGAAAATCCACAGAAAAAGTCAATATCACTAGTATCAAGTTTATCTCCTTACTAAAAACAAACAAACAAAAAACCCACAAAATGTGGCAGAAACAACCATGACTGGTGATATTATATAATTGTTTTTTGGAAACAAATTTTGTCAACCAGGCAAAGCCATGAAAATGCTGATACTTGTTAATCTAATATATCATGGAATCTCCAAAAGATGGCATGGGGGAGGGGAAATAAGAGAGTAGGGAGAGCAAATCTTTATGCTAAAAGAAGTTTTATATTAAACAACTGGAAGCAACCTAAATGTATAAATGAAGAGACACTGGTAGCTTGCTTGGTAAGTATGAAAAAGCGATTAAATTAAAAGTGGTTATAAAATAACCTACTTAATTGCCTAAAAACTAAACAAAAACAAATTCTTGGTAAGAATAAGGTACATCAACATAAAAACATGAGTAGAAAAGCACAAAATAAACTAAAATAACAGCAGTATCCCCCATGGTTGAATCATGACTAAATTTTCTCCCTTATGTAAAATTTTCAGAAGTGGTGATTTGAGGCCCTATTAAAACTAAAAGAATATAAACTGCTAGAGAGGTGAAGGGCCTTGTTCAAGATCTCAGTAGACCAGGAACTTGTAGTCATCAAATTCAAGCTAAAGATTGTTTGGAAGTGATGCACTGGGGAAGCAAAGGTTTTTAGGGCCAGGGAATTCAATAAGTAAGTTAAATGGATTTGGATCAAACTTCAAAATGATCATCTAATCAGGAGTAAGAATGGCAGGAATTAACTAAATGACATCAAGAACCAGGTATCAAAGTTATCAGTGAAGGTAGAAGTTAGTATTCTGGGAAAATGAGTATCAACAGCAGTACTAATACAATACATTTTCTCAGAGAGATGACACCACTGACTTCAGAATAAAATTGTACACAAAAGAATATGTGAATGGTTTAGAGCTGAAAATGGGCAAAATAAAAACTAAGGCCATTTTTATTTTTCATTAAAATTGTATATGTATATAGGGGGGAGTACCCAGTAGATTATAGCAGCAAAGAAGACCAGTATTCGGGGAAATTATTTCTATAAATATGAGGAAGAGAAAAAAGGGGATAAAAATAGATTAGGGCACAGAGAAAGCATATACACATGAATAAACGCAAATAAAAAATATTCCAAAATCTGGCAATAAGGTTAAAATTTACTATTTAATATATAGAAAATGGCAATATTCCCTCAAATAACTTCATCTTATAAGATGATCTATAAATATTAATCATGTAAGATTAATTCTTAAAAATCAACGAGTATCTGGTAAGGTATTGATATGAGACTATATAAAGAACACTCACAATGCAGCAACACAAAAGACTCAAACAACCCAATTTAAAAATGGGCAAAGGACTTCATTAGACATTTCTCCAAAGAGGACATACATATGGTCAAGAAGCACTTGAAAAGATGCTCAACATCACTAAATCATTAGGAAAATACAAATCAATACCACAGAGTTACCAACCCACACCTATCAGGATAGCTATTACCAAAATAATAGAAAACAAGAGTTGGCAAAGACATGGAGAGATCGGAACACTTGTGTATAGGGGCTAGGAACATAAAATGGTACAGCTGCTATGGAAAATGGTACAGAGACTCTTCAAAAATATTAAACATAAAATTGGCAGATGATTCAGCAATTCCACTTCTGGATATATACCCAAAAGATGTGAAAGCGGGGACTTGAACAGATATTTGTACACTAATGTTCACAGCAGCATCATTCACAACAGCAAAAGGTAGAAGAAAGCTAATAATCCAACAAAGGATAAGTGAGTAAGCAAAATGTGGTATATACATCATGAAATATTATCCTGCCTTAAAAAGGAAGAAAATTCTAACACATTGCAATTTAGATGAACGTTGATGACATGCTAAATGAAATAAGCCAGCCACAGAAGAATAAATAATGTAGAATTCCTATTACACGAGGTTCCTAGATAGCCAAATTTATAGAAAGTAGAATCGTATTTGCCATGGGCTGGGGTGGGTGGAAAATGGGAAGTTATTGTTTGAGTAGTTTTCACTGGAGAAGATGAAAAAGTTCTAAAGATAGACAGCAGTGAAGGTTGCACAATATAAATGTACTTAATACCACAGAACAGTAACCACTTAAAAATGGTTAAAACTGTAAATTTTATATTATGTATATTTTGTCACAACAAAAATAACTCAGCAACATCTAAGTAATCATTATCAAATGAACTGCAATCTTGGGAAATCTTATACATAAAGAAGAGTCCATGAAATTTAGCAAAATAAGGTATATATTAAGAATCATTTCTCTAACACTGTAAAACTAATTCATGTAATTTTTTCAGAAATAATCCAAGAGTAACAGAAGTCCATTTTTTAACTATTATAACTTACCAGTTACTCTAAAAGGTCACGCAACTCTCCTAAGGTAATTCACTAACCAGAAAAGCTAGTCATGTGCCATCAATTGAACACTGCCATACTAGTATTTCTGATAGCACAACAATGTACATTGTTTTAAAATTAAGTCTGAGGAGTTTGAGTTTGGTTATTATTAAGTTAGTGCCCCAAACCTGATCATCCTTGAATGAACTGATAAAACCAGTATTTGAACTTTCAAGGCTAAAAGCCTATGTTTTCCCCACAAAGGCACAATCTCTATAAAAGTCTTTACTCACTAGATTAGATTGCTCTAACAAGGATGTAACAGATACTGAATTGGGAAGCAGAATGAAGGTACACATTGTAAAGAGGAAGGTGACGAGATAGGAGAAAGGGGAAAGGTTGTTACTATATCAGACTAATGTAAGAAAGAGGCCTAAGAACTACACAAATTAACTAAATATTAAACCAGGTTGTACTCAGAGCCTGCTACCTGTTGCTAGACATGGGAAACCTGACTAATGAACATAAAGCAAGACCACGGGGAATCTACAGAAAGACTACTGCTAATATTGCTAACCACTACTTTCCCATGCCTTTGACACTGCATATCCATATCCAAAGACATAAAACTGATTTCCTTGAACACTTGGAGTCTCTCATTCTGTCTTTGAGAGGAAACCATGTCGGTGTGAGGAGCATTATTCTTTTCCTTATGTCTCCAACTCTGGCTTGTGCTTGAATTCTTTCCAGGATATAGTTAAGGACCCTCTCAATTGGTGTAGGGCTTGAGTCCTCACTTGGAGGAATTAGCCCTGTCCTGCATCAAGACAATGTTCCCCCCAAAATATCAACATAGAAAAAAGGTAATAAAAATAACTTTAAGGGACATATGTCTATAAAAGACATTTTACCTATGGACAATAGATACTTTATTATGTAGTTTAAATAGTTTTAAATTCCTATAGTGTGCAAGGGATATGACTTCTGGTTTCTGGTTCTACATGTAAGTTTACAAGTCCCCACTTCATCCTGACAAGCTGAACAAACTAAAAAACAATAACTCTTCTTAGATATGTAAGAAAAGTGAGGTCACAAGGTAATCTGCTATTCTCAAAATTGGAGAGACAGACAGGTAGATGCAGAAAATCACATCTCAGAGCAGAAACCCAAACCAACTGACAAAATGCTGGAGGTTAAGCGTGAATAAGTTTGAGTTAAAAATTCTAGGGTAACCCGGTTATAGGGGGCTACCATGCTTTTGTGAGTTTTACCTCCAGGAACGTTGACCAGGTTCTTAGAGTAGACATAACAAAAATTCCCTCATGCTTCTGGCAGTGGGGAGGAAAAAGGTCTCATTTTGAAATAACCCAGACCACTCTGTTTTTCTTAACAAGGCCTGCCCTTCAAGAGGAACTAGTTAATCTGAGCATAACTTGCTAGGGTGTTATCAGAATCTGCCCTGGGGAAAGTAATACCCAACTCCAGTGAACTCTAGGGAAGGGAACTATCTAACCCAGTCCACTCTGGCTATCCTGTACCATCTAAGGGGTAGAGGGTAGAAAGGGAAACTGACAAACACTTGTGAAGTTCACTGTCCAGACACATAGGTTCACTAAAAGACAGAATTAATCATAAGACTATAGAACGTTTCTCCTCCCAACTCTCCATGTTACTAAAGGTCTATTTACAACAGCTGTTTTTATCCACTACATCATATCCAGCTAGTACGAAAAATTACAAGGCATACTAAAAGGCAAAACACAGTTTGAAGTGATAGAGTAAGCTTCAGAACCAGTGTTAAAATGATCAGACTGGAAATTTAATAAGGGCTCTAATGGCTAAAGAACACAGCATGCAAGAATAGGTGCAGTGTCAGCAGAAGAGATGAAAATCTTAAGGAAACAAACAAACAAAAAATGCGAGATCAAAACCGCTGTAACCAATGGAAGAATGCATTTGATGGACTTAGAAGATTGGACACAGCTGAGCAAAGAATCTCAGGCCTTGAGAACATATCAATAAAAATCTCCAAAACTGAAACAGAGGGAGAACAAAGACTGAAAAAATAGAACAGAATATCCAAAGACTGTAGAACTACAAAAGGTACAATGTATTCATAATGGCAATATCAGAAGAATGAAAAAGAAATATGTGAAACAATTATGGCTGAGAATTTCCCCAAATTAATATCAGACACTAAACTACAAATCCAGGAAGCTTAGAGAACATCAAGGAAAATATCTACACTTACGCATATTGTTTTCAAACTATAGAAGATCAAAGATAATGTCCAGGCTATTCTGCAAAGAACGCTTCCTTCCCCCTTCTTAGTACTACTCCTTCTCCTTTTGGTTCAAGAACCCAGCACTTAAAGCTTCCCAGACCTTAAGGGAATCTCCCAGACCTTTAAAACATCAGTGGCCTTGAAAGTGACTCTTTAATACTAGCAATAAGCCTATCTAGGTAAGTGAACTCAAAAGTTCTAATATCTGAGAATTTTACAACATAGGAACGAAAAGGGGCACGTTAAAGAGGGGAGAAGAGGCAGGAAAGACCCTAACCCCAGAGTAACACTAACAGGAAACCTGTAGTATCAGAACACAATTATCTGTGCCAAGTAATGCCCAAAGAAATCGGGAATAGCACCAAGGGAGGAAAAAAGTGATGGGAAGACTGAAATTCTTTTGATCCCACAATAATTAAATGTTTTGGTTCAGTAACCACATCTAGAAATTGATCTTACAGGAGTAAGCCCAGAGGGGAAAAAATTCCAAGAAAATATCCATTAGATGATTACCTTAAACAGCAAACAAAAATACACATTAAATGTTCAAAAATAAGGGTACAGTTAAAAAATAAGGTAAGATTACTGGTTATTAAAATAAGTATGAATACAATCCAGACAGTGAGAAATATCATTAATAAATGAAATGGAATACAATGGTACTACTATTACAAATGAGCCTATATAAATATATCACGAAGTTACAAATAGTTCACAGAGAAAGGAATTACCATGGCCTCTAAAAATATGAAAAGATCTCTAACCTTGCTGATAATATGGGAAAAATGACATTAAAAAAGCAGAGATCAATGCATATAAGGAGAGCAAAGATCTACAAGTGTAATATCTTGAGTTAATAAAGTAGGGTAATAGGTATTCTGTGCATTGCTGGCTGGAGGGCAGTCTGGAATTATTTATCAGGATTACAAATGTATATAATCTTTGACAAAACAATGAATGTCTAGGATTTTATACTCCAGAAATACTTGGAATATGTGAGAAATCACTATGAATTATTCACTGCAGCACTTAACAGCCAAAAATATAAAACAATGTGCAAATCCACAACTAGACAACTGATTATATATATTAAATATACTTTGTGCAATGGAATGCTGCTGCAGCCAAGAAAAATAAGGACACTCTTAATGACATGGATAGATCGTTGGCAAATTGTATTTTCCAAGATAGTGCAACAAGATTTCCCACAATGCATTCTTCTTACAGCACGACACTGACACTCCTTCCTCAAATCTGTGGGAGTCTGTGACCAGAACATAATTGATGCTATCTATGTAACTTCTTGGACCAGATCATTTTAAGAGGCTTCCACCTGGTACTTTTGGGACATTCATTCTTGAACCTAGCTATCATACTGGGAAAAAATGCAAGCCAGGTGCTGAGGTCCCAAACAACAGTCAGCCTCAGCTACTAGATATAATGAAATGATTCTAGTCCAGCACTGATTAAAACCCATGAGAGATCCGAAAACAACCTACTAAGTCCACTCAACCCCAAGAACCATGAGATAATAAAATGATTTTTTTTTTAAATCACTAAGTTTTAGGGTCATTTATTTCTGAGCAATAGACAACTGTAACAGTATTAAAGTGAAAAATAAGGTTTACTACAGTAGGCCTAATATGTTTCAAATTGCATAAAAGGGGAAATACACAGATTTGATCATAATAGTAACTTTGCAAGAATATGCCAACAAAGTAACATTGTCTCTGGGGAAAAGAACTGAGTGGGGTAAGAGAAGATGGAGGGAGACTCTTCAATGTAAACCATTTAAATTTTCATTCAAGACAAAATTACTGAAAAAGTAATAATTAAAAACGAGATGCATATGGATGGCATAAAATGAACACAGTGGTGGTAATTCTGGAATATGGGTTATTTGAATTTTTATTTCAAGATATTTTCATATTATTTTCCTTACAGTGATATGTAAAGGGCTCCATGTATCAAGTACTACACATTTTATAACAGAATGCTTATGTTATGCATACTCTAACTCTAACTTTGAACCAGTTTTTCTAGTCTAACGGTTCTTTAGCAATTTGGGAAAACAGATGGAAAAAAGACATACACACAAAAGCAATCCTGAATACAGGTAGCACTGAAGAAAGCTTTGTTTTTGATCTCAGCTGTCACTTAGCTGTAAAAACTCAGGCAAATCACTGTTGTTGACGAGTTTTATCTTTAAATTAGTATTTCCTCATGTAGCCATGGCAAGGTCCAGATGAAACTGGTGAAAATGCTCTGACTGCATCACATAACATATAACCATTAAAAAATTATGAACTATCTTAAAATTACCCTATATTTTCTAGAAGTCTAAAATTTACAAATTACTTATGAATGCAATAGATAAGACAGTTAGCATTCCCTAAATTCAAACCCTTTGATTAAAGTAACTTTTGTGTCAAGGTACATTCATGTTACACCTCAAATAAAATTGATGTCAACTAAGTGGAATACCTTCTAGCTCTAGTTTTGTGCAAAGATAACTATTTTTTGACCGAGAAATGTTGAAGGTGCACAATAATTATATAGGGACTAGATTCCTACGTCAGATTACTCTCTTCTTTTTGAGTCCAAAGAGTATTTTCAAATGTGAAAACAGGCTTAAAAAAAAAAAAAAACCAACATGAAAATCTCCTTCCTCATCCTGCTTCTAGCCTGCGTCAGCTATATTACACCTTGAAAAAAGGATGAATGCTATTCACTAACACTTATTTCAAATATAGGCATACCCAGGAGATACTGAGAGTTCTGTTCTAGACCATCACAATAAAGCGAGTATTGCAATAAAGCAGGTTGTAGTTTTAAGACAAAGTATGCCTGTATCCTGTTTTGCAACTTTTGTCCACTATAACGATGTTTTCCCATTTCTGAAATTCAGTAACATTCTCATCTTGAGGAATTTAGTAATTTGGTAGCTAGAGCTAACAAAGGGCTCAATGATTCCCAATGATGTTATCGTATGATAAATTAATTCAACAGGCATCATAATAAAGACTGCCTATTACATCAGATTATTAGTGTTAGATCCAAAGGGGAAAAGGAGCATTTTTCAAACACAAAGCTTCCTGTATTTTTAAAATCTAGAATTTACTGTATTAAGAACAAATTTTAAAAAAAGCTTCCCACCCCACCACACCCCTTGACTATTATTCAAAACCAAGTGTCTTTCATGTCCCTCTCTATGAAAAAGGTCAATTATACAGACACCTTAAATATTCAGAAGAGTCAAGAATAGGAAGGTAGCAAAGACAGACTGAAAGCACACAAAATGGATGTCAGAAAGTCCACACACCAAAGCTTGTGCAAAATTATAGACTTCTTTAGTAAGTAACTTAGAATACACTTCTTTATGTGTATTCTTGTGAGATATAGATAATAAACGACAACCAGAAGATCAGTTGGAAATTTAGGCTTAATGTAACAAGTAGTATGTAATACCACTTTTCATTACCTTAAGTGTACTCAATCTGTCTCCCATACTAAACCATGAGGTCATCTTTGATTTCTAGTACTTTGTACAGTGTTAGAAGTTTGGTAAATTTGTTGAGTAAATGATCTTTAAAGCTTAATAATTTCCTAGTAGATAGCAGACTAAAAGCAGCAAATCAGTGCACCAATAGAGGCAGTCACTGTAGTTAGAGCTAACTGGCAAAATCATTCTATCAAACAGCTTTGAACACTTCAGCAGCACCAAAGGACATCAATAAATTAAGACAAGGTAAAAACTGATGTTTGTAATCCCAAAATGTGAAATAAATTTTAAGAGGGGAAACAAAGAGGTTAAATTGTATTGTTTTCTTTAATGTGGAGAGTACACACTTAAATAGAAAGTTGGATCTAGAAGAATTCTTATTTAGCTCAGTGTACTCATTTTACAAATGTGTAACAGGGCTCATGTGTTCATATAACTAGAATCAAGCTTACTGTCTCCTAATTCACGGCAATGTTAAACTAGCCACATATGATAACATTTTAATCTAGGATGCTGGAGAATAACAGATATTAAGACTATTAAATTTTTTTAGGTTATAAATGGTACAAATTGATATATCAACTCTCCACCAACTTCTATGATAACATAACCTATTTCGAATACTGAGTATGTACTTCCTTAAAGAAAATTATATTATGCATAAATATAATATTCTTTCACTTGAAACCAAATGATTAACTTCCACAAATTCTAACTCTTGGTATATTAGAAAGAACAATGACCATTTCAAAAACCATTTTTCTCATGAATCAAAAACCATATACTGGTAGTCTGTCTCTATGTCTTTTGTCCTTTCTCAAAAGTGCTTTTAATTGAAAACAATGTACAGATACAAAAAGATAAAGGTACACATAAAGGTACATATTATAATTATACAAACAAGTCTCTCTGAAGGCTAACAAGTGAAGGGAAATAGTAGAAAGCTACTACAGGAAAAACATGAGTTATTCAGACATAAATTTTCTGGCTCATGTTTATTTCTCAGTTTAGGAAGCAACTTTAATATCTGCATACATTTAGTACTCTGTGTAATTTATTCTGAGAAAACGTCCACAAACAACTTAGTTGATGTGGGTGGCATACATTTAATGTAATATACATGATTAATCAGTTTTGTGAAAACCAGTAAGTGGGGAAAAAATTAGTAAGAATTTAGCATACAGAATTTTAAGAAACTTAGTTGTAAATACTCATGTTATCTACTTGAACAAATCTATAAAAACTTCATTATTAGGAAAACTCAAATTTAGAAAGCACTTGCTTATAAAATTTTTCTTATTTGTTCTTGTAAGTTTTAATGAGAAACTACTTTCTAAGAGAAGAAAATTTGGACATAAAATTCTTGAACGCTGTCAAATTCTAAACAAATGCTATGCATTAGGTAGAACAGTCATGATTCCAAAATAATGCTATGTCATGACACTATAACAAAAATATCAGTGATAAAAATGACTCAGCAAAAATTAAGTGGTGATGGTAGTGGTAACAGCTAACATTTAATAAGCATTTTACTGTGCTAGGCATTGTACTAAGAAATTTATATGCACTTGCATTTAATCTTTACAAAAACATCTTTAAGTTAGGTACTATTAATTCCATTTCATGTAAGAGGAAAATAAAGTTGGGTGTGACTTGCTTAAGATCATGCAGCTGGTACATACTAAAGCTAGAATTTAAAATCAAACAATGTAGCTAGAGTCCCCCACTTTAACTGTAACACTTGAGACAAGAAAAATGAAGAAAGACTGTGTTAATAACAACTTTGAAACCTGCCTTGTTTCTCTTAATTTGAATAATTTCTTCCCCCATTAGATGTCTTGGGGTATAAACAGAAAAACAATTCCTGCTAGCCTCTTAGAGGAATTTAGATATATGTTAAATGTATAAGGGAGCAGCACTGGTACTGATGACTGAAAACTAGAATATATTTACTCCTTTCCTAGAGACAAGGCAGAGTGTCTTTGATGGGACAGAGAAGGACCATGCTCTTTTTAAAGGAGGCCTAGCAGGTTAACAGATTCATAGAAAGGGATTCCCATACAAAGAGATTCAGGTGATATGTGATGTAACCAGCACACAATAATTGTAATTCTCAAGCTGAAAGCTGAATAAACAGTATTTTAAAAAATTATACTAAAACCACAGTTTAAAAGAAAAAAGAAAAGCAATTATTCCATTGTGGGAGACTGACATTAGGGTAAATGTAACATTGACTACTCAGAACACAGAAAGCAGTGGTTCTCAAACTTTAGCATGCATCAGAATCATCTGGAAGATGCGTTAAAACTTAAAAGATTACTGGTTCTACCCCAGTGTTTTGTTTCAATATAGGAGTATGCATTTTCAGCAAGTTCCCAGGTAATGCAGATGCTTCTTGAACAGGTTAACACTCTTTATGAGAACTACTGCTCTAAACTAAAGCTCAAAAATTACAGTACCAGGGAGAAAAATGTCAACATTCTCATGTACAGTTCTGTATACCAAATTTTATAGTATATAAAATACTTGATTAGTGCATACAAAATTAAACTGTGATATCAAATATCTATCTCAAGAAAAAAAGGCTGATGACTGCATGCTATTTCATTGTATATTCTAAATTCATTTTGCCTTACACTGAGGAATCATTTATTTATAAATATTATGTAAATGCCTTTTTAAAAACAAATACTGTATTTTTTGTTTTGTTTTGTTTTTTGACGAGAAACTCATTAGAAATCTTTAAATTCTCCAGGTATCCAAAGTGAAAAATGCCAGCTCTACCATCCAACAAGTATTTACAGAAGAGCTACTGAGCTTCCAGATGAGACTGTAAGTAAAGAAGACAAATCTCTGAGCATAATGCTCCTTGCTAGCATTCTGGGCTAGACGAATAATAATATAAATGTCATATAGACTTTAAACCCCTACCAATAAATTAGACCCTCGAAAAGTAATAAACACACCACCTACCTAACTAATCTCATTATAAGTGCTAGGGTCGAGGGACAGGGGTGCGGGGTATGGTGAGACAACATGGATTCTTAAATCAAGCTATCATGCTTAGTAAGAACCACACAAACTAAAGAAACCTCGATATTCTTGATAAATATAAGGTTATAGAATACACAAATTTAAGAGTGCAGCATCTGATTTCCACCTTAAGGCACAATCAAACAGAGATGAAAATTTTGAGTTCAGAGTTCAGGCCTTAACTAATGTTACTAGATATAAATGATCAGGTAAAAGATAAAGAACAGATAAACGCAAAAACATGCCAAGTTCATTTGTCAGATAACTGTTATCACACATCAGCCATAACACAAATACATATTACTTTCAAGTTAAGGACCTTTGATGTTGATCAGTAAATAGCTCAAACCTTGAAATTCTTGAATGCTTAGAATCTACTATGGTCCCTAAGGGTGAAGAGCTGTTAGCAAAGAGCATGAAAGAACAGTCTTCACTATATAAAAATATCAAATCAACATATCTTAAACCTTAAACTTACAGAATGTTCTATGTTAATTGTATCTTAAAAAACAATACAAAAACCAAAACAGTGCTCATAGCTATAATAATGGCACTGTTATATCTTCTGAAGATAGTGTTTATAGTAAAAAACTATCCAATAGCCAATAACTGAAATTTGAATGTAAATTCTTTTTAAAGTTGGTTTTAAAAGTCAGATTTAATCTGTACAGATAAAAAATATTAGAGGCTTTACACGTAGGAATAAAAAACCTTTTGAAAAATTCATTAATAAAATGTAGACAATATAATTGGCATTAAATGGAAAGATAAATTATAAATATACATTCACACATATCAGAGGATATGGATATTTATAATGCACTGCTATGGGGTTAAATGTTTCTTTTAAATGCCCTTAAAGTATCATTAGGAAAAAATACACTTAGAAGATGATTAGAGTATCTAAAACAAAAACAAAAATATTCTATTCTGAGGCTCCCCAGGCTTCAGCAAACTTTTTCAGGAATTACTATTCTTTACTATAGTACTTCAGTGTTTTTATTATTTTAATACATACTGTGAAGTGGAGGAGGGTAGCATATTGCAAGTCCCAAACCTATCTGGCCCAGGTAGTTAGCCTGGAATACATATGTACTTTGGGAAATGCTGCCACTAACAATCATTTGCTAAGAAAACAGTTACGATAACTTTATGCACCAGTTTATGGTGGGTAGACATGACCTAGCAGTCTTTAAAACTCTTTCTACCATGTGGGCCAGCTAGGTTTGGCCCAATTTGCTTTCTGGAGGAGGCTAAACCTTGAGAGGTATTATTTCATCACTAAACAGGATATATACTTATATTGATAAAGAAACCACAAAAAATGTATATTACATTGTTCATTAAACTTTTTAAAATACCAAGATTTTTTGACTCAAAATAACAGCTCCATGATATGGACTACATTTTGTGATGCTTACCCATTATAAAGAACATAAAACATTAAAATGATATAACACTGTAACATGATTATACAAACATAAGAGGGTGACAAATTCTAACGAACTGCTGAGACTATTAAAGTGGAAACAGCACTTATCTAGTATATTTCCTATATGTAGGGAAAAGCCAAGAGGTAGTAGAGTTCTGTAATTTCTCTTACTGGAAGAGACCATGAATAAAATTCTCAAGCACACTTGAGACCATTCACTAGGCACAGCATAAAATTATGCTTCAGAGAGATGGATTCTAAGAAGCTGCTACATGCTAGTAACTTAGATATTTCAAAAGTTCGACTATTTAAATGTGAGATGTTAAAATAAATTTATACCTGAAAAAAAAATACCCCTTGCAAAATATTGTGTCTTATTAAAGCTGTCTTCTATCCCCAACTCTGAACTGTTAGTTGTCTCCTCTTTATCCCGCATCTTACTTGCCCCTCATCTTGGCCCTCCCAAAACCAAGGTATGTATGCAGTGCTTGCTTCTTCCCCGCCTTTCATCTTTCTCTGCAGGTCCCATTTTCCTTTCATGTCCCTCTCCATTAATCACTCACTTTTCCTCTTCTCTCACCCTACAAGCACTCTTAACCAAATTTAATAAAGTTTAATTTTACAAATTAGGTAATTTTCAAATAATTCAATTATTTAGAATTAGATTTTTAAGGTTACTCACTCTTTTACTATTTACTCTCACTAATTTCACCATTCTAAAGTCAATATAATTCAGCACACACTTATATTAACTTGAAGATGCTTCTAATCATTATCACGAAATACATACCAAATCAAATCTTATTACTTGAGACACTGATTCCATTCATGTTTACATCTGCATTTTAGATTCCATACAACTACCTTGAGGATAACCAGGAAATTGAAATGTAAAAAGATGTTATCTTAACAAAAATCAAGGTAGATTTTAAAGCTTGACGTCTGCTAACAGCTCTTTTCTTCTCTGTGTGACCTATTTAAGTATTCATTATCCCACAACTGGAACTGCAAAATCTTTTTTGCCAATGTATGATTCAATTAAATGAAGAGAAAAAGAAAATCTCACCCCCGATGGTACTCTCTTGAAATTCATGAAACTGGCCTTTCACAAAACGAAGCACTAGGCTTGATTTGCCAACAGCAGACTCTCCCAGAAGTACTAGTTTGAACTGGCATATTTTATTTCCAGTATTTGGCCCATTGGGTCTTGTTGCTCCTCGATTAGCCATGTCCAAATTTGAAAGAAGTCCCGAATTTCAGTCTTTTAAATGAACTTCCAGGATGCAAGGTGTCAATTTTTTCTTTCTGGAGGTAAAGAAACCTGTAAAGAAACAAATATGAAGTAATTAAATATCTGAATCAGTAAAACGAATCTAGTGTTAAAATTTACTTTAGTAAATTTTGACTATAACATATTATTGTATGACAATTATAACCTCTACTGGACACTAAAATTCCATTTTGTTTATTATGTTACCTTTGTAAAGAAATAATGTAAAGGCATAAGATTTGAGCCTAAAATCATGCTGTAATTTTCAGGGCTTTTAAAAAGCTAAACTTTATTAAAAAACTCAACTTTGTGCCAGGTAGTTTTCAATATTTAACAAAGCCACTCAACAATTATAAAGTGAGACTATTACAATCTTTAAAAATGAGGAATCAGGCAGAGAGGTTAAGTAACTGAATTGAGGTCATATAGTTACTATGACAGAGCTGAGTTTCAAACCTAGGCAACCTGAGAGGTGACTCAATAGTTTGAGTTCTGGAACCACACTGCATAAGTTAAAATAGTTTTAAGAAAAATTAAGTTAATAACTGGAACGCTTTTAGAACAGATCCTAGAATGTAAGAGCTCAATAAATGTTGGCTATTGTTATTTAAAGGTCTCTGTTAAAATTTACATGGTTTTGTTTAATTAATGGTAATTCTGGAGCAACAAATACTTTAAGGCTCCCAACTTTGTGTGCCTAATAGCTAAGAGACTTGAAACTGTTTCCTCTTATGCTCAAGTATATCATACGTGGAAATGTTAACTGGTGGTTTTCCTTACGGTGAGCTTATTAGTGTCTTACTATACTTTTCTGGAGTTTTGGGGCTATCAATTAAATACATCACTATTTTCTACTTAACACATTTAGAAAAAAACTAGCCTAAATGGCAA
Organism: Eonycteris spelaea; assembly: GCA_003508835.1. Classification (NCBI taxonomy): domain Eukaryota; kingdom Metazoa; phylum Chordata; class Mammalia; order Chiroptera; family Pteropodidae; genus Eonycteris; species Eonycteris spelaea. The sequence continues at coordinate 14,700,986 of PUFA01000012.1, forward strand.
CTTTTATGTCCTCTTATCTAATAATATTAATTTTTAATCTTAAAGAAATTAGTAAACATTTAAATAACTCTTTTCCAATCCAGCCACAAAGCAATCCTGTTTTTTCCCATCTTTAACCAAAATCCTATCATGAACTTCCTACTATTAAACCTGATGATGCCTTCCCTAAAAATCACTATTACATTTCATTTAGGGACCTCATAAGAAATTTGCCTCCTCTATGAAATAACTTTACATAAGAATTCTCTTGACAATTCATTCACATAACCAAGAGACCTTACATTCGAGACAATAAAATCACCTCTGCCTTATAAAAACAGCAGCTCTGAAGAGTCCATAATTTTTAGTTATACATGGTTAAATATTTACAGATGAAATGTCTGAATTGCTTCCAAACAGTGGGGATGTAAATAAAACATGACTGGCCATAAGAAAATCAAAGGTAGGTGATAGTTTCTTATACTATTTTCCCTACTTCTGTGTATTTAAATTTTTTTTTTCAAAAATAAAAAAAAACGCTCCAACCAGCACATCTGTCCTCCTAACCCTACCAAAAACATACCAGGTGTGGGAGTTTTATTCTGGCTGGCTATACCAATTTCTGCCGGAGATATATCTTTCATTTACAAGTCTCGATTTCCAGGGTACCTAACTTACATAGCTGCTGTGAGAATTAAATCAGAGCATATATGTAAAAAATCTCTAACACAGTGACTAACACATAGTAGGGACTGAAAACTGGCAAAGAGGCCTTTTGATGAGATAATAACCAAGTATCAACAGAATGCCATGTAGACTGAAAATACACCAATACACCTCCAAATATAATACACAAAAGCAATTGAAATACTTTACGATCGTCGGATTACCAAACAGCAAATTAAATTAATCATCAAGAACATGCTCCGAATTTTCATGGTACTTCCAAAATTTCAGGAATAACATCAGATTCCCATTAAAAATAAAAAATAAAAAGCCCATGATTAGGTTGGCCTTCCAAAGTTTTAAGCTATTGGATTATGGTTCCCCATCTTTTCTCGAAGAGAAAAAAAAAAATTAAATTTAATTGTAAATATACAGTGAGCATAACATTAAAGTTAAAAATTTCATACATGCATTTGTATTCGCTATGGAAACTTTTGCAAAACAAAGATTTTGCATAAAATGCACCCTAATCTTTTGTTGAAAATAACTGGCATTGTATAAAGTCTTTGTGGGTGCTCTTTGATCAAACTGTAACAACAGCAGCTAACATTTACTAAACCTTATTTTGTGCCAAGCACTATTCTATGAATTTTGCTGACAGCAACCCTAAGAGCTCGTATTATTCCATTTTACATTAAAATAAAGTTCCTGAGCTATTCCGAATTACCAGCGGTGGAGAAGTGTTTTTTCCCTACTAGTTAAGTGAAAGGCAACTGATTCAACAGCCCGACTCCATTTAAGCAAAAGACAAAAACCAAATATGTGAATTATGACGTTTGGAGCTTAACAAGTCTAAAAGCCTCGGGGCTAACCAGCTTCCTCGGGAGAGAACAGCTGACAGCAGGTTTAATGGTCTCTGCCCACTGAGCGCCTTTAACAGCACAGTTAGTTGTCTAGAGTTCTTTAAAGCTGCGGTTCACCACCTTCCTTAGTTGAGACAAGGGTCTCTAGACAGCCTACCTTGAGTCACCTTCCTCCCTCCATTACCCGTCTTTGGAAGTCGAAGGTAGGCGGAGCCCCCAAATTCACACCTGCCGTAGGCCCCGCTTCCCCCTTGGAGAGCACCTGAATAACCCCGAACTCCGGATCGCCCAAACAAGCGGGACCCTCGAGTCCGCTCTGCCATCTTTCCCGTCCTCTTGCCCTGAATCTGGCCTGGCTTTGGCTGAGGAACCCCTCCCTCCAAGACTGCCAGGGCAGGGGCCGGGCGGAACCGCGGCCTCTCGTACTCTTTCACGGCGCCATCTTGGGAAGGGAAGAGGGTGACACCCGCCGCTCCCTGAGCTAGTCTACAAATCCTGGTCTCTGGAGCCTCTAGAAGGATGAGTCACCGGGGTCGGTAGGACGAGACGCCGCGTGCGACAGCTCCCTGGTCCACGACACTCCCGCGCGTGAGGGAGAAGAGGCGGGGGACTCAATGCCGGGCAGACCGGGGACCGCGGATAACCTGGGGTCTGGGCCCGCTCCGGGCAGGGGGCGAGACAGTTTGGTTACCTGAGCCCGCAGCACGCGGAGCCGCGGGGCGGAAGCTTACTGGCTGCAGGTCCCAGGCGTCGCCAGAGAGAAAGCTGTGGCTTTGGCGGCGGCACGTCTCCTCCTCGCGCCGCTCCCCTCAGACTGGACGGTGCGGGGCTCGGGCCGTGGTGCCGCCCCCGTCGGGCTCCGTCTCCGCCTCTCTCCGCTCCGCCTTCCTCTGCCCTTTCTCCCCCTCCTCCTCCTCCGCCGCCGCCACTCGAGTTCCCACTAATTCTCCCTCCTCCTCCCGCCTCTGCCTCCTCCCCTCAGACCGGCCGCCGGCTCCTTCGCGAACCAAAACACAAACACACAAGTCCCAGCGCGAGAGTCACTTCCGCCGCCCGGCGCCGGCCTCGCCGCCACGTCGCTGCACGTAGGGCACTACGCCCCGTCGTCACTTCCCGTCGTCGCCAGTCCGACCGCTCCATCCGCTTCCCTGCCCCCTCTCAAAGCTCTCCGCGTCAGAGCTGGTCGCGGGGCCGGTGGGGTGTGTCATGTGACCCCGGCAATTCCACCGCCTCCCTCGCCCGCGCCATTGTTATCTGGGCGGCAGTCTTGGGCTCCCTGCAGGCGGGGGCGGGGAAAGCTCCATTACTGCGCGGCTTTCGGGGAACCCCGAGAGGACACGCTTGTCACACCCGGCCTTTGCGCGGCGGCGAAGTTCTCGCTGGGACTATTTGCTCGCGGTCTCCCTTACCCTTGCTTGCAACGTCCCAACCCCGGCCACCCGGCTATGGGGTTTGAGGGGACTGTCTAGCAGGAGAGAGCCCCCCAGTATGTCCTTGCGGCTGGGTGGATCGTTAAAGGCAGTAACTGCTATTGACTCCAGGGAGGAGGAGAAGACCCTCCCTATTCCAAGTCATTTAGGCGGGAAATCTTAACTTGCTTTTATTGAGAGTTTACTGTTCTGGGGGGGAAGGGGCAAATACTAAAATAATAGCTTTATTCAATTTCCCTTCATGAGTTACCCTGCTAAACCCTTGACAAGAGTATCCGAAGTGGTCCTCGCTGCTATCTAGCACAATGCCTGGCAGATAGGAGTCTTCAGTCATGTTTATGGGATTAATGAATGAGGCGTGCAGTTTCATAGTTAAAGAATTTGAGGCACAGAGATTGTGTAACTTGTCCAAAATAACCGCGGAGTTGGTGATGAAATTGTATTTTAACCTGCAGGCTGGCCCTAGAAGCTGAATTCTCAAGCAGGATTCCAGTGAAAGAACCCAAAACATTTATTACCCTCCACTGCAGACCTGCATGAGACAGCTGCTCTGGGTAAATCTCACACAAGAGTATTTGGTCACGCATCTGAAACAAAACAAAACAAAACAAAACAAATTTGTAATTTGGTAGCATGTTAATTAATTTTCCCTCAGGATGATGGCTACTTTTCAGTTTACGATTAGAGCACTGTTGTGAGGACGTCAATATTGATTGTCTATGATGTGTACATGGGGTAAGATAGTCTGTGGGTGCTCAGTCAATCTTATGCAATGAAGATGATTTGAACTCTTGAAGAGCCAGTCTTTTGGATCAACTTCCCACTTACTAACCAGATGAGCATAATGTGTCATACATAAATGGTATCTGTGGCACTTTATCCCCATGGGGTTGTTCCAGTGTGGTATGTTAGTCATAACAATACCTCTTGGACAATCCCTGGGAGAATCAGGAAACAGGATATGTCACATCGGTTTTGGTATGTCAACAGTATGAACAAAACTAAACCTATACCACCTCAAACCTGCTTCATTTTGACGACCAGTATTAACAGCCTCCCAAACACCTGCACTTGAAACAGCAGAATCATCTTCGAGCCTACCTTTTTTCCCCCCATAAACCATTGTTCTATCACCAACAGTTCTCTAATCCCGCAAACTAAGTTTTAATCCTAATGCTTGGACCATAATTGTATGTACATAAACTGGAATTAATGCACACTCTTGCCTTTTCAATCCATTTTTTATACTTTACACTGTATTCATTTCAATTCCTCACAGAGGACCTTTGATTGATATAAAGGAGACCCCTAAAATACTTGTAAACTTACGCTTCAATGGTGAACATTTGACTTAGAGCTCACAAATAACACATGGATACTGATAGTTATAAATTGCTAGGAATTCATTTCATCATGCTAGGATATTGCTTCTTCATTCCTTTCTACCAATTTTGTTTTTTAATTCACCTTCAAAAATAAATTCCATGATATTTTATAGTTTAGTTATAATGTTTGTGAGGGAGAGTGCTGCTCCAGTGGCTAACACTTCTAAAATCCAATAATAATTTTGGTGAGATTGAAATGCGGAGTAAAACTTTGCTTTTATATTACCACTCATGATGTACATGTTTCCCCCCTCCCCAACTCCAGATAGCTGATGAGGACTCATAATTGTCTACATTTTAGTTTCAAATGTGGGATTCTACTAGTTGATATAATTTTTTAAGAAAGCTACAAAAATGGATGGACCTTAAAGTCATAAAGATACAAAAACTGACTTTAGTTTTGCCTTGCCCTTAAATCTCTAGATACCCACTCACAAATTTCCAACACCTCTCTCAGTCATCATAGTACCCCATATCTTCTGCCATATTTTCAATCTTCTCTTCCAAGGTATCTTTCCTCCATTGTGTATTTGAAGAATAAATATTCGCATAGGTGGTAATGAATGGTAACATTTACTTTTAACTCGGATGGTCTGGAGACAACCCAAAAGGTAATTCTAACAAGAAATTGTAGGCATGGTGGCAAGGCAGTGAGAAAAAGGCTATAGACACTTAAATGACTAGAGACAGTCATTTTAAAAAAGCTGTGCAAGCCTCAGCTCAAATGTTATCTACCAATTGCCCGATTGACTTCAGTTGACTTCAAAGCCCACCAATTCTAAAGTAGCTTCCCTCCACATCAGAACATTCTGCTCTTTTCATAACAGTTGTCAGTATGTGAAATGACCTTATTTATTAATTCATTTGGTGATTTATCCCCACTAGAATATAAATTCTGTGAAATAGGAATTGGCTTATATTCCGTTATATTCCCATCACTGACATAAGAGACTCAATAGATATTTGTAAAATGAAAACTGAATGCTTGTACAATCATACCTTGATTTACACCTTACCAACTCATTTCAAGTGCTTACAGGGAGAAGAATATTTATATTAACTAGAAAGTTGCAGTACATAGTTTTATCTCATAATCACTTAAAATTATTTTTGGATTTTACAAATTTTTCATGGAATTCTTAAAAAGACTGGAATCCTATCAATTCCTTGCAAGTTCTAAGCTAGATGTTCTGTGTCCCTTATATCTGCAGAACATGACAAGTATTCACCAAATACATTTTCATTAAAACCTGACAGAATGTAACTCCAATTTAAAGAAAATTCTATATTTAAAAACAAAGTTTGAATTTGCCTCAATATTTTAAAAATGCGATATACATTATTGTGTAACACACTCAATCTTTAATATATTTACTTTAAATGCTATTTAAATCTCAGTTATTAAAGTGTATTCTCAAAGACTAAGAGATCTCTATACCACAGCTGCCAAATATAATAACTTTACAGAATTTAAAGTAGTTCTTTAGCGCTAGAAAAACCAAATGCGCTAAGCAGGGTGGGGCCTGGTTAGTACTTGGATAGGAGACCACCTAGGAAGAGCAGGTGCTGTAGGTGTTTACAAAATAAAAAAACTAAATGCAATGTGCATGTACTTGCACAAGGGTTATTTACTTTCTGATCACCAGGCTAGGAGGATGCGACTGGCTGAACCCATCCTAAAGGGACTGCATTGCTTAAGAAACCAAAGAGAAGTTGTTAAGCGTTTGCTCTAGTGTTCAAGACCACATCCCTTAAATTTTCTTGCCCTCCAAATCTGGTAAAGAAGGTGAGGGAGGGGATAAGGGAACAATAGGAGTGAAAGGGAAAGAAAGAAGGAGAGGAGAGAGTAGGGAGGAGGGAGAGAAACCCGAGACAGGAGAAAGTGGGAGAGAGATGGGCGGGGATCCATCAGTGAAAGAATTGCCCACCAAGCCACGCCCCTGTTTCCTAGGTAACCGTGTAAACAGCCCTCCATCTCCTTTTCCTCTGAACTCTTCTGGGTGTTAAGTGGTAGGCAGAAAGCAGTGGAAAGTGGAGGAGATGTGCTCTTTTGTGAGAGTGGGGTCCCCCCAAGGGTTGGAGCCCCCCAAGGAATTGGGAACTTCCCTCGAGCCAGGTACAGCTTTCCCCTTGGAGATGAATGCCCTTGGAGGAATGAGGGCGTCTGAGAGGAAATCTCCCCTGAGCATGGAGGTCGGATTCACTCATGAAGGAAAAGATGATTTAGGAGAGAGGAGCGTCTTCATGGGAACAAAATCTCCCATGGAGTTGGAGCCCAGAGTGGGATTAGGAGAAAGAAGTCTCCCATGGGGGGAGAGGCTCTTGGTTAGTAATAAATCTGAAGAGAGGATGGCATCACCAGAAACAAAATCTCCATTGAGCAAGGAGCTCGAAATGAGATTAAAAGCAAAGAATATTTCTGGGACCCTTATGGAGGGGAGTAATTTAGGAGTCAACAGGGTCTCATCCTCACAGGAAACAAAACCTTCGCTGGGTATGCTGCCAGGAAGAGTGGGCTTAGAAAATGAGTGTCTTCTGGCAGGATGTTCTGGAAAGATAATACGGCCTCCTTTGGGCATGGTGTGTGAAAGTCCACAGGCTCTAGGGAGCAGGAGAGGTCCTGTGGCAGGTGCTACTGAAAGATTAGGGGCTTCAGTGGAGAAGCAGCCAGTCGTGGGTGTGGAACCTAAGCAGAAACTAGAAAAAGAGTCGACTTGTGTGGTGATGAAACCCAGTGCGGAGATGAATCCTCCTGTGCAAGTGGACATTGGGCTACCCCAAGCAGAGGAGCCAGATGAAATGAAGGATACAGAACCCCAAATGGGCTTGGTGATAGAACCTCCAGAATATCAGTTTTCCCAACAACCTAAAGAAGAAAAGGAGGATGAAAACATTGAACCAGGAGTGGAACCCCCAGACCGAATCAGACCCATATACACTGGAAAGTTTTTTGATCGAATGCCTTGTTGGCCAAGTGTAAGTTTTTTTCTAATACTTTCCTTAGGAACTACTATTTATAGCCAGGTCTTTCTAGAGATTATAAACTGATGAGATTTGTTTGGATTTGTGGAGTCAAATTGCAAAGATTTCATTGGGATTCTGATATTTATTGTCCTATGATATTTATTGGACTCTTTCCAGATGTTCCTTTGTCTGGTCTTCTCTGATTCTCTGCTGCCCTTTCTAGATGTCAGCTTTGTTTTCTGTGCACACTAATGGTTTCTCTTGATTTTTCCTTGTTTTCTCCTTTGACCTTCATTTTGTTCCTCAATCTGCATTTTTCTCAATCCCGCATTGAGACACATGTTGTATTCTAATATTCATGTATTTTTTTTCCCATTCGTTATTTATTCAGTGAGTTATTCATTCTTTCAGACTTGTGGTAACCATTATGTCTGGTACAGGGCTAATGAAAGGAAAAACACATGGTCTCTACTCTCTAAGTTTATGCATTCACTCCAGTGTTTGGAGACAGATAGCAAAACAAATATTATATAAATTTTGAAATGAATAGAAAATAAACGTGATTCTTCCATAATAAATGTATACCTCTAAGCATGGAGCTCAATGGAAAGATTGGAGAGCTCTGTCTGTAAGAGATGGGAAAGGCTTCACAGAGCAAGTAATGGTAAAGCTAATCTTGAAAGGTGTCAGTACGTGTCAGATGGAAAAAAGGGTTAGAGCATCTTGGGCAAAGAAAGATATAGAGCATGACCAAAGTTTCTTGTGTGTAGGAGAGAGAAGCAATTCTGTTTAGTTAGCATGGTGTTAAGAGATGAAGAGAAAATATGTGGAAGACATCTAAAGGTCCAGAACACAGAAGTAAAACATGTGGATATAGGAGGAGTGGTGGATCTCAATGTGGAAAGAAAGAAAATTTTCTTTTAGAAAGATAATTCTGATATCAGCAGTAATGATGGACTGGAAGGGGGAAATATCGGTGACAGGAAGAAGTTAGAAGGCTAGTCCAAAGTAATGATGGCTTGAAATTAATGTAGAGTTGGAAAGAATAGAGAGGAGAATGCAGTTTTGAGAGTTGTTTGTTTGTTTGTTTGTTTGTTTTTAGGAAATGATATTGTTAAGAATTGCCATCCATTTGTGAATCTATGTGTTGAAAGAGAAGTTGATGGATGATTTAGGAGTTTCTAGGTTGATAATGATCTCTTCAATTTTGATGGCAAGTGAATCTGGTGTTTGCCATCCTGAGTCTGAGATATCTGCAGGATATTGTATGAAGAAGCGGAGGAGACAGTTGGTAAGGTGAGACAGTGGGAGCCCTGGGTGGGGATGGGAGAAGAAAGGCTAGGCAAGAACCTTGGGTAACACATTTATGAGGTGGTCAGGTAAAGAAATGTCAATAGGTGAGTTCTTGAGGACAAGGATTTTATTTTATTTATCATGTAGCTTTATTGGTATATCAATGCCTGGCATATAGTGCTCATTCAGTAAATATGTATTTGATAAATGGAAGGAAGGCTGGATGATTAAATGGGGGAGGGAACAGTCACAGAAGAAAGGTAAGTTTGAAAGGGAAGTATTGAGGAACATAAAGGAAACATTCTTAAGGTATTATGGGAATAAAAGATTCTACACACTGAGATTTGAGAATACAATTCAGCTGAAATAGTCACAGAGATTCTTTAGAATTTTATCTGCGTCTATAGACGTTTTTGTTCCCCTTGGGACTCAGGGTGTTCTTTTGTCCTTGACCTATTTAGCTTTCTGGTTCCCTTACTGGATTTCTCCAGCCACTCTTTCACTTGACCACACCTGCTTCTCCTTTCTGAATTGGTTCTGCAGTCTGTGGCTTCAGACCTGATCTCACACACAAGCAGATAATAACTTCTGGTTTCCAACACAGGGGATTCGAAAACCTCTGCTTCCTCCTACCTCTCATATCCTCCTTTTAAATGTCTTAGCAAGGGAACTAAGTCCAGGAGAAAGTGGCTAGTAGTGTTAAAATATCTCTGATAGGGGAAATAGGAAAGAGATTAGTTAGCTTTGGACAGTAAGACAATTAGTAATATTGTTAGAATGATGTAAGGAAGGTAGAGTTCAAATTCCAATGTAGTGAAGAACAAATAGGAAATTAGAATTGGAGAAAGCTATTATGATTTTTTTTCCTCTAAGAAATGCGACAATGAATAAAAGGAAATAAAGATTCTATTCAGGAATCATTTTATTTATTTAGTAAATCAGTAGAGGAGTTTGAAATACTACAAAGGAGATAATGGGTGGAACCAGATCCTAGATAAGGAGGGAGGGAGTGGAATTGGGATCAGAGGCAAGAGAGATTAGCATTGACTAGAAATAAAGCTTTTAAAACTCCTTTTTAATATTAAAAAATCCATTTGTACTATAAAACAAATATAATAACACTATAGAAAATTTAGAAAAGAATAGAAAACAGCCATAATCTTATCATCCTAGCACAATGCCTACGAGCACTATACTACATTCACATTAACATTGGCAGCTTGCTATGTCAACATCACTATTCACAGAGCTTTTCAGGTATTAACTCATTTGCTCTCATAAGCAACCCTGTGAGTCAGGTACTATTACTAAATTTATTTTACAAGTGAGAAAACTGAGGCAAATTAAATAATTTGGCCAAGTGATATAGCTAGGAAGTGGTAGCCCTGGGATTTGAAGTCACAACCTTTCAACTCAAGCGTCTGAATTCCTGACTATTCTGCACTTCTTGCATTTTTAGGTAGTCATTACATCAAGCATAAAAATTTTGTCTTGATTTTCACTTATTTAACACGTATTCAGTGTTATTACAGAGACTTTATAGATCTTTTAATGATAAAAACCAGTATTTCTTTAAGCCAATTTATGATTCTTTGGTTAACTCATTCCCTCTCTTGCTGGGCATTAGATGTCTTACAGATTTTTTTATAAAAATAGTCTATGACCACCTGTATACATCTGTTTTTTATATGCCTTAGAATATGTCTTAGGATGGAGTTTAAGCAAAAGCCAAAGGATGGACCATTTTTTAGTTCCTGTTGCCAAATCTCTTCCTAAAAGATTGTACCACTAAATTTTAAAAATTGATAATGATTTGTTAGGCATTGTTTTAATTCACGTTTATTTAGTTTATAATGAGATTGAAAATTTCTCCAGTTTTTTGTTTTTATTTATTTATTTTTTTACACTCTCGTAGCTGGTTATCTTGCTAAACTCTTGTTAGTCTTAATTGCTTAATTTTTCTTTTGTATTTTCTAGATAGACAATCATATTGATACTTTTGTCATTCTTTAGTATATATACTTATTTCTATTTTCTATATCATTGCACTGCTTGTGATCAATAATTTATTGAAAATAAGGTCTCTTTTCTAATTTTAATGGGAATGATTCTAATCCTTCACTATTAAGTGTTTTTGTTTTTGTTTTTGCTGAAGGTTTCTGATAATATCAAGTTAAAGACACCTATATCCATTCCCAGTTTGCTAAGAATGCTTAAAATCAGGAATATAAGACTATGAGAAAAGTAAAAAGGCCTTCCAGAACCACTAAGAATAAAGAACAGAAGAGGCATTGAATACCAACTTGCTAAATGAACCTGAACCCCAAGAAGCTATGCTAATGGCTTTGTCTAAAGGGTTTCTGCAGTTACTCATTTCATGAAATGTTTGTGGGTGCTCATTGGCTGTTGATCTGGCTCTCTGAGCTGAGTCTTACGATACAGAGATGAAAGCAACAAGCCCTGGCTCTCAAAGACTCTAGTCTTCAGTCTAGACAAGTACAAACAACATGCAGTCATTACAGGTGCTTTCACGGTGTGAGGTTCAGTATCATGGCACAGGTAAAAGTAGCAACATGCTGGGACAGCATGCACCCCCACAACTTCCCAGAGGAGAAATATGTTTGCTATGCTCAGGAACACAGTAGGTTTCCAAAAGTCCATGAAGTCAGTGGTATTGCTAGGTCACAGTTCTTTCTGTTCTATTACAGTGTGCAAGTCATATTTATATTTTACAAAATAAAAGCAAGTAAAGTCTAAAAGAAAAATGAGGAATAGAGCTTGAACTATAAAAAGTTTTCCAATTTGTTGAAATATATCTTTTCCAGATGAAAATGATTAATTTTCTAATAGTGAACCATCTTTATATTTTTGAGGCTAAGCCCTACATGGTTGTGATATATTATTATAATATGCTCCTAGCTTTGAATTGCCAGTATTTTCCTGGGATTTTTCCATCAATGACTCCATGTAAAATTGAACAGTAGATTTCCTTTTGGTACTATCTTTCTCTGAGTTTGATATTAGGGTAATCCTAGTTTATAAAAAGAATTGATAAGCCTTCCATCTTTTCAATTTTCTTTATGCTTATAACAGTTTATATATTATGTATATTACCTACTACTTGTAGGCTTAGTAGAATTCACACAGCTGAAAAGGAAAGGATGGGAAATTTTTCAACTTCCTGATTAAAGGATGGGATGATAAAATATTTGGTACCCTTGAGTTCATCCAATCTCAGAGGAGGAAGTGCGTTTGGGTGAGGTTAAAGCCCAGTTTCAAGCATGACTGTGAAGGCAGTTTAGATGGAAATTCCATTGTGAAGAGCCTGCTAAAATTAATCCCTGAGGACAATTGCTTTGTGTCAGGGTGTATTCATGGGGAGCTGATCTCAATGAGAGGACTTTCCAGTGCTGGGGAAAAGGGAGCAGATATATCTCACTATAAGGACACTCATTTTTTTGGTTTAAAGTTGCCAAAGTTGGTGTTGAGCTGCAAGTGAAGGTCTGCTCTGATGGATTTTTGAGGCCTCATTAGTCCTTCTATTCCTTCTAGTAAAATGGTTGTTGGTATAGCAGCAAGGACCTGTATTCAGGAAAAGTTTCCAAGAAATGATGACCTGAGGAGAGATTTTTTAGTGTCCTTCAAAGACTGAAAAGATTCAGGTAAAAGATATTCTTTCTGTGTGATAGCCTGGTAACCCTGGAGAGGGACCTTGGCTCTTGGAAAGTGCTCTGATAGAGATCAAAATCTCTATAATGGCCATTTCTTCAAGACATCCTGAGACTGTCCTTTGATCACCATTAATGCACTGACAGAAATCTTGGGTTAATCAGACAAACAACTGAACCTCACAAAGAACACTGGTAAATGATATTGAACCCTGAAGTACAAAAAGGAAGGAAGGAAATGTTTAAAGAAAGATTAAAAAAATTATGGTGTCTACAATGACTAGACATTTGTTAGGCACAGGGGCTACAAAGATGAAAAATGATACAGTATTTGTTTTCAATGAACTTATAGAATCTAGAGACTTGACACCAATAGACAAATGATTTTATAATATGGTAAAATTCATGCAAAGCAATGCCTTATTTTTTTCCTGTTTTACACTAAGAGAATCCGATAGCTATTCAGGGAAAGGGTAAATGCAAAAGGGTCACCCATTTGTAAATCTTGTGAGAACTTGTTAGTTATGCAAGCTCTGGTACTGAAAAAAAAAAAGTGCAAAATTTTATTTTGTCTTAGTTTGCAAAGAGCCAATCTCTGCAGAATTCTGGGAAGTAGATGGTGTTATTTGCATAATAGGTTCAGGGCCTTCTGGACAGAAGGACATGGATGATATCACTCCTAATTTTTCCTTGAGATATTCAGAATTAGGGATATCTATGCATAAAACAGAGCAATTTTGACCAATGGACATTGGGAGAGATGGGAACATTATAGTCCACACTGAGTTTGGAGTTTGGAAGCTAGGATGATGATTATGAGTGGGTGGGTCTTCAGCAGCTAAAAATGGTATTCAATCAACCTTCCTAAACTGACTTGAATCCTGGGAACCAATTGTACAAAAAGCGAGAGAGGCACTTGGTTACCAAAAGCTGTTATATTAGGGGCTGATAAGGATATAACCATGTAAGGTGGCACTGGTGTGGTTAAGAACTGAGCAAGGAGGTGGTCAATGCAGTAGGAATTTGGTTACATACAGAGGGCTTGAGCAGATAAGTAAATATATTTAGGAGTCAGGTTTCTCACCGAAAGAGAAAAAAGTTACAAATGTGAGAAGAAGGATAGAGGAATCATGTTGTGTTGGATTTTACTTGGAGGTATTGGTGGAAACTCATGGGTTTATTTATAACTATATATCTATATCTCATCTATCTATATCTATATCTATATCTATACCTATATCTATGTTTGTGTCTGTGTCAAAATCCATATCTTTGTTAGTTAAATGTATATACACACATTTAACTAAACAGAATATTATAGAATTAATATAGATGTCAGCAAGTGGGGGCATGTATATATACTTACATTTCCTAACTTTATCTTCTAGAAGGACCTAGAAACAATGTTATTCTAGTAGCAATGAGCTCACCAAAACACAGATCTTGATTTCTAAAAAAGATTTTTTGTTAAAAGGCATCAGGACTCTTTGGAGCAATGGCTGACTCTAGGACTGGTACAGTACAATATGAATTTGGAATACCTTTGAAAGCCAAAAAGAAAGTTCTCAAAGAATAATACAGATATATTAAAGAGACAGAAACAAGTGGCCCCAATAGTCTAAACTGTTATATGTTTAGCATTGAATAAAATTACTATTGAATAGCATAAAAATTCATGAGCCCATACTGATATAAATACACAAATGGTTGAATAAATAGCAAGAAAGGAGAGCTTTTTTGAAGTGTAATGTCAAATAATAATGTAGATGAAAAGATGGAATTAGAAAGTCACCATTTGGTAATCATCATAGTAGTAATGATTTAGGCAAGAATCACCAGTGGACATCAAAACAGTAGGTACAAGTTTAGTAAGAAACTGGATATTAACAGAATAATTATTAATTATAAAGAAAAAGAACTTTATAGTGGAGAAACCTAGCAGCCATTACCTTCATTTATTGATCAAAGTTAACTCTACCAGTAATATGACAAATCGACAGTGTGTGCTCCCTGATGAAAGAACATAACACTATTTTTGCGATATCCCTGACAAAAAATACATAACTAATAAGAAAACACTAGTCAAATTGAGAGGCATTTTATAAAATAACTGGCTTGTACTAAAAAAAAAAAAGAAAAAAAAAACTGTCAAGGTCATGAAAAACAAATATTAGAAACTGTTCTTGACTGAAGGTGATAAAGAGACATCACAGCTAAATGCTATGCATGCAGTGGAGCGTTGTGAAGGTGTCTGGCCCATAATCCCCTTCAAGAGGACATGCTGTGGGGAGCATAGGTGATTGATAGCATCCACCTGCTGCGCCCTTGCATCTACTGCAGTATTCACCAAGCCACATTTCCATGACAGCACAGCAGGGATACTGGTACTAGATCCGTTTTACCGACACGGGATTTCTTTAACAAGACACCCAGTCTCAAAGACCACTCACTGGCCTGTCCAACATTGTCTCAGAATTGTGCTGTAGTCAGAAGCTCTTCCTTCTTAATACTTTTTTCCCTTTCTCCTTTCATAGATGTCATGGCCTGAAGCTCTCCCCACCTACTCTTCCTCCTTTATCTTTCACAGATTTTTTTTCCCCTAATAAATCTCATACATGTTTAATTGTGGCATCTGCTTCTCAGAGGAACCAATCACTACTGTGATCTGGGATTTGCTCTTTTTGCTATAAAGGACAGTGTTAGGGGCAACTGGTGATATTTGAATAGGGACCTTACATCAAATTCTAGTGTTATATCAATGCTAATTTCATGATTTCTGAGGCCTTAATAGTTTTTGTTGTTATTGTTGTTGTTGTTTAAGACAATAAAACAGAAGGGAAAAGAAAATGGAAGAAGAGACAACGGTTAAGAAATTTCAATAAATGTTAGAAAATAGGAAGATGGAGATATAGCAACTGATTTTGCAGAGTCAGAAAAAATGAAGTTTGAGGAAAATCAGGTGGTAATTTCCACCAGAAATGATCCGATTTTCCTGGAATAATCCCCCAGAAGCTCGGCCTTCAGAAGAACATATAGTAAAGCTAGGATATAAAAAAACAAAAAATTAAAGTCTGTATTCAGCGTAGTTGGGTTTCCAGTTCTCCTGTTCATCCTATACCACCTGGACTCCCTACCTGTCTGCACCAGCTACCACTCCCTTCCACTAGAAACGTGGATTTATTTTCCCAAAGTGGTTTTGAAATCAAAGATACCAAGTCCAAGCTAAAGCGGAGGGGCAGCACCAAGATGAAAATGGGACATTAAAAGCAAAAGTGTACTTCCTGTATTGCAGTTTTCCTAGCTTCCTCTCCCAAGGGTCCCCAGAGTGCCAGCAGCCAGGAGTAAAGCCAGCCGTCTCTCCAGTAGGCAGTGTGTAGAGAGGCAGTAGAGCATCGTGCTTAAGAGTAGACACTCGAAAGCCAGCCTGCTTGGGTTCAGGTATCTGCCAAAATATGAGCAGTGTAACCATGTCAGTCAACCTCTCTGTGCCTCAGTTTGCTCACAATGGAGATGGTGGTGATAAAGTACTGACCTCATAGAAATCATTATGAGTGTTAAATGAATTAATACATATAAAGTGCTTAAAACAATGTCCAGCACATGCTATGTGATTTATAATTTGGCAACTATTCTTACTATTATTATTATTTTCTGGAAATCCTGAATAGTCAGAGGAAAAAAAATTGATATTGGGAACTCTACCGAGATAAAGGCTGCGTTCTAGGAAAGCCTAGGAGTCAACAACCCTAAGTCAGACACAAAGCTACTAATTATCTTTGTCATGCCTAACTTTTTAATATGATGATCAAACTCCAGCTTGAAAGGGAGGGGCCAGAACATGCTAACAGAAACTATAAACACAGAGAGAACAGAGGAAAATATAAGCAAACAAAAAAGGTAAAAGATGTTGCATCTATAAAACAAGATTGGAACAATTAAAAGAACAACCAGAGAAGAAGAAAGAACTTTTTAGACCTTAAATATGATACTATAAATAAAAATTCAATTGAGGATTAGAGGATGAGGTCAGAGACATTTGTTAGACATTAAAAAGAAAAAGATTAGTAATATTAGGAAGCAATTGATTAATAGTAGTTCTAGAAATAGGATAAAATAAGGTGAAGAAAATTATCAAAGAAATGCAGTAAAATTTCCTTGAATTGAAGGATAGAAATCAAAACTGCAAGGGTCAATCCAAATGAAGAAAAGAAGACATACCATGGAATATTGTGAAATTTCTGAAAACTAGGGACACAGAGATGATTCTAAATACTTCCACAGAGGAGGGAAAAAGTCATATACAAAGGAACAAAATTCAGAACTGCATCAGACTTCTCAACAGTAAGACCATCTTTTAAAGGATGTTGGCATAGTGCCTTCAAAATACAGAAAGAAAATTATTTGCTACTTGTATTCTATACGTAGCCAAACTATTAAACCAAATGTAAGAGTAGAATAAAGACATTTTCAAGGATGCAAGGAATAAAAAATTGGCTTTTTAATTAATTCTTTCTTGGGGAATGACTAAAGAATTTACTTCAGTGAAAAAGGCATAAACTCAGACGGGGAATAGATGGGAGGAACAGGCAATCTAGCTGTGAAGAATGACAAAGGAAAAATTCCCAGGACAAGACCTGTGTACCAGACTCAAAGAGCTACAGCTGAGACTGAGGCAGAATGAGTGAGCATTGCAGAAGGGAATTTATAAATTAAATAAAAAGACCAGAATTTTGACAGAACAGTCAGAGCACTGGGAAAGATTTAGAAACAGGCACATTATAGAAAAAGAAAAACAAATGCATAGGCAATACTTGGGGAAAAACTAACATATTTATAGTACACCTACTTGGTTCATCAGTAAACAACAATCTATGGTAATATAAATACTATTGGCTTTATCAAAAATTGTAATGTTATCCTATTGAAAGGATGGGAGAGGGAAAGTAGTGATGGTGTAAGAGCTAGCTATAGCCTTCTCTACCATAATTAATAAATAGCAACATAAGGGTCTTATATAGGAATGTGGAGATAAATACAGAAGAAATAGCTGAAGTGTAAGACATTCTAGAAGCAGGACTAGGTATAAAAGTGCAGAGAAATGCCATTTTTTTTTATTACAACCCTTTAATTTTTAAGTGAAGAATATGTATTACTCAAACAAATTAATTTTGAAAGAGAGAAAGAAAACATGCATTCATTCTTTTAATACTTTTGAACCTAGCCTTATGGCTTTTTTGCCATATTTGTATGTTTGACTTGAATTGGGGAAGCATAGGCTTGTCCTGAGTGGTGGGTGCTAAAATAGTACTATGTGGAAGTGAGTGCCAAATCAGGTAGGGAGTCCTTGCTGTAGGAGCCACAAAAATTTAGATGACTTTACCCTGCAAATAGATTATTTGGTTTCATTTTTCCTCCCTGGGTTTAAGACTTTATCTTTTTCTCTCTCCTTTGAAAAATCTATGAGCCATTATTATAGCATTTATTCCAGGCTGGTCTTAGTCACATTGTGGGGAATTAATGTAAGTTTGAACCCAAGAATTAAGAGGGTAGCACTTCTTCCTTTAAAAGCAATCTGTGGTTGAGATGGTAATTGGGAAGAAATCTTTAAGACAAAGGACACATAATTTATGTTATCAACAACCCATTGTCTTATCTATATGGAGATTTTTCTTTGACTGCCAACCTTGGAAAAATATAATTTTTATTTTATGAATAAAGTCAGTAGTAGAAACAGACTTAGAGAAGTGAAAATTGGGCTAGACTTTTCTATAAGGTTTTTTTTTTTTTTTAAATATAAGGCTAGCGTAGTGTTATAAGCTAGCAAACAAACAGACAAACAAAGCCTCCAAGGTAAAATTAATGGGAAATCATAAAATGTTTTTCCCCTTTGAGATTTAAAATGTACTTTAGTATGGTAAAGGTCCAGCATCATTTAAATTTTTACTAACAGAATTTTTTTAAAAAAATGTATCTATTAACTGTGTTCATAGGACTGAAGTTTGGGAAACAGTGCTAAGGAGCTCCACCTGCCACTGGTGGTAGCAGAGGTCTCTGCTAGGAGCTCCCCATACTAGTGTGTATTAGGGCTTGTTGAGGAATGGAGTTAGACCTAATTTGAGGGGTGAGGAAGCTGAATATTAATAGCTAAGACCCCTGAGGCAAGAAAACCTCAGAGAAAATCATTGTTTTCTTTCTCAATTTAGGAGGTCATTAGAATGGCCCTAGACCACCTTTTAGAGTTGAGGAAGTAGAACTCAAGCTGGACTGGATATAAAAGCTGCTTCTGTCCTGAGCCTACGTATACTTGGTTATCATTCTTATGTCTAGTGAACTTGCAGCTGTTTTCCTTCTATTTGATATTGTGTATAGACTTTCTGATGACCCTTATTGCTTTCTTTTGCTTAATCAAGCAATACATAGTAGTAAAATACTGAGAATAATGCAAAGAAGAAAACAAAAGTCACTTATAGTCTTACTACTCAAAATAGCAGTTGTAATGAACAACTTTTTTTCTGTGTGTTCTATGAATATTGCATAGAGATATGATTCTATGTATTTGAATGATACAATTTGTTTTAATTCATATTCAACAATGAACATTTTCCTATACCATTAAAAATGATGTATATACATCATTTTAAATGAGTCAACAGTAGCATATCATTTGAAGGTACCATAATTTATTTATTTAGCTATTTACCTATTGTTGTATACTTAATGTGTTTAATTTGTATCTACCTACATAAAACAAAATTCCTTCTGTTTGACTCTTACTGGACCACATTAAAAATGACACAATAGGTTTTCACCCAACTTGGAGAGTATATATGGGACAGACAGACTTAAAATATAAGCTATGAAGAATAGAGCATATTCATGTTGAGGAGCTCAGTGGAGAAACTGTAGAGGAGGGATAATAACTTTCCCTCTATCTTTCTGCATTCTTGGCTGAGGCCTTCGTGATAAGACAGATTAACCAGAGAAAAACAAACAAAAGTTTGTTAACCTCATAGGAGATACTAAGGAACTCTCTGAGATGATCCAAACTACCACCTTAAATACCATCTTTAGCTAAAGACCAAAGAAAAATGTTGGGAGGTTACCAGGGAAAGCATGTTAAACCAGGGTTAGGCTTGTTATTGCAGATTTAAGTTGATGCCTTCTTCATTAATAAGAGTTTCAGGAGATTTAGAGTCAAACTTCTTTTGCCACAGAGAGGAAGACACCTTTAAAATTGCCTTTGTAAAATGTAAATGTCCCTTACGAAAAGGATGGATTAACAAGAGAACCAAATTTTATTACCTACATATGCATGGCAACCCCCACATAAGTGAGAGAGTCAGAGACAGAAAAGGAAAATGAGATATATATGACATTCTGAGCTAAGGATGAGATGCAGCACCTTGGGGCTTCTGAGGGGAGGAAGGTCATCGAAGGATGATAAGAAGAACAGATGTTCAGTAGATGTTTTTCCTACACTGTAGATAGGTTATAAAAAAATATTTCTGGTAATAATTCTTATTATGGGCAAGGCCCCCAATTTAATTTTTTTAATTTTTTCTTTTAGAGAATTCATATAAGAGTTTATTTGGAGCCAAAACTGACAACAATTGCTGGGAAGCAAAATCTTCCATGCTCCCCCAATTTAAATTTTTTAAGGAAGAAGTAAAATTTTCTCTTGGGCCCTGCAGGGTCTTGATTGCCTTTGGCTCAAAAGGATCCACTTGCCAAAACAGCCCATTTTGGGGAGTCCTGTTCTGAACCCTTCAATTTCCACTGTCAAATACTCAGAAGGGAAGCAGCTGAGGGACAAGTAAAATTATCTATCAGACCATGGACTGATTGATTTATCAACCAGTTCACCCTTTTTTTCTCTCTCTAATCATCTATCACCCAGAGAGTAGTTGGCTGAGTATCTCCATGTTCCTTCTGCCTTATGAGTCAGCTTTCCATTGAAGATTTAAAATAACGGCTGGAGGTCCTATAATATATATAGCAAGAGGGACTTTCTGTTCCCTGATATTGCTGAGATTTCTTATAATTTCCAGCTGAATTAAAAATTACTTGTATCTCTCCTCTTTTTTTTTTGATTCATTTCATATTTAATAGTTAAGTGCTGAAGGCAATAGAAATTGTTTCTTCTTTCTTATTGAAAAGAACAGGTAAGTTTGTAAAAGTCAGAAAATATCAGTGTCCCTTTGATCCCATCTAGATTTTTCTACTGTCAGCTGGATCTTCTGCAAACAGCGAGGGGTGCATTTCTGAACCCATTCCAGATATTGGGAAGTGTAAGGCATGATTACCTATAGAATAAAAGCACAATTTAAAAGGTATTATCTCAGCCTTTCTCCACCCTGCATCAGCCCACGTTAGAACACAGTGCCTTTCCTTTTCCACACAAGATTCTCTTCACATAATATAGTTGAATAAGTAGAATTTACTCAAGATTTGGCATTCGGGCTAGGCTGTTTCTCACTGGCTATTTCTCTCAGTCTGTTGCTGGGTCTTACCTTCCTCCCACCTTCAATAGTTCATATTTTCTCTCATTTTTTTAGTAAAGCAATTAACTTCTCTGTCTTGCCATGTCTTTTATACCAAGTGATATCATCAAGGAACTCTCTTAAACATTGATAGTTTTTCCCAAAGAGGAATTCTGCACTAAACATTTAACATAATGAAAAAACTTCACCCATCCATATATATCTTTTTATATTTTCATCCAGCCATTTCTCTATTTATCTAATATATCAATCCCCCTGGCAATATCTATATACTCATCCATTACCCAACTCTCCATCTCTCTCTTTTTTCTTTTTCTTACCTGATTCCTCCCAGGCCATTCCAGAGACACAGAACACTCTTTATGGGAAGTTTCTTTCTACCAGTTTTTTAAAGAGAAATTTATACTTTACAGACATAGCTATCAGCTGCCTTGAAATGATAAAGGAGTCACAGATAAGAGGTACATTGCTGGGAATGGATAGTTATGATCTTTGCCTCAGGCAAAAGAAGGACAGATAAGGTGTGAATTAGAATTAAGTGAACAAACAGAGACTGACCATTCACTGAAGGGGCTTGGCTGCAGTGACATGTTTGCATATGCCAAAAGTTAAGATGTTTGTTGTGGAAATATATCCCCACACAAATGCACCCATACACACTCAGAAATACTTAACATTTTAACTTGAGTTTGGCTCGAATGTAGCCATATTCCCATTGTACTGATAGGACAAGCAATAATTAACCTGTGAACCATGACAGGAGTATTTCTGAAAGTTGAATCCCTCAGCTCGTCACAGAGGTCATATAATTGGATTATCATGCTAGCACTGTGGAAAATGCATGTTATATATCAAGATTGCTTTAGCTTTAAAATTGCTTCTTTTTTCCTTGTGTTAAGTAGTTGAAAGTAACTTTGTGGCACTACAAGCATAGGCCAAATTTGAAATAGTCTGTTCTTCAAAATGTTCTCTGTCTATCCTGACAATAATCAACTATGGCTCTTTTTCCCCAGGCAGGGAAAGTTATTCCTATTGGATACAGAGTTGCAAACTGCTTGACTGAAAAACTTCCCAGGGTGAGCATTTTCAACACGTATTTGTGTTTATATCATTACCTAGCATGTGGACATTAGAAGATCGAAAACTCTCAAAATCCCTTGCGAAAGTTGTATAAATGTAATGTATTGGATGTGGATTTGGAATCTCTATTGTATTTTGAGGCCTTCTATTGATTTTGTCTAAGGAAGTAAAAATTCCAGTTCTAAAGTTTTCAGCTCTATAGAATAATTATAGGGGATTCCATTTATTTTAACAGGAAATAGTCATCATGATATGCTTTCTTACCTGGATACTTCTTGGTTGTTTTCTAAGCATAACTTTTAAAATACATTATTTTAAAATACATTATTTATTTCCATTAAAAATCCAAATTTCAAGAATTTTCATTATATATAGTGGTAGGTTTCCATATGCTTGCTACATTCATGCAGCGAGGGATGTTCATGATTGGTATAGATCAGTTGTAACATTTTAAAAACTGTACTTAATCATTCTATTTTCTTCTTTCACTGTTTGTAGTTAATAACTCCACCTGAGGCAAAGAAATTTTTCAACTTCCGACATCCACCTGCTGGAGCCGAAAGAGTTTTTTATGGCAGAGCAAATGATCCTAAAATTGCACCTTATTTGACACATGGAATAAGATCTAAAATTTCAATACCGGTAACTTTTTTTTTTTCCCCTGCAGATTACTAACTTTCAAGGTGAAAATGTACAAATGAGGTATTAGCAAAATCATCAGGTCCAATCTCCTTCCCACCCTTAATCTTGAGCAGTGAAAAATATCCAAGAAGTGGCAGCCAAAAGAGTGTAGAGAAATTAATGGTTTAAGAGCCACAGATAGATATTCTCTCCTCAGATAATAAAAGCCAAGTTGCACTCCATTTTATGACAGTAAGGAGAAATGCTGTCAAGCTTGTTAAGGGACTGAGATGACAAAGGCTAGGTGATCATTGCCTAAAGACACTACAGAGAGCTTAGATGCACACTGAGTGGAGGTGGGGCCTGAATATTTTCGCCAAACATTGAATGGACGGTCCAGATTCAGAAGTAAGGTTGTGGTTCTTGTGTATGTCATTCCCACTTTTCTGGAATATTGGAGTCAAGTAACCTGGAAGGTCTGCTATAAACCTTGTGGCCTCCTTAGAACCTTCTAATCCCCTTGAAAGTTCGTGTTTAGGCATGTTCAAGTTTCATAGCCCCAATTCTGACAGTTCATTTGAAGGTGACCAAAGCCAGTGATTAGGAATTGCTTTTCTACGATCATATTGTCTTCCCTCCTACTATTGATTAGAGTCTCAGCTTTCAGATTTTTACCATTTTTGTTCTTACATCTGTGCTTTGTATGATTTCTTTAGGCAAAGGTATTGTTAAACCCACAGCCTATTACAACATTTCAACAGAAAATTAAAGATAAAAAGGAATCAATATATTTTAGCAATCAACGAGCACCGTTAGGAAAATCTTATGATCAAACGCCAGGATTACCTAAAGGCCTGGATATACTCAATACTACATTTGGGACAACAGTCATCAGAGGTAGTAAAAAAATAAGGGGCGGGGATGGGTGGCAAAATAAGTCTTCTTAGAAAATTGGTTTAAATATCCTGTCAGTATGGTGGTGATGCCAACGATGATTAAAGAATAAAAGATGGGATGATAGCAAGAAAGTTCGGACCTAGAATCCTTAGAGCATATGTGTGCCAGACAGTAAAAATTCAAATTTTGTTGTGACTATTTAAGTGAGCATAGTAGAGATAATATAAAGACAGGAAAGAGACTCAGTAAAGTTGACATTGGGGCCAGCTTGTGAAAGCTGCAGTCCCCTCTCCCTGTGCATCCTTTTGGGGATTTTATTTCCACCAATGCCTCTAAAGTGTTGTAATTCTTAACTTTATGAAACTTTGCTTCCTAACGTAGACCATGGAACAAATAAGTTTGGTAAACGCTGCATAGTACCCTCCATTCATGCAGGTCCACAGCATCCACCTGCATATTAACCAAACATTGCAATATATGGAGCAGACTTGCACTCTCATTTTGAGAGGAGTGGAGCACATCTTTCAAAAAACAACAATGTGTAACTAAATTGGTCACAGGCCACTATTTCTTTTGAAGCCCCCAGCCTCTTGCCATGTTGTTGGGTGCTTTTCTTTACACCTTTCTCACATTTATCCCCTACTGGCCTTTTCAGGTCTCTACCGGCTCTCCACGGGTCATATGGGAGACTTCAAATTCCATCTTTCTTTATCCTGCACAGAAACTTGGTTTTCTTTGTCTTTCTGTACCCATTAAGGTTCTGCTCCAGGAACTTTATCTTTTTCCACCAAAAGGTTCATTAGATTATTTTCCTTAACATAGTAACATCCACACTAGAGATAAATTACGCCTTTCTTTTGGAACACAAAATCTGCAATTGTACTTTATTGTATCAGATCTAAAGTTAAAACTTGAAACATGGCAACGTGTATTTTAGAACAGATAAAATATCTTTTTTTTCTTTTTAACAGGATTAAAAAATGTATTATGTAGACGCATCATTATAACATTACAGTAATTATAACTGCTATCTAGGATTAGTTCGTTTAATAAGGAAAGTACTTTTTTAGGTGCACCTTGCTTAAATACATAATAATAGAAAGAATGTTCCAAAATGTGTTTGTGTTTTAATAGGTTTAGTGGTTCATACATCACAAAGAAGTACTGCTTTACAGGATTATTTTGAGTAGGACCACCTTCTAGTATTATTAACTGTTTGTTTATAGATCTCAGTCCTTGGCAAAGTCTAAGAAGGAAAACATGTTAGGTTGAAAGGGAAAAGTGAAATTATAAGTGGAATTACATTTTGTTAGAATATAATGTTATCATATATTATTACTGTATTATTTATTATTACATTTACTTAATTTATAATAAACATTAATTAGTCCATATTTATTTAGCAGAATAAACACATATTATCATTATACTTTAATTATTATTAATTTTTATTATTAATCTTTGTTGTTAGGTTGGAAAGGAAGAGTGAAATTTTAAATGGAATGATATTTAAAAATCATTATGTAAAACAACAAAAACAAAATAATTCACTATATACAAAATCGGGCGTCACCAGTCCTGGGAAAACAGCTGTTAAACAAATATGTTGTAGCTCTAGGTTTGGGATCAGTAGGAAGAATTTCTTCCTGATTTTAGTGATTTTCTTGGCACTTTTGGCTCTCTTCAAAGTATCTTTGAAGATGCATATTCAAATCAAAACAGATGCAGGGGGTGTGCTCCAGTCTACAGCTGCTAAAATTTGCACCAAGGCTACACCGGGCATCAGGATTTCTGAAACTGATTTGTGATTCAAATTTGCTTAGATCATCTTGAGAAATCTGGAGCACATTAAAATCAGAATTGTCCTGAGAGTCTCAGAATCGGGAATTTAAGTGGGCTTGGAATATGGCTCAGGACCACCTCAACAGTTAACTGATACAGAGTTCTGATAGTCTTCAGAATTCTACGGAGTGAGCCAGGTCAAATGAGGGTCCCTAGTATAGTGACTCCCGGGCTGCATCCTGCTTTCTTAATAAATCTTCATTTATATTGGCTTTGTGTTCTAGGGTGCCTATGTCGCTTATGCAATCAACTTACCTTGTTTGTCCTTTGCTCTAGTCAATTTTTTTGTTATTTGTCTTCCTTTTTTTTTTTTTTTGCTCTAGTCAATTTAAATGTTATAAATAGATATAGGTGAAAAATACCTTAAAACTGATTTAATTAATTCTTTCTTCAGAAATATCTGCTAGAGATGTGGTGAATCCACCAAAATCTTATGAAGAAGTATTTAAAGAAGGAAAGGAAGGACATGACCTGTATACTGTTTCTCACAATGATTATTATGTGGGTAAGTATCCTCCAGTATAAAACAGACCTGAGGATATGGGATTCTCGGATTTGTGAAGAAGAATAAAAGAGCTAATGTGTATAAATTTAAGTGTCTGGTATATAATAGGTGATCAATAAATAATAATTTATTTTTTATAAGGTCATAAACACACATACCTGTACACATTTTGTATATAAAATGTAGAAATATACATATCATTAAAGTGAAAAAACAGCCAAGAAAGATTAAATGTTAGATAGTGTTATATTGTTTTAGCGGTTTTAGGCTTAAAAATTGTAGTTCT
Organism: Eonycteris spelaea; assembly: GCA_003508835.1. Lineage (NCBI taxonomy): Eukaryota > Metazoa > Chordata > Mammalia > Chiroptera > Pteropodidae > Eonycteris > Eonycteris spelaea. The sequence continues at coordinate 14,726,966 of PUFA01000012.1, forward strand.
TATTCAAATGTCAGGATTATTCTAAATGCTTAGCTTTATATGAGGAATATTGATTGAGTAATGGTCAAGTAAACAAATTTTGCATCAGATATATCAGATTCAAATCCTAGCTTGTCCATCTACTATCTTTTAGACCTTGGATATTTTACTTATCCTACATCATCTATTTTAATCTCTTAAATGGGGATAATGATATTGTGAGGATTAAGTGAGTGCCTGCAAGATGCTTAGCATAGTGCCTGGAACATAATAAAGGCTTAAAAACTATTATTATTAGTGATCTTGACTATTAGTAGTCCATTATACTAGAATTATTCTATAGCACAACTAAAAGGCATTAGATTTTTATGGTACTGTAAAATACAACTTAATTGTTTGTGTGTTGATAAGTAGAACCTTGAGAAAATAGAGGATTGAGAATTAGACTCTGATATATGTCCTGAGAAAGTTGGTAAATTGTGAATGATTCATGAACTCAATCTTTATTAGCTAGAAGCAAGACTCTGCTTACTGCATTTCAAGGCACCTCTCTCCCTTGTTTCCTCTTTATTTCTTTACTTTTTCTCCTCAACCGCCATCTCACACCTTATTCCTCCTTACTCCTCTATGCCTTTCCTCCTAGACTTTTGCTCATAGCTGAGGCTTGTCTCCTATACCCATTGTTACACTGTCTGGAAGCTGTTATTCTCTTCTTTCATGACCAATCTCTTCTGGTTGCCTAGACTCTCTAATATGATTCCAGTCTTGAGATTGTTCCTGCCCTCCCATTCAGTCTGCCACTACTTCCACCCACTTGGTCACCACGTACCTTCTCATAACCTTGATTTCTCTCCATATCTCCACTCCCTCTACTTCCTGTCTCTCTCCCTCCCTTTCTTCCTTTCCTCCCTCTGGTCCTCCCTTCTATTATTCCTCTTTCCCTTGCTTCCTCTCTTGTAAAAAATGTTTTATGCATTTTTTTTTTTGTGAAAAAGTTTAGATTCTATTGCAAAATCTAATCCAATACCTTTTAATTGTTTTAAAAGGAGCTATCTGAATGGATATAGGCAACCTATAATGAGATAGTTTACATGCATTTAGTGATTGGAGGAATATGAGTATAGATTTTTAAAAAATGTTTGAAAGAGCGTTAACAGGCTACAATACGACTGAAATTACCTTCATTTACTGATTTTTACAAATTTTCATTAGCCTCTTAAAAGTCATGGAGTCCAATTTTTAAATATTGTCTATTTTTTTCTCATAATGGAAGTATTTTATTTTTTTATTATAAAAATACAAAATAATTATGGGGAATTTAAATATGAAAAATGAAGAAAAAGTAAATATAATCTTGAAATCTCATTTACCAGAATAAATACAGTTGATATATTGAACACCTTCTTAACCCCCTATCTTTAGTTAAATGTGATAATATTCTCCATGCTTTTGAGGACCCTACTATATACATTTAAAATTTTTTACTTAAAATAATATGTCAAGGACATTACTCAATAACAATAAATATGTATCTACAACTTCTTTTAAAGCACTTAGTTTTAATCATTAGGAAGGTAATAGATTTTTTTTTTTTTTATAAAATGCAAGCTACATAGAAATTTATAAAATACAAGGAAAATCTCCCACAGGTCCCAATATTCCACAGATGATATTTTCATAGACGTTTTTCTTTGCTCATTCATATATGAGTATATGTATATTTTTTTCCTATCTGCTTTTCTTCCCATTGTATGAAATATCTTAGTTGCCTTTTCATGTCAGCATCAATATTGCATTTTTCAGTATTATGGAAATATATTGTTTATATATCTTTGTGAATGTGATCAATTTCCTTAAGATATATTTCTAGATTTCTGAGCATTTGAAATTTACATTCTTAGAGCCAATCTCTCTACCTGAATAGCTGCCTGAATTTGCCCTCACTTCCTCAGTGTATGAGATTTTTCATTTCCCCACGCCCTCCCTGGTAGTAAGATTTGCCAGTCTTCTTTATTTTTACTTAACTGAGAGAAAAATTATGATTTTATGTAGTTGTTTTTATTTATATTATTTGGGTTTCTAGTGAGGCTGGATATCTTTTTTTCCATCATTTCTTCGCCTGATCTCTATTTTCAGTTTTACCTTCTTATCCAGAAAGAGAAAACTAATTCCACATTATGACTTGAAAAGAAAAAAGTGCAACGTGAGGTCTTAAATATAAAGACTTCTCTGTTAAGTTCCAGTGTTCAATTACTCTTTGAATGCTTCTAATATGAGATAAGTGATTTTAATGAAATGTGAGGGTTACAAAGTTCTGGTGATTTCACCAAATCTCAACAAGAGCAAGTACAAAACACCAACCTCTCATAACTTAGCACAGTGGAAAGGGCTGCTGGGGTCCCGAGGCATCGCCGTACCGCCCCGATTTTTAGGACTTCTGTAACATTAACTGGGCCTGCATTTTTTGTCTTTAATACCTGTCTTTAATACCTGCACCATTTCCCTACTTTCTTTCCAAATATTAACACAAGGAATTCTTGTCTCACCAGTCTTCCACCCCACATGGGAGAATGCTTCTGTCATTTCTTGCCAAACCTGCAGTTTCCCGCACGGTTACAGTTTCATTCTTTGTTCCACTCTCATTTTCAATGTCAGTGGAAAAATAATGTGCTTCCTTCCAGTAAGGTTATTTGTGTTGCTTAAGTCAGAAGTCTTCTTCTTTTTTTCCCCATAGGAGAAGCAAAGAACCGAAAGTATAATGCATCAAGTTTCCATAGGTTTAACTTATATGGGGCCCCAACACCACATTTTAATGATGGACGAACCATGGCCAAAACTTTATATTGGCTACATGAACTACAAATGTAAGTTTAATTATATTGTGGCCTGGGACAAATGTTAAATATATGACATATGGACTTAAAGAAAAATTAATTTTTTCATTTCTTTTTTGAAGAGGTAATACATAGACATAGTTCAAACATAAAATTAATAGAAAAAGATATATAGCAATACGTCTTCCAAACTATTCATTTCCCCCAGAAATGATCATGCTACTGTTTTTGTGTGTGTGTGTGTCTGAGCATATATATATTTCTAAAATTACTTTGTGCCTTCATAAGTAAATATAAAGAAATATCTGCATGTTTTAAACCTATGGAACCAACTCTATTTATGTTTCTTAAAGATGATGGGCTTTTAAATCTCTGCCCAGACAATTGTGTCACATATAATTGACCTGTCATTTATCATTCAGCTTTGTTTAATACTTGTTTGGGCACCTGAGCACCTGACTTAACTATTGTAAATTGTGATCTTTTTGCATCTTCATTCTACATATGACTACTTCCTTAGAAGATTAAAATAAGGTTTCTTAATTTTTCATTACCTGTGTTATATTTTATATCTAAGCCACCATTGACAGTGGTAGATTACTCATAAAAAAAATCCATATTTCCTACTATGCTTAAAACCTCAGACTATTAGAAATACTGGTCTAGTATGTTGAATAGACCCCGAAAAGATATATCCTGATAACTCCCCACACCTCTAAATGTTACCTTCCGTATGTAAATGTAATTAAATTAAGGATCTTGAGATGAAGAGATCATTCTGGATTATCTAGACAGGCCCTGAATTCAATGACATGTATGCCTATAAGGGAAAGGCAGAGAGAGTTGAGACAGAAGAGAAGACACACAGAGAAGATGAAGTGAAGATGCGAAGGGAGATTAGAATATTGTGGCCTCAATGTAAAGAAGGCCAAAGAATGCCAGCAGCCTCCAGTGTTGGGAGAAGCAATAAACAGATTCTCCCCTATGAACTTTGGAGAGAATGTGGCCTTGATGACGACTTAATGTCAGATTTCTGGCCTCCAGAAGGATGAGAGGATAGATTTCTGTAGTATCAAGCCACCAATTTGCTGCAATGTGTAACAGCAACCATGGGAACTAATATACTGGGCTGGGTTTCTACACATCAGTGGTGGGAATAAATATGTTTTGTCCTCTGCCCTCTTTAAAAGAAACACTAGCCCTCCAAGTTTCCAGGCGCCCACCTGCACACAAAGTTTGCATTCCCATTGGTTGCCACCCGACCTGCCTCTCTCAGTTACCTCTCTGGTCTCTGTGATAACAGCTTCCAGTCAGAGAGGCAAAAGCTAAGTATTTTATGTATTTTTAATTTAATCCTAACAACAACTCCATGTACAACAATTTTGATCCTTTCTATTTTACAGATGAATAAACTGAGGTACAGGTTAGTTACATCATTTGCCCGAGATCATGCAGCTAAGAAGTATTAGGAGTAGAAATGAAACCCAGGCAGTGTGGCTCCAGAGGCTGCCCTACCACCACATCTGTGATCACAGGCCAGAAACAGTGATTCCATCCCTCTTCCACTCCTTTATTGCACAAATTTCTGATACTTGAATTATTAAAAAACAATTAAGGTGAAATATGAACAGAAATTCTTAAAATATTGTAGTAAACTCATATGAGGTAGTTTTCTTTTGGGAATAGAAGGAAAACTCATATAACAAATATTTATTAATTTATCATGATTAAAGTGGTTACATTATACATAAAGGAAACCATGAAGAAATGACAAATATTTAAGGACTATAGATATTTATAATTAAATATAGAAATTGATGCTGAAAGGGCTATGACAAATGTTTTATCCAATTATGAAACTTAAAAAATATAAACCTAACAATTTATGGAAGATATGAAATCAACACATTAACAACAATGTGGCCTTTTATTTATTATTAATTAATTAATTAATTGGTGGCATTGGTTAATGAAATCCAATAAGTTTCAGCTGTACACTTTAACAATAAATCATATATATATTTACACTATGTGTTCACCTCCCATAGAGATATCTTTCTGTTACACATATTTGACCCCCTTTACCCCATCTACCTCCTACCCTCTGGTAACCACTAGTCCATGTCCATGAGTCTCTGTTTGTTTGTCCTGTTCATTTGTTGCTTTCAGGTTTATATCCCACATATAAGTAATATCATGTGATTTTCGGCTTTCTCTGTCTGGCTTATTTCTGCTTCAATGTGGTCCTTAAGAATGTCCTAGGAGCAGAGCCTTTGCATCCTTAACAAGGACATACTTATCAATGATTTGGAGTAGTCATGGATAAATACACAAGTAAACCTAAAACTAGTATGTCGTTGTATGTTAATGTATCTCAAAAAAAAAAAAAAACCGCCTGAATTTATAAAACCAGGCAATATGCAGGATACATCTCCAACTTGTCTCTATTCCCAAGGAAACAACATTTATAGAACAATGATGTTTGATCACTTATTTGATTAGACTTTTGTATTTTGAAACTTACTTGGAAAATGATTGCTAAAATAATGAAGAGAGTGTTTACTCCTTTGGTCTGTTGGATTTTAAAAAGAACTCGCTACTTCATTTTTTAGTGTGATTTTTATTATAAAACTTGGAGTTAAGCATGTTTGTTTACATTTTTAGTACAATTTTATATGTACTATTTTAACATAAATTTGGTTTACTCTTAACTTTTCAGGGATATATTTCCAATGTAAAACTATCCCTACTTATATATTCTGTTTGTGACTTTTGGCTTAAAGAATCAGAATCTTCAAATAGAATCATGTGTGTGAGCGTGTGCACACATGTTTGGTTATATCAGAATGGAAACAATTCACTGGCACACAAGACTTTATTCTGAGTTGGTTAGGAAATGCTGTGAGGTTGTCTAATGATGTTACAGTTGTTGATAGCCCAACATACATGGCTACTCACATACTTCCTGATTCTACTCAAAACATAATCGAGGCACTATTAGACTGAAAAGCGTAGGCTCCTTGATTTAATCCTTAACCTTATCATTCTTTCATGTTACTAATTATGTCCTTTGGAGCTAGTTTTTAGATTGTCAACTTTATTTGTTCAAATTACGGCCTATACACTGCCACTGATATATTCTGACTTTATCCATATTCTCCTTTTCCCTCCTTTTTGAACTAATGGGAAGTAAAGGAAAAATAAAACATGAATTACTTTATGTTTCATCTTTTGTTTCTCCACAGAGTGTCACTCTTCTCCAGAAATTTATTCAGCTTCATATTCCTATAGTACAGGAAATAGTTTTAAAAGCAAATTGAGTTTAAGAATTTTATGTTCATTGTTTTCAGTCTTAGCAAAACAATAGAGAATTTATTAATTTTAATGTTATTAAATAGCAGTGTTGTAATTTTACAGTTATCAAAAGAAATCTTATTCATTTAATCACAATGATAGAAGTAACAAAATTATATTACAGAAAGTTGGCAAAATAAAATCACCTGTAATCCTGTCACTGTAATTCAACCATTATTATCTTTTTAATGTATTTCTTTCTAGTGTGGCTTCCAGTGTAGATTTTTGCATAACTTCAATCAGAGTGCAATCCTATTTTATATTCCTTTTCACTTAACATAAAATAATTTTATATCACTGTGTATGCTTCATAACCAGCATTTAAAATGCATGAAGTGTATTCTTGTTAATGTCATATAATATAATCATCCTTCATGATTAAACATTTAGATTTTTTTTCCATTGTAGTCAATGAGGCTACAAACATTTTTATAAATATAAGTTTTCCACATTTTTAATTGTTATCTAGATTATCTTATGTTTGGTGTGGATGAAAGGGAATAAACATTTTTATGCTTTTTGAATTGTAATACAAAATTATATTTCTAAAAGGATAATAGTGATTTGCACTAGCAATCTACAAGCGTTTTACCATACTTTTTGCCAATGTTAGGTATTTTCTCTCATTCTCTCTTTCTGTTCCTATAAATATGTATTTGCTATGTGCTATGTTAAAGTGGCACTTTGTTGTTTTTTTATTTCACATTTCTTTTCTTACTAGAGAACATTATAATTTCTCCATGTATGTGTTTACTAGATGTGAGTAATCTGTTTATATCCTTTATTTGTTTGATGTTTAATTTTCTTTTAGCATTTTAGAAAGTTACACTTATAATAATGATATTAGCAATTTAATTTTGTTTACTGAAAAATATTTTTGAGTCTACATGTCTTATTCTTAATCAAAATTTTATATTCTATTAAAAATTATCTTTATAATAGAATATAAATGATAGTAGAATGAGCACATAAAGCTTTCTTTTGAACATATAATTTCTTCCAAAACTGAATTTATTTTTTGACCACCCAAATGATACTATGATAGCCCTTACCATATGTATATTTGGCAGCCAAGAATATTTTAGGTAATAGAGATACCTGACAATTTTCTAATTTTGTAGGAAAAGAGGAGCTAAGGTTGTATCCAAGAGAGTTGATGATTTCAAAGAAAAGTTTCAACATAAACTTGGAAGAGTTTTAGATCCGTAAGTTAATGATTAACTTTGAATTGACAGTCTTTGGGTTGAATTTAAAAAGTACTCCTGTGGTAAATGTTGGTTTGTGTTCTATTAGGTTCTATTTACTAAATAAGAAAGTCATTCTTTTGTATTTATCAGGGAACTCTATTAGGGTTCTAGGAAAGTTCTAAGGCCTTTAAGATTGAGAGGGCATTTTAAGAAGAGGGAGGGAGAATATTATGTAAAACTTTATTTCTGGGATATCAGAAATTTAACTTATTCTGTTACATTTTTTCTCTCCCTTCCTTGTCTCTGATCTATCTCTATATACCTCTGCAATTCTGCTTTGAATTCTGCCTTAAATCCAGGCTACTCCAGTGAAAGCACTCGGTCATTGTTAATGCAAGTGGAAGATGACTAAAGATCTATCGGAGAATTTCTGCTTGATCTTCATAGTTTAGTTATAGGAAAATATATAGGCTATTAACAACATATGGCAAGCATATTTTAAATTCCAGGGATGCCATGTGGTGGATAGTTTAACTAAAGGATTTGTTTTCTTTGATAGGATTGCAGAAACAATGAATGTTCCCCCAGACCACACATTTGGAACTTGTCTCCTCCCTGAGGACTATGGTAAATATACAGATGTTCTCCTTAAAAAACAACAACAAAACCCCCACAAGTTATGCAGTTAAGTTCACCATCTCCTCCTCTCAAAGCTTCTAATTTTAAAGGCTTAAAATACCATATGACCATTAATGAAAAAAATTTGTAGCACAAGAAAGAAAAAAGTTTTCATGTTATACATGAACTAAATACAATTAAAAGCCCTTGTAATGAATACCTTCAGTGAAATGAAGGCTCAGAATTTGATTTAGAAAATAAATGTGGCCAACGTGAAGTGAGACAGGCTTTTAATTAATTAAATATTATACTAGGCCTTTGCTACTCAAAACGCGATCTGCAGACTGTCATTGTTGGCATCCTCTGCAAGCGTCTTAGAAATGCAGACGCTCAGGTTCCACTCCAGACCTACTGAGTCAGAAACTGCATTTTAATATTTCCAGATGAATTGTAGTTGCATTCAAGTTTGAGAAAGCCCTGTCCTCTACCATTACATAATTAAGAGTTCCTCTCTTCCTACCAGTCAATCAATCAATCAATCTATAAAATGGCAGAAACTTACTAGGGTTTTATCTTTATTTCTAAACATCTATACAGCAGACATCTAAAGGGAAAACTACATTAAAGCTTATCAGGATTGGGCTATATATAAGCAGATTTCAAAATAAAGTCTGCAGTCTACTTGCATTACAGCCCCCCAGGGAGTTTATTAAATATGCAGATTCCTGAGACCCATCCCCAGATACTTTGACTCAGTAGGTTCTTATATATAGTGAAGTTTAAGAACCACTACTGAAAATGTTTACGCTAAAGTCCACTCACTGATGAAAATATTTATTTTTATGTGAGCTTATGCATCAGTGTTTTTGAGCCTCTTTAACTGCCACATTAGGAGACTGACTGTATTTGGGTCTGTTTTTAGAGGAACTGTTACATGTTTAATGGATTCCTATTCTTTCAGGGCCAGGCCAGAAGAATGTGTTGACATATGTCTCTGTCACCTGGCAGTTAAACCTGCTGGGTCGTGGTGGGAAAATGACATATAGTTGGAAAAACGATTGTCAAGGGTTATCTTTAGTTGTTAATGGAGAGGGAAGGCCTCTGAAGATTAAAAAAAAAATACGCAACCAAGAGCCGTCATATGGAAGAGCGAGGACCTTTGTACAGAGTACTTACCCAAAGGGGTTATATCTGGGGAATGATTATGGAGGAGGAAAGGAGGCCATGCTAATTTGTCAAAAATCACCCCTAACTGTCTTGATTTCCTCTCCCAGGGCCTTACTTGTGTTTTGCCCACTTTGGGATGGTTTGATGGTAGCTGACCGCATTCAGATGGCCTTGGTCTGAGGCAGCATTAGTTGTGGGCTTCTCATCCATACTCAGGGTCTACCCTTAGAAACCAGGCTTTATCAGAGTATGCATAATTAGCTTCTGATTTTTATAATAAGAAAGTTAGAGGTGCTATGAGTACTTATTAAAAGAGACCCTTGACATAGCCTAATGTAGGGCCTTGTATAGAGTAAGTGTAAATAGTAGTTGCTTTGAACTGCAGCAAATGTTGAGATTTAAATTAATCCATCCAGGGTATCACAGTCAGCTGCTAGCATGACCCAAGAAAGCAGCAAGGGAGGGGCGTAGGACAGAGGAAAATGAACAGAGGCAGAAGGTCTCTTCTGGTGACTTGTACCAAGCCACCGTATCTGAGGCAGCATAGTCAATTCTCATCTGATTTCTGTCAATGTTAACATCCAAAGAATGTTTTCCAAAAGAGAATGACAAAGAGTGGGTTTATAGGCAGTGTGTGTATTTGTGCTTTCTTTGTGTTGTAATTCAGGGAAGATCCTTTAAGTCCTGAATGGTAAATGGAAGCACTGGCCAGGGCGGGGGATACAGCAGGCGGATTGGAGAGGTCATTATTTCCAGATAACCGAGAGGGTTGTGGGTCACGACTCTCAGTTAATGGAGCTGTGGATGGGGTAGTGGTGCTGGTAGTGGTAAAGGGGAGAGCAGGGCTGAGACATGGGAACTTAATCTGCAGACTGAAGGTAGGCTGGGAACTCATATTAGGGGGGAACGGGGAATTTGAGTGTAGTTTTGACAAGGGTTCCCAGAGGTTCTGTCAATTCTGAGGCACACGGAGTAGCTCCACATGCGATCAGCCCCAGTTTTCTGATCCTCAGAATTGTCCGCGAATGTCTGCTAAGAGGCAGGCAGGCCCTCACTATCCTAAAAGAGGACTTGACAGCAGAGTGGGGCTGATGATTCTCCCACAATTTGTTTTTTCATTTTTTTTTCATTGATCAGAGGCATCACATAAAACAGAAACATTAATTTTTATCAACTACTTTGTATGCTTTTTTATACACAAGATTTCCTGTCTCGCTGTCTAATAGTATTGGAGTTAGGTATGAGAGTTTTCATTCACAGAAATTGCTAGATCTCTCTCTTTCTCTGTATTTTTAGGTTGAGAATATTATTGACAAATTTTAAATTCAGATAAAAGACTTTTCTCCCACTCTTCACTAGGAGCTGATGATCTCATCTATAATAGACTCCCGGGTGAATATCTTCGAGGCAAAGATAGACAGCGGGCCATGATTGCGGCGGTTCGACATCACTTGAAGAGAGTTAACTACCAAAACTTTGACACTTTGCTGGCAGCCTTCAGGCACTATGACAAGGCCAGTAGTGGAGTAGAGCTTTTTGGTCTATGCATGCATGGCTTACAGATATGGACAAGTTGGTGTAGATCAGGGGTCAGCAAACTAGGCCTGTGGGTCAAATCCAGTCTACCACCTATTTTTGTAAATAGTTTTGCATGCCCATTTGTTTTAAGTATTGTCTGTGGCTGCTTTTGTACTATAAATGCAGAGCAGTGCATCAGAGACTGAATGGTTTGCAAAACCTAAAATATATGCTTTTTGACCATTGACAGAAAAAGTTTGCTGTCACTTTAATCAGTGATTGTCAAAGTGTGGTTCTTGTACCACCATCGGCATCACTTGGGAATGTATAATGCCCACCCCAGACCTACTGAATTAGGAACTCAGGGTTGGGCCTAGCAGTTGTGTTTTAACAAACCCTTCAAGTGATTTGAATGCACATTCAAGTTTGAGAGCCACTGTCATAGATTATAAAAATATAGTGTGCTGGGAGCAAGTGGAGGGGAGCATCATGGGTCCCTGGGGAAGACTCCTGAGATAGAGACAATATGTACTTAAATCTGGATATGTGCACATAGTACTATCAGTCTAAGTCCAAGTCAAGCTTAGAATGTCTCTCCCTGAGGGAGCAGGGTGTGGTTTCAAATCATTCAGTTTTGAGCTACTCTAAATTTTATCCTTTGATAAAGTCAGATTAATCCAGAGCTGCATAATTATCTGACATCATTTTAGGTCATCACAGGATTGATTTTACCAAGCTGTATCACCTTTAGGAAATTATACTAAAGAGCACTATTATATGAACTGCTTGTGAAACACGGCACTTTTTTTGTTAGCATGCCCATGAATCTGTTATTTATTTTTATCACATGCATCCTTTTTATTAGGAAACCTAGTCTTTCTACAGGAAATAACTGTGCTTCTCTAAGTTTCTGGTTTGTTTTTATCTCAGAAAAGCATGAATTTTATACTGACTGTGATACCTTTATGACTTGGCCGCCAGGAAGCTCAGAGTCAGTTCAATGAAACACGTATAGTTTGTGAACATGATCATATAACATACATTTTGCGTGATCTTTTAATTTAGGTTTTATTTTTGTTTTTTCCATCCTTATATTCTCTTTGCCCTGATTTCCTCACTTTTTAGGGTTCTGTTTAAAAGTACTTATTTTTCTAGGCATCCTCAGAACCCTTTTAGAATGAGGCTAATATAAATAATTAAGCTTATAAATAAATTGATGATGTGACGCATCATAATCTTGATATGAGAAGAAAAGAGCAGAATAATTTTAGTTTATCTAGAAAGAAAATATAATATTCTTTTCTCCAATGTTGAATACAGCTTTGAAACAGTTATGCTTGACCTATCTTATCTTTAAAAAATCTAGGTCACTCATTGGCTAATTTATTTTATTTGTTTTTATTATTTATTTGTTTGTTTGTTTGTTTTTAATTATGGGCTAGTGTACCCATGTTGTACTAAGGAATAAAAAGTGAGTTAATATTCTTATTTAATCTGTACTAATTATGTAAGGAAAAACACTAGTAGGTTATCAATTACATATCTACAAAACTGTATTTAAAGAAAATGTAAGTATTCAACTGTTTCTCTGGTTTTTAATAGAGATCAATTGCTATTTATGGGTAATTTAAAAAGTGATTCTTCAGAATTAACATATGTAAGCTAAAATAAGTACCTTTTAAACTTTACTCAAATCCAAGATCTTACAAAGATGATACCCAGGGAAATTTATATAGCAGTGGTATGAATAAGAAAACCAACCACATTACATAGTGCTCAGCTTTTAAAATTCTTCATTTTAAATGTAATTAAGGCAAGATGATCATCTTAATAGCTGTTGATTATCTTAGTGAATCACCAGGCACATTCCTTATGATAAAATTAAATTAAGCAGGGAGGAAATTACTGAAAATTATTTAATGCTGATATACCTTTTAAATAGTAAACTTTTAATATGCACAATGCAGTGCTCAGTGTCCTTGAGGAGCTGATTTTTATGAGAGGGTAATAAGATGTGAGTCTTCCTAATACAGCTGTAGGATAATTTTTGATTATTTGAATCTTATATTGTTGAACACCCATTGAACTTAATGGAACAAATAAACCATGATTTTCTAAATGAATCTTCTTGGCTTGAGGATTAGTCTGTTATTTATTGACACTCACAATACATCAAACATCATTCCAGATAATGTGTAGACTTTCCATTTCCGGAACTTAAAATCTAGAGGGGAAAGAATGTATCGTGTGCCAGAATGGTCACAGCAGAGTCCCAGTTTTCAAAATTAGTCTATATAATGTCTACTCCTTTTATTTTATTATCCAGGAAGCAGCTGAGATGGGGTGATTCATTTCAGGGAACAACTGCATTCAGTGACAAAAGTGCTTTACTCTAAGATGTGTGAGCAGGAGCTGGTAAGGAAAGTATACAGTTTTTGAGAAGGTTGCAGTGATGGGAGCAGGAAAGGTTCATTGAATATCTTGCCTAACAGCTCATCGTTGAGTAGGTTTTGTGCTATATGGCATACCACCATCAGACTGAATGTAGTCTAGAAAGTAAAACGCATGATTCAGATTGGTTTCATGGGCCATACTGCTGTAACCGGAGCGGGTTGATTAGACTGCAGTAGCAATTCCGTTACTTGAAAATGTGTCAACAGTGGTGATACCACAATGGCTCTGAAAAGGGGACATAGATTTGATGTAGTTGGTCTGTCAGGAGCATGGGGGCAATGTCTTGTATGTGATGTGTCCACCCACACCCCCATGAGACAAATGGGTCAACTTTTGTCAGGAATCACATTTGGTACAGAGTGGTAGCCTCTGCATCAGAAATGTAGAGTGCTTTACTTTGTGCCCTGTCTGTAATGGTTGGTGTGTCGCTGTGTCTGGTACAATGATGGGTCCAGGTAGCAGTAGGGACAATCTGAATAGTTTAGTCTCAGCCAGAAGCTTGATTCCAGTCATTCCCATCAGAGAATAGACCCTTCTCGTGGTCATCTGTATGAACTACCCAGATGTCTCAACCAGTAGCCATGATTTGTTTCCACAGTTTTCAGACTCAAAAAGAAATGTCTTTAGTCTTCGAGTCGGTAGTTTTCTAAGTAGCAAACCAAATAGGCAGACCACTGGCAACAGTCCAAGAGCCAGTAAAACTATAACAGATCCTTCAAGGGGAGTATTTGCCAGAGCCATGAGAATAGCCTTGAGTTCTGCCCACTGAGTTGAGTGACTGTCTATTTTTGGTCCTTCATAGCTCCCATTGGGTTTGAAGCCACAGCAACCCAGAGAAGACCACTTGTTTTCAGGTTAGTGAATAAGGCCCAGGCACTTAGGGGAGCCTCTGTGAATTGAAGGTCTTATTGAGGCAGTGGCTTTGCTTCAGGTGGCAAAGGTGAATAAATTTTTCCAAAAGGATTGCTGCCCCTTTTCATGGAAAGCTGAGATGTTACTAGGGCCATCTTGATTACACCATTGCCATTTCACAAATGAGGCTCATTAGGCCCTTTCTACCTTGTTAATCATTGAGTCCAAGTTGGCTCACCTCAAAATGCTTATCAGACTGGAAAGTCACGAGACCTCCATGGGTCAAGTGTTCAGTTTCAACAAGAAGAGCTCAGTAACTGGCTAATAGCTGCTTTTCAAAAGGTATCTACCTGGTAACTAGGTTAGGGGGCAATGAGTCTTAAACCTCAAGGGGCATCTCCAAATGGAGGTTGCCTCTCTTTTCCAGAGGTTCTAAGTGGCGAAATCATTAGTCATAGAGACTTGCAACTCAAAGGGGTTATCGGGGTTGTGGGGCCCCAAAACTACTAGCAATTCTCTACTAGCAATTCTCTATGTGTGGCTCTTCTTGATCATAAGTGCCCTGGCACTTGAGAACATTCACAGTACAGGCATGTAAAATATCAATACCAATGACACAGTTAATGGTGGAAGTCACAAAAGTGCTATATTGCTAGCTTTCCTTCTTTACTTCAAACAAACCCTGCCCAACCCCACTAGCTACACCCAGACCTCTCCTTCCCCTGCAGACTGAGTAGGGTGATGACTTTGGTACCCATATCCATAAAAGTTTGCATCTCTGCCCTTCTGAGTTCCATAGCAACCTTGGACCTCTGATCCCCCTTAGGGACAAGGAAACCTTGGTCCCACATCTAGTCATCTTTCTCTCAGAGCTGCTGAAGTTGGGATATGGGGGTGGGGGAGAGATCAAGGGTGCAGAGGGAGAGAGTGGCTCTGCACCTGGTGAGTTAGAAATATTTACTTTGAGTTTTGAGTGGTATGGTGGTGGCATTTAGTTCAAAGAAACCCCCAAAGTTTTCGGCCCACACAAATGAAAAAAAAAAACAAACCACTGATATTTTTAGTCCACACAAGGCCCTGTATCGAGCAGCAAAGTCACTGTTATTGACACTATCTATTTCGGTTTTGAAGACCTCTTGATTCGACAGCCACAGCCCACATTGCTTTTTAGCTAAGGCTGTGGGGTTTGCATTTTTGGTTGACAGTCTTACAGCAGAGGCTTTTATAAAGGAGTCTACTTTAAACCAGGGCATTTGTAGCTCCCAAGTCAAGATAATATGTTTTAAATTCTCATTCTGTTTCCACATAAGGGTTAGGAACGTTTTCTAGGCCTACAGATCTGACTGCAGAAATTTAGAATTCAATGGGTCAGTTTCTCATTCTCCAGGGATCACCTTCATCAGCAGTGTAAATCCAATACTGGGCATAAAAGCTGAATACTAGTCAATGAGTCATGTATGGTTTACTTTCGGAGTTTGTATAACTTTCTCTGAGAGGCCCAAAGCTCTCTTATACCAGCCAGGATCTACTGCAAAAATTTTACTATCATCTCTGAGTGGATTTAAGGTTAGCTTGATAGATTGCAGGAGGGGCTGAGTGGTAAGATGTCCCAGCTCTTTGCATTTTTCCTTGACAAGCACTATGTGCTCTGTCCCCTCATCTCCCCCCAAGTCAATCAGCCAGTTTATGCCCAGAGTCTTCATTAATTTCACACTCAGGGCAGGTGCTCCCGTCTTTAATTGTCATCTGAAGGGGAGCTGAAACTTCCCCTTTGCCCCCTACCAGGGTGGACCTTAGTATTAATTCTTGCAATGGGGGCTGAGCAACAAATTGGTACCATGTCTCTCTTAATCATAGGAGTGTTAATAACAAGCATGCAACTAACTGTCTTTGAATCTGTCTCCCTGTACTTGGCCAGCAGCTTCTTCCCCAATTTCTCCTCATTACCAGGTAATGGAGTGGGGGATCACTTACTACTGCCCAGTTGGGACACCAGGACACTTTGACAGCATGGAACATTGCAGAGAGTTGTCAAAAGTATACAACATTGGTCAGATGAAATGTCAAGCATGAATCATGGTTCCATCTGCTCAAATACAGTGTACATAGTATAATTTTTTAAAAAATTATTAAAATAGAATGAATAAAGATTCTGAGCCACACCCTTCTCCAGCCAGGGCTGAGATTACTGTGGACATATCAGGTGGACATAATGAGAACCAATCGTGCTTAATATTTGACTCCTCTTATGTGAAAAATAAGACAAATTTGTTGAATTTATGTGATAGGACTTTTTTCTTAAATGAAATAATAGATATTGCATACTCTGCTCTCGAAGACAATGCTCATTTCATTTTTTTTTCTCGTCTAACAGAAGGGAGATGGGGTGATAGATAAAGCTGAGCTTTGGGAAGCTTGTGATCAGGCCAACTTGCACTTAGATGAGAAGCTCCTGGACCAGCTCTTTGACTACTGTGATGTGGATAATGATGGGCTGATTAACTATCTAGAATTTGCAAATTTTCTTAACTGGAAAGATAAAATGCCTCTTAAAGAGTATGAAGAGAGGGTCATCATTAAAGGTATTTAATTTTTGAAGTTGTGTTAAATTCTTAAATGGACTTTTATATTTCATTTTTTTTTCTAGGAGCACATCTCTTCTCAACTTTAATATTATATATTTAAAAATAAGCACATAAGTGCTTATTTACTTATTTGCTTGTTTATGCAATAACAAATGTTATCAAATTCTTTTCTATAATAAGAAATAACATTTTATATTTCCAGGGAGAGGGAACTGGGTACCTGAGGGATAGGATAGCAGTGAGACTCAATTTTAGAACTATGTTTTTGTATCTTTTGATTTTGGAACCACGTGTTACTTTGGAGAGAAAAATTAAAAGCAAAACAATTTACACAGAAGCTCAAAATATGAAAGATGGTTCCTCAAAAAATTGTTTGAAAACCATTGTCCTGGAGTAATTAGCTCCCCACCCCTAGGAAAAGTCAATAGTAAAATAGAATTTGACATAGAAAAATTTGTTTTAAATTTTATTAAAAAAAACATAATTCTTACCTTTATTTAAATATTTTCATGTTTACATATTAGATTCCTGCATCACTAATCATATATAAATATACATATTTGTGTGTGCATAGGCATATATTTTAAACATAGCTAAAATCACAATGAACGTACCATTTTTATTTGGTTTCTAAATTTAACTTCAAAATTTCTATGGAGTGACAAGATACTTTTATGGTTTCTGTAAACTTCATTTTCAGTTCCCTCATGCTGATGTGTTATGAATTACTAAACCATTTCCTCACTCTTTGAAATTTAGGTTATTTCCAGACACTATTTTAAAGTAATATGGGCAATGTTGTAATGATTATTATCTCTCAAAAAGCTTTCTGTTTCTAATTATATCTCATTTCTTATGAATGTTATTATTATCATCCCAGAAGTAACTCTCTTTATATATTTTCATTTTGCTTTACTGATTTTACCAATTTGCAACTTTATCAGCTAAGAAGGTTTTGCTCCAACTGTTTGAGTGTTATTTCAAACATTTTGTAATTTAGTTGGTATATAATGATGCATCATTTGCTTTAATTTTCAAATCTTGATTATTAGAGAGGATCGACTATTTAAAAAGCTTGTTTACATTTTTATTTCCTCTTGGAATATCTCTCTTATAAAAAGTGAAGATACTACCATTTTTACTTTTATTCCTTGGTCATGCCTTTCTGCAAGGCCAAAACCAAATTTGGGGCTTTATTGATGATGTGAGACCTTATGAGTTTCTGGGACGACCTTTCTCATCTATCCACTAGGAGGACAGTAGCGCCTTCTTTAACTAAAGAAACTTTTTATAGAAACAACTCTACCCCAACCTTCTCAGAGTCTGTCTTTTCTTTCTTTCTGTCTTTCAGTCTTTCTTTCTTTTCTTTCTTTCTTTCTTTCTTTCTTTCTTTCTTTCTTTCTTTCTTTCTTTCTTTCTTTCTTTCTTTCTTTCTTTCTTTCTTCTCTCTCTCTCTCTCTCTCTCTTCTCTCTCTCTCTTTTCTTTCTTTTTTCTTGCATACAGCTCATGAAGTGGTGGGGGGAAAGCAGAAGCCCATTTTCAAACCAGACTGTTCTTCAAACTGTTCCTGGTTTTGGGGTCCCGACTTCATCAGCCATTTTTAGTGGAGTTCTTCAGGGTTTTTTATCTTCTAAGATAATGGCCAGTGGGTCAGAAGGGGCTCAGGAATTTTCTTATATAAAATTCTGTCTTACTGTTGACTTCTGGAGGAAAAGGTGGGGAAGGAGGGTGGCGGGGAGGTTGTACTTACTCTAAGATAGTGGCTTTTGAACAGTTTTCTGAGGAACCGTTTTTCATGCTTTGAACAGATTTCTGCTTTTATGGCAAGGGTGGGTGGTGGTGGTGCAAAGAGGGGATTAGAGGATCTGGAACACTGGACCTGAATGCTTTCATGGCAGATGCTGAATGTGGAGGTGCAGACTTTAGAGAAGCATGCCTTTTCTGGTTTGCTATAGTTCCTACTCCGCTGTAATACTGGGGCACCATTTGCCTCTAACCCTTGCTTGGGTTTTCCCAGAACTATGAGTTCTTCTACAGATTGAAAGAGCACAGCGCCCTCTAGTGCTCTCTGTGGAGTTACCAGCTCTGTGAAAAACGTGTCAGGAATTTATTTACTCCTTAATTTCAGAATTGACTCAGCAAAGCAAACCTGCAAAAGAGGTCAGAGTCTTGCAATTTCAGTTCTACTTCAGGGTCTTCTTTTTACATACTGGTTCGAAGGGAGTTGTTTAGATATTTTCCTGAGCTCATGGTAAATTCTCATCTCTCCAAATGTTCTAATGCATGGGGCTCCCCACCATGATCAGGTTATGTGTGGAATTAACGACTCCAAATTTATCTTTTTCTGTATCTCCCTCGGGCACAGTCCTAGGAACAACTGGTAATCCTGTAGTTCAAATTAAGTATGAAAATAAACTCTATAAAAACAGAATAAAGAAAAAAATAGTTCTACATTTTCGTTCGCTCTTTCAGATTTAAAAAGCTTTAATCTAGAGTGAGTGGAGTGGCAAAAAGAGACATTAGACAAGGTTCCAATCTCCCGGTATATGACGCTGCTCTGGACTTGCCCTTCCACAGTGGGATGGTGGCATCCGTGGAGGGTTTACACCAGCCCAGTCTCAGTTCCCACCCGCAAGAAGAGACTAAACGAGAAAACTGATTTTGTTGCAGAGCTGCAAGCACCATGTAGTAACTACTTCCTGTATCAACTCCCTCCCCCGCTCCTTCCTCTTTGCTTAAAGGAAGAAAACCAGATTGTGCGAACCCTGCTGAGTCTAATGTTGAAGCATCTGAGCCAACTCTCCTGATAAAGCCTGAAGATATTGTCTTAAAAGAACCAGGAAGCTCAGAAAGAACTCCCCGGACACTTTTGAGGCCAAGAGATAAAGTTGCTAGTCACTATAAGACAACTTCTTCTGAGATCAGTGCAGTTGTAGGAGCTGTTCCTCCTCCTTGTGAGTATGTCACATTATTTGTTGAGTTTTAAACGGATCTGCAAGCATAGAAGCAAAGTATCCTTACTTTGTCCTGGCATTATCCCCAGCCTCTATCTTCATTAGACTCTAAGTTTCTCAAACCCTAGGACCTTTCATTCCATTCTGTAGCTAAGCATTCAGGAGGGTCTCAATAAGTGTAAGCTGAACTGAGTGATTGTTAATGAAGACCCAAGTAAAATGAATCTCTATTAATGAAATTGAAACCATAGATGAGAACACGGAGTGGTATATTCTGTAGTAATTCAGACTTGACCGAGCCTTAGGAGACTTTTAAACCGCACGATTCTTAGCTACAAATAGAGTTAGTTGCCTTTAAATATTTGAAGAGCTCTTACAAAACAATTCTCAATATCTTCATTCTCCATCTAGGAGTTTGCAAGGACTGTCATAACAAGTACCACATGGCTTAACTAGAAATCTATCATCTCAGTTCTGGAGGTTAGAAGTCTGAGATGGAAATATTGGCAGGGTTGTTTCCTTCTGGGGGCTGTGAAGGAGACTCTCTTCCAGGCTCCTCTCCTAGCTTCTGGTGGTTTGCTGGTAATCTTGGTACTATTTGGCTTCTGCTGCATCACCCTGATCTCTGCCTTCGATCTCACACATTCTTTTGTGTGTCTGCGGCCAAATATTTCCTTTTCATAAGGACTCCAGTAATACTGGATTAGGGTCCTACTCCAATATGATCTCATCTTGGTTAATTATATCTACAATGACCCTATTTCCCAAAAGGTCACATTCTAGGTACTAATGGTTAGACTTTAACATGTGCATCTGGGGAAGATATAGTTCAACCCATAATACCCCATATCTCGATATAAAGCATGATGAACATTGGTTTTTTAGAAAGATTTTTATGTTGGTCAAGATCACTTTCTTGGACTAAAGACATGATTAAGGATTTATGAATTTTTCATAACTGGATTTTATAAACATGCTATACGTTCTAGTATAATGAGATCTTGCTACCTCTTAGGATAGTGATGTCTGATAGAAATATAACTGGAGTCATATGTATTTAAAAATCTTTAGTAGCCACATTAAGAAAAAGAAACAGGTGAAATTAATTTTAATAGTACACATATATTTTATATATAATATATATCTCCAAAAGTACTATCGTTTCGATAAGTAATCAGTATAAAATGATTAACTATTTCACACTTTGGGGGTACAAAATTTTTGAAATTTGGTATATATTTCACACAGCACATCTCAGTTGAGACTAGCCACATTTCAAGTGTTCAAGAGCCACATGTGGCTGGTGGCTAATGTATTGTACCGCTAAGTTACAGAATGTTTTCCTCCCTCATTGATGTCCTAGGTCATCCCATCTATGGTGTTCCAACCATTCGGTCTGATATTCCTGCCCCCAGAATTCGCCGCATCAGTGATAGAACTAATTATGGTGAAGAGGGCACTGCCTATTCTTTGCTGCATCCTACCATCTTTAGCCAGAAGGGAGTGTTTGAAAGAGACTTCTTCAAGACCAGATCAAAAGAAGAGGTACAGCATATTGTTTCAAAAGGGGTTGAAAGAAATATCAACTGTACATAAACACACAAACATAGGAATGTTTATTTATCAACAGCTACTTAATTTTAGACATTTTTAAAACTTAAGCTTTTATATTAGTCATCCAAAGTCATCGGGATCCTTCACTATAGGGTTCTTGAGGATAATGTTCAGTTTAGTTGTGACAGTTTGGTACAAAAATTCTTGAAGTAATATTTATGATAGGAAGATTCCTTTCATGTCATAGATTTACTATGACCTCTGTAAAAAAAAACAGACAAATGTTTTCCTAAGACACTCAACACTATTCTTAGTTGAGAAAAAGCAAAAACGGTCAATCCCTTTCTTGCATAAGTATCCTTATGGTGTTGGGTCTCCAGAACCAGAGAGTAAGCATGAGGAAGGCCACTGTGCCATACTCCTTATGTACTATTATCATATGCTGCAGATTACTTGTAACATTCGGTGATATAAAATATTCTATCTTGTACTGTGTATCAGGCCCATGTATCTTTTTTTTTTTTTTTCTTTCAGGAAATATAGTCCTCATATCCTAGGTGATTTTCTTCCTAGGTGGGTTATAAAGCAGGGGCAAATGCTTAGCCACTGCTGTTCTGAAGGCCAAGAATTAATTGCAGTGCTTGGTCAGACCAGTCTGTCTAGATATTTACTTACGATCTAGGAAGTAATTGTTTCTTCAGAACTTTCATATCTGGAGCTAGAAATGAATGAGTAGACAAATGATGCTTTCTGGGGTTTCAGATGAAGGGTTGATGGCTTGAAAACTTACTAAATGCAAACTTAACAGATTCCTTCCACAAGGCTTCCTGCTGAGGTAGCGGGAGAGAAAGGGAGAAACTCTAAGGACCATACCTGCTAGCTGGTTCCAAAGAAGGAACCCAGGATTTTCCCTAGAGGGTCAGAGAAGAGACTCCCAGACTCTGTTTTCACTTCCATTAATCACTCCAAAGGGCCTGTGAAATAGAAGTTCAGGGTTGCCACCCATTCCCCCCTCCACCACCCCCCAAATCTCCTGCTTGTTTCATGATGCCTAAATTCTTTTAACTAGGAAGTTATCCTTTATCTCACAATTCTAGATGAAAAGTAAGAATCCTTTAACCTGGTGGGAGTAATAATGTTAACCTGAGTATAGATATGGATTTTTGTAAAAGTATTGTATAAGCTAATCAATATACTGTGATGGAATGCTGAACTAGTGGTGGTGGTGGGGGGTACCTCCTGAAGAGTGGGAAAGGAGGCAGAGGGATGCCCTAGACTGACTTGGACCACTTCATGAATCCACTCTGCAGGGTATTATTTACCTGCCACTGGGTTGGGGAAAAATAGCAGGTATTCACAGGGACATTGAGGTGTTTTTGCTATATAGCTGCAGCTGCTGGAAGAAGCACGGTTCTGAATTTCAAGTGTATTTGATTATACAAATTTCCCACAAGGGCATGTCATTTCTAGGAGATCTTTTAATTGTTGTTAAGGTTCTATTTAATAGGTATATTCTGCAACTATTCTATTTCTTTGGCTTTCCTATTCACTGTCTAACCTTTCACTTCCTCTTTTCTTTTTTTCTGTGTGTCATAATAATTGTTTTTCCTTTTTTAAATTCAGTTTCATTTTTTCGAAATCTTTTATTCCCTCTACTAATTCTAATATTTCTTTTCACTAATAGTTCTTATCTTCCCTTTTTTTATACTTTCCCTGGGACATTAGAAGCATATTTTCCCTCTCCCTTCATTTCTTTTAGTAATTATCATTGAAGGGAGATTATTAATAACCAAAGCTTGCTAGTTTTCAATATGCTCAGATTTTAGTCTGCTCAGTTGCTTGTGTGTGCACGGTTTTTCTGGAAATTGCACACCCACACTATAGTTAAAGTTTACAGCAGGCCAGTAAGAGACATTTTAAATGTTCCTATTTTAAAGAAGAGAAACTAATATTGAGTGGGTTTACATGACGTACATAGGTCATAGTGGTAAGAAGTAACTGAAATGGAACTCAAATTTAGCAAGTATTCTATCTTTAACTATTTCTGTTTGAATCTGGCTGCCTCCCTATAAAATAACCAGACACACTTAGAGTTGAAAGTAATTTTATATATTGACTAGAATAGTCGAACATCTCATCTTCATATTAACAAAATTATTTCTGAGATGAAAGTACTGGAATTTTTATTTTATTTTTTCCTTCCTTCCTTCCTTCCTTTCTTTCTTTCTTTCTTTCTTTCTTTCTTTCTTTTCTTTCTTTCTTTCTTCTTTCTTTCTTTCTTTCTTTTTCTTTCTTTCTTTCTTTCTCTCTCTCTCTCTCTCTCTCTCTCTCTCTCTCTCTCTCTCTCTTTCTGACATTGGTTAATGAAATTCAATGTTTTAGCTGTACCCTTTAAGAATAAGGCATACATATATTTACACTGTGTGCTCACCTTCCATAGTTAGATTTCTTTCTGTCACTGCAAATTTTACCCCCTTTACTCCGTCTACCTCCCCCTCCTCTCCCACTCCCTACTCTCTGGTAACTGCTAGTCTATAGTCCATGTCTGTGAGTCTCTGTTTGTTGTCCTGTTCATTTGTTGCTTTTAGGTTTACATCCCACGTGTAAGTGATATCATGTGATTTTCAACTTTTTTGGTCTGACTTATTTCGCTTAGCATGATTATCTCGAGGTTCACTCATGTTGTTGCAAATGGCAGTATTTCATCTCTTCTTATTGCTGAGTAATATTCCACTCTATATATGTACCACAGCTTCTTTAGCCAATCATCTATCTTAGGACACTTCGGTTGCTTCCATGTCCTGGCCACTGTGAATAATGCTGCTATGAACATTGGTGTGCAAATATTTTTTTAGATATGGATTTTCAAGTCTTTGGGGAAAATACCCAGTAGAGGGATTGCTGGATCATATGGTAGATCAATTCTTAGTTTTTTGAGGGAAAGTACTGGAATTATGATATTTGCTTGTTATTTGTAATAAGCATACACACACACAAATACACCTCCTTGACACACACACCTTCTTTTTGATAAATATCCATAGTCTTAGATGTTCCAAACATATTTTAAAAATACGAATTTATAAACGTAAAATCTTGCTCTAATTTTCAGTTTTTTCCCCTAGATTTCAGAGATATTATGTAACATTGGTGTCAAACTTTCTGATGAAGAATTTGAAAATGTATGGAATCTTGCCTCAAAAAAACATCACAGAGGAGAAGTTTGTGTCGAAAACATTAGAAATGTTCTAGATGAGCTACGTCATGCAGACCGGATCAAGTGTAAAACAAACATGTGATATTTTTGGAGTTGATTCTTTTAAATAAGAGAATTGTTAAATCTGTGTTCATCTAAAATGTTCAGGCTATTCTTGTTTTAGCTATTGTTATAATTTAGCAATCACTGTGGTAGGACTCATATACATGTCTGTATGTGTTGCTAATAAATTAGATCTTGGATTTTAAAATTCATTTTATTGTTTTTTTTATAAAGCAACAAAGAACTTGACAAGTACTCAGAGAATTAACCTTTAACCTCACCAAAGACATAGTTCAGAATGATATTAGAAGTTTGTAATGTTTAGTATGCCAAAGAATTCCATGGATTTTAGTTGGTTGTCTGAAATGCAAAGTCTGGCTTGTGATGCCAGCTTCATAAAATTTTACCTTCCACATTTTGTTAATTTTCTCTCTATGCATCACTATGACAGCTTAAACTTAGAGGGCTTTTAGTTTCTCTGAGCACCTAAGGAAAACAATCATAAGTTGCAGAATTTAGGGAACAAAAACTTGAGTTTTAAGAATAAAACTGAGATATTCATTTTTAATATCTTTCTATAGACAAAAAAGTATATTGTCCTTGAAGAGCTTGGAGAGGACACAGCTGACTCACCATTAGATGTATCTTCAGAGAGTTATTAGTAGCAAATTGTGCTGAATTATTCCTTCCCTCATGCCTTGGCTCTTTGTTATACAAATGTAATTAATGCCTGGCCTGGATGAGGTAGGGATAGTGGGGGTGGGGGTGGGGTGTGATCCAACACTGTGAGTTTTCTGAGTACCAGTGTGTGTTAAATCCACTATTGAAGCTTTGTTGGTAATATAACTTGATTAATTGAATGATCAGTATTGAATATTCCATCAATATTTCTCTGTGATAGACTTAGACCTTTGGCTGTTTGTTTATTGTTTATTAGTATGAGAAACTACTGTTTAACTTAGATACTGTGGTTGTACTGTAGTATACCATTACTTTTACAAAAAAGAGAGACCTAAGGTTTAAACAACTGCTTTGCTCAATTTCTAGAAAAATAATTTTATAATATATTTATTATATAGGTAATTTATATTTATGTTAAAAATTTTAACTTCTTATTTTGAAATAATTTTGGACTTGGAGAAGATTTGCACAAGTAGTATAAAGAGTTATACAGTGGTGTGTCAGAGTCTGCTCTTAACAGTTTACTTAAGTCAATTGTGAGCATTTCTTTCCAGCACTGCATCCAGTGACCCCCACCTTGGACCCTGAAATCAACTATAGTGGGATTATTTACACTAAGGAAATCAACAGATGCTATAGATCAGGGTTCCACCCCCCCCAAAAGTTAAAGATTTACAGACACATCCATATCCATCTATTTGTCTATCTACCCATCCTTCCATCCATCCCTCCATCCATCCACTGACAAAGACAGACTCCTTGACCAAACTTTAATCAGGCTCCTCTGAGCCCTTTTCTCAACTAGGACTTTACCTTGGGCTTCTGTGTACATCTTTATTAATCCTGCATTGCCCACTTTTAGCAAGAATCCTCCTAAGTCTAGAGAGAATTTCCTCACACTTGATATCTGACTACCCTCCATATCTGATTAAATCCCACCCCCATCTTTGATATATAAAAGCTTTGCCTACTTTTAGCAAGAACTCCTGTTAAATCAGTTTAGCAAGAATTCTTCCTACCCTTAATGTCTCTTAATAATTTTCCATGTACTGGCCAAGCCTAACCTGATCCTTGGCTATACATCCCCACCTTGCCTTGTATTCAGAATTAAGCCCAGTTCTATAGTGGGGTCTCTTTTTCCCTGTTCAACAACGATTCAATAGTTCTTAAATACATCTGTGTTTTATTGCTTTAACCACCATCCAGCTCTGTTTTCTTTGACTCCATCCAATGATCCGTCCGTCTGTCCATCCATCCATTCTTGTGACTAACCATTGCTTACCTGAACTCTGGTTAAGTGATCTTTTGAGTAGCATCCTGTTCTCTGAATGGAATGGCCAAGAAAAGTGCTTCCCCGTTTGCAACAGTAGGGGACACCCTAGCATTTCCAAACTTAGCAATGAGCCTTAACCCACAACGCAGAATAGCTGCAGTCTGCTTATTAATACTTTCAGAAAAAAGGAGAACGTTAAGGTGGAGGGAGGAGACGTTTACCACTGCACTTTCTAAAATCCATTCAGTTTCAGGGTGATCCATTCAGTTTCTTTTATTATTTAGTGGCAGTAATTAAGCTGGAAAGGAACATTTAAAATAATAAACTAGAGGAGAGATTTGTTTGGCTTACAAATTGTCATCTTGTTGAAACAAGAAAAGCAGTGTGAAATATTCAGGTGAGATAGAAATAAATATCCAAATATATCACCATATTCTCACCTAAGTCATGTTTCTATAGTGTTCAGGATAGTCTTGTTATAGAAAAATATATTAAACCCATAAAAACTTTAAAAAGTCACTGTTTTCTAGCCTTGGCAAATAAATTTAATACACTTTCTTCACAAGACAGCTAGCAAACCGAGAAACTTGTTGAAAATATGTGGACCAATAAAAGGTAATTTTGTTTTATGTAATAATCACTTATGAAAACTCACTGAGGCTTGATGTGAAGAAGTGGGCTAGTTAGAGGTTAATACCCCAATTATAAACTAACAATGAGAATAGACTTGAAGGACAATTCTTCTACTATGAAACATTTACAATAATAACCTTGTAAAAAATAATGAATCTATTTAAAGCTCATTTATTTCCCAGCTAAATGGCAATTTCCCATCACTCAAAATGCTAATATTTCCTCCTGAAACTCTAGGGATAATCCAATGCATGTGTGTTCATTAAAAAAAAATCTGGTTAAAATAAGCAGGTGATTCTGTTTTAATAATATCTGTCCTGCCAGTAATGAGACAGTCTCAGGTGTGAATAAATATATCAACAAACAGATTTTCTTTAAAGCACACAGGGTCTCATATCATTTCCAAATTAGCCAATTAGTATGATGCTATTGGAAGAGCTAATTAAAAAGTGCATTTAGACTTAGAAATGTTCCCTGAGAGTAGTCTGGAGTGCATAGTCCTTATTCCACCTGTAATTACTCTGCCTGATTTTTCACTCTGTAGATAGAAGTGAACACACCTTTACCTGGGCAGAGGAAAAGCCTTCTTCTTTCTCCTGGAGTGAGCGCATGTATATCAATACTTTGAATTGATCAATATACACATCTTTTTCAAAAGGAACGACCCATCCCAACTCTCTTAAGCTGTTAGAGGGGTGGTTAACAAGTGGAGAATTTAAATTAAGACTGAGAATGTTTTTGTCCAGAGATTCAGCCAAAGATGTAGTTTGTTCTGTTAGAAATGTTTTCACAGTGAGAATCCTTGGTAAGTTTATCAACCTTTGTAGTAAATCAATCTATCACAAAAACTGAATTCTTGAGATTTATAGGTAGGAAAATTTTTCTGGGCGTGGTTTGGGGAGAGGGGATGAATAAGCAAGTTAATATTTGAGAGCCACTGCACAGTAACTTTTTAACTTTAATGCACACATAAATCACCCATAGATCTTGTTAAAATGCAGATTCTTATTCAGTAGGTTGGGATGGGGTCTGAGATTCTGAATATTTAAATCTTCTAAGTGATACAGTGCTGCTGGTTAGGGATCACATTTGAGTGACAAAGCTTTAAGGTCTCTGGCAATTCTGTGACTATACGTTATGCAGATCCGCTAGCAATTACTCACCCTCCTGGTTTATATAAATTTTTACTATTTACACTCCTGCTCACTGCACATGTTCTCTCTCTTTCTGTAATATTCACTTTACTTTTAAAAGTAAACTTTTAATTTTAGAACGGTTCTAGGTTTACAGAAAAATTATGACGCTAGTCCCCCAGTTTACTCTATTATTAACTTCTTATGTTAGTAAGGTGCATTAGTTATAACTAATAAACCAATAATCATACGTAATTATTAGCTAAACTTCATACTTCACTAAAATTTCCTGAGCTTTCACTTAATGTCCTTTTTCTGTCCCAGGATTCCATTCAGGATACCACATTTAGTTGTCATGTCTCTTTAGGCTTCTCTTGGCTGTGACAGTTTCTGATGATCTTGACATTTTTGAGGAGTGCTCGTCAGGTTTTTTGTAGAATATCCTTCAACTGGGATTTGTCTGATGTTTTTCTCATGATTAGACTCCCGGTATGTGTTTTTTGGAGAAGACTACCAAGGTAAAGTGTCATTCACATCACATCACATCGCATCAAGGGAACATACTATCAACATCATTTATCACTTTGGACGTTAACCTTGATCACCTAGATGAAGTAATGTTTGTCAAGTTTCTCCACTGTCAGTTTATTCTTTTTTCTCCCTTCTCACATTGTCTTCTATGGAAGGAAGTCACTTGTGCAGCCTACACTTGTGGGAAGTTAGGTTCTACCTCTTTGAAGGTGGAGTGTCCACATAAATTGTTTGCAATTCTTCTGCATGGGAAATTTGTCTATTTTCCCTTTACATGTTTATTATTTATATTATACATATTTATTCTATACTTTGGATTATAACCTCATATTACTTAATTTTCTCAGTGTTGTAGTTTGTTTGCTTTTTATCACTGTTTTTCACTTTCTGTCACTACAAGATGCTCCAGGCACATTTTGTAATTTTCTGCCCCAGTCATAGAATTAGCCATTTTTCCAAGGTGCCCTAACCAGTTCTTTTAGTAGAAAATGGTATTGGAAACCAAATTCCAGGCACAAAGTGTGCTAGTTGCTACCAGGGTGTCTTTGCTTTTCTGTCCTCTCAGTTGATAGAGCAAGAAAATATACATGTGTAGATTAACCTGTGTATCTACACATATTTACGAATATTTCTATGTGTAAATATCTATCTACATTAAGATAAACACATTTATCTTTTTATTTTTAAAGATTTTTATTAAAATATAGCTAACATACAATATTACATTAGTGTACACCGTAGTTATTCAACATTTACATACCTAAAGAAGTGATCATCTTAAGTCCAGCAACCATCTGACACTGAACAATGCCATCACGATAGGATTGACTATGTTCCCTATGCTGTACACCACATCTCCATGACTTATTTGAAACTAAACGTGAATTTATATTGATGTCCTTCCTCCCTCCTCGCCTCCCTCTTTTCTTTCTTTCCTTTTTTCTTTTCTTCTTCCCTCCCTCCCTCCCTCTCTTCCTCCCTTC
This sequence comes from Eonycteris spelaea, assembly GCA_003508835.1. Taxonomy (NCBI): domain Eukaryota; kingdom Metazoa; phylum Chordata; class Mammalia; order Chiroptera; family Pteropodidae; genus Eonycteris; species Eonycteris spelaea. Next base: position 14,756,516 of record PUFA01000012.1, read on the forward strand.
CTTTCTTTTTCTTCATGTATTCTTGCAGAAATTTGCCTTTCCTTCATCAAATGGTGGGGTCTAATTCCTCTTTTACTGAATATCTTATATCTCAATGGTAACCAACAGAATGCAGAAGTTATGTTGCATGACTTCTGGGTCTAGATCAGAAAAAATGAAGCACCCTTTGCCTAGTTTGTTGAAATGCTCATACTAGAGGCCTGTGTTGCTATGTAGGTTGTCCAACTGCCTTGGCATGAGGAAGCCCAAATTATCCCATGTGGGGCATCCACATAGGGAAGCCCTGAAACTATTTACAGAGAGAGGTGGCTATCCAGCTCCCATCTGCTCCTACTGACCCCACTCCAACCCAGCTCCAGTCACCATATGAGCGCAACTGCTTGAGAGATCTTGAGCTAGAACTGCCCGACAGAACCAGTCTCAAATTTCTGACCCACAGAAACTATGAGATAATAAAATTACTTATTTTATTTCATGTTTATTTGTTATTTTATACCACTTATATATTTTTTAGCATTTTGTTGTGAGGGAATAGTAACTGAAATGGCTGTTTAGTAAAAAAAAAAGGGGGGGTACTAAAAGTGTCCTTTCTACTGATCCACTGATGTGGCAAGAAACCTCCCTGTCTGCGACTCTGGACAAATAGTTTCTTTTGGGAAATCAAAGTCATCAGAGGATTCTCTCTTTCTGAGATTGTGAGCTATGAAAACCATTTACATATGGATTGCTAGTGACCTCCTCCACCCCCACCCCCATCATATCGCCTTTCAGAAAATAAAGCTAACATGGAATCAAATAGAGCCAAGAGATGGAAGATGGAAGGAGACAGTACTGAATATAATATTTGAGTACCTAGATCCAACTATGCCTGGATTTATACTTATATGAGTTAATATGTTTTTGATTTTTGCTTCAGTTTATCTGAGTTGAGTTTTTGTTACTTCTAACAAAATGATCCTGACTATTACGACTCTACTCTTCCAGACCAGTTCATACTAAAAAAAAGGTAAGAAGAGGAAACAAGATGGCCTATGAGGCAGACTCTTAGACCAGTGGCTTGAATGAACCATGCCTCTGGGATTCATGCTCTCCATGGTCCCTGCCCACGCTGAGTCTGGGTTTGACCATATGATGATCTAGTAAGTGTTTGTGTTCTGGCGCTGTTTTTCTTGGAAGGCTCCCTTCTGGAACCCAGCTGTGAACCTAAGTCCAGGATACTCTGTTGCACAGAGGGTCGCATGGAGAATGCCTAGAGGATGAGATATGGCATGACGAGATAGACCATGTGGAAGAAGACTTAGGCATCCCAGCCTAGCTCCTAGCTGAATGCAGATGCACGAATGATCCACCCATACTATATGGAGCAGAAAAATGGCCCAGCTGAACTTAGTCACCTTACAGAATCATGAGAAATAATAGATCGTTATTGTTTTAGCCAACTACGTTTTGGGGTAGATCATTAGGCAACAGAAGGTAACTGAAATGGCCAAGTATCAAAATACCCAGTAAGAGTAGATCTTAAACAGTTACCCAAGACAGAGTGTCAATGATATTCACTCATTCATTCATTCATTCATTCATTCATCTAATGCAGCACTTAATGAATGTCTGCTATGTACTGGTCAATAAAAAATTATAAAAGGCCTAGTAAAAAAGCTCTAAGTGGTAAGAAAATGTGCACAATCATTATGAAAATAAGGGACTTTCCTTTAGAATTTTACATTTATCTCTTTCAGATTTAGAATGGTCTTGACTGTGAAGGAAATGACTTCTGACTAATCAATACTAACAGCCAAAATCTCCAGCATATAAATGGAGCTAGGAGCTATGTTTTAGGGTCACATCCTCCCAAGATGTATCACAATTACCTGTATTTGTGGACAGATGGTTTATTGCAAGGTTTAAAGAAAATAGATTTTCACTGCAGCCAGAAGCCAGGCATTATTTTTCTGCTTTGAAATCCTTTTCTTTACTGGAGGCATCCAAATACCTAGATTCAAATTTTACATCCATCTATTTGTAGGTTTATGACCTTGGGTGTAAGTATTAACCATTGCAAGCGATGATATTTGTTAAAAGGCATAATAGTTGCATATGCCTTGTATAGTAAGCCCTAAACAAATTATTATCTTAAGTGATTTCTGGATCACCAACTCTATCTTAAGAAATCCATTTGTTTTTCTTTATCTGAAATAAAATAGTGGTTATCTTTACTTTCCAAGAAGCAAAAAACAGTGAATAGATTCTTTTTAGTATTTAACTTTTTCCTTTCTTTTTATTCCATGCTTGAGAAAGTGAAGATTTTAGTAAAATGTTAATCTTGAGAAAATATATTAATGTATTAAATAATTTTATACTCACAAACATTACTTATTATATGATATCAGAAGGAGTAAAATATCTGAATATGCTTAATTTTATAATGAAATGGGGAAGCAGGGAGAAAGAACTGGGCTTATTTTTTCTTTTTTGGAACAATGTGTAAAGATGTGGTAATTGACAAAGGAGAGGACTCTGTTTTCAAGGGACTCAAGTTTGAGGAGTGAATAGTAAATTCTAGCCAAGCTGGGAAGCTTTGGGAAAAAGGCTTCAAGTACCAAAAACACAGTAATCCTGTCCTCAGTTTGGGTTTTTATTTTTGCCACAGTTCTGCTCTGATTTAACCTCCTGATCTGGTCCATTTGTACCCTCATGTTGGGGCATCTGAGGAGGATATGGCACATACTATTCAGAAAGCCCTGTGATATCCTTTGCATTTGAATTAACTGACAATGATAATTCTAACAAAGAACTGCATAAAATAGCTGAAAGCCAGTATGAGCTGGAAAAATATTTAGGAGACCCTTTAAGAGCCTTCGCCCTCATCTGCTGGAATATTGAAAACTTGAAACAGGTCAGACATCTGTGGGAGGCCTTATAGATTTGAATTTGGTACCTGTGCTGGGTTCTCTGCAAGGTCTCTCTAAAGTATAAATAATTGATGAAGACACACACGCGTGCACACACACACACACACACACACCCATGATGGCTCTGATGACTTAATTCCCTCCTTATAACTCTCTTCAATTCCATTCATAGCAGCACTGATCAAAAGCCTAGCTCTTAGCCGAGAGTAAAGTCAGGGGGTTGAATGACAGGACTCTTCTGTGAACTACTCTAAGCCATTCATGGATGTCCCTATAGTAATTCATGAAGCTTTGTCCTCAAAAGAATTTGTGGGCCTTATCGGCTTGTGAATGAGATTTGCTGATTTTGTGGAATGCTTCACCCACAGGGTCTTCTTTTCTTAGTTCTTTGGAGGTGTGGCACTAAAGGCAATGAGACACGGGCCACTGCTGGTTGGCAAGTGGGTTGTGAGAAGAGGGCGTGCTGTAACTATCCCATATACTTAATTGGTAGCCTAGATTTCAGAGGAAGGCATATTCCTTCCCTTCCCCTCCCCTTTCCTTCCTTCCTTCCTACTTTCCTTCCTTCCTTCCTTCCTTCCTTCCTTCCTTCCTTCCTTCCTTCCTTCCTTCCTTCCTTCCTTCTTCCTCCCTTCCTTCTTTTTCTCCCTCCCCTTTTCCCTCCTTTCCTTCTTTATTTCCAACATATTCGGCATCTTTTTCTGTTTCTGACACTGTGCTCAGGGCTGGGGATATAGTGATAAGATGCTTTCACAGGGAGGTGAGACAAGTATTTCCAAAAGAGTGTGATTATCACTATGACAGGGAAATAGAAATACTCCTGCTTCAAATAGATAGAGCATTTGCAATTTCCAGTCTGACTTCATTTTCCATGTTGTATTGGAAGCTTCTGTGTCCCTCACTGGACTGTGTTCACCTAGAGGGTCTCATTTACTATGGTGTCCCCAGCACTCAATGTCTGGCACATGGGAGCCTAATAAGAATTGATTAAATGAATAAATGCTCTATGAATTTTTTAGAACAAATATTTTAGTCTCCCTTTCATAACCATAATACTAAACATATAGTTGGCACACAATGAATATTAGCCTATGAAACGAACGAACAGCCATGGTATCATGAACAATAGTTGTAAAGAAAAACTACTGACCCAGGATCGAAGGGGAGATGGGATGAAGACTTACTTCCGCAATGAGTAGCTGTCGTTACTGGAGCCAGACGACCTCTCAGGTTCACATTCCTCATTTGTAAGATGAACATAATGCCCATCCTGCTTCCTTCGCCGAGTGGTTTTGGCATCAAATGTCATAACGCAGCGAAGTGCTCGTAAAGCACTCTATGCACCTGGTGATCTGACACCTGCTTGGAGCAGAGAAGAAAGGACATTTTAAAAATTTATTTATGAATTTTTATTAGATTTTATTTAAGTCAAATTGATGACATTGCCAGGAAGTGAGATCTCAAATGCTCCCAGGAAAGGACCTTTAGTATAAATGGGGATCTGGAGTCGCTTTTCTTTGAGAAGCTCCTGGAAAGTGGAGAGTGCTTTCTACCCACCTTAAAAACTTACCACGCTCCTTGCTAAATTTTCTACTGCTACAAATCCTTTCTCAACCTCCTTCTTTCTTAAGTAACAAAAGGAATAATTTCATTCTTTTGTTTTTTCCCCCCCTTCGGTGTTTTATATTGAAAAATATTTTATCTATAGAAAAATTGAAAAACATTGTAATAAACACCTTATATCTTTTATCTAGATCACCAGTTAATCTTTTGTCATGTTTGCAGATTCGCTTCTGTCTGCCTGTCTCTGAGTGTGTTTGTATCTCCATAAATGTGTATGCATATATGAGAGTAAGTTTCACACAGCCTGACACTTCACCCCTTAAAACATCAGCATAGCATCCATATATAACCACAATACAGTTTGCACACTCAGGGAAAGTAATTTAAGTAAATTAATTAGATATTATTATCCAATATATAGTCTATATTCAAATTTATTCACTCATCTCAATGTGGATTTTATGGCTTTTTTTTTTAAAACTAAAGATCAAGCACTATATTTAATAGTTGTGCTCCTTAATCTCCCGCCCCTGCCCCCCCTTTTTTTTGACATTTTCAGAGTCCTAATACCTTTGGATTTAGATGACTTCCTTAGAATTATATCCATGTTAAACATTTTTTTGCACGAGTAGTTCATAAGTAATGATGAGTTTCTCTTGGGGCATCATCAAGAGGCATGTGTCACTTTGTGCCATTATTGATGATGTTTGATCACTTTGGTTAGATGTTATCTCCCAGATTCATTTCTTGTAAAGATGACCTTTCTGCATTGTAATAAATGAATGATCTATGGGGTAATACTTGGGGACGAGATAACCTGTTCACCTCTAAAATTTTATCCAATGATTTCAGCATCTGTTGATGACTTGTACTGGAATCAAATTTTATAAAGGCTGCTGCTCACTTGGGTGTCCAGCACAGGGCTCTTGGCTGCTCGATCTCTCCTTTACCCTGAATAAACGGCATGTTCATAATGAAAAACAGAGCATGTGGCTAGTAAACTAGTGTCCACTCATATAAGTACTGATGCATATCTGTTGTTCATGGCAGGGCAGAGGGGGCTTTCCAGCCAAAGGGCCAGGGGTGGAGATCCAGGCAAAGAGAAAAGTTGCCAGAGCAGATTTTAGAGGTAAAATAAGGACGAAGTAAAGGTCTAGAGGATCTGGATGGACTGAGAGGTGCGTGCTGCTACTGAGGTATAGGTTTCTAGTTCTTGTGGTACTGATGCGGAAGATCATAAAATCTGGTTGATTAAGAAATGTGGTGAGTCAAACGGGCCATGACCTTGGCAGAGTAATTTCATTTCATTCAACCAACCATTTTTCTAATAACTCACTCATGCATTTAATTTGGTTAATATTAAATGAGCACCTCATATTCAACCAATCTTTAGGAAAGGTTCTAATGATTAAAAAAAATAGATCTCATATCTCAATCTTCACAGAACTTATAGTCGAGTAAGGGAGATAGATTTAATCAACTCAGAGAAACAAAACTGAAAGTACTTCCGTGACAAGTAAGATTACTAGAGCTGTACGGGGTGCAGGAAAGCCTTTCATAGGGGAATTTGAATCTCTGCATTTCATAAAAACAGAGAAGAGATTTTTATAGAGAGCATGGTAATTCTATATACCACTAAGAAAAAAAAAAAAAACCAAAAACATGATGGAAACCCCAGAAAGGAGCTCCACATTAAGCTGGGGTATGAAAGGGTTGTCCCCCTCAATAAAAAGTCAAGGGGGGGGAACCTATATTATAGCAAGGGACAGCAGGGAAGCTTGATTTTGTCTCAATTTTGATACTGGGTAAAAGGAAAATTAAACTGTCCTAAGAGTTCCAATGTCAAGTCAGTACTTAATGATTTTCCATCTGAATTTATGTCAAGAATGTGTCCAAAAAACTCCAGCAGAGAACTTAAATATTGGTAGTTCCCTCAGATGATTGACAGAGGCAAATACAAATCTTGACTTTAATCTAGGCCACCAGTGATTGTGTGACTCTGTTTATTTACAGGACATACTTAATCTCTGAGATATGCTATCGTATAAAGAAACATGCATTAGGGACTTGATGACGCATGGCAGCCAGGGAGGCGAGAGGAACTTTCCTGAAACACTGATGGATTGAGGTTGAGATCTGAAAGATGCACAGGCTTATCCCTGGTAAAGAGGGTGGGAAGAACACTTCAGTCAAGGGCATGAGTACATGCAAAGAGCCTGAGGAGGGGGAGCACAGGGGCCTGGAGGGGCCTGGTATGGTCGGAGCAAGGAAGGAGGGAGCATGGTGGAGGGTGAGGCTGGAGATATGGGCTAGGGTGAGACCTCACAGGGCCTTGCAGGCCATGAGAAGGGATTTTGTCCATATCTTAAGAGAAATGGGGAGCCTAAAAGGTTTTTGGAGGGAGAGATTAAGAGTATAATATTTGAGTTTAGAAACAATGATTTTGGTTACAATTAGAAAAATGGAATGAGGGTGGAGGGAAGCTTAGTGGATGGTGCCTATGGTCTATCCTTTAGGCATGGTTCTCTTCTTTACAGGTAGGATAACCCAGAAAGACTGAAGACTGTTTAGGCCTTGACTGTCTGAAAGGGAATAGTCCTCAGACATGGCAAATTCAGAGTGCGATGTACCCAGGAGGTCTGCAGATCATGGGGTATCCTGGGGAAGGGCTTTGGCAGACCATGAAAGTGGTGGTTTGGCTTTGTCACAATGTATCTTATAACACGTTGCTTGCCACTTTTTTTTTTTTTGTCTTCAAATGAGCTGCCAAGAAGCCACAAGGTTTTTGAAAGAGATTTTCACAGTACAGATGGTAATGCTTTCCTTAAATTCTCACCTGTCTTTTTTTTAATAAAAATCTTCTGAAGTTCTACCACTGGGACTGGTTCTATATGAGAAGAAAGGCAAGGTGCAGATGTTAAATTTGCTGTGGTTGGTGTTTTTTACAGATGCCCAGTCTCTGGCTTTTTAGCAGGATTATTTTATCCCTAAGATCTGACTGTAGTGTTAGAAAACATTGGCCTCCAAGACATATGAATGATTTAAAATGTGCTCTTTGTTTTTAAAATTCATGTTCTAAGTAAGCATAAAATTATATAAACACGCATTAAAAGGATTACATAGTATATATTAGGATTTCCTTTAGTGAAATTATTTATTTCTCCTCTTTTTCACTAGCTTTTCTTTATCATACAGCCTTCCCAGTTCATGACTCTGCCTGTCCCGCTCACCTATTAAGTTTATTTTTATTTGTTTAATTAAAACTTACATAGTGCTAATATGAGCTGGGCATGTTCTAAGCACTTGGTAAACTTTAGGAATCTGGCAAACCCTATAAATTTCACCTCAGAATAATGCTTTTAAATGAATAAAACAAAATTCATAAGATTACAAATCAAATATTATATTAAAAGAAAGTTATCAAATCTTAAAAATATTGTGATACATGATATGTAACAACACATTAAATAAAAAGATAAAGTGTTAGGACAAATAACTGTCATATTGCAAAGTAATGATGAGTGTAAATGATATTTTGAGATATTTACAGCACCTCATCTGTGATATGAAAGCATCTGTTTCTATTTGTAACACAATCGTAGGTACTGAAAATAGTATTATAGTTTGTTGTCTACATTCGTAATTGAAAGAAGTGCTAAATTTCAGTTAGATGTTAAAAATAAAGAGGTAATTTTTTTTTCTCTTTAAGTTTGTTCACCAACCCCAGTAAAGATAACATTTTTTACATGAGGAATTCCATTTCTGCCAAATGAAAAAAAATGTCTTATAGTCTTGTGTGTTTAGAGCTCCTAAGAATGTAGTTCTGTATTTAGGGGAATCAAAGTTTCTGTTTTCCGTACTGATGGAGGAACAAATAGGAATTACAGAGGCCACAGGGAAAATATGTATTCCTATACAAAACATACTAGGAGATGTATGTGATGGTGTTGGAAAAATTATTAGCTTTACTTCTGGAGGTTGTCTGGAAACTCTCTCTCTCTCTCTCTCTCTCTCTCTCTCTCTCTCTCTCTCTCTCTCTCTCTTTTGTGAGATAGTTTATCTTTATTGCTTAAACTGTAGAGCAATGGTACTTCTTCTCTTAACCTGTTGAAGGACAAGTTCACCGCTTTCCAATTTTATGATGCATGGCTTAGGTTTAAGGGAATACTCATTCCAGGACTGAAGCAGATCCATGAGGCCTTCTGAGAAGAGGTTAGGCTTTCTCAGAATTTAGTCTTCTCTTCTTCTCAGCCTTTAGTCCTGGCAATTTCCACCAATGTATGTGTCCTATGGGTAGTCTAACCATGAACATTAAAAAATCTTTATTGTGAAAAATTCCAAATATTCACAAAAACAGAGGGAATAATATAATATACCAGCTTCACCCAGTTTCAACAATCAATGTTTGCTGATTTTGTTTCCTCGATTTCTGATTAATACTCTCTTCACTCCCCACTTTTAAAAAAAATTTTTTAAAAAATTTTCAATTAGAGTTGTTATTTAATATTATTTTATATTAGTTTCAGGTATATACATAGCAGTTGGACATTTATATAATTTACAAAGTGATCTCCCTGATTAGTCTAGTACCCACCTGGCACTATCCATAGTAATTATAATATTATTGACTGTATTTTCTATGCTGTACTTCACATCCCATGACTGTTTTGTAACACCAATTTGTGCTTTTTAATCCCTTCACCTTTTTTTCCCAGCCCCTCAGCCCCCACCCCCATCTGGCTCCTCACTCCCCATTTAAAGTTAAAATATTTTACAGCGAATCCCAGCCAGCATGCCATTTTACCTGTAACTTCAGTATAGTCTCGGACATCTCAATTTAATAATCATAGACATAGGAATGAGACTAAAACAGACTATTATAGTTTATATTTCTGAAGTTCTACTGTATTCAGAACTCTATGCTGAGCGCTTCACATTGTATTATTTTATGTCTTCCTTTCATCAACCAGTCATTTAGGCATAATTGTTCTCGTTTTTCTGATGGAGAAACTGAAGCACAGAGAGGAGTGATAATTTGCCAAAGGTCTCACAGTTAGAAAGGGATGCAACTAGAATTCACATTTTCTTTGCCTGCTTTGGAGCTTGTGACCACTGTATATAAATATCCCACCCCTGCAATATCTTGTATGAAAACAGACCCACAAGGAACACCCTAGCATAGGTGAAAGAATTGTTTTGCATAAAACTATTTTATTGCTTAGTGCCTTTAAATAAATTTTTTGTCGATCAAGAATGTTTGGGCAGAAAGAGTATTGGTTTAGAGTCAAATGGCATTATGTTGGGCATGTTGTTTGATCACTTCTGGCTGTGAGACTTTGGATAAGTTACTCAAATTCTGAGTTTCAATTTTCTCATTAATTCCTGTGACGATTAAATGAGACACTTGGAAGTCCTAGAACAGTTCGCTTTATGGAGACTGGACCCCAGTAAATGTGGCACTCTGCCCCATTTTCCCTCCCATCTCCTCACTATACTTCACTATAAGTGTGCTTTTTCTTCTTTCTCTTTCTACTGCACCTCCATGCTATCTAGTCAAGGATGTGTTTATATCCATAGGTTTCCTTATTTAGCACTTTTAGGGTTTAATTTCTAGTCCTTCACTTCCTCCTCTATACATTTTTAAATACCTAAGCTTGGCTATTAACTTGTGTTAATTTTGTGCATTATTCGCACTGCATTTTTTTAATGTGAGCTGCCTCAAACACTTTCGGAAAGTTGTCAGGGTACAAATGATCTATCTTGTTATTTAGTGTCACATTCTCCAGGAGATTATAAAGCAGTGTGTGCTACATGAGCTGTGGCACATTTTTCTCATCATCTGTTGTCAATTTCAATTAAGATGAGAACATCTGATGAATAGATGGGGGTGGCCAGGGGAGGGGAGGGTCAGATAAGCTGATGGTCGTTTTGACAGTCTGGCATATTCTTCAAAGCAATTTACAAGGCTGTTTTAATTACCTTGGCAACTCTCCTTGGAACCTCCTCCAAGTTCCTCATGTTAAAAAGTCTTCTCATCAGCACAGCCAAAATTATCAATGATTAAAATGTCATAAACCTCCCAATTCTCTGCTGGGTTCATCATATGGATGGACTCTAAGGTTTTTACAGTCTGAGATGTCAGGCTAATTCTCTGGTTGCCATTGGAAACAGTTTATATCTCTTAACTGAATAGGCTCTTCAGGTCATTGTGGCATATTCGTATTTTGACTACTGAATGAATCAAATTCTATTAAAGAATCTTTTATGGAAAATTAAAAGAGCTTCTTGTCAGAAATTGGTACATTATTAGTTGGCACTGGAAAACTTATATAAAGAGATTAGATATCTATGTCTGTTGTGTGATATAACCATGTATAGAATCAAATGTAGTTTGACTTCATTGAGACCAAGGGAATATAAATAAAAACAAGTATTTGCATATAGATATACGTAAATACATTTACAGATCTCCCTTATGCTCAAATAGCCACGTGAATATTGTAATTTTAGGGTCTCTTAGGGAAGATCCATACTGCGTATGATAGTGGCTTTGAAATTACAAGGCAAAGTTGTGGCAAAATGAAGCAGAAATGGGGGAAATTCCTAGAATTTTATCTGAAGCAAAGCGAAGTAGAAATGGGACAAGGCTGGCAAGGGGAACACTGGCAGTAGGAGGAACAAGGCCCCCCAGTTCTGGCTCCAGGGCAGCCTTCCCACCTGGGTACAAGACACATGAGATCTGAGTGTAGTTGAGTAATAGGGATAAGGAGGTGAGGGAGGACATGATTTATCAGTTATCTGTTGCTGCATCACAAACCTACCCCAAATCTAATGTCTTAAAACATACCCATTTATTGTCTACAGTTCCGTGAGTCAGTGGAAATGGCTTATTTCTGCTCATGTGTTGGCTGAGTTCTCTCACGCGGCTACACTCACCTGGGCCTGGGAGAGGCTGTAACTTCTAAGGTGGCCTCTCTCACATGTTGGGAGCCTTGGTGCTGCCTGTCAGCTGGTTGTTTCAGTTCTCCTCCACCTGCTGTCTCTTTTCATTTAATGTCTCTTTCCTTCAGGGTGGCTCAGAGTTCTTTACATGGTGCCTTGGAGTAGCAAGAAAGCAAAAAGGAAGCTGCTAGTATTCTTAAGGTCTAGTCCTAGAACTGCCACAGTGTCACTTTTGCTACATTTTTTTGGTCAAAGCCAGTCATGGGACCACCTAGATTTAAGGGAGGGACAATAAACTCCACTGCTGGGTAGGGGGTATGGCATGCATGGGGCCACAGACATTACATGTGATCACCTTTGCAGATAATTTCCCACAGATGACTACCCAAGTTTGCATTCTGTTGACTGTCTTGTGCCTTTGCCTTCTGGTAGGGAGCAATGATAGACTTTCTAAATCTCACAGAGGTGGATGCTGATATTCTGATCCATTTTCCTTTTGTTAGGAAATTGTGCAGGAGGAAGAGCACTGGTTTCAGCTTCGGTTCTGGATTCTGATCCTTACTTTGCCATTCATAAGTTGGGTGGCCTTGTCACCACTTTATACTCTATGAACATTACTTTCCTCATTTCTAAGTTAGTAATAAGCATAACCTATCTCCTAGAATTATGCTGAGATACAACTGAGATAACTTACACAGTGTCTAACCCAGTGACCAGCTTAGTCAAAGTAAGCAATCAATAATGTTAACCTCCTTCCTTCTACATTTGATCTGGGAGAGGCATAACTGCATGCTCATAAGGTGGGTGACCACAGAATTTGTTATTTAAAGAGGGACACTTTTCAGGTAGCAAGGAGGTACTTTTAATATTTACACTGGGTGAGAGGTGTAAGCCAGGAGTATCCCAGGCACACTGGGTCACTCTGATAATTAGGAACTGCTGCATGGCGGCCGAGGGCAGAGCAGTAGCTGGTGCTTTCAATGAGAACTTTTCAGAGTATTAGTAAATACGCTCTAAATTAAAGTTATCAAAAAACAGATGAGAAAGTTCATAAGACGAATTCAGAATTCAGAATAACCATAGGACAATATTGTCTGCTTTTTATTACCCTGCATATCTTTGCTGGTAATGATGTCTTATGGCAATTTTATCTTTCGTGTGAGGGTTTAACAAAAAACCAACTTACAAGGGAATTAATCAGACCCACCTGAAAGCACTCCCTCTCTGCCTTACCCCCCCCCAACTGCTTCTCTGTCTAGATCCCCTTTCAATCTCAGCATTACTAAACATATAATTCCAGGAAACAATAATTGAGAATAAGGTCAGGGGAATTCACGTTATCAGAGTCTGGTACAGAGACAATTATGTTTTTCTACACCTTGAATAGGAATGAAGCTGCAATGCACCATAAAGAATCGCTTAAAATATGTTGGTAAAGAAAAAATCAGACCCGTGATGCTAACTGAGAACTCTTCCGCTTTGAGAGCTCCGAAGGAGTGATGGGATCTCGTGAGTCCATCTCAGAGATGTAGACACGGCGAAGGACTGGAACAAGCTGAAACTGGGTATGGCCATATGCCACATAATGCTGTGTCAGTCAACAACGAATGGCACGTAGCACAATGGTCCCATAAGGTTATCATGGAGCTGAAAAGGTCCTAGAGCCGAGTGACGTCACAGCTGTAGTAAAGCCGTAAAGTCGTAAAGCCGTAGTGCGATGCTTTACGGTGTGGTGATGTCCCAAGCCTTCACACTCACTCATTGCTCACTCACTGACTCACCCGAAGCAACTCCAGTCAAGCCAACTCCATTCAAGGTAAGCGCTGTATAAAGGTGTACCATTTTAAATCTTTTTTACTATATTCGTACTGTATCTTTTCTATGTTTAGATATGTTTAGTTACACAAATACTTGTGTAACTAAAAGCTTGCCCACAGTTTTCAGTACAGTAGCATGCTATATAGGTTTGTAGCCTAGGAGCAATGGCTATACCACATAGTCTAAGTGTGTAGTAAGCTATATCATCTAGGTTTGTGTTAGTGCAGTCTACGATGTTCATACAACGGTGAAATCACCTGAAGACACATTTTCTAGAATGTATCCTTGTCGTTAAGGTGTGTGTGACTCAGACCCATAACATTATACTGGATTATAAGCAGAAAGTTTGTTTGCGATGTTGAAAGAGAAGACTTAACCTGACAATGATGTCAAATTTACTGCTTGTTCTGGGTGGTTTAGATAGATGAAGAAGCTCGGAATGCTGTCCACCTGCTATTAGTGCCAGCTGGCTAGTGCTAGGTCCCTGAGTTGTAGAGGGAGCGAGGGGAGAGGGCTGGGGAGGGGAGGAAACTAGGAGCCCACCCACACCCTCCCCTCCTCCCCTGTATACAAGCACATGTGGGCACATACACACAAACGTGCACAAACTCACTTCCCTTTTCTGTTTCTCTTGATCCCTCTTTCTTTCCAATCCCTTCTCCCCTCCCTTTTATTATTATCATGTCAAGTTTCATCTCTCTGGGCCTCTTTTGATCTCTGCACTCTCCCCTTCTCTGCCTTCCCTTTTTCCCTTCATCTTCTTGACAGCTACTCTCCCTCTGAGGGTGCCCTTCCACAGCCCTCCTCCTGCCCCTGCCCTCTCACACTCATGAGCACACACACTGTATCGTTTCTACTGTATTTTTACTGTATCATTTCTGTGTTTAGATATATTTAGATATGTAAATACTTACCATTGTGTTACAGTTGTTTGCAGAATTCAGTATAGTAACATTCTGTATAGATTTGTAGCCTCAGAGAAATAAGCTATACCACATGGCCTAGGTGTGTAATAGGCTAGACCACCTAGGTTTGTGTAAGTACACTCTATGATGTTTGCACAATGATAAAATCACCTAAAAATGCATTTCTCAGAATGTGTCCCCATTGTTAAGCAATTTGTGACTGTATATGGAAATACGATTACTTATAGGAGATGATAAGCTTTCAGAACATATTATCCATAAGAGATTATAGGCTGAAAATAGAAATACATGACAAAATATTTATAGAAATTAGTGAAAGTGAAAAAATTGATAGATCTAGTATACGTTAACATTTCGAGCTTTAAGGTTAAAATATAGGAGTGATATTACTGTTGGGAAGGAAAAAGAAGGGAAGGGAATCAATATATTAAATCCTTAATATGTGCAGGTACTTTATATGTTTTATTTCATTCATCCTTAGAACAATCCTGTGAGGTAAATATTAATTTCCCCATTTTACTGATGAGGAAACTGTGACTTGAAGAAGCAACTCATTTAAGGTTACAGAATTTCTTTAGAAATAGCTTAGGTATAAATTAAATTCATTTCATTTTGATCAATATATATTGAGTGGAAACTGAGGTACAAGTCTGGAAGAAGACAGATCAGGACCCTGACCTTCATAAATAGACGAGATAATCTTTTGGCCTCTCTCGAAGAGCTCGCTTCCTTCTGCCATTGCATATCTCATTCTGTGTGTAATAATCTTTTTGGATTATCTGTCTCCCGCTCTGGGCTGTGAGTTCCCTGAGGGCAGTGGCAGAACCACATCCATCTTTGTATCCCTAGTGCTAAATGAATAAACAGACAATAATAGCTAAATCTAGTGTTCAAATGGAGGTCTAAAAACTGTGTCGTTCTCCTTAATCCATGGAATGAAAATAGGAGAATGTGCTGGGAGACCCTGCCTAATGAAATATGGCAATGATACGTTCTTTGATGCAAGATCTGTATAGCATCTGGGAAAGGATGAATCAGTTTTCACTGGGATTTTGGAAAGAGTTGGCTTTGGTAATTTATACAAATAACTTTCTCCTTATATTACGTATCATTTTTTAAAATCAAATAACAAGAAATAAAAATGACACATAGTGATATAAATGGCTATCCTCTCTAATTTCTTTTAAGTTGTTTTCCTTTAAATATGGTTCTCTTATTTAAAACAATGATTTAGCAGTGATGTAAAAGGCTAACTTCTCCAATCTTCTTTAAATAGTTTTTTTTTCCCCATAAATATATCTCAGTAATAAGCACAGTAAATTTAATGGATGGTTTATGTAATTTCCCTAGGAAGGTTTGAAATTTCTTTATCAAATTAATTTAGTAAGACTCAGCCTTTGACAGCTTTTTGAGAATGCTACGGCTATGGATAACATATAGGCAAGGCTGTTATACCACAGAGGGGCAAAATCACAGTGTTTCAAAGAAGAAAGTGGTTTAAATCAGGAGTTTTACGGTGAGCCATCCAGGTGAGGATAGCTCAGCTCCACACAGTTATCAAGGACCCAGGTTCCTTTTACTGTGTGGGTTCCTACATTGCCCTGGGACATCTGCGTTGTCAAGCTGAATCTCAGCTACACTAGAATGGGAAGGAGTGGGTGTCCAGGCCAAGTCATAAGTAGGTGAAGTGAGTTGCACACTGTATCTCTGCTTGTGTTATGTTGGTGATAACAGTTACAGGGTTACACTTAGCTTCAACGGTGCCCTGTGTTAATTGGGCAACTATTGCTTAAATTCTATTGGTGTAGAAGAACAGGAGAATGGATTTCACTAGGTGATTAGTAATCTCCACTACTAATGGTAATACTGGAACCGAAAAGACAAAAAAGTAAATTTTGGAGGTGGGTTCTAGAAAATCTTTGGTATCGGTTATCAATAAATGACAATGTGGCTAAACTGCTTTCAGGAAACTGAAATTTTATGCATTTTGATTGTGAAAAGAGTTTGTTTTGGTTAGTCCTAAAAATTCTCTGTTTCAATTTAGGAACAGAGTTAACTATTCCTAAAAAGTTAACTCTTTAGCTGACACAACATAATTCCCATCTCTTGTTTGTTAGTTAGTTTGTTTGTTTGTTTTAACAAATTAGTCAGAGATATATTTCTTGCCTATTGCCCTGTGTCTGGTCAGTTGGTAGTGGATTCCAAAGTACAACACAAGGAGCTTTGCTTTTTGCTAAGTGCTAAAATTATGGCAGACACAAACAACTTAGCCATGCAGGCTGGGTATGTTTACTTAATAGGAATTTATCAAGTGTTGCTCATTGAGAATGAACCTTTTGATACCAGCTATTATCAAACATTCTTGCCTGGTCATTTTATGTTCTTCAGGCATTGTGTTAAATCTTCTTAAATGAGAATTGATGAAATAGAGCTTTTGGGGGCCTCCCAGTGCATCTAAAGTGGTATTTATGTTGTGTTTTAAGTTGGTTATTATCATTATTGAAAATATTAGCTTGTAGTTGGAATAATCTGAAAAGTTAACTATTTAGCTAACCTGGCAATTCTACCCAAATAGAACATTTTATTCCTTTTAGCCCCTCCTCATTCCCTTCCCCTCTCCCCTACATCTCCTTCCACCCCCGCTACAGAGGCAAATTTATTTCCTAATCAATCTCACTATGTGGCATGATGTGGGTTGGGGTGTTTAGAATGCATATAGGCCTCTAATAAGACCACCTCAGATTTATTGCTCCATAGATAAAATACCTCAGTTGACTCTAGTCAACTTGAAACTTTAGAAACTTCATGGAGCCTCATGGGCCACCGGACAATTGCAGTAGTTCTTTTTATTTTAACCTGATCTAACAGTCTGAGCTGACAACATTGGAGATGCAAACTGCAGGCTGGGAGGAAATATTAGCAATACAGATATCCCACAGAGGACTTCTATCCAGAATATATAAACAATTTTATAACTTAATAATAGGAAGCTAAACAATCCAATAAAAATGGAGAAATACTTTATAGACACCTTGCAAAGAAGACATTTGTATGCCAACAAACACAAGAAAGATTCTAGACATCATTAGTCAGCATATAACTACAAATTAAAGTCACAGTAAAATTTCATTTGCATGCTTATTAGAATGGCTAATATTAAAAAAACTATTAATACCAAGTATTAGGGAAGACGTGGAGTACATATACATTGTTATTGGGAGTGTAAATAGTACCCCCTTCTTTGGAAAACATTTTGGTAGTTTCTTATAATTTTAAAGATATGACCCAGCACTTCTCTTTCTAGGTATTTACTGAAGAGAAAAAAAATGTTCAAACAAAGACTTGTACACACGATATTTGTAGCGGTTTACATGTATTAGCCCTAAACTGGAGACAATCCAAATGTCCATCAACAGGTGAATGCATAAAGAAACTGTGGTATATCCATTTATGGAATACTATTCTTTTATAAAAGGGAATAAACTACTGATACATGCAACCACATGGGTGACTCACAAAAGCCTTAGGAGGAAAGAAGTTTTATCCCCAGTAATTACGCATTGTATGATTTATATAAAATTCTAAAAAGGAAAATCTCATCGACAGTGGCAGAAAGCAGGCAAATGGTTATCTAGGTCTGGATTCAGGAGGCTTGACTGCAAATGGGCACAAGGAAACTTTTTGGGGTGATGGAAATATTTGTTTTAATTATTGTGGTAGTTACAAACGTGTATATATATATAATTTGTCAAAGCTCACCAATATCAGAAAATGCCCTTACTGTTAGAATATTTAGCTACTTTTTCCTTTCTAGCATCTGGGGATTTCCCTTTCTTTCCTGTGAACTTAAAAAAAACAACAACCCAAAAGCCAACCCAAAGATGATTATATTTTGTGTGGCATTTCCAGGCACTCGTTGCTGGGAAGAGTTTAAAGATTATTTTAGTCCATTATTTTTTGAATTGAAGTTCCATGAGGATTATGAAGCATGCAAGTAATGTAAATCTCTCCTCTCTTTACAACTTTTCAGTAATTTTTTTATTACTGTTGTTTCAGGGTGCTGAGCCCTGTTTTAATGGTGCAAGTGAAGCCAAAATTTTCTTTAAGGATAGGTACATGTGGACCACAGTCTGGTATCTGGAGAACTAAATGCTCAAGCCATATATCACTCGGGATTCCCAATAGAAGTGCCATTCTAGAACTTTACATCTAAATGGTTTGAAAACCATATACTTTCATGAGGGTCCACTCATTTCCTAAAAGTATCCTTTGAGGACTAATTCATAAATTGACTCTCCTGCTCCTTATTTGGCTTCACCATAACCCACCCCCACTCTTTGCTCTATAGAAGACTAGCAGTTCTCTTGCATTTTTCCCTGCATTTCTTTGAAGAAGCCATTCTCTCCCACCTCCTCATGTTTGCCCTTACTTCAGTTTAGAATACTTATTCCTTTCTAAACATTCGATAAGCTTATGCTCATCTTTAAAATTTCCACTTTTCTTAGGAGTTTTGCTAGGTAACCACAGGTGAAATTAGTTGCCTTTTTTTTTGTGTGTATACTATAGCATCTTGTATATAGTTCCAGTAGATATCTTAACCCATATTAGTAGTTTATTTAGATATCTGTTTTCTTACAACACTATAGATGCATGGAGGATAGGAACACAATCCCTCTTTGTTTCTCTATTGCTTAACACATATCTTGGCACAGAGGTAGCTCTTAATAAATAAATCCATATTACTGAATAATAAAATTCATTTTAGAGTTTAGGATGAAGCAAAGGGCTGAATTTTTGAAATCAACTGGTATATTTACTTCTAATAATAATTAAAAGTATGTAACCTATTTCCCTATTCCTGTGTTAGAAACTCAGAGCAAAATTTCTGATGAACAACTGTATAGCTTTTGGTATTCTCTCATTTACTTATATCTGTCCTCAGTCCTATTTTAATCATCTTTGATTTTATTCTGCCTGTGTTTTCACTGCAAGCAATCCCAAATTATTTTTTTTAAGATCTAAAGACCTAAATAAAAATTGAAGAACTCACGAGTCTGGATTCAAGGAGATGTCTGTAGGAGACTCTTGGGAGCAGAATGGAAGGGAGCCACAGCCTTAACGTTTCTGGAGGAGGCAAGAGCATTCATTTTCATCCTTAGTGACCAAGAAAAACATCCTGAACAATATAAGTTCTTAACTGGGATCAGTTTCAGAAAAAGTATGAAGATTCTTTGATCTGTTGGGTGTCCTAGTACACTGTACAGTTAAATTTAGATAATGTGATAATGTGATTTACATATTTACATATTTTCCAGGAATGCCTAATAAATTTAACAGTAGCAATTTTCAAACATCACAGTTTTTTAAAGGTGTAAGACAGTTTTACATTTGAAATAAAATTGACTTTCTAAATGCCAAGGGGAAGCAAGAAACGAGTATATTAGAAACTGAAATAAAGTCAACCCTCAGAAACTTACACCATCATCTGTAGGCCCCGTGAAGCGTCAACTGCTTGACTCTTCGCTTATCTCCTGATCTAGAGGAAGATGTGTGGCTCAGAGGAGTCAGAGGAAGAAGGGTTTTCATTTTTCTAGTCTGAGGTATTAATTCAATTATAGTATAATTCAAGTATTTCAATGTCTAGGCCTGAGATCAAAATGCATCCTGAGTTCCCCCAAACCAAACTGTGTCACCTGATCAAATGATTTATTTTGCTCTTATATAAAATTTTCTCTTTGTCCCACCTGTTCCTAAAAAAAGAAAAACACACTGATATTGCTTAAATAATGCACAAGAATGTTACACAAATCTGAACTGGATAGAAATTAAGAGCAAGGAGGCCAGAAAGGAGGTATGCTAGGGTAAAAAAGAAGCTACTTGTTTATATTATAGAGCTGCCTAGAGCTTTGATAGACATTACCTGTATGGCAATATGTATACCCCTACTTTTAGAGGCTATCATGATTTCCACTCCCTGGGACAGACTGGAGATCTTCATGTGATTAAATTGCCTTCTTATGCCTTATATCCCAGGCCAGAGGATGACAAACTATAGCTCATGGGCCAAATTTTATATTTTCATATGGTCCACAAATTAAGAATGGCTTTTATAATTTTAAATGGTTGATCAAAAAATTAAAAGAAGAATATTATTTTGTGACACACAAAAAATTATGTGAAATTCCAATTTCAGTATCTAGAAATAAAACTTTATTGGAACACTTTTTAACAGTTACTTTTATGCTGCCATGACAGAGTCAAATAACTGGGACAGAGATAGTGTGGACCACCAGGGCTAAGATATTTACAGAAAATATTTGCTATATTTCCGGGACTCGTGTTTCTCTCTGCTCTTGTACTCCCTTGTTCGCGTGGACTGTTTTTAATTGTTTCGGGATATCCTGAATATATAGGACTATCCTTTCATTGCTTCCACTGGAATAAAAAATCATCCTCATCAAATCTTTATATACTTTAGGAGGTCTTTACTGAGTTTTGAGGGAGAGACATAAGAAGGGATCACAGAACATACTGTATGTTTTACCATTTTGCTTGCTATAGCCCTTTTATCCTTTTTCTTCTCTCTTTTTTCCTCTCATCTGGCATAATCGAGAATTTTTTCCAGGTCTCTTCCATGCACTCTCAGGTTCCCTGAGGGTCTCCGTGTCTACCCTCCGCAGGCTTATTGAAGCATCGTTTCCAGACAAAGCGAGTGCTGTCCTTGAAGAAGAATTCTGGTGAACACAATTTTCTCCACTCCATTACTGTGGGAGAACAATAGTTCTCTAGAGATTTAGCTGAGGTTCAGAGCCTTCTCTAGGTGCTAATGACTTCGCTTTCCAATATTCTTAAACTGGATCACAGTTGGTACGTGAAGCCTCTTCACACTGCACTTTATCCATGCATTCTTTCAGACATCAGAGCTCTGGATGGTCTTTCAGCTTTAATCCTCTTGACTATATCAGTGAAAGAGGAGATCAGAGGCTATTCTTTCAGATGTTTTCAGCTACTTAAACCGTAATTATAGCAGCCTGATTTTTATTGTACAATGCTTAGCAATTCAGTTTTTAATCAAAACATCACACGCCTTTAGTTAGAATGATGTGTCAGTAATCTATTGTTATATGGAGAGATGGCCTAGTGAGTAGCTGGGATTATTAAAACCTATAGCAGTGTCAGAAATTCTGACCGGAGTCCTGATTGAGCATGATTAGAGGATATTTATCAAACTCTTCTGAAGGCTACTCTTTGTTTTCCTGGACATGGTTTTGGAGGAGAGAATTCTTCTTGAGAGCATAATTACAGATAGTGAAATATCTATATGAAATACATAACATTTTTTTCTTTCTTTCAGCATGTAGAAAGAGAACCATAGTAAAAATATTTGCAGATCACCATATATTTCTGGTCAAGATAGAGTTGTAAATTTTGTTCCAAAGATGTTGAAATGACAGATTAAATATAAAAGACATAGGCTCAAAATCTAGAGGAACATCACTATGGGCAGAAAATCAAAGATTTAATTGAAGTTTGATGTGTAGATTTCCTGTACTTTGGCTGAATATACATATAGGGCCTGTATGGTGCTTACTGTTTAATGTCCCTTTCTCTGTGAATGAGACAGAAAGAGGCTATTGTGGTCCTATGATTAATAGGAATCTGTGAGCCCAAGGAGCTGGGATTCAGCTTCACCAACTGCAATTGAACAAGCCTTGCATCGGCCTAGTGACTGGACTGGATTTGCTATATTTCCCCAAAGCATTCTGGGGTAAAGACTTTGAATCATCAATATAAGTCCACTTGGAATGGAATGGAGTGGAGAGATTGAGAGTGCAAAAGTTCTCACTCAAAAAAGACCCTGAGTCTTAAAATTCTACTACGAATGAAGAAATTTTAACCTAAGAATGAATAAACCAACAATTAGATGAAAAAAATTAGTCTAGATTAAAAAAAAATTAGCACAATAAATCCCAGAGCCATAAAACAGTGGACAATTTTGACTCTACAAAGATAAAATAAGATTTACATTGCAAAAGTCACAGAACAGGTGGCAGCAGTTAGGATTTGATTGCTAAAGAAGACTCATGAGACCCAACATGACAATGCTTTCAAGTCTACAGTTTATTGTAGGAAAATGATATAGCAACAACGTTACAATAAGGTTACCCATCACAGCTAAGGGCAGCGAGGGTTCTGGAGAAGCCAGGTGCAAACTCCAACTGTAATAAAAGGTCAATTTCCCTAGCAGAAAAATTTTTAAGGGTTATGAAGAGACACCGTGCAGAAACGAAATACTTCTTAAACATATAAAAAAATAAGCTCATGAAAAATGTTCGCTCTTATTCATAGTAAGGTAAATGCATATTGAAACTACTGAAACTCCATTTTTTACTTATAATATTGGCAAAGGTCAGAACGTTTGATTATACATTCTGTTGGAAAGCCTATCAGCCAACCACTCTCCTCACAGTTGGGCAGTGAGTCCTTTCTTGAAAGGGTATTTGAGCATTACATGTCATCATCTACTACAGCAGATCATGCTATTATTTACAGGGAAGTTAAATGAATACATGAATAATCTGGAACTGGGATTGGAAAACTTTCAGCCTTGTGAAGAACCAAATATTAAATATTTTAAGCTTTGCCAGCCGCGTGGCCTCTGTTGCAACTATTCAACTCCACTGTTGTAGTGTAAAATCAGCCACAGGACAATATATGGACAATAAACAAATGGGTGTACCTGTGTTCCAGTAAAAACTATTTATGGACATGTGGTGGGCTGGATTTGACATGTAGGCTATAGTTTGCTTATACTGAAAGGTATAAGTAATAATTTTATTTGAGAAATTCTAGTACATGGAAGTTTAGGGGAAGGAGAACTTGCATCCAGCTAGCAATCATCTAAGAGAATTTTATGGGGGTGATGATGCTTAATCTGGAACCTTAATATTGGGTGGAATATCAACTTTGGGAGTATGGTAAGAGAAAAGGTGAAGGCAAGGCACGAAGGATACTCTTGGGAGGGGAAATAGGTAAGCAGAAGCACAGTAGAGTTGGTTAGCAAGTGAATGTGTAGTGGAATCTCAGTTTGGTTTAAGAATAGTATACATTATGTGGTGTAATAGAAACGCAGGTGAGAAGGAAGGTTTGGCCAAAACCAAGAAAGGTAAAGTAGAATAAACTTATTTTATACTCAACTTGGGTGGGTTGATGGTGGGCCACTGAGTCGGAGAGTGGCATGGTAGTCATGCCTTAGGAACATTCGCCTGTTCCTAAGCTGTTCTGTTAGACTGCAATTTAAATAGTTAGGGGATGCTTTTCAGAAAAACAACAACAACAACAACAATATTATAAATTTGACATTAGATACAGGATCTTGGATGGGGCATATGTAAGTGGTAGGCCCTGAAATCTAAGTTTCACTAGCCTCCTGGCAAATCCACCTCTGTGGGTGGTATTATATGGAGTGGCTACAACAGTGTCTTGGCAAGAGATAGCAAGGACTTCATGTAAAATAGCAGAGGAAATTAGAAAGAAGGAGCAAACATCCAACTCTGTAGAGGGAAGAGTGCAAGGCTTGGCAACTGGGAAACTAAAAATAAACAAATTTACATTGTGAGCTGGAGGCAAAGAAGAGCAGACAAAGAGGAATCTAAGATTTACAATTTAAAAGTGGCAAGAAGAATGTAATGATACAAACAGAAAAAGATAACAAGAGGAAGTTCAGGTTTTCAAAGGAAGAGGATGCAATCAATTTTACAGAGTGAGTTTGAGATTCTCCACGTGAAAGTACCCAGCAAGTCATTGAAAACGTGTAATTAGAGAATGGAGAAAAAAGTCTGAATTCAGGGATCACCTACATTGAGTGTTGTGTAAGAATCAAATTACCAAGGGAGAGGATGCAAAGAGACCAGAAATATTTGGATAGAGTTGACTCCTCATTTGGTAACAATTAAATGGGAAAATGTTGCCTATAGAAACTGATATGCTATTTGAATGTTCTTATTTGCTTTTGGGCAGTCAAAATTTTCCAACTATCTCTTAACTTTAGGAGATTATTTGGAATGAAACTATTTTTTATGCTACCTTATTATCCATTAGAAGTTATAAGTATCTCCCTGAAATTTAACATTTAAATAAATTATTTATATTCATTCAGACGTTAATCATTTATCTTTTAGGATGACATTTACTGTGTTTTTTAGTTTCCTTTTATGTAGCTACAAAAATTTAGATATAACTCCCCTCCCCCAACCTCCTGACAGATAACCTTTAAATCTATGTTACTTCCCTAGTATTCACAATTTTTCTACCTCAGAAGGGGTCAGACCTCTAGAATTTAAAGGAAAAAAAGAACTCTTGAGAGGCATGTAATTATAAGTAATGGTTATGCTGTTTACTGTAATTACTGTTCCATTTTAGAGCTTCCGTCTGCCCCTTGATGATTCCTTCTGACACTAGCAGGATCTAAGAAGTTTCGTACGAGCTTCTGGAAAAAATAAATATACTTCTTGAAAGTGTTTGTTTAATTATCTGGTCTCAAATGGCTGCTACAAGAAACCAGAATATCCAGGATGTTGATATCTATCCAATTAATCATCTTTACTTCTTTAAGAAACCTAGTTACAACACCATCTTGTTTTTTTCCTATTATTGTATCTCTCTATTGCCTTATTTTTTTTTCATTAGTTCTCCTAGTAATTATTTTCACTGAGTGTTTGAGAAGCATATTCCCTTTAAACACGAGAAAAATACCTTCACCGGAGAGTTTATTAGAAAAAAATGCTACAAAAATGTTTCCTTCCTAGTTCATTATCAGATTCACCTGGGAGACTAAAAATATACAGATTTACATTATCTGCAACCATCAACATCAATGTCAACCATCAATATCTTTTCTTGGGTTGGTATGTAATACTTTTCCTTCTTTCTATCCCTATGTTTTACTGATATTTCATCTACTTACATGGCTCAAATATTTTCTATATTTGACGATCTCCAAATTTATGTTTCCAATTCAGGTCTTTACCTGAATTCAGCTTCATGCTTGCCTTTTCCACTTGGATGATTCACATATATCTCAAATGTAACATGTCTTGAACTTTTGATTCTGTACCCTACCCAATCTATTTTTCACATCTTTTCCTTATCAGGAATAGCCACTGTATGCACAAATTTGTAGAAACCACCCTTGATTCTTCTTTTTCCCACACTCCATCTCTGCTCTACACCAATCATTAGCAATTCCTGTAGATTCTTTCTATAATCTAGCTGAACCTGTCCATTTCCATTGCTATCTGCATCATCCAATCTTTGACGTTCTCTCATGCGGACTGATGCAGCAGTCTCTTAATTGAACTCCCTGCTTCATTTTTGCCTCTCCCATCCAGTGGTCAGTGGGTCTTGGTTGTATATTGGTTTACTGAAAACATACACACAAACTATTGATACTTGGGTATCACCCCCAGAGATTCTGAATTTTTTTGGTCTGGGGTGTGGCCTGGGTATGAAAGATTTAGATCATTTCCCCAAGTGATTTTAATGAGCAACCAAAGTTGAGGACCACTGCTCTATTCTATATATGCAGTACAAAGAGTCAAATCCTCAATATCTAAATCAGTCTGCTTAAAACCCCTCAATGTCCTCCCTTTGACTTCAAGCACTCGTATTTACATCTTTACCCTACGCTGATGCACCACTGCATCTCCCATCTCTTCATCTGCCTTATTCTGCCTTGTTGCTTCTGGGTTCAGCTTTCTCCATTTCCATGTACAGCAGTCCATGCAATGTATCTTGGAAGTGGCTAGGTACATGTTATTTCTGGGTTATTTTTCTGCAAAGCAATCCCATTCCATCCTTTAATCATAATTTGGATTGGGAGGACTCCATTCTTCTATTCTATCCCTACTCCCACTTGTGGTTAGGAATTTGAGCCAGGATTTGCTTTTAAAAATACTCATTTAGTCTCCAGTTCAGGACTAATCATCCTTTCTGATAGTTTTTGGCTGGAAATATCAGAAATTGTGAACTGCAAGACTTGTCAACCTGCTGCCATCTTCCCTGGTGACATTTCAATAGGAGAGAAAGTGACCGATGTGTTAAGAAAAAAGAAACCTTGAGATACAAGTGCTCCATTTATATGATCTCATTTAATCCTTACAATAACCCATTAGATTATCTATTGTTATCCCTATTTTGCTGATGAGAAATGTGAACTCCAGAGAAATTAATATACTTACACATAACTATTCCAGTTAGAATTCTATTTTAGATGCAAGAAATATTAGCTTATAAAAATCAGTTTCTGAAGTATCTTTACAATATTAATTTTTTTCACCCAAGAATAAGTTTGTTATGAATGTTCCACATTGATATGCAAAAACCAGGTTTTAAGAATGTGCATAATTATTCACTAACACCGTTGAACAAACAGGACACATGTTTGTATAAAAGATTATTGATGGTGGTTGTTGGCAGATTTATTAAATGGCTCTGAATGCTGTTGACGCTAATTATGTTAGGACAATGCTTCTCGAAATTTAATGTGAAAAGGAATCACTTGGAATCTTGTTTAAGTGGAGCCATTGATTTGGTAGAACTGGGATGGAGCCTGAAATTCTCCATTTTAACAAGTTCCAAAGTGATGCTAGTGCTGCTGGTCCCTGCACTATTCTTTGAGAAACAAAGAATTAGAATATCAGTGATGTAAGATCTATTTATTGTACTAATATCCCAGTAGCCTTTTGAAAGACTGTAGCCTAAATTGTAATCATACCCAATTGAATACCACACAAAATTCATTGACCTTTCAAAGAAAAAATCTACATCAGGGTTGGGGCTCATGTGATTACTTTAAGAGTTAGATACCTACTGTGCTGTCAATCTGGGGACAGATTGGGGAAAACTTTTATAACTCTTTTGGAATTCTGGGTGATAAATAAGTTCTTAAAGAATAGTAAGTTGAAGCACTGGTGATAGGGAGGTTCCAGGAAGAACACAAATGTTGGAAGTGAAGAATCTGTAGAAATATTGCTACTAAGAAGTAAGGTTTTCCTAAATGTCAAACACACAATACACAAAACATCAGAAATAAATGACTCTTGCTATTCAAGCATAGAATCATTGTTGGTAATAGAAATCTTTACTTACATTTTTAAACACTAAGTTTTTCTTTTTTAAACACAGAAAGAATTTTATCTCTCTCCCTATTTTTCAAGCTGGTTTCTTTAAAAAATAACAATTCATTTTATCAGTCATAAATAAACTAACTTCAGGGCTGAGAACAGTGTGCATTTCTGAAAAGTTGAATACCCTGGAGTCCCTCTGCTAAATATGTCATGAGAAAAAATATTCAGTGCGACTAGGTACATAACAAAATTAAATTTAATGTTTCATGAGAATTTACAAAACTGAAGTTTTAAAATAGTTTTTTACTGGGAAAGGCTATATTCTTAAAAACAGCAACATTCTCCTTGTAACTAGGCCCAAAGGATAGTGATTTTTTTTGTTTGTTTTTGGGGCAGCATTATCGGTATGAGGCCTTGGGGTTAAGAAAATAGAAGGTGGTACAAAGTAATGATTTCATTGACTTTCATGAAATGTGAAGATAAATTTTCATATGAATAGGACTGATGGCAGTTTTGAAGATTATAGTGAACATGTAAGCAAATGGGATTTATTTAATTTGAGCTGAGAGAAGTAGCTAGCTGGGCAATCCTGAATTATTTCCAAAGAGCCTAAAGGACGTTCTTTGGTGATTAGGCAATAGAGGCTTATTATAATATTGTGGCTTCTTAATTTTGGCTGGTATTATAGAATTTAATGAGACAACACTGTTTATCTGAAGCCAAATTATCTTATTGGGTTTATATGCCTTTGTTTAAAAATGAGATAAATTATTCATTGTAATGTGAGGGAATACATCTCTCAAAATATTGAATTGATGTGGACTTGGAATAATGAAAAGACTCTTTTGAAAGTTGAAAAGTTTGGAGGCTATTATTAAAAATCAAGTATAGTTGTCTAACTAATGTACTGCATACTTGAAACTAATTTAAATAAATAAATTTATTTAAAAAAATCAAGTATATTAGTTCTTGGGAGATACCTCTTGGACCAATAAACTTATTTGTGGTCAGTCAGCAAGTATTTAATGAACACCTCCATGTGCCAGACACTGGGCTTGACATTTTGGGGACATAGTAATGAAAAAGTCATGGTCATTTTCCTTATGAAACTTCTAGAAGGAAAGGGAAACATTAGAGAAAGAAATAACTAGTCACACAAAGTGTTTTTTAATATAAGTTATTCTAGAGGGTTTTAATGCTAAAAAATGTTAATGCACAGTATTTACTTATTCATATATAATTTAAAATATAAGGTTCTGAAGAGATACCAACAAATAATTATCCATGACTGATACAGGCAGTGAATGACCCTTGGTGCCTGTATGATACACACCTTTTGGGTTGGTTCTTACCCTAGACCTAGATCCCTGTAGTTTTCTCCTTGAGATGTATTTCTTGTAAGTGGACCTCATAAAAGAGTTGGTGCCTCAGGCAATTGGGGAATTGAATTATTCACCAAAAGAGCATTTGTTGTGTTTAAGTTTTAAATTCTTGACCCAGTTAGTTTCCATTTTTGGGTTTAGAGTTCAAGCTCATGCACTTCTGCAATGAACAGTTGCTTAGTACTTGCATTTGATACCTTGTTTTATGAATCCTATTTTGATTTACTCTTCTCATCATTTGTTCATCTTGATTGTCATAGAGAGTCATAAATAACTTCTATCTGTTTATTCTAGATACCTTTTCTTCTACCTTTTTTCAAACTACTCAGCCATTTTTGCATTTCTTTATATGCTTGAATATCGATTATGTAATAAACTTTCAGAAACACAAATATTATTTAAGCAAACTAATGCTCAGAACAAGTCACATCTACTAAATTCTTTGATATGTAGTATTTTAATTTCAGAATTGGTGAGTCATGTTTGATGTTATATATTGTAAAACTTCAAGTATAATTGAAAGAGTTCTAATAATTTTTTTTATTAAAGTAGTTGACATACAATATTATATTATTTCAGGTGTATAACATAGTGATTCAACATTAATATACCATATAATGAGATTAGAGATTATTTTCTTCAGTAATAGAAATCTAGATAGAGCTATGAACACTAGAGTTTTTGAGAACATCAAGACAACAGGTAAGCATTGTGCTCTTTCCATGATAACACACAAAAAAGTGAATATTTCCATAGCATTTACCATAGTACTAAAGTTAAATCAAATTTATTTTGTTGAATTTTATGTCTGATTCCTAAAATGTTCAGAGATTTCCTATAAAGTAGAAAATTTTACTGTAATAATTCAAGGACTGACTTGTAGGCCAAAGTTGAATGTTATGGGAAAGTTCATTTGTTAGAATGTTTGTGGTAGAAAAACTTGTGTTTGTTCATTTTAATTTGTAAGTTATATTTGCCATAACAGGTTAGTTTTAAGCATTAACTTTGTGATAATTAACTCTTTGATCTTATTTACTACATTTAAATGAGTTCAACTATTTAAAAAGGCAATGAGGATTTTTCTCTACATAAAAGAAAAAAATCTCTACTTTTAACACTTATTTTACAAGTAAATAAGTGACAGTGTAATTTAACTTTTTAAAAAAATCTTTTAGACAAAGCAACCCTTGGTTGACCTTACAGATTGTAAGGACCTTGACAGTTTACAATTCCTGATTTTTATATTCTTTACACCTACAGCACCTGGTCTTCTTAGGTGGTCTCCCATCCAAGCACTGACCAGGCCTGACCCTGCTTAGCTTCTGAGATCAGACGGCATTGGGCTTGTTCAGGATGGCATGGCCATAGAGAACAGTATAATTTAAAAACATACATAGAGTCTTGATTTTCTGAGAACCTGTCAACATTTACAAATTAAGGTGAGGTTTTCCTGTGATTATTAAATGCTCGGGCATACTTTTGCCAAATGTAAATATATAAATATTACCTTTAGTTGCTTAGAATTTTTTACATATTAGTGTACACGAACACACAGAAAATAAGTGTGACTGATGTTATAGACAAAAATTAGAACATACGAAACGATTGTATCACTTGGGACTTAATCTAGTCTGAGTACATCAAAATAAATTGTTTTCTTAGTGAGTAGGATGCTAAGGCACTAAAACACAAGTTAACATTTAATTGGGAAACTGGATGTTGAAAATAGGCTGAGGCAGGAAGCCAGGATGGGAGCACCTGGGTTGTGAAAATGAAAAAGCATAATGGGGAACATTTTGAGGTTAAATTGGCTTCTTCACAGCCAAGCACATGCTGCGGTCTTTACTTGGAACATTCTTCTTCCTCCTGCTACTCCCTACATTTTCCTCTTCCTTTTATGGATGACTTTTTCTTTTTATCCTTTGATCTCAGGTCTAATGTCTTCTTATCAGAGCTGTTCTTACTTTAAAGTCACCTGTCTCCCCCAAGCAACTCTCAGAACCTTGTTTGTTTTTGTCATAGCACTTATCACAATTTTCAATCATTTATTTGTTTGCTTGTCTGTCTCCCTTCCACATTGCCCACCTCTATTCCATTTCTAGTCTTTAAACTCTGTGAGGAACCATTGTCTGTTCCTAAAGTTCCTGGCACACAGTAGATACTCTGTGGAGATCTGGTCTTCCTTATTGCTTTCAGGTAGCAATACAGGTAAATCATCCCTGATACATAAGTATCAAGCAGACTTCAAAACATTTTTATATAAGATGGTCTGCAGATCCTTTTCTATCTTTTCACCCACATACTGCCCATTTCAGGTGTTTCTATCAATCTAACATAGAATATATATATATATATATATATATATATATATATATGTATGTATGTATGTATGTGTATGTATATGTATATGTATATGTATATATGTATGTATGTATGTATGTATGTATGTATGTATGTATGTATTCCACCCCCCCTCCCGGGGGTAGGAACATATTTACTACTAAAAGAACTTTCATAAGTCACTGGAATTGTGCTTCATAGTTTCAAACAGAATTCTCTTTCTTTCCCTAGTGATGACATAATGACTAAAAGGCAAGTCACTTTCTATCTCTAGAGTTTTATAAAAGCATGCTGCAACTCTAATCTATCGCTCTATACTGAGCCTTGTTTAGCCTAGGGCAACCTGCTGGCTGCTTTCATTGTCAGTTCAGTGTCCCTTGAAGACTTATAATTCTATAATTAATTTCTAATTTATCATTAGGATGTGTGTTTATTTTTCAGAAATCATTCACTGAGTGTAGATGAGTAGGGACCTTTGCACAGGGGGTCACTCTTGGGACATAAAGATTGAAGGTGATATCATCCTTGTATTCGAGTTGATTAAAAACTAGCTAGGAAAACCACGTATTCATATATGGAAAAATGAAAGACAATTACAATTTATTTGAAACAGTAAAAGTTTAGAAACAATTGCAAATGTGTAATAATCGGGAAAATAGTTGAGTAAACTATGATATACCTACGTGTTGAAATTAAACTTTAACTTATTAATAACAATAACATAATGTGTAATTATATTATAAAGTTAGGTATGGGATAAAGTCAGGATTCAAAACATCAGAAATTTAAATTGTAGACCTCTTTTTCATGCTTTATTTTTCTCTGTAGCAATGAATGCCATCTAATATCCTATATAATATGCTTATTTATTTATTATATGTTTCTTTCCATTAGAAGATAAGCACCACGGTGGCAAAGATTTTTTATTGTATCTAGAACAGTGCCTGATACATGGATGGTGGGTACTCAGTAAATATTAAATGAATAAATGTATGTTTAGAATATAGAAGAGAATAATGAAATAGTAGAAAAGATCTATCAGTGATGATTGTCTTTGGATGTGGCTTTTTCGGAGATGTTAAGTTTCAATTTATGTTTTCTTGTAAAGTTTTGTATAATAAATATGCATTACTTTTGTAATGAGACACATGGTCTCTCTCTCCGCATATACATATATATATATACATACACATATATACATATATACATATATATACATACACACACACACATATATAGACTGTATAGGAACGCAGCAAAAATGTAGCTTTCTTTGAATGACAGACATTTTAGTAAATTTTAAAAAATTGTATATTTTATTAATAGAATGAAATAAAAAGTTTATGAGTTTTTAATTCTTTAAAAACAGGATAAGATCTTTCATTTGTGGTTGTAGTGGTTTGAATCAGAATATAGAGAACACACAAAAAATGAAACTTCCCTTCACGTTACTTATACTGAACGTGAACATTCACCAAAGAAAAAAAGGAAAGAAAATTAGACAATTACGTAGCTTAAACTATATTTTGTTTGTTAGAGATAATGTGTACATTGCAGTTTATACACTAAAGATGCCTAAATAATTTAGGCAGAAGGAGAAACAGAACACATTAGATTTCTTTGCAATTCAACAATTTGTGCTTTACTCTTACTTTGACACTTAGATACATAAAGCCTTTGAAACACCAAATGTGTTTAAAAGGTTTGAAATAAATCCTTGGAAGTTCAAATTTTAAGATAGAATGCCTTATCTAGCAAATGGTGATAAAAAAAAAAAAAAGACTTCCCCTGATAATAAAACAGAAAACCACAGGGGAAGGAGTGTCACAACATGAAGCAAGAAGCCTTTTAATCAAGCTATTAAGATGTGTAATTAATACAAATTCTGGTTAAAATTTCATGAAGAATGTTGTTCTCCATCGGGATCATTTCAAATCTGATGAATTCAGCTGTGTGCTTTTCATATCAATTTAAGTTAAAAAAATAATGTTTGGACATTGTGGTCATTAACCTGGTAGTTGCTCTAACAAGTGCTTTCATTGCAAAGCGGGGAAACTTTAAGTTTTTTGGTTAGGTGACTGGCAAACAGCATTATATCTCTTGCCTCTTCAGCAATAATCTTTTTAGATCTCTTAGGTAGACATAAATATTTTGATAAGATTGCTTTAGTAATCCATGAGCTAAGAAGAACTTTAGAAGTCACACAGGAGTTGCCTTCTGGGTAATATAGTTGTTACTATGCATCTTAAGAATAAAATACAGAACACATGTGTAATGGGTGCTGGAATGTAGTTTGGTATTGATATGCAAGGAAGGGAATTTCATTTACAGATAACCAGTGAGAAATTATAGGCAGGAACCCTTCTTTTTCTAAGGATAACTTTAAAATAGTTGAATGTGAAAAACCTAATATTCTGCAAACATTGTCCTGATTCATGCACTTTTTTCCACAGAAAATTTAAATAAAAATAGCACATTGTTGACATTTGCATAGTGTGCTTCAGGAAGAATTGTGGGGCTTAGGGACATGTGTGGGAGGGAGACTTGTATCATTTGCATTTGAGTCTTAGTAAATTATTTTCTATTCAAAAATTAAATGAAAACAACAACAAAAGAGTTGTATGTATGTTGCCTCTTCTTTCTCACTTTCAATTTATTCCTCGATACACTGAAGCAGACTTCCCTAGCATGCCGTTAAAAAACTTAAGTACTTACAAATTCCTTTTTTGCCACTTGCAATGGTCACTTTCCAGGTCTCATTTTACCAATCTTCTGGGTAGCATTTGACCCCGTTTGCTGCTTTTGCTCTTGAAATATTCTCTTGGGTTCTAGGGCAGTGCTCTCTCACAGATTCCTTTGACCTCTTCTCACTCTTTGATGTAAATGTTACAATCCCCTGGTATTGGTCTCATGTCCATCTCTCTACTTATATCTTTCTCCTAGGTGAACACATCTATTTTCATTGTTTAAATATCATCTGTACACAGATAGTCTTGCTTTCGCAACACAAACTTGGTTTTTCTCCTAGTATTTCCTGTCATTAAATTTCCCCATCTCTTCGTTACTTGAACCAGAACCTGAGGAGTCATCACTTTTCTCAGCTACCCTCTCAGTAACATCTTTTCCAAGAACAAGTTCTGTTGTTTCTACTTCCAAAATATATCTCAAAGTATCATCCACTTTTCCCATCTCCACTGCCACCAGGCTAGCAACTCTTCCCTCAACTATTGTAGTACTTTCCCCATAGCCTTTCCTACTTCTGTTATTGCTACATCATACTCTTAATATCTATTTCCCATACAGCAGCCAGAGTACTTTTTCTTTCATAAACTTAGATCAGAGAATGTCATACCTCTGTGCAATGGCTCCTGCTGCACTTAGCAGTAGACCTTAGCAAGACCTATAGTGTGTTGTGTGACTCTCCAAATTCATTTCCTATATTCTTCCTCCTAGTTGGCCACACTGGCCATCTCTAAGTTCCTGGGATATGCAATCTCTTTCCTACCTCAGGATGTTAGTACATTCCTATGGGAAGCTCTTTCCTTGCCTTTCTCGTGTCCGATTATCCAACACACCTTAGTTCAAATCTCTCTTCCCCAGAGAGGCCTTTCCTGGCCAACCCACATAGAAATGGCCTTCCCCAGGTATATGCTATCATAGCACTTATGACATTATGCATAAGCACTTTGCCTTTGAGTTCTTTAGAGGTTCTGTAGTGTTTTCCAGCAGGTTAAAACTGATGACTATTTGACCATAGAAATGGTGAGAGGACAGGAAAAAAATGTTACCAGCAAGGAATAGGAGAGTGTACATCATTTTCAAACTATATGAGCAATAAAGGAGACAAGAACAAATTTAGGAAAGGACTAATGATTATTACCTTGGCTCAAGGGAATTGGCAGATGGGGGAATAATATCCTTTGAGACAAATAGGCATCCATTTACCATCTTGCAATCCCAAAAGATACCTAATTACCTCTAGCAGCAGCATTCATTACAGTTTAAATATGGCATATTGCATTGGATTTTGAACACAGTTAGAACTGTAGGAGGTCCTTAGAATATGTCCAGCGAATCTTTCCTTTTTCTAAACAGTGAATCACAAACTGAAGTTAAATGATTTGCCCAAGGTTATCCACTGCTGGTTGGACTTGTTGGAGTTTAGAATCCAGAGAGTATGCCTTCTGCTCCAGAGGGATTTTCACTACATTCTATTAACGCCTAAACTATGAATTTATAAAGGCAAAGGAACATGAGAACTGTATAGATGCAATGAAGCCTTAACAAAATTCCCCCCTACACTATCTCTGAAAAATAGAGAGTGGAGATCAGTAAAGATGTAAAGAGAAAGATCATCTACAAACTTCTCCTCATTCCCTGGATAATAGCCTTCAATGTTGTATTTCATCTTGTTAAGGATATTCAGAATAAGAGAATTGTCTTCTTTAATCTTGAGTCCACCACCCTGCTACCAAGAGATGAGAAAAAGAAGAGTGAGGCTTAAGTTTCTTATCTCTACAAGTTCTTCTGGAAACTAAGACAGGGTATGACAACAAAGTAGGTACATATTCTACGCTTAACTACCCTTCGATTTGTTTTAAGACATCTTCACAAAGACCTTACGTGTTTTCATTGGAATGTACAAAGTAGGTGATAATCTTTTTTTTTTTTTTTAAACTCTAGGTCTTTGAATACATGAAGCTTGTTCTCAGTTATTCATCTCATTTGATTTTAGCCTTATGAAACGGATGTGTGGGTGGGCTGCTATGGTTTTCTTTTTGTTGTTGTTGTTATTTTTTCCCTGAGCACAAACACATTTTCTCTGCTTAGGATCCAACTTAGGAGCTTGAAGGGGAGGAGCCCAACTGAGAAGTGATGCTGAAGTGTGTGTGGGTGCCGTCCCATGTGGTTAACTGATGAATTAGACTTCCAAAGAAGGAAAGGATAACAAAATTAATTTTAACTCTTTAAAAAAATTTTTTTTTCTTTTTTTCCCCCCCAACACATTTTGTTGTTTAGTCCCTGGAGAGTAAAGTAAAATTACATTGTTTCTCCAATATACCTTGGAACCAATGCAGAGAAATATAATGACTTGGACGTTTTTGTGTGGATAAGTCACTGAAAGTATCAAGCCTTTCCTCCTCAGGCCATTACGTCGAAATCTTCAAATATTGAATTTAGAATAAATGGTCTGCTCTCCTTGTGGTTAAACAGAGAGCTTTTGAGTGTAAACTTTGTAATCAGACAGATATGATTATGAGCTGTCTCTTCTTGGGCAAGTTATTTATCTGCCTGAGCCCCAATTTTCCTTCACAGTGTGATTAGAAAATTAAATGAGACAATTAGGCAAATGGTTTTGCACAGAGTCTCTGGCTCAATAAATATCTCCTGGCAGGTGAGAGGATGGGAAGGAGGAGGTCAGAAAGAGGGAAGAGGTTTCGAGGATGGGTTATGACATGGGACTGGAGAGCTGTTATAACTCAGGTTTTAACCACAAAAAATTGCGTTTTTATATCAAATGGTGTTTTTTTCATTGTGACATTGTACAGTTCCTGTTGTTAAAAACTTTAATTTCAGGGTGTAATGATTAAATATGTAGTTTATGATGGTAGCAAATGTGAGTAACAGCTCTGGTATTTTAAAAATTGCAAATCCCTCTTAAAACCTACTAGACTTTGAGCCTCAGCCAACATCAGTCTATGTAGTCGAATACTTGTACTTTTCAATGACCTTGGAGTCTTTAGTGTTGCACCCCCCTTCATGCCCCCTGATGTGTTTCTTTGCTTAATCAGGAAAGAAGCTGAACTTTTCTGCCACCCACTGCTTCTCAATGTATTTGGATGGCTTTCTTTGAGTTGTGCCCAAAATAACATCTGATCTGAAAGCCGCACTAGGAAATTCAATCATCTATGAAAAGAAGAGTAAAAAATAAAAGCAAAGTCAAGCCCCTTGAAAGTTCAGGTTCAGCTCTGGAAAATATAAAGGAGATTTGGGTGAGTCTATTTCTGGAAATCTGACTGCTCTGGAACAATGTGCTGAACAGTGAGGGGGATTCTTTTGCGGCTAATGTGCTCTTAGCCTTGATCCACTATATCAGCCCTTTAACCTGCTAGAAGACAAGGCCCATCTCCGCTGCCTGTCTACACAGGGGCTAATCTACCACTTGACAGTTATTCCTAGTATAATATACTAGAGCACCTACTCTGATTTTCTAGATCTGTTAGGTCTTGGCAGACAGGCATTTAGAATCCAAGGCAATACATCGCAACTGATTCTGAAGTTTATTTCTCATTGTTTGGTTTATGTCTCCCTCTCACCAATCAGAATAATGAATATGCTTTTTCCCTTGGGGACATTTCCTTGCATCAGGGAATCCATATGCATGTTTTCCACACTCTAATGAGACTTCCTCTCAGGCCTACTGTGAGAGAAGCAGAACAAGTCATGACAGGACAGCATGCAAGTGCCTGCTCACATTAACACAAGCAGTAATGTGAACGGGAGCTGCTCCTGCTCCTGGAATTACGACTTCAGACCTCTCAATTCGTGCCTTCTGAAACCCAGTGTTGACAGCTGGTTATGAAGCATCATTGAAAGTCTCTTGAAAAAAATCAAACAAACAACAATCTCATCTTATTTTCCTCAGGCTTCTGGATTTGTGTGTACTCAATTCTTTTCTGCTTTTCCTATTTGGCCTTGATTTTGTTCCTAAAACAATATGGGTTCTGTTATATTTATTACGAGCATAGTCCAGCTCCTAATAGGTCCTTCTGCATTTCTCTTACCTATAGATATGCCTATGGGTACATTGAGAAAATAAACCCTGGCAATTATCAGCTGAACTCAACAGAAATCAACCACCAAAAATCCTTTCATTCGGAATTATCTGGCTGTTTCCAGGCGAAAGATTTCATTTTACCTTGACTACCAGGATAATTGCCTCATTTTTCCACTTTGCTTTGCTAGTGGCCTAAATGTTACTCTGAGCTTTGAATCCTTTGTCTGGTCTCTTGTTCCAGCTATTTTGCTTCAAATGTTTTTGCCCCTCTCCCTTTTATCTATTAACTGCTAACAAGGAAGCTAATACATATTTAAAGCTTTCTGGTCCTTTACCTTCTGTCATTTTCTTCTTTATTGCTGGCTTTAAAAATATGTCTACTCTTCTCTGGATTACATAGGAAACACCAGTCCTTTGAGGAAGAAAACATTGGTTCACACAAGCTCAAGGTGCAGATGAGCAAATAGAAGAAAACTTTGGCAGCTGAAGAAGTTGCCCTGATATTATGTTGCAGAGAAAGACTCTGTAAGTCTGTTTTATACTTTGGAGTGAATAGTTGGGGTGAAGTAGTGGCAGACAAATAATATTAATATGTCAACTGAGCTTGAAAGACATCAATGGAAGTAAAAGAAAAAATCATGATTGGTCTTCCCTGAATTCTTTGGGCATATTATGCTATACAATATGGTAGCCACTAGCCATGTATGGCTATTTAAATGTTAATTGATTAAAGTTAAATAAATTTAAAAATTCTGTTCCTCAGGCACACTGGCCACATATCAAATGCCATAGTCACATGTGGTCAGCGGTTAGTTCATTGCATAGCACAGATATAGAGCATTTCCACCATGGCAGAAAGTTCTGTTGACAACACTGCTCTAGTCACTTTGCATAAGTTGTTTTCTATCCAAGGATATTGGCTTCCCTCATCACTGTTTCTGCAAAACTTACTAGTCTCTGTGAAACTTAACTCCTTCTCACCTCCATCATGCATTGGAAGATTACTCCATACTGCATTTTCCAGTTTTCATATTTTTGGGGCAGCATTTGTGGAGTTTAGAACATAATATGTAGTCATTATTTTGTGTTAGCCCTACATTTTAAACTGAATGAAAACCTTCTTAAAGGCAAGAGTTATATCTTATAGTCTTTATAGCCCCTCAGCGCCCTGTACAACTCAAGACCATATTATTATTATCGATTTGGTCAAAGCATACTCCAGAACTAAGCTCCGATTTTACTTGTGTCTTCTAGAATGTGGACTCTTGTAAGGTGACATTCACAATTTATTTGTTGTTGTATCCTCAGTGCCTGACACATAGTAGGTGCTCGATAAACCTAAAACAAGAAAAAATGATTTTCACAACAGTGTGAAATAGGTATTATCTTAATTTTTACAAATTCAGAAATTGAGGGTCAGGAAAGTTCAATAATCTGACGAGCCACGGTACTGATAAACAGTGAACATATACACCTCAGTTTTCCTACATTTGGTGTCTGTCTCATCCTCCTTTCTAGAATGGTAACTTTGAAGAATGAAGAGTTCTGAGTAACATATCAAAATGTTACTTTCTCATCATTTAATTAATAAAAAAGATAGAAAATCAAGCTCAGATTTATGGGGCAAGGTATAAAGACGAAGGAGTAGTGTGTGCAAACAACGGGTGAGAGATTGCTGCGTACCACATGGAATCACCATCACTACAGGGTGCAAGTTTCTCAGTGCTATGTCTCTTTCTGTAGTAATTCTCCCACCTCAGAACATCCTTCTGTGAGATTTGAAAGCCATAGAAAGCAGAGCTGTAAGTTGCTGGAATGTTCCCATTAAAAGAAGTGACCTGGGTTTGATTTTTATAAATAAGCAGACCGCTGGAAAACCTAGGATGGCCTCTTACTCCAGAAGGAGGCAAATATGGTTGTCAGCAGGCTGCACAAGAAACTGATGCTCTTATCTTGTATGGGGATGCTTATGTTTCCCAAGGAGAGGCCTTTTGATTAGTGCTACTATCTTG
Source organism: Eonycteris spelaea (assembly GCA_003508835.1). NCBI lineage: Eukaryota > Metazoa > Chordata > Mammalia > Chiroptera > Pteropodidae > Eonycteris > Eonycteris spelaea. Next base: position 14,796,313 of record PUFA01000012.1, read on the forward strand.
GGATTCTGACAGGTAGAATTCTTGCCTCCAAGGTAAAGTCCCTTAAACTGTGAAATTGAAACACTTGCATCCCCCTTCCAAAGTGAAAATGAGCAATTTCAGGAAAAGACAAAAAGGCACTTCCTCTCAAAGGATTCTTTTAGCTCCCTTCTGTAACCCATTTGATTTTTACAATAAAATGATGTCTTTTTAGTACATAATGATTTTTTATGAAGATCTGGGCTTTAGTAGTTGTGTGAATTGCTCATGTTGGAAATAAGAAATAACACTTTAGAGAAAAATCTGAATTTACTGGGGTGATAGTCTCAGGAATTCCTTTGAAAGAGGAAAATATAACAGGGAGGCTTGTGGATTTTTTTCTCCCTGTTGCAGTCAGAGAAGAAAGTTGGGGGGATGTTGCTTTAGGGACCAAAAAAGAACAATCAACATCAGAACATGGAAGATCATAAAGGTTTGAGATCAGTTCAGCTTCTATCAGCTAAATTGTATTTTGAGAAACAATTAATTATTCAACACAATGGGTATTTTTAACAGCCCCCTGCCCTGCTCCACGTGTGTTTCTTTTTCAAGTTGTGCTGGTTAAAAAAAATTTTTACAAAAGCAGCTGAGCAAAGCATATTTTCAGAAAACACAAAACAAAGCTAAAGTAACAGAAACAGACTCAGTCTGAAGTTTGGTTGTGTCACTTCTTCAGAGATGAAATAGACACTGCTGTCTTTTCTATAGGCTCCCTTGATCTTGTATTCAAAGTAATTGGAAAGGTGTTATGACCTTGATCAGAAAAATAGAGATGCCCAAAAGACCGAACCCAAGTAGGCAAGCCCTGATTCTGAATTATGCATCATTCTGAGAGCAAATGAGTCTTCTGAACTTGGACTGGTATACTAGGATTTATTATTTATTTATCTATTTTTGATTTCATTTTATTTTTATTATTAAAAATTATTGGTATGACACTGAATAACATTCAATAAGTTTCAGGTGTGCAATTCAACAATAGGTCATATATATATTGCATTGTGTGTTCACCACCCATATACGTTGGGATTTATTTATTTATTTATTTATTGATCTATTTATTTATTTATTTTAATTGTTTATTGGGAGTACATTGATTAATACAATTATATAATTTTAAGGTGTACATTATCATTTGACATCTATATATTCTATTGTGTGTTTACCATCCAAAGTCCAGTTTCCTTCAGCTACCATATATTTGATACCCTTTACCCACTTCACCTTCCCCTATCTCCCTATATTTGACCCCCTTTACTCCATCTACCTCCTCCCTCCTCCCCCACCTCACTAGTAACCACTAGTCTATAGTCCTTTGGTAACCACTAGCCTATAGTCCATGTCCGTGAGTCTCTGTTTATTTGTCCTGCTCATTTGTTGCTTTTAGGTTTATATCCCACATATAAGTGATATCATGTGATTTTGAATTTTTTCTGTCTGGCTTATTTTGCTTAGCATGATTATCTCAGGTCCATCCACGTTGTCGCAAATGGCAGTATTTCATCCTCTTCTCATGGTTGAGTAATATTCCATTGTATATATGTACCACAGCTTCTTTAGCCAATAATCTATTGTAGGACACTTTGGTTGCTTCCATATCCTGGCCACTGTGAATAATGTTGCTATGAACATCAGTGTGCAGATATCTTTTTGGATATGGGTTTTCAAGTATTGGGGGTAAACACCCAGAAGAGGGATTGCTGGATTATTAGGCTGGGGATTTAGATATTAGCATTCTTTGTAGCCTTGCTCTGACATGATTTACTCCACAGTAGAATTTAAAAATAAGGCTCTAGACCCCAATTACTAGAGCTCACAGAAGGATTTAGCCAAAATTTACTATTGCTGTGTAGTGATTTATTCCAAACAAAATGGTTTAAAACAACATACATTTTTTTTATCCCCAAATTTTTTGGATTGGCAATTCAATAAGGGCGTAGCAAGGATAGATTTCTTTGCTTTGTGATGTCCGGGCCTTCAACTGAGAAAACTCAAATGGCCGAGAGTTAGAAAATCCATATCCATGGGTGGCTTCTTCATTCACATGTCTGGATGTTGGTGGTGGCTATTGGCTGGAGCCTTTGCTGGATATGTCAAATGGAGCATCTGTGTGCACTCTTTTTATGGGGCTTGGCTTTCTCATAGTATGGAGGCCTTTGAGTAGTTGGACTTCTTACAGTGTGGCTCAAAGCTTATGATTTAGCCTCAGAAGTCACAAAGAGTCACTGCTACCATACTTTATTCATCAAAGGAGTCACAGGTCTACCCAAATTCAAGGAAGGGACAGAAGTGCCACCTCATGATGAATTAGTGAAAGGGTTACCGTGTAGAAGAGCATGATGAATAGGAAATATTATTGTGGCCATTTTGGAAAATAGAATCTTCCATGTCCCTGTTTCACTAAAACAGGGTTTAGAACTAAATGTTTTGAGGGTCAAATCCACCTACCAAATTACTCGGGTTCATACTTTGTATGAGATAATGGATCAAAGAGCTCATACCTCATGGATATGAACGATTACAGGAATTTTTGTTCATTTGGTTGGTTTTTGTTTTGTCTTGTTTCATTTTCATTTTAGTAGCCTAATTTCCCTTTTATTAAGTTAACCACTAGGTTTCTGTCACTTGCCACCAAAGAATCTTAACTCATAAAATATATCATCCAGTTTTTCCACTCTATCTTGCTATTGGGGATGACATTTTGTTATAGGACAAAAAGCATAAGAGACTTAAATGGATGTGATTTTCCACTACTCCACTTAAAAATAGGGGAGAATTTCAAACTCACTACCTTGAAACCAAAGTCAGATGAAGACATTACAGGAAAAGGAAATTATAGGCCAATATCATGATGAACGTAGGTGCAAAAATCATCAACAAAATTCTAGCAAACCAAACTCGACTCTGTGTTAAAAGGATTATACTTATGTTCAAGTGAGATTTATCCCTGAGATGCAAGGATGGTTCACCATAATCGAATCAATTAATGTGATATATTACATTGTCAGAATGAAGGATAAAATCACATGGTCATCCCGATAGATAGGAAAAACATTTGATAAAATCCAATACTGCTTTTTGATAAACATCTCAAAAAACTAAGTATAGAAGGAATTTACCTCAACATCATAAAGACTATATATGAAAGCCCACAACTAATGTTCTACTCATCCAAAAAGAAAAAAATGGAAGCTGTTCCTCTAATATCAGGAACAAGACAAGGGTGTTCACTCTCACCTCTCTATTCAGTACAGTACTAGAAGTCCTAGCCAGAACAATTAGACAAGGAAAGAAAATGAATCCAATAGGAAGAAAGGAGTAAAATTATCCCTGTCTGTGGAGACATGATCTCATATGTGGAAAACTCTCAAAAACTCCTCAAAAAAACTGTCAGAACTAATAAACAAATTTAATAAAGTTGCAACATACAAAATTGACATACAAAAATCAGTTGTGTTTTTATACAATAATAACAAACTAAAGACAAAATTTTTTAAAAAATCTCATTTACAATAGCATCAAAGTGAATAGAAAACTAGGAATAAACAATGAGGGGAGTGAAAGATCTGTATGGTGAAAACTAGAAACCATTAATAAAAGAAATTAAAGAAGACACAAATAAATGAAAGACATCCTGTGTTTGTATATTGGAAGACAATATTGTTAATGTTCATACTACCCAAAGTGATCTACAGATTAAATGCAATCCCCATCAAAACCCCAATGACATTTTTTACAATAGAATAAAAATCCTAAAATTCATATGGAACCACAAATGACCCTGATAGCCAAAACAATCTTGATCAAGCAGAACAAAGCTAGAGGCATCACACATCTGATTTCAAATTAATTTTCTTTTGCCTTTCATAAATTTGTCATTCTGTTCAACTCCTATTATTTGTCCTTCAAGACTTCAGCTGGAGAGCCCCACCCCCTTTTTTCACTTCAAAGACTTCTTCTCCAAGACCTCTGGGGAGAGATAGTACCTAATTTTCTCCCAATTTTATTGTCGTATGTATCACACTGAATGACAAATATGTGTTTTGTAGTGTTTGCTTCCCTCTTTAGACTGTGAGATATTTTTCCAAGAGCAAGAAACCTTAATGATCATTTGGTTGACCTCTCCATTTTGAAAGAGGGAGCAACCAAGTCAGAGAAGTGACATGCCAAAGTCTTTGGATAAATCTTTGTTCAACACCATCACTTCCTTCAGACCTAACTCACAAAAATCCTGAAAAAGTTTTTGTTTGCCTTTTTCCTAAAAAAAGTCATTCCTTTAGTGATGTTGATGAGTCCAGAGCAATGGATAGGAATAATTTCTATTATTTATCCTGATATTTGTTTATGTGCCTTCTTAGAAATATATTTAGCCACAGAAGCTCAAAGCCCTGAAATGATTTTAAAACAGCTTATCAGCAAACACTTAGTTTGCTGGGATTTGACCAAAAGCTTATTTAATAGTATGTCTTTCCCTTCAAGTACAATAATAATGTATTTACTGAGTGATCAGTGCTCACAGTTGTAAAGATACCCACCAAAAAATATTCCTGTAACAAATAACCTCTCAAAACTAGATACGAATCAATAACAATACTGAATAATATGGTTGGATTTATTTTACATTACTGGTTTTACTTCAAATGTAATACAAGAAATAATGTAGTGATTCTAGAAGGACAAGTAACAGTTTCTGTCTTGAGGTAGATTACAAAGCTTTTTGAAAAATTCTCTGGGCCATTTTCTAAGGCAATGAAAAGAGATTTAAAAGCAGTTATTATAGACTGAATAGGTTTGCAAAGTCCTCAAATGTAGGCTTTATTTTAGGGCTTCTTTCTCGGGGTGAATGGAAAAGAATTATGAAGAATCATGAAGAGTGGTTAGTGTCATTTATCCCTTCTAAGCAGTCCAGATGTAGGGTAATACTAGTCCCATTTCATGTCTTACTGCAAAGATATTTTGTGGTGAGTGTTCATTTCAGTTCCACGGTATTGGTGCGAGCCTCAGCAGTTTTTACTATATCCATCTCTTTTTCCTGTTTATCTATTTCAGTCCTTGCACTCATCTAATTCAGTATATAGCTTCTTAATTTGGTTGCTGGACTGCCCCAGATGACCTCCCATCTGATATCAGAGGGATCCTACAAAGCTCTGATTATGCCATCCCTCTTTGCCTCTTTATTGAGGAGCTACTATATGCAAAGGATTGTCGAGGCACTGGTGCAGAGGGTTTAGATTGTTCTTGTGCTGTCTTTCCAAGAGGACAGACATTGTACAAGGCATTATATAGTTGATGCACAAGGGGGTATGTTAGCCACACTGGTGTGGGAGCTTTCAAGAAGAAGAAACTACATGTGTTAAGACCTTGACATTAGCAGAGCCACACTGAATGTGGTAATCAAAGGGCGGAAGTAGCAGGAAATAAAGATAATTGTGCAGTATATTGCAAGCCATCTTAAGGAGTTGAAATTTTTCTCCCTGTGTGACAGGGAAGCCACTGATGGATTCAAACAGGAGACATGTGCTCAGATTGACATTAAAAAAATCATTTTTATTTCTGTGTGAAGAATAATTGGAAAGGGGAAAAAAGCAGAAGCAGAGGGTCAATTTGGAGACTGTTATACTCATTCATCCAGGTGAGAGAGCATTTACTTGGACTAGGTTTGATTCAGCTAGTATTAGAGAAATAGTAAAATTTAGGAGCTGTTTAAGAGTTTGATTCTAGATGACATTATGATTGGATATAAAAATAAGCGAGAAGGAAAAATCAAAAATGGATTCCAAGTATTGGGCTTGCAGAACTGGGTAGATGGTAGTAGACTTAATCTGACAGGAAACTGTGGGGGCAGATGATGAGTTCAGTGTTTACATTGTTAGCTTCAAAAAGGTGTTGGTGATGTTTCCACACGATGTCCTTAAGCAGCTGTATGGCATGAACTCAGAGATGTAAACTCAGGGACGAGGTCTGTGACTGGAGATGTAAATTTGGGTTATGTAGGTTGTCACAATGACATAAATAGATAAGGTCACCTAGAGACGACTATGTAGAATGAGATGAGAAGAGGGTTAGAAGACAGTCACAAGTGAAAGCATTGTAGTGGCAATCTCTTTACTGAACTTCTAAAATATTTTCTGCACCCTTATTCCTACAAATTATGTTTTTATTCCTATACAATTCCTCCAGTTCATGCCAACATATGTTCCCCTGTACGATGGGGAAAAAATCAATAATACAAAACAAAGTAACCTACATTATTCTATGTAGATTTTTAGTTATGTCCAGATAGAGAAGTTGATTCATTCTGAATGATATTATTTTGGGTTCTCATCTTACTTTTCATTGCAGACAATGCTTTTCCTCAAGGCAAGGAATATTTCATATTTAGCTGTATAGCGCTTGAGGCTACTACAGATCTGGTACATGGTAAGTAAAAAATAATATTTGCTAAATAAATGAGTGCCCATTTTGTGTTCCATGTATTTATTTGTTTTCTGAATTAATTCCTTTGTGAGATTGCAGAACCCTGGGAAATAAATGTTTTATCTTACCCATTTCTCCTCCAAACATCTAGCAGAGTTCCTCACATGTAGTAGGTGCTTTATACATGTTTATTAAGTTGAACTGAATTTGTCATTGGACCTAAAAAATGACAGGTCACTTACCAAATTGGAGGATTTAATCTGGGAGCAAAGTCAAAAATGTGGTTGAATAGGCAGGATGGAGAAACAACCAATAAGAACAAAGCAATTATTAACATTAAAATATAATAGGATGAACTCTTGCCTGAGGGAAAAGAAAAAGATGGAATATTAATTTTTTAGCAATTTACCGAGTTCAGGATTACTTCTTGACTCAGATGTTTTGGTGATACTTATGCAAAAAGACTCAACTTTATAAAAAAAGAAAACCAATATGATTCTGTGAGAATGTCATAGGCATTTATTTTTCTTTTTTGTGTAAAACAGGAGCAATAATAATGCATCTTTTACAGTATGTCATGAGAATCAAACAAAACTATAGGTAAAGAGCTCAACAAAGTTCTTCATACAAATGAGGTGCTGAATAAATGTTAGTTTCCTTTATCTTCATTGGAGTAAATCAAATGCATTTACTATACCCTGTTTATTTATTCATTAATTTCATATTTAGTGGAGATCCACTGTGGGATAAAGAAAGGAAGAATGGAACATTTTTTGAGCCTTGAAGGACAAAGATTTCAGTAAACAGAGAAAAAGAAAGGGAATTCAAGCTGAGAGACAACATGGCTAACAGAACAGTATGTTTAGAACACAAGGTAAATGGAGAATAGTAATAGAACTTGAAACTGAAAAATTAATAGACAAGGACAAGAAAATAGATAGCTTTGGATGCCATGATAAGTATTTGGGTTTTTATACTATACACTATTGGAAACCACTGTAAAAACCCACTGAAGAATCTTGAGAAAGTGGAGTCTGATTCCATGTGTTTGGATGGAGCTCGAGAATCTGCGTTCTGACAGCTCACTTGTCAGGAAGTTTCACTTGGTGTAACAAAGACCTACTACCTGCAAATTTTATGGTTAGGTTAGTCTTTAAGAATTATTACTGTTGGGTTTTTTGTTTGTTTTGTTTTTTTGTTTTTTTGTTTTTAGAATAAAGAATAAAATTTGGAGAGGATAAAAGAAAACATAAATGAATTTTCAGTCACCTGAACATTCTCAAAGAAAACTAAATAACTCTGGGTGATTGGTGTCCCTTCCTGGGAGCATTTGTGGACTGGGTTCAGGATGGGAGAAGTGATGATTTCTGAGTCCCTAGACTCAACACAGGACCTAATTGAGAGTCTATGGCTGTGGTGTTTGGTGCAACCAGTGGACTGGCCAATGAGGTTTTCGAATCAGTGGAGAATATACTCTAAAAACTGGGTTATCGGGTCAAAATTGGGAGTGATATAATAAGTATGAGTCAGGATAGAGAGTCAATACCTGCCCTGGCTAAGAGCAGAAGGAGGAAAGATTTGAAGACATTTCCTGAGCTCAGAGCTATAGAGTGACTTTCTTCTATATTTCCCATGATCCCAAAAGGGATAAGCCCTGAAAACTTGAAGGTACAGTCCAGGAACTGACAGCAACTATGTTTTCTCATTGTGCTTTGTGTGCCTCTTCTAGATAGAGAATGTTGTCCTTAGCACTAAAGAAAGGCAGTTTAAAATATGGGTAAGAATGGAGTTAAAATGTCTGAGTTTGAATCCAGACCTTGCCATTTTCTGTTCATGGATTATTTTACAAGTTATTCACCTCTTGGAATTTGAGAAATAAGGGAAATAATAGTATCAACCCCATGCAGTTGTAATGAGGATTCAAGACAATGGTGTATATAAAGTGCTTAACATAATTTTGGAACTTTGTAAATATTAGCATTAATTATTATCGCCAATCATGGCGTGGGGCCTTAACAACTCATAATTTTTCTTTGCAATTATCTATGTCCATTTAATTATCTCGGTTCATAATGCCAAGGACCACTTCTAGGCATTAAGGGTGTAATGGTAAATACAAGAAATTCCTTCTCTAAAATTACTCTCAGTTTTGTGGTGGAAATAGGAACACATACAGTAAATTTTAATATGATGTAATTAGTTGTGTTCTAAGATATAAACTAAGAGTATGGGGGTACTGTACTACTTTCTTTTCTATCAAATTTTTGGGTTGGGTGAATAAAGTGTGTAAAGTGGGAATGTGCCTCCACGAGAAAAGTAACTGTGACTTTCAGTCTTTCTAGTACAAAGGTGTAATTGAGTGAAAGAATGCCCTCTTGTTGCCGTGCATGAAGGTGCAGCTTCGTAATCAAAGGGTGTTACTTTTTCTTTAAGATTTGGAGTTATATATGCACTTCTCTCAACAGCAATGCAGAAAGAAATCTATCATAAGAAGCTTTAATCTTTCAGCTGAATGACTTATTTATAAACCCAAAAGCCTGAGTAGGTAATTGGATTGATGTGTGTGTGGGGGGGGGGGGTGGGGGTGTACCTATCCTTAAGATCTAAACAAAAGTTGGGTAAAGCCAGAGTAGTGGATTCCGTTGATTCAGTTCACTTATTAAATTAATTCTAATTCTAATTTAAAAAACATTAAGGCATGTTTTAGACAAAAATTCCTTACATGATAAATAATAAATCATAATAGTTGTTGTCTTTAGAAGTTCTTTAATTCAAAGGGGAGGGGAAGGTCATGGGGTAGATTCAAAACCACACAGAAAAGAAGAAGGTGAATGAGTTGCATGAACATTCCTATAATGCAATAATAATGAAAATGTTATCAATGAAAAGACTTTTCAATAATTGATATTTTTTATAGTTTCTATTAATTTTTGTCCATATATATACCAAGTGTTAGTTATATGATTTTAATTATGGCACAAGATACAATTTTTATCTTCTTTCCAAGTACTGTTTTGAATGATTTCATATCATGTAGATCAAAATTTATGAATTTGTCAAAGGCTTTGATTTTGTGAAAAGATTTAGCCACATTCACAAAGAGTATGATTGAACTGGATTTGGCAGAAAATATGTTCAATCATTAGCTATTTCAGTAAGCATATCCTCCCAAAACGAACAGCAGCTTTTGGTCTGGTGTTTATCACAGGTTGAGTTCTACTTGTCAAGTTAATGTTTGAAATTCACATCAGTCAGAAAGGAGAATAGTAGATAATCCACATATTTGACTCTTGTTTTTTCTTAGGCTGTCATTCACTAAACAATAGAAGAAAAGCAATGTTGGTAACTTGAGCCTTGGTTCAAATGCCATCCTTTTAGAAAATAACTTTGGGTGAACTAAAGATGTGGAAATATCTTTACTGCATTGACTGCAGTGTGGTCAGTACAAGAAGCGTAGGGTTTGAAAGATCAGCGTTCAACTCATGACTGTCACTTGCAAGTTGCATGAAGTTAGGCAAATTAAGTCCTATGAGTCTGTTTTTTTTTTTTTTTTTGTGAAAATAAGTAATTTTTAGTATTAACTTTTCAGAGTGAAAAGTTGACCCTCTTAAACACAATATGGTATCATGATTCAGAGTGTGGGTCCTGGAGTCATACTGCCTCAATTGCTGTGTGAATTTGTGCAGATTACTTCTATCTGCCATAATTTCTGTATCAGCAAAATGGAGACAATAATGTTATATATTTTATTTCATCCTTATGTGTTTTATGTGAAATGATTCATATAAAAGAGTTTAAAATAATACTTGGTTCTTAGTAAACATTAAATAAATATTTTATTGCTACTACTAGTGGATATAATATAATGTTAACCACTGCATCTTTCTTGGAAGTCTTTTCTCATTTGGCTTCCTTAGCAGCAACCCTCCTGTGCCTCCCTCAACCCTGTGACAAATAGTTTTTCAGTTTCCTTTAAGAAATTACCTCCTGTGCTTGTAAATGTTGTTTGTTCCTAGGGATCTGTCTTTAGCCTGCCTCTTTTATCACTATAAGTACTATGTACATTCTGCTCCTATCACTTTAATCATCAGCTATATCTTGATGAAACCAAAATCTATAATTTTAGCCCTGATTTTTCTTGCAAGCTTTCATCTCATATGTATCCAACTGCCTTCCCAAAATCCTTTCCTGGCTATTTGAGCTGACACATTATTGGCTTAAATTTTTAACCTTGTCTATCTCCTGACCATAGCTTGTCAGTCCCCAACCTTTTTGGTACCAGGGGACCAGTGCTCCTACAAGAATCTGATGTCTGACGATCTGAGGTGGAGCTGAGGCAGTGATGCCAGTGCTGGGGAGCAGCTGCAAATACAGGTGAAACTTCGGCTCACTTGCCCACTGCTTACCTCCTCCTGTGCATCCTGGTTCCTAACAGATCACCGACCGGTACCATTCTATGTCCCAGGGCTTGGGCCCCTGCCATAGCTGATTTTTAGATAAAGATATTTACCCACACTTTGACTGTGGGTTTGGCCATGTGCCCTGCCTTGCTTTGGCCATTGGCATGTAGGTGACAGTGATAGTATGCTAGTTCTGAGCTCAAGCCCGAAGAGACTTTTGTTTTAAGTCCCTCTCTTCCACCTTAGCTACCTGATGAAAAAAAATAATCCCTTGCCTAGCCTGTTGGTCCAAGGAAGATGAATCAAACTTGGAGCAGATCTTCCCCATCCAACACAAGATCTGTGATGAGAAGCAGACCCATCCATCACAGCATAAAGCAAAGTCAGCCTCCTGAATCCAGCCTAGGTCAATCAGACCTCAGTCAATCTGCAGATAGATGAGTGATAATAAATAATTGCTTTTTTAAACTATTGACTTTTGGAGATATGGTTTTGCATAAATAGCTAGCCAGTATAGTTCTACAGGCATCTTAAATTAAGCTTGCCTGAAATTAGGCTCCTTTTCTACCACCCGCCATAAACTTGTTCCTTTGTCCTTTATTTCCTTTGTTGGTAGTTGGTCTCACCACTCATTTTATTATTCAGTCAGATATTAGGATACCATTCCGGACTTTAACCTTTCCTTCACCCTTTACATCTCCTAAATCTCCAAATTCTGTCGATTTCATTTCCTAACTATACTAAACTTGTTTTTTCATTTCCATCCTCAATCTTGCTGCCTGGGTTTAGACCTAATACATTCTTACTTGGGCGATTGCAATGGAACTCTAATGGGTCTTCCACCCCTGTTTTCACTGGCCTCTGATCCTCCATCAGTGGCAAGAGTGATACAAAATTAGTCATGTCATTGCCCAGTTTCAAATCTTTCACTAGCCCTCATTACCCACAGAAGAAGTATAAGCTCCTTGGTATGACTCCAAACTTTAGCACTGGGCATCATTTGCCTATCCAAATTCATTTCACACTTCTTTTTCTTTATGCTTTTCATCCATCAATTTAAAACTATGTCAATTACTCCAAATATAGCATGATGTTTTCTACTTGTCTGTCTTATAAATTATGTGGCCTCTAGAATGCTCTTCATCCTTTCTACATATGATAAACCCACATTCTTTAAAATATATCTTAGGCCATAACTCCTTTTGGAAGCCTTGCTGGCTGTCTCAGACAGAGTCAATCATTTCTTCTGTTGCTTGAAATTATTTATGTTGATGAACTTATCAATCATGATTATGTTTGTCTCTTCTGAGTACTGTGTGGGCATAAACAATTCTCATAATTTCTGGTTCTTAGCACAGTGAGGTCTAATAAAATAGATTGTCAATATATATTTTCTTGTCTAAATGAATGTTATGGAAATGATGTCATTTTATGCAGCAGTGTCCAACTAGAGATGGAGAAGGCCGATAAGCAGGATCAAGAAGCTCCAAATGGGAGTTGCGTCCAAGCCAGGAGGCTTCCCTCCCTGATAGAGGATGTGTGCAGTCAGATGGTCATGTATCTGTAGCAAGCTTTTGGAAGGGGGCAAGATATGTGGGAATTCAGAGAAGGCAGAAAACTGAGTAGTGATGTAATCTCTTTCCATTATTCCTCGAGCTTTGAAAACCCAAATTAAGCTCCTGAGATCATGAGTATGGTTGGACGTTGGGGGCATTAATAGTCAAGGGGCCAAGTTTTGCCTGCTTTAGAAGGGAGTTTATTGAGCTGTTATTCCCAGATGAAGGGGCTGCGGCAGAGGAGACACTAGAGAGGTAAAGTTGTAAGTCACTGAAATTTAGGAGTGTGTGCTTGGGCTTTACATGCTGTTAAAGGGACATTAAGCCTACTAAACTGAAATCTCTGAGGTACAAAGAGGTCCTGAGTCATATCTGAATTATAATGCATTCTCATAGAGTCTATGGAAAGTGAAATATTCCAAAGTGCCCAGCACAGGGCATAAGATTTAGTACAGTAGAAGTAAGCTTTCTTCTTTCTTAGATTCTTCTTTCAGAGGAAAGAGAAAAATACTTTTCATGTTTAACTATCTAAATATAAATCTGATTTACATATATACATTTTGTATAGCTTAATTCCTGTTGAAATATAAACACTCTATTTATAGGGCTACATACTAAATTCCATGACAATAAATATTAACAATTGACAATTAAAAATCAAACCAGTTCGTGAAAGTGAAAATGAGGAGAAATCCTGCTGTTGAAATGCTTGCTGACGGGTGTGGCAGACACCTGTTGTATGCTTGCTCATACCCTCTTGGCCCACATTTTACCCGAGCGTTCCTGTGGCAACCATCTTTGTCCAGGTATGATCCGCCCTCTGTTATACCATATAGCTTCAACTTTCTGTCTCAGGATTTTCTGATTCTGTTGCTTGGTAAGCTTGTGAGAATCCACCCAATATCAACATAAAGGTGATCTGGACATGTAAGGGAGTCAGCATCCCACAGCAACTCTTGACCAATGGGAAATGGTAGCCAGGGGATCAATGCCTTTCTTTTGTCCCTGAGGTGTTCAACTCTGACTCACATTCTACATGGCTTCTTAGAGGGTCCCAAATGGATCGAGGCCCAGGTACCCACAGCAGTGGCCAAGCCAGGGTGAACACGTATATTGGCTTTCTCTCCTTTTCTATTTCACTCGCACTAGTTTTTCATTCCTGTTGCGCAGAATCACATAGCAAATAACCACCTGCATATTGACCCTGTCTCAAGATTTTCCAGAGAAAATCCAGGCTCAGATAACAAGCTATGTCGGACACATTTTAAGCACCACCTTAGAGTCTCTCAAAGTCCTAAGTGTATGAGCCTTGAGTCACTGGCTCCTGGAAGCTGTCAATACCACTATAGCTTCTTCAGCTAGAACAGACTCCATAGCACCCACCATGGTGTGAAACCAGGCCAAATCCAATCTGATCCATGGACCTTGATTTCTTTTTCTTCCACTAGATGCAGAACAAACTCCATGCTACTGGGGATGGGACCTGGCTTTCCCAATAGCTGCCGAAAGGAGACAATGTAAACTGGATAAGCAGAAGAGTTGATTTTCTATGGAGAAAATGACCAAATGGGAAATAGTAGATGAGGAGGGGAAGCCATCAGATAAATTCTTCTCCCTTTTTCCTTTACATAGATGGTCCTGAGATAGAGATTTCTATGAAGCTTGCTTGGAGATGTTAGTACTGCTTAGTGACCAGCTGTGTTTTTTTGTGGCTTGTGAAGCAGGCAAGGTAATGTGTCACCTTATATTTTACTCCCCATCTTTCTCTGTCTCTCTTATTGTTCAGTGATTGAATCTTTCAAAAGAGCATCAACGTAAACTTTGTCTCAGGTTTTCTAGGATTCCTGAACTGAGACACAGGTCATTGAGGGCTTTTTCTAGGCTGCTGACCATATAGAATAATTGTGAGAAAGTAGAAATAAATTTTGAAAAATGTTATACAACAGGAATAAGCTTTGAAAAGGTTTTAGGATTACACTTTCTTCTTATAGTTCAACACAGAAGAGATCAGTTCCTTTGATATGGGATCAGTGACAACAGAGTAGAGGCCTACACCAGCCTTACCTCTGGGCAGAGAAGGAAGTGATTCCCATGATGCCTTGTCCCTCCCTTAAACAAGGCAAAGCGGATATCCGCTTTGTCTGTTCTTTGTTTTACCCTTCATCTTTTGTTACCAGGGTGTGCAAATGCTTTGAAAATTAAAAAAAAAAAATCTTTTCTGATTATGAAGAGAAGCATGTGCAATGTCAAGAACTTGGAAAAGTCAGAGATTTGTCAAGAGGTAAACAAAAAGTACTTGTAGTTCTCTAACGCATAAAGCCAGTTAAAGTTTTGTGTATTTCTTCCTTAATTTTAAAAAATACATGCATGCTTATATGTAGGTATAAACAGGCTCACATGCATAATTTCCTTCTCCTGGAAATCTCTCCCCACTGTGCACATTGACAGTCTCTTTGGCCCCCACGATAAGCTTATTTGGAAACTCTTTCATGAAAGTTTCTCTGATTTTTACATATGAGATTTTTTTCTAAGTCACATTATATTTTGCCTTTTATTATAGTTATTTTTGTTGATAGGTACACATTTTCCTAACTAGATTAGAAGCTCCTAGATGAGAGACCCGAGACCATATCTGATTCATCTTTGAAATCCTACATTACCTGACAAGTACTGGATTACTATTTGATAAATGAACAAATATATAATTCAGCCTATAGTTATTTTTCAGTACCTTCATCACAGTATTATTTCTTACACATGATTATCATTTTACTACATGATTTTCTCATTTACAAATGATTTCATATGAATGTGTTTCATTTCACCCATTAGATTGTACAATTTCCAAAGGCAGGGATCTTTGCTCATATTCCTTTGGTGTTCCCCACAGCATTTATCACATCGCTGGCTAGAGCAGGTACTCAGCAGAACTTTGTTGAATTTTTTAACTGATGCAGCCTAGCTATCAGAGGGTGCATATTCCTCCCACCAAAGAGGCCAAAAACAAATCAACTATAGGTTTAGAAAATGTTTGGGATCTGTATCTGTGACATTTATGAGAATTAAAAGAAGGTTCATCCATCCATGTCTGAGAATGATTGTAGCTTATTCCTGGCAATCAGTCACTCTCATTAACAAAAAGAACAAAATGTGTTATAGACACTCAATATCTAAGAGAAGTCAGCTTTTGAGAGAATATAGTTTCTACTGTTTAAAGTTAGAACCTTGCATATATGAGACCATTGTTTATTGATTTCATAAGATTAAAGTTCACTTATATGAGAGGAAATACTTAACAAATTCAAAATTTGAAGAACACAATTATCAATTAACATCGACTTTATCCTAAAGAGATATGGAAGGTAAATTCTGGAGTGGGTATTGACCCTTTTGCTCTGAGAGGCATGAGCATTTTTTAGCACATTCTCATGAGAGTTTTGAGTTAACCCAGGCTCTAATCATAGTTTTTGTTCATTCCCTTCACTTGTATCTTAGATACATCACAAAATCTATTTAAAGCCTCACTTTTCTTTTTTCCTGAATGTGATAACAATGCTGTCTATGGGATTATTATAAGATTAAGACTAAGATTAAGGTAGATTTAGTAAAATGTCAATTTATCACCATTATTTATTAAATATTATCATTAATTACTTTGTTCTCAGACTGTTAAAAAAAAGAAAGAAATTGGCATTCATTAATATTAAATCAAGTGTCTTTTCTTATCAAAGTCAGTATGTATTTCTTTTTCCTCCTTTCTCCTGTTTGTTCTGTTTATGCCTTTGCAACAGCAAAGCAATGAAGGCTTCTTTCCTCGAGGTTTTTATGGTTGAAGAGGCTGAGGCTTCCTCTTCAACACAAATCCTCCTTAAGTGTTGAAAATATGAACTACTGACATTAGAGAGAGAAGGGCTGTGAAGTAGATAGGAGTGCTTGTGAGGGCAGTCAGCAAGACACAGCTCTTTCTTCTGAGAAAATGCGTGTAAGTAACAGGCAGCACAGAATCGTTAATCGTTCTAATAGAGCACAGGCTAAAGCTTCTGAGCATGTGACTGTTTTGAAACTGGCAAAGAAGCTTAGTTCAGTGGTACTGTATGAATAAAATGTGAAAGTTGAATTTTATTAATAATTATTAATAAATAATAACGAGAGCAATACAAAACATCTTACTAATTTTCTATGAGAAAAAGTGAGAAATTGAAAACAAAGTATATTAAAAAAACGAATTTTTATGTCTGCATGCACTTCCATTTAGTTAATAACAGCAAAGTAGACAAGATAATAAGTGCAGTATTATGAAGACAAGAGAATGCACACTGACTTTGATAAGAGAAAATGCTCGATTTAATAATAGAATGCTGGCTTTCTTTTTTTTTGACAGTCCGAGAAACTCTTGTCTCTGTGCTGCAATGAAGTTCATTGATTCTGTCTTCAAAGGCTTTGAAAAAAATTGTAAAAATCTTTGCCTGTGCAGAAGACAATGCAGATGACTATTAGGATTTTTTTTTTTTACCTCCTTGATTTGTATTCTTTTTAAAAAAGTATATGATAGTTCCAGCTTCCCACTATCTTGATAAATAATTGGCTGACCCTATTTTTTTTCTCTTTAATATGCTTACTTCTGCAGAGTGTTCCAGAATTTATTTGATTAGAAAGATCCTTTTACCTAAGGGATTTAATTAAAGAAGGAACAATGCTCATAGTCAGCAATGCAGGAGGAGGTGATTAGTAATATAGCCTCAATGGGAATAAGACTGCCTAGAAACTTTTATTGTAGGACTTGGGAGTCCTTGTTACTACTGCCTGTGAGCAGATGTAGATAAGTCAAGCTGATGATCAACTGTTAGGCTTATACATGAAACCCAAAGGGTGACCCCATCTCTTGGAGTATTTCCCAGGAGATAAGGCACATGCCTAGAGAAATAAACATGTCACTTCTCTGAATGGGATGCTTTTAATAATTTGTCTTGTGGCACCTTCTATCTTCATCCCTGCACAGTTCTCTCTGGCAGTGACAGTTTCAAGGCTCAGGATGGTAGATGGGGAGAGTTCTTTTCTCATCTCCACCCCTTGCATTTAGGTGACCTTGAATATTTGCCCAAACTTTATCCCTTTTCTAAAGGTGTGATGCTCAAACTTTGGCATCCAGCAGAATCTCCTGGTGAGCTTCTTCTAAACATATACACAGCAGGGATCCTTCCTACTTCTACTAATTAGGTATTGAGACTAGACGTGTAGTTTTTTTGAAAAAACAAACAAACAAAATCTCCAGAGGATATACACCTCTGTTGTAACCTTTGACGGTACTGATGCACAAGGGAAAGTTTTCAGCTGTGGCTGCACATTGGAATCATTTGGAGACTTTAAAAGACTACTGCTGGGTTCCACCTCCAGAGATTCTGATTTAATTCCAAACTGGGCTTTGAGATTTTTAAAAGCTCCTCAGGAGATCCCAGTATTCAGCCACAGTTGTGGACCTCTGCTCTAGCTACATACCCAGCCTTGGTGAGAAGCATTCTGAGCAAAGTGACATATGTTATCTGAATACCTACTGGCACTAATTGTTTCTTATCTTTAATTCTGAGTTCCCCTGACAGGATGACTGTACCAGGAGTGCTCCATGTAAGACTGTTATACATAAAGGCCAACCTAAATTCATTTGTTCATTTATTCACACTTTCATTAAATATAACTCCTACCATGTGCCATAACCTGTTCTAGGGTTGCAGTAGCAGACAAAAAATTCATAGTCATTGCTTTTGTGGTGATTAGTAGACAGAAACAGCTGGACCCAGGTTTCACAAGTTCTCTCTATCAGCTGACCACTGGGTTTGTTTTATGCCTTCTTATGGCTTCTCTTAAATTCCCCAGATGCTTCATTTCTACAAAACTTATACTTTCCTGAAGGAGTTATGTTTTTCCATGCTTCCAGGTCTTGTCCCTGTTGCTATCTCTCTGCCTGGATGTCCTTTCTTTTCCTAACTAGCTAGCTTTTATGCATCCTTCCATACTTGTCTCGGCTATCACTCTTTTGGAAGTCCTCTGGACTAGGGTAGGTGTTTCACCTTCATTTCCCACAGTCCCTTACAATGGGCAGAATAGGCAAAAAATAAATTTATTATACAAGGAGAGGAAAATGTGTTTGATGTGTAAAAATTGAACATGTTAAGTCAGTGAATTTTTGATGAACACTTGGAAAAACAAAGATGTGGAGGGTAAGATTATTACATGCTTACAATTTTGTGGCCATGCATATCAGATGAGCTAAGGGCAGGGTTGGGGCTCAACCTGAGAAAGCAGAGAATTTGATGAAGACAGAAATATATAGGTTTTCCCCTCATTTCTCTGGCCCCTCCTCATTTTAATGATGTTATAAGTGGGGATAAACAAATGTAAACAGCCCTAATAAGAGGCTGAAAAAGCAATGATCTAACTGGCTCTATCTAATTAAAGGACATAATTTTGAAGGATTTTGTGGTGCACATAGGATGAGTCAAAGAAAGATAATCTCAGGTGTTAAGTAAATGTTGAATGGAGCATGTGATCTGGAAATTTTAGGAATATTGCAGGTCTTTTCTGCTGATGTCGGTATATACTAGGGTAAATAAATGGTTTTGAATTTGCATTTCCTCTGTTGTTTCGACTGGTGCCATGCTAGATGGAAGAAAGCCCAAAGACAGGAAAAGAACGAAGTCCACTGCCTGGATTACATTTTTTACTCTCTAATGTTGCTAAGAATTGAGTTCCCCCAAAGGGTTAGAATAAGCAGAAGGGCTAGTCACTATTTTTGCTTTTCAAAAGTGCTTTTCATCCTGTATTATAATTGTTGGTTTATTTCTTTTGTCTCTTACCCTAGATATAAATTTCTTGAGCTTGCTCACTTGCTATAAAAACTGTCATATAGAAGACACTCAGAAATATACATTGGTCAATATGTTCCTACTTCTACAGTATTTATTAAAAGTTTTGTCATTTTGAAATATCTTGAGCAAAGTTAGAACATGAGGAGAATTCAAAAACTTAAGCTTCTTAAGTTTCTTTATCATGACTTCTTAAAACTTTATTTTTAACCTTTGGAGACTAACTTCTAGAGGTCTTTGTGATGTATACCTTGCTATTACTCAGGGACTTTCCGATTTTGGGGGAAGACTATTTTTAGGCTGCTATTCAGTGCCTGAGGGAGGTCCCTCAGGTTTTTCAAAAGACAAGTGTAGGTGAATTTCCACCCTGGAGAGGAAGTGGATGGTGGTGTAATAGGCAAGCTGACATTTTCTTCTTTGAACATATTTATTTGGCTGTGTGAGAGGTAAGGGGAGTCATAACAATGAAGTTCTTCTTAAATGACTTGGAAATAAGGGGAATAATATATAGACCCTGGAGAGTGAAATAATAACTTTGGATTTTAGCACAGTTGATTCCTTCAGTAATACATAAAGTCAATTTAATAAGATTGAATGGCCCCTAGGCTACAAGCCTTAACTGAAGATATTTGCACATATAGGAAAAGAAGATAACAAAGAGAAGTGGCTAGTTGGTTTGGTTAATGTAGAAATGAAGGTCAGAGAAATCCCTATTCATACAAATAATCTCTAGAATAAAACAAATACAAAAACATATCACCAATAGGAGCATTTAATACCAATGCATGTATTTTCCTACTGTGAAAATGGATATCATTTGGGCTACCATTTATCTGGTAACAGCCAAAGCAAAAATCATACAGTGAGTCTTACTACCTTAGTCCCATGCTTGCCATACACCACTCTTCTATCTGTAATTTGCCTTTTTATGAAGCTCTGCATGTTGGGAGAGAATGTGCTTATCACAATAAAATGGATATTCTAGACTGAATAAAAGTAACACAGCTTATTGTAAATATAATAATTGGTATCCTGTTTGTTCATCATTGTTTTGGTTAATGCAAGCTAGGTTCACCTTGTGGTCCCTGTACTTTGATATTTACCTTCTTTTGCATTATGTTTTTTCTATACCATGTACCAAGAAAGTATTTACCATGATTATTCATGAAAATGAACCAAAAATTGCTACAAGAGCAAGAATGATTGCTATGTATCTAGTCCAGATTTTTAGGGTAGATCATTCTGTGGTTTGTGTACTTTCTTACAGGTTTCCATATTTTAAAAGGTTAGAGGAAAGGCTTTAATTATGTCTACCAGTTTATAAAGCTCTTATGCACTTATATTATATGATCCTCACACCAGCTCAGTAATGTAGCTGGAACTAATATTCTTTTTACATAAGTTTCTAAGGTGCTGTTATTTGTTCAAGGTCAAAGGTCTATATACAGGTATAATTAGAACTTGAAAGCAAATTTCTTTATGTAAGACCAATAAAATGTCCACATCTCAGATGACATGTCACACTGGGGAAGGGCATAAAAATTTCTCCACATGTTTTAATGAAGGATCCCATTGAATACACCCTGTGGCCACTCTTTCTAACCTTTGAAGAATCATCTCCCCATTACAGTATAATCTATTCCTGACTTTTTTGTTTATTTGGTTCACTTTCCATTTACTTCTTTATATACTTGTTTAAGAAGAAGAAATCACTATTTAATATTACATATTTTTAGAATAGAAGATCCTGGTAGAGGAACCTTTAGGTTTCGCTAATCTTCTGTGTTATTAAGAGGATAGGCCATTTGTTTTGTTTAACACATGGTCAGTTTCAAATTCACTCACGTAAGGTAGACTTGGCATTAAATTTAGAAGTAACAGCAAGAGAGGACTGATTACATTAATAAATAGTTAAAAAATTGTTTGATTTTAAGGACATTTTAAGAGGAGTAGGGAAAGAAGACTAGGAGATAAGAGAAGTATTGAGAAATTGGCTAGCGTCTGGGACATAAATTGAAACACAGTGGATGGATGGTGAACAATACGTAGCGGCAGAAGTTAACAAAAGCATGTCAGAAAGATTTTTCTCATAATCAATTTTAACTTTTTTCGGTGGGACATTATTGTAATGTTTAAACACCCCTTTTTCTCTCTTGCTCTCCAAACCTTCAATAACGTCAGCTGTGCACATAAATGCTTTTTTGTGAGGCGTTCACCTTTATAGAAATCAAAAGGAGGCCAAAGTTTCAAGTTTAGTTTAATGCAATGCTGTAAGAAGGCAATAATATGAGGATCCTGGGGGAAATTATTCATAAATTGGCAATTTATCTGCATCAGAAGCAGATAGTTGGAGACCAGGAGACCACAAAAACATAGTCTCCCAGTCTGTTTGCAGGAAACTTGAGTGTTGGATTTCCCACTGCATAGCATGGAATTTAAGCCAATCTTATCTTGATTTTAAGATATCTTTTGGATTACTTAAAAAAAAAAAGAATTCTTTTATTGATTGGCTTATTTCCCTTACAATCTTATTTGATTTATGTTTTATTATCTTCTTGTGCTTGAAAATTTTATTAAGTTAGACCACAAAGGATTAATTTGTTCAGGGTTTTGCCCATTATGCATTAAAGCCAACAGGAAGAAGGGATTTAATAAAAGAAGCCCAGAGACTTTCTCACAGAAGGAGATAAGGGTGTGGCAGCCAGGGTGTGTCTGTCTTTTCCAAGGTCTCTTGAAAAATTTAGAGGTGGAACAGACATTAAAAATAAGCAAAATGATTCTCTGATAATATGGCATATAAAGCCCAGATATTTCCCTTGGATAATAAAAAGAGACAACTCACCAAAAATTTTAAACACTCATTGTCAATATAGTAGGCAGTTTAAAATTTCTTTAAAGATAAAAATATCAGTGAAATTTTCATCCTTCCTTGAAAGCTGAAGCTAGTACATACTTTAATATTGATAATGGCTCCCTACTATTTACAAAGCAGAAGCACAAGTAGAAACATATGAAAACAAACCAAGAATTACCTAAGTTTGCATATGAGAAATATCAAAGCCATGTGATAGTACCAATAATAGGTACTACAATTAAAAATTTACTCTTTTGCAGTAAGGTATCTGGCTCTAAATACGCATTGTGAATGATCGAAGAGTCAAGACTTTTTAAAAAAATAATTTGCCTGGGAAACTGTAATTCCAAAGAGCATCTTTAATACGAAGGTTAAACAGATTCACTAGACGTATAATATTAGAGAAAACACGAACTACCTCTTCCTTCTGTTTTGTTGAAGCTGTGTTTAATAGCTTTTGAGAAATTGGAAAAAATGCATTCCACATTTCAATAAATTAGTGGCTTTTATGCTTTGCTCTCTGCTTCTGGGCCACCAGTAAAATGGGCTGCTTCCTTCCCTTAGAAACCGAGCTTTATTCTAAAGAGGTCTTCAGAAAAGTTATATGTGTACCATTAAAGTGAAAAACCATTAAAGACTTAAGTATGAATCATTGCTGATTTTTTTAAAAAGATTTTTAATTCGTTAGCTCATTTTTCTTGGAACCTGATATATTTACTATTGCTTGTGTCTGTTCTAACCACATTGTAGGTGAAAACATATTTTTGCTGTTATTGACATTCTAAGAATTCATAAAATATTTTCAAATACATTTAATGGCTCTGAATATAGTTTTCATTCCTTTAGAAAGGCATGCCCATTTTATGTACTTTTTTCCTCAAAATGTATGACATTGTTTGGCAAAATTGTTTGAATATAATATAAAATATGTTATTAAGAAAGATGTTTAAATAAAATAGTATATTTTCTTATTGCTTATCATAGCGTTCAGGGAGAGAATCGATTCTTGCATGTTTAGAAAGTTTGCAATGTTTAAGTATATTTTTTAAAAAAATCATATATATAAGTAAGCACCCTACCCTAACGGAACATGCTATATAAACAGAATCAATCACTGTTCAGTTACTCAGGTACCAAAATTACTTTGAAACTGAAATTGTAATCTTCACATTTACTAATTTAAATATGTTATTCATTTTATCTAACATATTCACTTATCTCCCAAATTAAATTTACTAGCACAAGGAAGTTATAAGATGTTCTAGTTACAAAGCTTTCGTAACTATATATAACTTTTGGTTTATGTCTCGTTCCATGGCTAGTCTCTAACTCTTATTGTTAGTTATATTTTCAATGATTCTGTTTGATTTCATATTTATAATTTTCCATGTTAATTATTTTTTATAGTTAATTTTGAATATTTTCCATTTCAATTATTTTTTACAATTCATTTTGAATCTATTTTTATCACCAAGTTGGAGGATAAGATACAACTTTTTATTTATTTAAAATCTTTGTAAAAAAACTTAAATTCACTCAACATTATTTTAAATATAATAAATAAGGAGATTTTTGAATAAGTAAAAAAATATTACTATATGCTAGGGGCAAATTTTATCATGTATTATTTAATTTTCAAAAGTCTACAGAAAGAAATATTGTCATTCTTATTATATACATGAAGAAACAAAGATTCAGAGAGGTTATTGCCGAAGGTCACATTGATAGAAAGTGTTAAAGTCAGGACTGGAACTCAGGTCTATTTTATTTCAAAACTTGTATATACTATCTACTGAGTCCTGGCAAGACCTAGGTGAGATTGTTTTAACAAAACTATATCACTGAGCATATATCAAAAGGGTTACTGCATGCTACCAAATTACATCATTTGGGATATAAGTTTATTTAGGAAATAAAGTCACCAGCAACAATTTATCCTTGGGAAAGCTGCTTATCTTATAAGAAAATAGATTTCTCTTTCCATCTCTCATGTTCTATGAAGCCTAAATTATATACCACTATTCCAAGTTTATATTCTTAGAAGTTGAGTCAGATTAGGTAATTCTCTGGCCACCTTACTTCCTAAACCCTTTTGTTATCTTTCTCCCAGTTTACTCACCATGATTTTCTATATTTTGTTCTCTAAACTTTTCTTATTAATCAACAAATATATATTGAGAGACTGTTACATGCACTGGAGGTGATAATAAAGAAATATAAGGTTTTTGAGGTGGGTCCAGAAGTTTTAATAGACCAAGAAATAAAAAGAAAGAAGATAGAAAGGAATTGGATAGGATGGGAAATGGAAGGAATAATTCAATAGTAGTGCCTAACATAGCCTAACAGTGGGACCTAACAGATGTTTGTTGAATGAATAAAAAAATACATGAATAAGTAGTTAAGTGAATGTATAGAAGGATGAATGGATGGATTAATGAATGGATGGGTGTATGAATAAATAAATGAATGGATATATGGATGAGTAGATGAATGGAATAAATTGACTTGAAAAAGATGCATTTGGAAAAGATGAATACAACAAAATCACATACTGCTTTTGTGGACTGCCTCCTTTTATTAAGAATATGCTAAAACTTTGGCAATGATTCTAATCATCTTAAAAGGGCACATATGACAGATCCTTACTTATGCTCTCCCCTATAGGTTAGGTATGAACAAGTCAGAAGAGACCTGGAGACTAGATGGTGGAATAAACATAGACTCTGCAGTGGTGGTACCTAGCAGGAAGGATTACAGAGATAAGCAATTGAAATTAGTTTTCAATGTGATGTACAAAATCTGGATGTTTTAGTAAATCTTAAATATCACATGTACTCTGATATTAGAAAAAAATAGTGCTATAAAGGAAGAAGAAAGATGTTTTCACAAAAGCGCTGATGATACCAAATGAAAGAATGAGGTGAAGATAGATAAACAGTTTAGCAAGAACAAGCTTATGGTTTTGGAGCCAAAAAACAGAACATTGCCAAGCTGAGTCTTGGCTCTGCAGCGCCAGCACTTTGCATCTCCATCAGTAATGGAAGATTATCCCCCAGGGTGCTCTGCCAATCTCCTGGGCCTGAGAAGTATGCAGAGTTTTTTTTTTTTTTTTTCTTTTCCCTTGTTCTAGAGATTGCTGCATCAGTTTTAGAATGAATGAATATTGCCTGTAGCCAGACCTCTGGTTCTTTTTTACGTCATCTGTCATCGTCTGACTTTGGACAACCACTGCTACTTTGAATATTGATTAAATACCATATATTTTAATGGAAAGAGGTTTTTATGAGACTTGCAAAGTTATTGAGGCTCATTTTTCTCACCTGGAGAATGAGAGTGAGGAGGCAAACTCAAAATGTTCCCGTAAGAATTTTATCAGTATTATTTGTGAAAAGTTGTCTAGACTTACTGTGACCCCTTTCATGAAATTCTATGGTTCTATAAGATTATACTTTAAATAAATTCTGTGTCTTAAAGGCTGAGCTTATCAAATAGAGTTGCCTGTTTAATTTCATTATATAGATGGAAACAGCAAATCATTTACCAGATTTTGTTTTGTTTTGAGAAGAATGTAGTGTTTTCCCTTAGATATGTAATTATAAAATTAGTAGGTCCCCTTTGTAATAGGTCTAAGGCTGGAAGAGTTCACTATGTTGATTATGAAGCTTCTCTGAGCCAAAATTTCAAGGGCAAGACTGTTCATTTTATCAGAACCTACATAATGGATTTGGAGCATCTTTACTGAGGAGGACCTTTGGTAGGACAAAAGGCTCAATAGGAAGAGTGAGTCAGTAATGGAGACCCAATATCAGTGTTAGGACTTTTGAGAGGTTGAAATCAGCATAGGTGGGGTCAGTCGTTAAACTGAAGTTAGAGATGGCTCAGAGTTTAGGACAGATGGTCCTTCCTCACAACAGGAGATAAGGCTGTGGCAGCCAGGGTGTGTCTGTCCCTTCCAAGGTCTCTTTAAAAATTTAGAGGTGGAACAGACATTAAAAATAAGCAAAATGATTCTTTGATAGTATGGCATATGAAGCGGAAACATTTCCCTTTAATAAAAAGAAAAAACTTGCTTAAAAAACAAACAAAACCAAACCAAGCCTGAATATGATCAGGTTTCTAGATCTCTAGGAAATATAGAAATTAATATGAACTTATAGGAAATATAGAGACATAAGGATGACATGATATTGTGATGTTAAATACAGATAGGGAAGAATTCTACAAGATGAACAACCTGGTTTCTACAATAAATAAATTTCAGGGAGAACAAGAGAGTGAAAAGAGAGATTCAGAGACTGAAGGGACATAGCAACTTATTGTTGACCTATTGTAATATATGAACATTTTAGATCCTGATTTGAAAACACAAACTAAAAATAGAGCAAAATATGCGTAGTGCATATTATTACTATTGAATAATATTTAAAAATTAATGTTAATTTTTCTCAACATACTATTGCAATTTTTAAAAGGAGTCTTATCATTTCATCCATAAATACTTGAAGCTTAACATACTTAAATATTTGTGCGCGAAATAATGAAAGCGTTCAAGTGAGATTGTGCCTCACTGGCACCACAGGCTAGTGTGTCAGGTCATGGATATGACACTGAGACAGCGCTAGAGAACTGTGTGGTTCCTTCCTCTGAATGGACCAACGCTGATGCTCCTTGGTTCCTTTCCTCATTACATCTTTCTTTAGCAGTTTCAAAGAGTTTATTCTTAATGCATGGTTTAATGTTCATCCAGAATAAGGTTAGAAGAAACAAATATCGTTGTTTACCGTTATACAGGAAGCAGGATGTGTTATTTGCTAATGACATGCTTATCATTATGAATATTTCTTTGTATTACATGAAGCTTTGCAGTGGCTTTTTGCATTTTTATGAGATTTGTGCAAAAGTGAGAGGTGGAATGCAACTGGGATAATTTAGGATTTGGTAAAAGACTCATTCCTGTCAGTAGTGGTTCACAGGTTCTCATTTTCTGGTGAGACTAGCCTGGTAAAGATTGTACCAAGCTTCCTATGTTAGCTCCGAAGCATGGAGGAATTGTTAAACTTTCAGTCTCTTCCCTAATAATGTACTTTATGCAGACTTTGGTCATTTGGCCTAATGGCAAAAGCAGTTCATCTCAGATTCACTGACTCCATCCATCTATCCACCCAACCATCTGTCTGTACTTATTATGCATCTGCTTATTACCTATATATCTACTATGTAATTTCTGAGCATTTTATATGACAAGTAGGTTTTTATATGATATTTGTCACAATTATTAATAATGAATATCAACATTTTGGGTGACATTTTTATATTTCACTGGAAAAAGTTAGCTTAGGAGGAGTCAGTAATCTCAGAAAATTATAATTTTTCTGTGCTTAAGGTTCTGTATTTATGAATTGCTGATAAATTACCTTTCTATGAAAATGCTGTCCCAGAAAAGACTCACTAATGATTTATAGACTAGTGATTTCAGACTATTTTAAAAAATAAGATATCAATGTTAAATGAAAAGGAAAGAATATAATATTCTTTTTGCATAATATCAAATTTGTACTATATAGAGTAAAAAATGTTGAGTGCAAGTACATCAAAGTATTGTTTCTTTAATACCCCAACTTTGTATAATTAAAATGTATTTATTTATGATTGGGAAAGAAAATATGCTAGGAAAGAAATCCGTAAAGATATAATGAAGTAACAAATATGAAAGGCCTAAAGAGGTAATCCATGAGTAATTGTTTGCATGAGCTATTTTGTTTAACAAGTTGCTGAAGATCAGAGAAGGCTAATCTGAGTAGATAACATAGAAAAATAATGATATCCTACTGTAGTCTTTCTAATTATAAAAAGAATGAATTTGGTAGTTATTTGACCTGGACTAAACAAGGTTAATTGGAAACAATACTTTGATAAGAAAATTCAAGTATAGAATGTTAGCACCCAAGGAGATTTAGAGGGCATTTATTTAGCCCCCATAATTAACATAAAGGAAAGTGAAGGTAGAGTATATACATGCTTGCCTAAACTCCTACAAATAATATCAGAATTAGGATTAAAATATAGGTTTAAAAGGCAGAATTGTGTTGAATGGCATTTTATAGAAATTTACATGCATTTAAAAATGAGAAGAATACAGAATTAACTATATGGCCCTGCCATCCCTCTTCTGGGTATCTAGCCCCAAAATTTGAACATTTATTCTTAAAGATATATGTACTCTGATGTTCATTGCAGCATATTCATGGTGGCCAAGACATGGAAACAACCAAAATGTCCTTCAACAGATGATTGGGTAAAGAAGATGTGGCACATATATACAATGATACAATTATATCACAGCCATAAGAAAAGATGAAATACTGTCATTTGCAATAACTTGGGTGGATCTTGAGAATATCATACTAAGTGAAATAAATCAGATGGAAAAAAATCGAGAATCATATGATTTCATTCATATGTGAAATATAAAACTGAAAGCAACAAATGAACAGGATAAACAAACAAAAAATCATAGACATAGAAAACAGTTTAGTAATTACCAGAAGGAAAGAGGGGAGGGAAGGAGATAGAAAAGGGGGTCAAATATATGGTGACAGGAGATTTGACTAGGTGGTGCACACACAATGCAATATACAGATGATGTATTATTAAATTGTGCATCTAAATCTATATAATTTTATTAACCAGTGTCACTCCAATAAATTTAATCTTTAAAAAAAGAATGAGAGGTATAATTAAAATGGGTCTTTTTCCCCCCAAACAATAAGAAACCCGGAGACAAGTGTTCTAAGGCTGGTGATGCAGCTCCCTGCTGCCCTCAGAGCAACAGGATCTTTCTGTCTTTCTATGCCACCATCTCTGGAGACAAACCCATTCTTGTTGGTAATGTAGACCAGACGGACAAAACAGAAGAGGGAACACACTTCAGCCCGAATTTCACTGAACAAAAACAAGTCCACTTGGCCCCCTCTTACCATAAGAGAGTCTGAAAAGGTGAGCTTCTAGCCTTCCGAAGAATTGATGTTGAATAAGCCAACCTGAAGTATCAGCTTTAATGATTCTGAATCCAGGGCTCTCCATTAACCCTTTATTCCTTCCACTGAATTTTGTTCTAAAGGACTGGTTAAAAAGCAAACAAACAAACATGGTACTAGGAAAAACAGTGTGTTCCTCATTACTTAGAGAATTTAGGATGCAAGGAGACCAGTAGGGATTTACAAAAATACCTGAATCTTTAGTATAAGTGATTTTATGCAGACTTTTCCCCAGATTGAATGAGATGGTCTTCAGTTATTCTAAGACTGAGAGAGATTTTTTTTTTTTAAGCATCTCAGGATGCTTTCTGAATGCAGATAGCAATCATAATATTTATTGATGGCTTTCTATGTGCCAGATATTTTAGAGTCATTGACATGCATTATATCACTTAAATCTGGTAACGACCCTATGAGCAAGGTACTATTAATATCTCCAGTTCGCAGATGAGGAAAATAAAGCACAGAGAGAACACTAGTCATACAGCTAAGTGATGAGTATAAATCCAAAGATTTTGATGCCTAAGCTTTCCTCAGAACCACTATACTCTTCACAAGTAAATGAATTTCACTTTTCACCACCTCTACTGCTACTTCTCTAGTCCCAGCCACCATCACCTGTTGCCTGGATTATCATGGTAGCCTCCTAAATCTTTCTTCCTCCAAACCTACCCGCTTCAGTCTATGCCCAATCCAGCAGCCAGAGTAATATTGATAAAGACAAAATCAGATTACATCATTCCTCAACTTGAAAACCCTTTAATCGCTTCTTATTTTTCAGAATAAAAACCAAGGTCTTTATAAAGTCCTACAAGGACCTGCCTAATCATATCCTCTTTACACTCTGACCTTTGCTGCAATTCCTCTTCCCTTTGCTTCATTCTGTTCTGGTCACTCTGGCCTCCTGGCTGTCCCCCGAACACGCCAGGCACTCCCCTTTGGGCTTTCTTCTCTCTCTACCTGGAATGCTCTTCCCTAGATGTCTATATGTTTAGCTCCTTCACCCCTTCATGCCTTGTTTTGCTCTTTCAACCAGGTCTTCCTCAACCACTCTATTTAAATTGTGATTCTTCTCTCCGAACTAATAGCTCTCTCTCTGTAACTCTATCCAGTTTATTTTTCTCTGTAGCACTTAGTTTGGTTTACTCTGTCGCCCTGACTAGAATGTCACATCTGTGATGCAGCAATTTTTGTTCTTTTTGTTCACCACGGGATCTCCAGTTTCCCAGCAAGAGAGCAGTGGGAGAGAGGAGGAGAATATTTATTGCCTGGGCTCTTGGTGCCCACCCTGTGGAGTGGGCTCAAGCTTGCTGTGTACCCTAAAGTCACTGTTTCTATTAAGGTAGACTTCTATTACCAAACTCTCTCCTTTTAACTTCTGCTAACTCTGCCTTCCCTTTTGTACCTGTGGATTAAGGGCACCTGTCCACACTTTTGCAATGAGTCCCTACTGAAAACATGCTAATTTGAGTGTGCCATCTGTTTCCTGCTGAGGCCCTGACTAATACAGCACTCAATAAGTATTTTTGAATGAATGATTAAAAGACAGATTTTTAAGGGCAAAGGGGGCTTTTGCAGTTTTATATTAAATTGTGCACATATCTTCATATCATGTCTAATGAATAAAACTGTAGTAATTCTAACTCTTAAAGAGGATTCAGTGAATGTTCACATTATGCAGAATTTAGATGTTTTAGATTACTTTTGATGAATATAAATGTAAAATTCTCAGCTACTTGGCATGCAGAAATAGCTATCTCATCTTTTATTCTTCTAAATGTATTTTATATTCATAAAGATTTAATTTCTTAATAAGCTGCACAGAACTGAGATTACAACAATTAATTTAAAACAACACAAGGAAATACTACCTTTTCAATAGTTTTTGACTCTCAATTAATTGAAGGTATCTCGTTAGTAGATAAAGAACTAATAATTTGATTTGATTAAAATCAATATTTTTGCATTTTTGTTAGCATGAGACCTGCCAATGGTTTCATTTCAATTTGACAAGAACAAGAAAAGAAATAGAAATTAGCATTAATGAAGCTCTGCCCTTTTGTGAGCTTTTAGGAGCCTGAGAAGTTCTTGCTGATTAATGCTAATGACTGGTTTATAGAATTAGTTGGAAAAGGTGGAGTATAGATGTTGACTTGTCTTTCTCCTACTGAATCTTTGTTTAGGTAGTGACCACATTAGGATGGGAATTATACAAGTTGCTAAAAGGAGCTGTCCAGTTACTATCACTGTATGCCTCCTAGAACATTCGCTTGGATTGCGTAATATAGAGATCAGTGGTATCTTCTTAAACTGGAGTGCTGTGGAATGGGTGGTGAGCTGAACAGTCTTCCTTTGAAAATTTGTAGGATGGAATCAGGATATTGGTAAGTGGTAAATCTGTCAATTTGTCTAGGGTATAATTGATATTTCTTCTTATCTCTGTCTGGTCACTTAAATTATTTTTGTCTGTGTGCATGTGTCCTCGCATCTCACCTGCCTTTAAAATAAACAGAAATGCATCTAATCACTCCATCACGCTTTGGTTTGAAAGTCCAGTGATTTGCTTCCATCTGACAAATTTAATTTCAAAAGCAGTTATAATTTAGCTTTTCCAAAGGAACAAATTTCTAGATGAAATTTAAGTTAATATTTTAAAAGTGTATACATTTTATTAATTAGACTGTATCAGTTACCTGTTATTAAATAACAAACAACCACAAAATCTCAGTAGCCTACAAGGATAGGCCTTGTTTTTTTCATGCACCTGCGGATCAGCCGATCTGATATTGTCTGGCTAGTTTTTTGATCCTGGCTAGACTCATTCACGTGTCTGTAGATTGGCCAGCTGATTGAAGTGGCTTGGCTGAGTGGTACTGCTCTGCGTGGCATTCATCTTTGCTTGGGACTAGTAGGTAAGCCCAGGCGTGAACTTCTCACAGAGATGGCAGAAACACAAGAATGTAAACAGAAACACTTAGGACCTATTAAGGCCTAAGCTGAGACTGACACAATTTCGTTTTAATTCCAGTCTTCTATCAGCCAAAGCAAGTCATGTTTTTTAGTGTGAATAACTGCAAAGTCACATGACAAAGGTGTGGATACAGGGTGGCGGGTGTGAAAAATTGGGGCTAATAATGCAATTTGCCACAAAGGCCATCTGATCCAAGATTATTTAATGTAATTAATTTTCTCAGTTTTCTATTTAAACACAGTGATAGTATTTCTTTGCAAAATACCAGGGCTGGTTTCCTCTACACATATTTCTTTAGAATTTGATTTTCTCACTGTATTCTAAAAATCTGTCTACTTTATTTTGAGCAAGTTAGGGAAAAATCTTTAATTTGAGAATATTTTTACTCCTTTGCAAAGAATAGTAATCAAAATGCTTGTTTCTGTTTTTACTTTGGTAAGAGCAATTAAGACCTCATAATTTCAAAAATATAAAAGTACAGTAATTACATACACATTGAAGACAATTGTAAATATTTCAGTCAAAAGGGAACATACCTAAGTGTTCCTTAAGTTTTGCTAATTATGTCATAAAAGTTGATACAACCAAAATTCTTTTGAAGTAATGGTCTAGAAATCAGGCCTAGATCCACGGAAGGTATTTCCTTAGCTGACAGTTATGTGAACTTTGAAAGTAACCAGAGCCAATCTTTTAGTGAAAGATGACAATGGTTTGCACATACCAGTGCAAGGTTATATTTTCAGGAAGTCTTTGGCCCAAGAGCTTTGGTTATTTGTTTTATGGCACACAACTTTGTGGCAGGTAGATAGGTCATATATGTGCCTAGGGCAATGTAAATAGTGTGGTAAACTGGATAAAAGGTAAATATAGGTGGCTGCAAAGGTCAGCAAGAACAGTTTATGATGGATCTTGATTTTTTAGCAGAATCAAAGTTGTGCTAACCCTAGATTAAGGCGTGTTGAGACTGGAGTGGTGGGCTTACTGGGAGTCTATTTGTATGAATGGCAGGAGACCTCTTGGAAAAGACTTTTTCTGAAAAGGCAGGGAATATATGTTGATACAATAACAGCCCCCAAGCATTGGCAAAAAGAAGGTGATTTAAAACACTGTGTTCAGATCATTTTGTTATTGCCTGCGGGGATTGGCTTGAATTTTAGAAGAGATCAAGGAGCATACCAAAGAAGCTAGAAGTTTCTCCAAAATTCTGAGTGATATTGAAAGCGTAGGTATTTACTCTTTTTAAAAATTTAGAGAGAAACATTTGTCTCTGTCTCAGTACCAAATGGGCTTGAGGGCTGAGTGAATTTCTGTTCCTTATGCCCCCTTGGGGAGTGTAGACATACACTTCTGGTTTTGGTTACTCTTGCTAAAGGAGGTGGAGGAGCTAATCTTATTGGGCAGAACTTTTTTC
Source organism: Eonycteris spelaea (assembly GCA_003508835.1). Classification (NCBI taxonomy): domain Eukaryota; kingdom Metazoa; phylum Chordata; class Mammalia; order Chiroptera; family Pteropodidae; genus Eonycteris; species Eonycteris spelaea. The sequence goes on from PUFA01000012.1 coordinate 14,829,837, forward strand.
ACTGGGACTTATCTGCTAGTGAGCAAAGTGCTCACATGTGACATGCCTTCTCCATTCCCCTATTGCCTGGCCTTTCTGTCTCCATGCACTTAGCCAAGGAAGAGCCACAGCCCACATTCTGAAGGTCTTGTGAGTTAGACCAGACACACTGGCGTGTCTAGATTTAAGATTAACAAAGATGATTTCTTTAATTAGTCCAGAGTTACAATTACTTTGCTTTACCATGGTCTCAGTGTGTTTGCAAGCAATGGAAAGGATACTCATGACCTTAAGGATACCTGGTGGTGCACGTTGAGGCAGCTTCCTACTGCCTCCTTGATTTTCCTGCAAGCACACCAGAAGTTGTGTCTCAGCAGCCCATGCAAAGTGAAAAATTCTCCAGGTCAGAGGAACACAAAGTGGAAGGAAGACAAGCAAGTCAAATTACCTAAAATGAATGTGTTATACATTCTTTCTCTGTTTATTTTTTGTTTTGTCTCCCATGGTTGGTCATAAATGACTTTACGTCATCATTCTACAACATTTCTCTGTTCTGTGTCTAACTGGGTGTATAAGGTAGAACTGTTTACGTAAGTAATATGGAGTCAGATTTGCAGCTCCTGTTATGTCTCTGCGGGCATGCCTGGGCTTACAGGTTCTACAATCTGGGTTGAGAATGAAAAGTACTTCTACCTCCCATTCTCAACTCCTCAGCTTTGGCCTCCACCCTATACTCTCCAACACGGTTATCCGAAGACCCAGCATTTTGGAGATTCCCATATAAACAAAACAGTACTTTATTTCTTACTTTTATTGTGTGTGTGTGTGTTGCAGCATTCGGAACTGCTAACAATATATATTTAGTGGAGAGTAACAAATATGAGGTTGCCTGTTTTATGCACTGCAGCAGAGAACATAGAATGCCACTGCTCTGTTGAGGGCACTGGGCAATCAGCAGGGGAAGGCGCCAGCCATATTGGAGATTTGGCAGCTTCAGCAAAGCACAACATGAGCACAGCATGACTTCAGACGACGTTGATAAAGGATGTCATCAGAGGCAGCATCAGTGAAATTGCACACTCACCAGGCTTCACAGAAATTTGGAGGCTTGCTGATATTGCCACATGGAGCCAGAGCTGAAGCCAGAGCAAAAGGGGAGGAAGTGGTGGCAGAGAGGCCTTGCTCTTCAGCACCTGTGGGGCGCCTCCAGGGGACATGCAGAAATGCTTGCACAAACTTTTAAGGGAATCTGAAAAACATTCAGTATTAGGTGAGGGAAGAATTAGAAAACTACTGCCGTTTTTATAAATGCGACTCTCTGCCACTCCCAAACTAGTAAGCCCTGGGGAAACACAGGTGCTAACAAGTTTGAATAGGTGTTTGGCATACCTTTTTCTTGATTCTAATCATGCCAAATCTGATAGCCAACTTCGGTGCTTAAAATAAACTCTGATTGGTTTGATGGTCTTAAATCTTTTTTAATTTTTCGTTGTTGATGGTGAATAGGGAGTTTAACATCTATTTTTTTAGCATTTGGCAGCTTATGCATTACTGATTTCTGAATCTATCAATTTAAATGATATTGGTTTTTATGTCCTGTGTGTCTGTGACAGGAGAGGATGATGGGCGATGATACAGAGGAAAGTGATGGAGGAACAAATGAAGGGAAGATTTAGCAGTAACATACTCCTACCAAGTTTTCATTCACGGTAGATTATAAATTCCACAAAGACTAGATTTTGATTGGCACAGTATTTTCAATTCCTAGTAGTGTATGACTGTAACAGAAACTCCATATTTCTGATGAATAAATTTACTATATCTGTGTTTGTTATCTATTCAACTTCTGAAACAAACAGTTCTCAAGAAGTTGTGTTTGGGAGAAGGATTGAGAGAGAGGAAGTAGAATGAGGTAAAAGCAAAAAAAAAAAAGAAAGAAAGAAAGAAAGAAAGAAAGAAAACTTGAATTGAAGACAAAGGATTTTGAAGAGGGGGAGTAACATGAATCTGTTACTTGAAACCCTAAAGCCACCATCAATCAGTTTAGCTGCTTTGCTTGAGTTTTGCTCTTTGTCCAGCATTGCCTCTTCAAATAGTAAGGAATCGTGCGTGCATTTTCTGGAAATGTTTTTGAAGAAAAGTAATTCAGAAGCAAAAGACAGAACATCCTCTTGGCTGCATATGAACAAATTAGTTTACAAAAAATCAGACTGAAATGTTATTGTACTGATAAAATGAAGATGTTTTTAAGATCTCTCTTACTGAGACCCTGGCCTCTTATGCTGACGAATGTCCTTTTATCATGGTGATTGTCTTGACTCCTTTGATGAGGACATCTGAAAGGGGGAGGGGTCAGATGGGGAAGAAAATGTTGAAATGGCACACCTACTCATTGTTTTTCCCATGCATTCACCTCAGAATAGCAGAGAACTGCCAACAGGTGCCATCAGAGTCATTGTATTGCTGATAAAGAAATGAATTTCCGCTCAGTGACAAATTTATATATGTGTTACCTGACTCCATCACAAGAAGGGTAACAATTTTATGAATTCTGAATATCAAAAAACACAAAAACAAAAACCGCACATCTTTTTCAGAATGAATAGCAGCATAAGCCCCCAAAAGGAATGGAGCTAAAGGCAACCTGATGTATATTTTCAAGCTGAAAGCTAGGTAGTATTTTTTTTCCTTAAGTATAAACCTTTGCTATAAAATAAAATGTCACAATCAATCGCCAAATTTCACTGTTAGAATTTGCTCCATTCTTTTAAATTAAATTGTGGTTAAAACTGGAAATTGACATGCTTTCCTTTAAAAGAATTAAAATGAAACTAAAAGGTTGGTGAGAAGAAAGAAGTTGTGAATCTCCCTGTCCTTCCTACCCAAAATTGATCATGATGACAGTGCACTTCTGTGAAATGATAAGGCATGTTTTATCATCTTAATATGCTCAAAGACATCTTTTCACATCTTGTTTTCTGTGATGTTGTCCTCTAATTTGTTTTGTTTTCTATTTATTTGTTTTTTGTCCCTATCTTTTGGGTTAAAGAATATTTTGGGTTGGCAATCCTTGTTTGTCAACTTTTATTTAAGAGTCAGGGACAAAATAGCTCAGTTAGAAACTCTGAGAACATATTTGTAGAGTGTATTGACTGTGAACTGCATTGTGGGATGGTCAGGTTGGAAGCTTGTTGGGAAGCCTGTGTTATCAATATCTTTAGTTCTTTCCCTTGGGCTGCTAAGAATCCAGACAAAATTTTTCAGTTTCTTGTCTGCCTGCCTGGTGGGGAAAGAGATTTTTCTTTTCTTTCTTTTTCCGTTCTCCCTACCCCCCTCCCCCCATTCATCATAATTCTCTTGAGTTCCATCAACATTAAATGTGTATTGATAGGTAATACAAATAGAATCATGCAGTATGTTGTTACCTTTATAGACTGGCTTTTATCACTCAGCATAATTCCTTTGAATTCTGCCAAAGTAGTTGCATGTATCAGTAGTTCATTGATTTTTATTGCTGAGTAATATTCTGTAGTATAAATGTACTGCATTTTATCTAACTATTCATCCCCTGAAGAACATTTGGATTGTCTCCAGCATTCAGTTAATATGAATAAAGCTGCTGTTAACTGTAATGTATAGCTTTTTCTGTGAACATAAGTTCCATTTCCCTGGGAATGCCCGTGAATACGATTGCTAGGTAATATGTGAGTTCATGTTTAGTTTTAAAAGAAACTGCCAAACTATTTTCCAGAGTGCGGTACCATTTTTCATTCTCACCAGTAGTGGATAAGTGATTCTGTTTCTCTACATATTCTCCAGCATTTGACATTTGTTCATTTTTAATAAGGTTGTTTTCTTATTGTTGAGTGTTAAGAGTTCTTAAAATATTCTGTATAAAAGATCTTTATCAGGTATGTTTTGTAAATATTTTCTCCCTTGCCATGATTTGTCTTTTTACTCTCTTAACAGTATCTTTTACCAAGCACAAACTTTTGATTTCAATGTAGTTTGATTTATCAATACTTTCACTTACTGATTGTACTTTTTATGTCTTCTTTATGAATCCAAAGTTTAATTCAAAGTCACAAAGATTTTATCCTATTTTCTTCTAGAAGTTTTAGAGCTTTAGGTTTTACATGTATGGCTTTGACCCATTTTGAGTTAATTTTGTGTAGTACAAGATATGGATTAAGGTTCCCTTTTAACATGTAGATACTGAATTGCTTCAGTATCATATGTTGAAAATACTCTTTTTTCTCCATGGAATTGCCTTGCGTCTGTCAAAAATTAATTGACCACATTTTTTACAGGTTTATTTATAGACATTCTGCTCTATGCATGCTTTTGCTAATGCCACAGCTTCATAGAGAAACTGCATAGGTAATGTGAATCTTCCATCTTTGTGCTTAAAAAAAAAAAGGGTATAATGACAATTCTAGTTCTCTTACCTTTCCTTATACATTTTAAAGACCAACTTGTTAATATCTACCAAAAATCCTGATAAGATTACAGGATTATGATGAATTTATAGGCCAATTGGAGAGAATTGATATCTTTACTATATTTAGTCTTCCAAATAAATAGAACATGATTCCATTTATTTAGGTCTTTTATAATTTCTTTCATCAGTATTTTATAGTTTTCAGCACCTGGATCTTGCACATATTTTGCCAGATTTATATCTAAGTACTCTACATTTTTTGGTGCTATTATAAGTGGTTGTGTCAATTATCAATTTGTTTGTTTATACCCCAAGTGATATGTTTCAGCTCTTTATCCTCAGGGGCTAGCATAGATCAAGGATTTAATAAATATTTGTTGAACTATTGGCCTTAAAGTTCCTAGCTCTACTCTATTTACTGCAGTATCTTGGGTAAGACACACCCCCATCCAAGCCTCACTTTATGCATTTGAAGATAGTGCAGTGGATCTAGATAATATGTAAGCATATTTGAGCCCTACTTTTTCTGTGAGTCTAAGACTGAATCAATTTGACATAAATTGATAAAGCATATCTTTCACCCCTACTAATCTGGATGACTTATTTGAGCTAAGCAGAAGAAAAATAAACCTGCCAAAATTCTTAACTCACTCCATTATCAAACTGAATTGAATGCTCTTAGCATTAAATGTTTGAAACTTTATTATGTGCATTTATTGGGATTAATGGATTGAAGTGAAAGGAGAAGAAAGTCATGGTGATACCTGCTTATTTCCCCCTCTCCATTTTATAACCCTAAGAAAATAATTTAGGATGGAATATTCTTATAGTTTGGGCATTCTTCAAGATGAATGTGCTTGGCATTGAGTTCTCTAATGACGATCGGTCCTAGGTGACCACCTTGGTTATGCACAGCATTCTTTAAATGGAAAGGAATCAGGTTGGTTTTAAGGAATCATGCAAAGTAGAAAGATGTGGCAATCAGAGTAATTGTAGTTACCTTCTCCCCTCCTTCATCCATCAGAAATAGTGCCTGTTTCATTACTCACTGGTCATTCATTGTTTCAGGTTGTTATAGCAGAAGAAGAGATTTGATTTCATTGACTTGACTTAAGACTAGTTCAGAGAAATAGTGGCCTAATTGTTATGGGCTTAAATAGTGTATCCTATTTAGGGAGAAAAAAATTGATAATACTTGATTTTATCACTCTTGTGGTCAGGTCTCGCTGACCAGTATGATGAGTTATCTCATTTATTCAAATTAATGCATTCAAAGTTAAAAATTTGAGTATTACTCTCACCCTTTTTCCAAAGTGAAGATAATTGCAATCATATTTTTTAGAAAACAACTTTTTTTTTTAATCGTCACAATCACTACTAACTATTCCTTTTGTACCTCCTCAGTTAAATTGTATATCTACCGCTTGAAGGAAACTGTTCTCACAAAAGTTATTGGTGGCTCCATTTTGGTTTTCCTTTACTCTTATCTTTTCTGAGTCACTTAAAGCCTCTGCCACAGTTTTTCTTAGTATTTTATTCTCCATGGGCTTCTATAACTCGTCTTGATGTTAGTTCTTCTACCTCTCCGTTTTTTTTTCTTTCTCCTTTGCAAGTTTTACCAGACCTGGAGCAGCTTTGCAGTCGAGAAAGGAAGATGCAGCAGTGACCTGTAAGGGACTGAAAACCAGAGACCAGTAGTGGTGGGCAGAGGGCAGTCATGACTAATTAATGTCAGCAGGGAAAAGTGACAAATGAAGACCACCCCAAGGCCTTAGCACTATGTAGTACCTCTGGGACTAGTCCCTAGTCCCAGTGAGGCAGAAGTGGGAAAGGATCTGAATTGATTGAGGTTAACTTTTAGACCTAGAAGAATGAGAGCTTAAAATAGAAATTAAATTCAATTGTAGAAATAAAGTCGTATCTTGGCAAATTTTAGTTTGTGACTTGAGGTTTACAAACATATAGCACCTTTTAATGGCTCTGTCTTACATGGCGATTGACCTTGATAATATTATGAAGAAGAAAAATCAATTGTAGTTGATTTCCATTCAGAGTTAAATGACTTTCCCAATGTCCATGAAATCCAATAGCAATGAAGTCGGAATTAGATTTCAGGGCCTCTTCCTAACAATGCCATGTTTTTTTCACTAGAAAACATAAACTTAGGGGTTAAGTTGTTATTTAATAATTACAGAAAAAATTTAATGATCCAGCATCAGTGGAACTAGTGCCAAGTCAGATCCAGAAGGAAAGACATTGTTCTCAGTAGCAATAGAAAGATTTTTATGTGAAATACTTGCAAGTCAAGCCAGTTGACATAGCCATCAGTAGAGCTGATTGCTGTGTGATATAAACCGAGTCATCCTACTTTGTCACTTTATAGTGTCTCAGAATGATTGCTACTGTCTTCAAAATGGAAAAATAGTATTTTAGAATTGGATTTAACCTCTTATGCAGCCCCTTTTATTTTACAAGTAAGAGAACAGAGGTCCAGAAAGGTTATGATTTTTGCAAGGTCACAAAGCTGGTTAGTGATGAATATAGAGCCACGACACAGGTTTACGATGATGCATTTTACCCTGATACTATCTTACCTTTGGGAAAACTGAAATGGTAGAATATTTTCTATTTTAGTTGAACTATAAGAGGCTAAAGAAGAGTAAGACATTCAAAGCAAGTCAGATTTACTGTGTCCCATGCTTTCTTGGCTAGATGTTACTTCCCGTGATCTGCTGCCCATTATCATTGTATTTTAATAAATCTATTACACAGTATTTGTGTTATTAAAGTAATAATCTTTTCTTGGAAAAGATGACTATGTTTAGCATTTGAAGGTACTCAGAGTACTTACTGCTGTGAATGGTCATCTAAATTTCTGAACTTCCTTATTTGCTTATTAGTGTCTTTATTTTTTTCCTTTTTCTAGTGCATTTCATTACTTTTTATCTCAACTTCTATTATGTCTTTCCCCTTCCTCCTCATCACCACCCCCCTCCTACAAATTGCATAGCAAGTGTAATTCCAAACAAGGGAACTGTCTTAATTCATCAACCATGTGGTCAATTAATTAGCCTAAATTCTTGAACACCTGTCAAGTCTTGCTGAGTTGGCAGGTCCTTCTCCTTCCTTACTTTCATTTTATGCTTTGTCTTTTTGACTAGTCCTTTGGTTAGGTTCCAGTGATGAATAATGTGGTTTTGCTGCAGGTTAGAAAGTTTTAAATTGAAACCTGAGCCTAGAGTCTCTTTCCATGCCATGTCAAAACATATTTAACCACATTTAATTTATCTTTATCTACTAATCTACATAATCCCAAGACTCAGTGTCAACTATTGAAGTTGAGGATTCTGGCTATTATTGCTGAAGTCCAGACACTTAACAGTGACTGCCTTAACCTTTTAATTTGTCTTCTTAAATTTTTCTTATGTCTAAGGATTATATCTTTCCTTAACCCTCCAAGGTTTTTCCTTGGCCTCATGAAGGCACCAGGTGGTCCCCAAGTACGCCTCAGTGCCTTCCTTTATTCAATCTGTCTACATGAAACGCTCAAATCATTTCCCATCCATTGAACATTAAATACCCATGCACATAACAAGGCTGAACAAAAAGGTCACTTCCTCCATGAAGTCTTACTAACCCCTGGTATCTCAGATTGGGTTTCTTAGATGCAAAGCCTGAGGCAAGGATTCATATGCTCTTGATTTATGGTGGAGAGGCTCTTAGGAGGAACTTGTAAGGGAGTGAGAGAAGTAGGACAGCACAGGAGAGAGGTGAGGTTGTTATCTTAGGAAAAGTCTTGCCTTGGTCTGATCCATTGGTGGTGTGTGGGTGCCTCTAGAGCATCAACCACACCAGAGAGCTCTCCATAAGACAAGGGGCCCAGTTTTTCATACCCCAATTTGATTAGTTCTTGACTATAGGCTGTCTTGGGAGTGGGTAAACATTTCTAGCCATGTGGTTCCCATCAACAATTTTAAGCTTTTTGAGAGAGGGGCATTTGTGAGCTCTTAGCAGCCAGCATTCACACTACCTAGGACCCAGTAAATGTGATAGCGAAGGGCCCCAACAGCATCTAAAACATTTGCTGAACTAGAATTCTTTCATTCCTGTGCTTGTACCTTATATGATAGTTGTTTTTACATCTCAGATATCAACTATTCCATGCTTTCTAAATTTTTGGAAAATCAGAAATATTCAAAGGCACCCGAGGTAGTTTATCCTCATGTTAATATACCACCCAGTGGTTTCGACTGTAAAATTGTAGCACTCATTAAAAAATATGTCTTTGAGTGTTTCAGTTTGTAATGTGAATACCTTTAAAAGTGGAGGAGAAAAGCAGAAGAGTCACCTTCAGAGTTAGACAGAGAAAGACTTAACTGGCTATTACTGGCTTTGGAGATGGAAGGACAGCTTCTAGAACTGGAAAAGGCAAGAATAATTTCTTCCTAAATCCTTCAAAAGAAATGCAGCCCTACTGACACCTTGATTTTAACCCAGAGAAACCCACTTTGAGTGCTTGGTGACCAGAACTGTAAAATAATAAGTAAGTGTTTTAAGCCACCAAGTTTGTAGTAAACCATTACAGCAGCCACAGAACACTAATACACACAGTGTTTTCCACTGTTATATGACTATAGAACACCTTCTGGATCTTATGTTCTGTGGGGAGACAAAATCTTCTGGATCTTATGTCCTGTGAGGGGATAAAATCTGGGGGGAGTGCTGATCTTGGCCCTTCTTCCTCATCTAGATTAGCACCATCCAGTGGAACATTCTGCAATGATGGAAGTGTTTTACATGTGTGCTGTCCAATATGGTAACCACTAGCCACAGGTAGCTGTTGTGCACTTGAATTGTGACTGATGCATCTGAGGAACTTAGATTTACATTGTATTTTATTTTAATTAATTTAAATTTAAATAACCCCATGTGAATAGTGGTTACCATACTGGAAAGCACAGCTTTAGATCAAAATTTTCAAAATCAGTTGCTTACGGGAGCCAGGAAGGATGCATAAATACAAGAAGCAGTTCAAATGTAAACAATACAGCACTGGAAGGACTATGATGAAATGACACTGATTCCTGGGCCTCAGTATTCCAGAGATTGATAAGAAATAGTGGAGAATGGGAGGAAGGGTGTGCTTCAGAGGGTATGCCTTTGCTACAAGAGGCAGAGCTACTCTGCTCCAGCTAGTTATGGCAATGAGAGAGCAAACACAGTATTATCAGAGTTAATTTTTCAAGAGAAACTGGAAATTTGGATTTTAATCCTAATTACTCTGAGTTTTCAAAGTTTCAGATAAAAGTGAGCATAGTTGTGGGGTATATCAGCCTAGTTTAGAAGTCCTGAACAAAAATGATGCAAAAACTTTTCCTTTATTTTTTATTTGAGGCCCTGGTTTAAGGAAGAGGTGTATATCAGCATTCAAGGTAGGGGTATAGAGTTGTATACTTGTATAGACTGGTATCAACTATTCCAACTATTCCATGAACACAGTATCATGAGTCATCATTGATATTGCACATGCGAAGAATGAATATGTTTATTGAGATGATTGTTGGAAGATTATAATAGTCTTTTCTTCTAAGAAAGCCAGCACATCATGACAATTTCCAATAGATAGAAATAAATTGCCTTGAAGAAATAAAGCGTTTTGTTGTTGTTGTTGTTGTTTTGTTTGTTTTTTTAATGCTGCTGTATGGACTAGTGGCAACTCTTACAGGAAAGTTATAAGTTCAAAGAATATATAGGCAGGCCGCAAATCTGATAAAATTCAGTTTAAAAGCTATGCTTTAATAATATAAATGAACCCATTGTTTGTATAATACTGAACTATTTTTTTCTTACATAATTATTGAAAGAAAAGATCTGTATCTTTTCCCAAAGGAAGCCAGATCACTTATACTGCCTGGATATGCCTGCTAAGCTCTTCGCAGAGAGCATATGCTGTTTTGCATATCACTGCTCTTCACTGCAATGGCTTGTGTGATTGATTTATCTTACATTCCCAGTGCCTGCCAAAACAGAAACCTCACATAGACTCTGCTCCGTAGATTCTTGTGGAGGAATATTTTTTGTCTCTTATTTACCTCTTGCCCACTACAAGTATATCCATCCTTTTCCTTTCTAGTTCTGTTTTTTTTTTTTCTCAATCCCTTTTATTTATTTATTTTCTCTCTCTATGTCTCTGCCTCTGACTTTCTCACTCTTCTGCTTCCTCCATCTATCCTCCTCACTCCTTCGCTCACATCATCTCTTCATCACCTTCTGAATTGCTTCTGTCACTTTTCTCTCTTACTACTTACTCTGTTACTATTTCTAGATGTTGGTATTTGATTCTCTTTCCTGGCCCCAAACAGGGCTTTAAAACCACAAAACAGAGACAGCAAAATGTGTGATACAGAACCTTACTTTTCTAATTGTTTATCAGGCATTTTCATGCTTTTCCTCTTTCCAAGGTGTAGATCCAGGTTGAAAAATGCATAACAAGTGCTTCCAAACATGAAAATCTTTCTCAAAAGCATCAGGTGTAGCCACTTAAAAAGTCATTGACCTTCAACAGCAGGAGCCTCCCAGTGGCAGGTTTCCTCTCCTTGCTTTCTCTATTTTTAATCTTAGAGTATAAACTGGTAGCATCAAATGAAATCTCCTGCTTCATAAGAGTCAAACTGCTTCTTATTTTTGTTTCCACGGAGTCCACTCTTCTTGGGTCAGAAGTGGTGAACCCAGCGTAAGGAGATATGTCTAGCTCTGATATTACACCAACAGACCAGGGGAGATTGTCGGGCCAAGGAGGTGTAAATGAAGAAGGGAAACTGGCTGTGCCTTGCTTGCTTCCAGCTTTGCTTTCAGGTACTCAGGTGTGAAGGAGCAGAACTGCCATCCTGCCTAAGACAACTCACTTTGCTTTAAGTTTTTCTAGACCGGGTCATATGTCAGCCAGTCACAGATGTTCAAGTGAACAGCTTACTCAGTATCTCTTCAGGCTGTTTCAGAACAGCGATTATTAAGAAGCAAATTTTCTTTTTCAATTAAGCACCCATCATCCTGGTATCAAATTTATAGTTGGTGGACTCAGATGTGTGGCTGGCAGTAGCAACAATAAGTAGAAGTTCTCAGAGTCCCCTTATGTGAAGTAGGTGGAAATCTGTTAGTCATAGCAACTGAACTCAGAATGAAGTTTGTTCACAAGAGGTGTGCATGTCAATGTCTTTTGCTTTTCTATAAATTACAAAAGGAGCCAGTTCATGGGACCTTTCTTTTAAATCGTGAATGAGTTTGATAAGAGGGTCTTTCTTTGGTCACTTTTTCAAGTTGACCTCAACTATTTCATTATAACGAGCCCAAAAGAATTTTTTTTTGTTGTTGTTAATTAAGGCTTTTGTCTTGACTTGTATTTGATTGAACAAAACTGGAAATTGGGGAGGTAAACACAAATGCTCTCCCTTGCTCTTTCTGCCTTGACCCCTCTGGCCTTATTTATTCCCTTGAATTCCATACATCTCTTCTTACCACTACTGTTTATTTTTCATAGACTGCTTCTTATTCTCTTTAACTACTTGAATTCTGCTTATCTCTTAGTTTGTCTCAGGTGTCACTACCTCAGAGAAACCCTCACCGACTTCTTGAGTTTTATGGCATTATAAAAGCCTTCCAAATGTAGAATTTCACACGATATACACTTCTCCTTCATATATTTGTCCCATTTGTGCTTTAATATTTCTTTCTGTGATTATTATATTAATGTCTACCTCTCTAACTGAACTCTATGCTCCAGAGATACAGAGGCTGGTTCTGGTGATCTTGCATTCGCAGTGTTTGGCACATGGTGAGCACTCAATAAATATTTGTCGAATGAATCAGTGGATGAATGAAAAGTGGGACTGTAGCTCTGCACTGTCATTACAATGAATCAGCTTAGCCCTGATCCTTGTTTATTTTTTCTTAGTAACTGCAGGAAACAACTTAGCAAGTAGGTACAGGCCATTAGGGCCCAGAAGAAGAAACATCCTTGAAGTAGGACAGGAATATTCCAAGGGCCTTAGAGATGACTTTCTGAGAGGAAAAAGAAAAGGAATAGGGTCAAAGGAAGAATAGACAGTGACTTTGGTGAGACAAATTGAATTCCTCCCCATAGATAGGATCGATTATAGTTTTTATCCACTGGTTGAGAGCTTCTAAGCATACAATGCATATCCATTATGGATTTTGAGAAGAAAGCACCTTGGCGTACAGACCTCCATGAGAGAGGCGTATAGAGGCAGTGAAAATGGATCAAGGATTGTGCGAGGATGGATTCAGGGTCATCTCATCATATCCAACATCTCTTGCATTCTACATGCAAGGGCTAGTAAGTGTGGATGAAATCTATCAGCGATTACAACGGGAGAATGATGCAACATGAAATTGGAAAATACTCATAATGACGGCATCGCGGTCAAGTATCCAGTGGCAGCAAGTGTGTCCAGTAATTGTAGCCCCAACAGCTGGCTGCATTCTAATCAAACTGTTCCTGTAATAAAATATTGAACTGAGAGGGAGTCTCCTTGTTCTTAACTATTGTCTGAGTTTGTTTTTTCAATCTTCCCATGGACTTTGTTATTTTCCTAATAATCTTCCTGACAACCTTCCAATAAATTATTTTTCTATTTACCCAGAGTCAATATCTATTGTTTGCAAGTAAGAAATCTTGGACTTTCATATAAAATGTGACAGAAAAAGCCAGGAAAAGGCTCTCTCTCTGGTGTACCCCTGAACAAACACTATTCAAACCAAATGCAGTGTCCTGCAATGGCCAGAGGTGGTACAGTGTGCATACTTTTGGCAGAACAGTGGAGACTGGGCGAGCAGAAATTCCAGAACAAGCCCCTGTGGTGTAGGGTTCTCTCTGTGGCATGGCAATTCTCATGGAGATAAGTCTTTATGAGCCCTACCTTTCTACTAAACTGTTGGAGCCCAGTACTCCTAAGAGAGTGCTTCTCATAGTCTACATTAATGCTGATTCAATTTCTCATCTTTTTCATTAGACCATGAGCTTTAATTGGCAGTTTCTGTGTTTCATTTGCTCACTGTTATGTTTTTAGCATTTGGTACCAAGTGTGACACATAGAATGTCTTACTACGTGTCTTAGATTGGGCTTCCCAGAAGCAGACACCAGGGTGAGGATTTGTGTGCAGATGATGTCATTAGAAAGTGTTCCTAGGAGAAAGAGAGTAGGGGCAGGAGAGGGCAGGCCAGGGCAGGAGAAGAGCCCAGCAAGGGTATAATTTCAAGTGAAGTGTCACCTGATGCTAGGATGAGGTGAGCCCCATCCTGATCTCAGTGAGAGTTCTAGAACTTTATGCTGCTTCTTTTCCCAGCTCAAGTCAAAGGAGCTAGCACTTCACTAGTCAATCATTAGGAATGAGCACTCTTAGGGGACATAAATTTCTAGGTTCTGGTTCTCTGCCCTTGCAGAAGAAGCAGGCAAAGTGACTCTTGTAGCCCAAGCAAGTTTTATTAAGAGAGTAGCAGGGACAGGTTGTTAAGAGCAAAAGCGCAGATGTTGAGAAGGAGTGTACAGAAATTGTAAAGGGAACTTGAGGGATCCAGTCTGCTATACAGTAAGTGCTAAAAAGATATTCGTTAGATGGACAATTTAAAAATACTCTCTCAGACTACTGACAACAGCATAATTAATCCGAGCAATTATGTAGATGTTTATGCTTAGTATAATTGACAAAAGTGGCAGCTATGGAATTGCGCCTTAGTAAGTTTGGCATTGAAGATATTTGTATTTCATTTTACATAGAATGAGTGATAAGCAATTGATTTATCTACCTGAATACGGTCTTAGGAAAAGTTCGTTGCACCTATTATGTAATTATGAATCTACAGTATGTTTTTAGGGGGAAGTTGGGATCTTTTAAAGCACTTATCTAATATTTTCAACTAATTTTTAAGAAAGAAGCTACAATGTCCTATAAAACTTCTCTTGATATTCAATTATAGAAACATTTCGTTTGCTGAACCAGCAGCAGAAACTATTATGGTGTTACTTACAGATATGACCATTACAGAAAAATAACCCAGTTTTATAATACTTATAATTTATGACCATTATAAAAAATTAAGTGATATGGCATCTAACCCTGATCTCAGTGCTGAACAGAAAAACCTGCTGAATGAAATCTTTGATCAGTATTTCTTAATCTGTATGGCAATCATAGTGCTTCCCTTGAATTTATGTCATCACACTGCACCTGGTAGAGGAATCGTTATGCATTATGAAAACAGTTCAGTCTCACTAGGATGGCTTCTGATTGAGGTTTATACTCCCTGAGTTTGTCTTTAAACCTGAATGCATAGCAAAATATAAATCATGTGGTGATTTATAGTCATAAGGGAGTGATTGATGTAGTAGAGATGACAGAATGAATGATTTTAGATCAAGTGCATGATCTTATAGCAAGAATCTTATTTCTAAGAGTTTTCACAGATGTCAGCACTGTGCATGATTATTTACAACTGTACTGAATCCAACTTCTCATTCTATTGCTTTAATAATATAAACTCTTATAGGAAAATGGAATTTAAAATTGGGATAAACTAAAGGGAAAGTAATTGTATCTGAGAGGAATCACCAATGTCACCTCAGATTTTGCATTTACCTTTCTGAATGAGAGTAAAACTGGCTTCCTTCCTAATGAGTAAATAAACTATTTTATCAGAGGCATATTGGAGAATACAACATTAAATATATCCCTATTTAATGTACCATTAATCTGGTTATAGAAGAATACAACCCATAATAATGAAAAGGGGACATTTACTCATTTCAGGTAAAATTAATGTCACAGTTCTATGTGACAAAAACATTAAAATTTGTATATTTATAGCAATTAAGGATTTTTTAATTAAAATACAAGAAATTATGAAAACAGGTAATATGAAAGCACGTGTATAAAAATCAATACATTTTAAAAATAACCTCAATCAATGAAACAAACTTTAGATTGCACACAGGTTAAGAATTAAAGAAATGGAAAGGAGTTCTGAGTACTTCACCTTGAAAGCATCAGAAAGAGATAGGAAATAGCAGTCCAGAGCTTTGGAAAATAAATTGAGAATGTTCAATATATGCCTACTAACATCTCTTGACATACAGTTATGGAAACATTTTGTTTGCTGAAACTATTCAGTAGCTGAAACTATTATGGTAGGACTACCAATATGATCATTGTAGAAAATAACCCAGTTTTACAATATTTATAATTATGATAATTATAAAAATGAAGTAAGTGATATGGCATCTCACTCTGATCATAGGGCTGAATAAGAAAACCTGCTTAATGATCAGTATTTGTTAATCAACTGCTTTGATCAATATTTGTTAATCTGTATGGCAATCATAATCTTCCCTTGAATTTATATTGGGAGAAAATGGAGAGATAAGATTTGAAACACTAACAGCAGAATTAAAGACAGTTATGAATACTCAGGAGGAAAGGATACTCTAAATGCTGAGGAAGATTATAGAAACCCACACATGATACTTGATACTGAAACTGTAGAACATCAAGAATGAAAAGAAATTTTTAACCCATTTCCTATTTAGAAAAAAAAGTGCAGCTCACTGCCAGTGTTAATTTAATTTTACATAAACACGCTCTTTGAGGCTGAAGCAAATCTGAATGGTTTTCAATGTGAAAATATAAATACTGTTCTTGGAGTTATTTTCTAAACAGAACTTGTCTCTAATCCTAATGTAACAGAAATGTATACATAAATCGAATTCATCAATGAATAAATGAATCTCTGGCTAACAATTGTTCAGGAACGATGTTAACATCACACATAGAAATGCTGTGTTTTCTAGAATTTGACATTTCAGTGATGGAAAATTACTACATTTTTAAATAGAACTATAACTATTAAAAATAGAATGCTGTAAGTAGAATGATGTTATTTGTTTCCAAAGTCTACGAGTTATCTTGGGGTAAATGCTGCAGCTGTAAGCACTGCCAGCAAGTATTCTTGGGGGCAAACAGGAAATGGGTTATGCCAATTAGTAAGGTAGCCTACTTCATATTATTGTCATGAGACGCCCAAAACAATAACGGAATATCTTCAAAGTAGTGAGGAAAAATAACTGATGATTTACACTTTTATATCCATCTATATTATTATTAAAGAGGAACATACAATGAGAGAAATTTCCAGCCATAGGTTCTCACTGAAAGAAATTTTTATAGTTTTCTAAAAGAAGAAGAAAATTAAACCCTGAGGGGAGTGAGATATAAGAAATTAAGTGTGTAAGCATAGAAATTAAATATAAAACTTTGATAGTTTTAATTTAACTATCGGATGAAAAAAACAATGCAGAACAAATATTGTATGTGAAAAAAAGAAAAATATTATTCTAGGTAGTAATAACAACACAGGCATATTCCATGGAAAGTTAAAAAGTGTTAGAATCAATGCCATTTTCAGGATGAATAAAAGAATATTGAATAGATTCAAATTTAGAAAACAATTTGAGAGTAATCTCTATTTTTCCAGTGGGGAATGGGGAGGGGTGGAGAAGGGACATATTCAAACACTAATTCAACAAAATGCAGCAAAAAAGACGGTGAAAATAAGATGGTAGAAAAAGATGGTGACTTATAGTACAATGACTACTGATTCTCTGGTGATGGCCTCAGTCCTCAGTTTTGTCTGAGAAAATATAGAATAAGACCATGTGATCTCACATATCACCCCTCGTGTTCTTACAGCACTTCCTGACTCCAATCTCTGGGCTAGATAATGCTGTAGTATCTCTCTATAGTCCTACTCAGAGATGCACTTCCGTTTTTCCTTTTCAGTGGAATCTGAACTTAAGACTAGATTAAGTTGATGGAAGCCGCATATTCCTCATCCACCATTTCTTTCCATCTCGCACTTTACCCCTGGGATCTGCAGTCTGGTTCCCAGGAAAGCTAGGCACATTAAGCCTTCTAGGGGGACATATTCTTTGAACTCCTAATCAGATTACCTAATAAGTACTGGTTCTTGTATGGGAATTTGGAATTATACATTCATATTGAAATGAAAACAGAACAATATTGGACATATGGTCTTCATAAACTACAGAAAAAGTACATTATGTTGTTAATATGAAAGATAAAACATACCTGATTTTCTAGATGATAAATAAACTTGTTGAACTATTGAAACCAATTATCCAGCCCATGCACTAGGTACTACAGAGATATATTTACCTATGTTATGAGTTTCATCTCATCATACTATTTAATATTGTATGACTTGATTGAAAAAATATATCATCTTTTTAAACTAGCAAATTTTTAAATATTACATTTACTCCTTATAAAACATAGAAGAGAGTTTAATAAAAATACTACTTGAGACAACCACTATTTATATTTTGCTATATATTTTTCTTGCAGTTTATTTAAGTACTTAAAAAATATTGGCTCTCTTTTTTCTTAAAAAAATTTAATCTTTAATGGGTTTCCATATTATTCTTGGAGTCTTCAGTGACAAGCATTTGGCAAGTACTCAGTGAATGAATGGATGGATGCATAGATGAATGGTGTCATGAATAAATGAATAGAAATGTGAATTAAATTTATCGGAGGAAAAACCATGTTTTCAAAATCCAGGGCTCAATTAGCTCAGAGACCCTAATGCAGAAAAAAAAAAAAAAGAATAAAAAGAATAAATTATGAAGGTAGGTTATGGGTGGAGTAATCTAAATTCCAAGAAATAGCAGTTCTATTTTACTCTGAAAATGACAGCCATCAACCCCAAATACAGAATTTGTGCTTTGGGAAAAAAATAGAGTAATTTTCAAATGAGTACAAATGGTATCTATGTCATCATCATGCACCTCAGGCTGTGGAATTACAAATGTCATATGTCAGCAAATGTATCTATAATTAGCGAGTTTCCCCAT
This sequence comes from Eonycteris spelaea, assembly GCA_003508835.1. Lineage (NCBI taxonomy): Eukaryota > Metazoa > Chordata > Mammalia > Chiroptera > Pteropodidae > Eonycteris > Eonycteris spelaea. The sequence goes on from PUFA01000012.1 coordinate 14,848,200, forward strand.
TCAGTGCTATTATTGCTCATTTTACATTTACAATGACATAATTACACATAATATAAAGGACATGAGTTAAGCTGGGCTTCTCAGATTTCCTCTCCCAGCTCCAGCTTCATGGAGATATAATTGACATATGGTTCAAGTTTAAGAGATAAAACATAATTATTTGAAATATTTATATATTGTGAAATGATCACCACAATAAGTTTAGTTGATAATCTATCAAATCACATATTTACATTTGTATGTGTGTGTGTGTGGTAAGACCTTTTAAGGTTTACTCTCTTAGCGCTTTCAAGTATACAATAACAGTAGTGTTAACTATTGTTACCATGCTATACATTACATCCCTAGAACTTATAACTGGAAGTTTGTACCCTTTGACCATCTTCACCCATTTCTACCCCATTCTCTTCCCTCAAACCCCAACCCTGGCAACCACCAATCTGCTTTTTGTTTCTCTGAGTTTGGTTTTTTATATCCCACATATACATGAAATTGTATAGTATTTATCTTTGTCTGACTTATTTCACAGTGTAATGCCTTCAAAGTTCATCCATGTTTTTGCAAATGGCAGGATTTTCTTTCTTTTTATGGCTGAATAATATTCCATTGTATACATATAGCATATCTTTTTAAAAGATTTATTCATCTACTGATGGACATTTAGGTTGTTTCCGTGTCTTGGTTATTGCCAGTAATGCAATGAACATGGGAACGCAGATGTCTCTTACAGATGGTTATTTCATTTTCTTCAGATATGAGATTACTGGATCATATAGTAGTTCTATTTTTAATTTTTTGAGAAACCTCCATACTGTTTTCTATAGTGGCTATAACAATTTACTTCCCATCCGTGGTACACAGGAATTCTCTTTCTACACATTCTCACAAGCACTTATTAATCAGAGATATATAGATATAAATATAGATATATATGTCTTTCGATAATAACCATTCTAATAGGTGTGAGGTGATATCTCATTGTGATTTTCATTTGTATTTCCTTTGATGATTAATGATGTTGAGCACCTTTTCATGTACTTGTTGACCATTTGAATATCCTCTTTGGAATAATGTCTTTTTAGGTCCTTTGCCCATTTCTAAAATAAATTTTTTTTTCTATTGAGTTGTATAGTTTCTTATATACTATAGATATTAACCCCTTATCAGATATGTGCTTTGAAATATTTTCTTGCATTTTATAGGCTTCATTTTCATTTTGTTGACTATTTCTTTTGCTATGCAGAGTTTTTTAGTTTGATATAGTCTCACTGATATATTTTTGCTTTAGTTACTTGTACTTTTGGTGTCATAGCCAAAAAATTATTGCCAAGAGCAATGTCAAGGAGCTTTCCCCCTATGTTTTATACTAGGAGTTTATAACTTCAGGTCATACATTTAAGTCTTTAATCTATTTTGAGTTATTTTTTGTGAGTGACATAAGATAGGGCTGGAGTTTCGTTCTCTTACATGTGACTATTCAGTTTTTCTAGCACCATTTATTGAATAGGTTATCTTTTCTCTATTGTGTATTTTTGGCTCTCTTGTCAAACACTAGTTGACCTTATGTATGGGTTCATTCTGGGCTCTTGATTCTGTTCCATTGGTGTATGCGTCTCCTTACAATACTGTACTGTTTTGATTACTATAGCTTTGTAACATAGTTTGACATCAGAAAGTGTGATGCCTCTAGGTTAATTCTTCTTTCTTAGAATTGCTTTGGCGATTCGGGGTCATTTTTGATTCCATATCAATTTTAGGATTTTTTTTTTTCTGTGAAAAATGACACTGGAATCTTGATATAAATTACATAAACTCTATACATGGCTTTAGATAACATGAGCATTTTAGCAATGTTAATTCTTCTGATCCATGGACATAAAATATCTTTCCATTTGTTTGTGTGTTCTTCAGTTTTTTAAAAATTAATGTCTTAGAATTCTCAGTGTATAGATCTTCACCTCCTGGGTATTCCTAAGTATTTTATTGTTTCTGATACTACTGTAATTAGATTCTTTCTTTTTTTTTTTTTCAGGTAATTTATTATTAGTGTGCAGAAATACAACTGATTTTTGTACATTAATTTTGTACTCTGCAACTTTTTAATAAATGAATTCTTTTATTAGTTCTAGCAGTTTTGGGGGGTAGTCTTTAAGATATTCTAAATTTAATATCATGTTATCTGCAGAAAGAGATAATTTTACTTCTTCCTTTCCAATTGGGATACCTTTTATTTCCTTTTCTTGCCTGATTACTCTGGCTAGGAGTTTCAGTACTAGATTGGGTAGGAGTGGTAAGAGTAGATTTTTTGTCATTTTCATGATCTTAGAGGAAAAGCTTTCAACTTTTCATCGAGTATGATGTTAGCCACGGGCTTGCACATATGGTCTTTATTATGGTGAGGTATATTCCTCCTATATTTAGTTTATATTGAAAGTTTTCTTTTATTATAAATGAATGTTAAATTTTGTCAAATGCTTTTGCTTCATCTATTGAGATGATCATATAATTTTTGTCCTTAATTCTATTAATATGATATATCACAGTTATTGATTTGCACATGTTGACCAATCTTACATTCTGGAAATAAATCTCATTGGTCACAGTGTATGACCTTTTTAATTTGCTGTTGAATTTGGTTTGCTAGTATTTTGTTGAGAATATTTGCGTCTATATCAACAGGGATATTGGCCTGTAGTTCTCTCTTTTTTTGTAGTGTCCTTATCTGTCTTTGGCGTCGGGGTAATGCTGGCCTCTTAAAATGAATTTGGGAGTGTTTGCTCCTCTTCAAGTTTTTGGAAGAGTTTGAGAAAGATTGGCAAAATTTTCTCTTTAAATGTTTGGTAGAATTTACTAGTAAAACTATCTAGACCTAAGGTTTTCTTTTTTGAGAGGTTTTTGATTACTGATTAAATCTTTTTTCCTTGTTGTTTGTCTGATTTTCTATTTCAGTCCTAATTTCTGATTTAGTCCTGGTACATTGTATGTTTCTAGAAATTTATCGGTTTATCTATATTGTCCAATTTGTTAACATATAGTTTTACATAGTAGTATCTCATGGCCCTTTGTATTTCTGTGGTATCAGTTATGATGCTTCCTCTGTTATTTATAATTTATTGATTTTGGTTCTATCTCTTTATGTCTTGGTTAGCCTAGCTAAGATTTTGTCAGTTTTGCTTATCTTCTCGAAGAAGAAACTCTTAATTTTATTAAGCTTTTCTATATTATTTTCCTATTCTCCATTTCATTTATGTTTGTCAAGATATTTTTAAAAATATTTTTATTGATGACTACTTTGATCTTATGGTTGTTCAGAAATATGTTGTTTAATTTATTTAAATCCATGCATTTGTATATTTCACACCTTTCCTCCTATTATTAACTTTTAGTTTCATACTATTGTGGTCAGAAAAGACATTTTATATAATTTTTGTCTTTATGAATATGCTGAACATGTTTTGTGGCCTCATGTATGATCTATCCTGACAAATGTTCCATGTGTGCTTGAGAAAATTGTGTACCTTTCTGCTGTTGGATAGAATGTTTTGTATGTCTCTTAGGTTTATTTGATGTTGTTCAAATCTACTGTTTTCTTATTGTCTGGATGATCTACCCATTGTTGACAATGTGGTATTGGTCTCCAACCATTATTATATTGCTGTTTATTTCTCCTTTTAGTACAATTTATATATTTACATGCTCCAATGCTGAGATAAATATTTACAATTGTTATTTTTTCTTGATGGATTGATTGCTCTATAATTATTAGATGACCTTCTTTGTCCCTTTAGATCATTTTTAGTTTGTTTTCTCTTATAAAAGTATAGTTACCTCTGCTTTTTTTGATTACCATTTGCTTAAAATATCTTTTTCAATTTCTTCACTCTCTATGGGTTCACTGTCAATCTTAAATCCAAAGTGGGTCTCTTATAGGCAGAATATTATTGAATCTTGTTTTTTTAATTCATCTGATCATTTTATAGCTTTTGATTAGATAATTTAATCCATTTACATTTAAAATAATTATTGATAGTTAAGAACTTACTATTGACATTTTGCTAAAATTTTAAAAATATAATCTTTTCAATTACAGTTGACATATAATATTATATTAGTTTCAGGTATACAACACAGTGGTTAGACATTTACATAACTTATGCAGTGATTACCCCAAAAATCCAGTACCCATCTGACACCATAGTTATTACAATACTACTGATAGTATTCCTCATGCTATACTCTACATCCCATGACTATTTTGTGACTACCAATTTTTACCTCTTAATCCCCTTCCTCTTTTATATATCCTCTCACCCTTTGCTCCCATCCAGCAACCATAAAAATGCTCTATGAGCTTGTTCCTGTTTTGTTATTTCATCTATCCTGTTCTCTAGATTCCACAGATAAGTAAAATCATGTGACATTTGTCTTTCTTTGTCTGACTTATTCCACTCAGCACAATACCCTCTAGGTCCACCCATGTTGCCACAGATGGCAAGATTTCATTCTTTTTTAATGTCTGAGTAATACTCCATTGTATATATGTATCACTCTTCTTTATCTATTTATCCAATGATGGACACCCAGGTTGCTTCCTTGGCTATTGTAAATAATATCTTGGATATTGTAGATAATACTGCAATGAATATATGGAGGCACATGTCCTTCAAAGTAGTATTTTGGGTTTCTTCAGATAAATACCCAGAAGTGGGATTACTGGGTCCTTCTTTGTCTCTTGTTATAGCCTTGTTTTAAAGTCTTTTTTGTCTGGTATAAGTATTGCTACCCCAATTTTTTTGTTTGTTTCCTTTATCATGAAAGTTAGATGAAGACTTGAGCTATCTGTCATTGATAGGGTTCAAGGCAAACCTGGAAGTTCATCTAAGGCTGAAATTCATTTAGGAGGAAAGTTAAACTAGGTAAACTAAAAGGTTATTTGAATTCTAAGACTCTACAATATAAATAGTAATTCCTTGGTGTTCAGTTTGTTATTTGTACAATGAAAAGTTTTTCAGAGTAATTAAGGTAATTATAGTGGACATGTTTAGCCAAATTCAAAGTGATAGAACACAATTCCATGGTTTATCACAACTAAAGATTTTCTAAATTGTGCTGTCTTTTTTAATTTTTGTGCTCATTTAATTATTTTACTATTTATAGAACTTTATATAGAGTGACATGGAATTCATCGATAGAATACTAATGGGCCTAAAAAGTTTTAGATAAAGTAATGGCTCACTCAGTTGTTATGTTTTATAAATTAGAGAGCTAAGTTTTATTTGTTATTTTTTTCCTCTAATTCGAGAATATTTGGGTTTTCTCATACCATCAGGTAACTAGAAGTCCTAATTTTCCATTCCTCAGCTTTCCTGAAAGGAAAGCTGAAATCAAAGACATCGAGCTTTTCTAAACTGGAGTCCCATAAGCTCCTGGGGAACTCATAATCCTTTCAGGAAGTCTATGAGATTAAAACTATTTTTATAATAATATAAAACGATATTTACCCTTTTCATTGTATTGATATTTGTGCTGATGGTGTAAAAACTGTGGTGTGTGAAACTACTGGTGCCTAAGTATGAATCAAGAAAGTTCCACTGAACAGTGTTAGTAATCATTGTATTCTTCATTGCTACAGACTTACAAGTGTCCTTTATGAAGCAGTAAAATTGTTAATCTTATTAAATCACCCTAGGGTACACTTTTTAAATAGTTGCAGTGACATAATAGGAAGTATTCGTAAAAGTACTTGTGTGCTTTGTGTTTAAATCTGTTTTCATGAAACTTGGAAGTTCCATTTTTATTTGAAAGATCTATTTACAGATAAACCATGGTTATTTAGATGAGTATGTCAGATACTTTCTCAAAAATAAATGAAGTAAACTTCACTCAAGTTTTCAAGTGAAAATTGGAATTTTGGAAAACTTGCATCTGATACATAATCTTGACATTTTCCCAAAGACTTTTTTGATGAGATCAGTAGTGATGTTAACAAATTTTTTGATATTATATAATAAGTGTCAACTTTTTGGGGGGAAAACTTGGTGAGCATAACAAAATAAAAACTACAAATAAATTAATTAGTCAATGCATGTCAAGGAATAGAGATGAAGAAATGTATTTGTGTTCATCAAATCATATATAAAGTACCCTACACAACAGCCAGCATAGAGCATGCCTTTAGATATATAAAAACTGAGATGAGTATATAAGATTTACTAAAAGATGAGGAATTTTAAAAAATTAATTTATTTTCTAATTACACTTGACATATAATATTGTATTAGTTTTAAGCATACAACATAGCGATTACATTTCTATACTTTATGAAATGATCACCCTGATAAATCTAGTACTCATTTGACACCATACATAGTTATTATAATATTATCGATGATAGTGCTTATGAATAGATGAGGAATTTAAGGGAAAATTTTAATTAGCTGCCTCAGATTGGACAAACTGTTCTTGAAACTAGCAGATACCAAAATATCTTTATTTGTACACTCAAATGCTGCTCATTTTTGTTCTTAAAGAGCCTTTTAATCTCTTTTGTGTGTACCCTAAGATTTGATGATATATCTGAGCAGGATACTTGAGATAACACTGCCCATTACCAGATCCAGTTTCAGATTAAAAACTCAGAAAGCAATTTTTAACTGTTTATTGCAAGTATATTTAGATTGAGTTAGGCAAAATAAATCATGGGCCAAATTCTAAAATGGTAAACTGTCATTGATGTTCTCCCTAATCATTCCATTATCAATCCACAGAGAGAAAATGTGTCAACATTTTGAAGACCCGCATAACTCAGTGAACAAGTATTTTCCAAATGACCACCTTATATTGTTATAAAATCATTCATGTTTAAAAAAATCCATTCAGAGTGCAAAAAAGACTGATAGATTTTAACATCACAGGGTATGCAAAGTTCTTTGAAATTGTTTCAGATTTCTTACGGCAACTTTAAGAGACTACCACTTGTTGAGTTTGACATAGCATCAAAGAATAAAATCCACAAATATCTGAAAAGGCTATTATAATACTCCTCTCTTTCCAAAGACATATTCGTGTGAGGCCTGATTTTCTCAATATAATTTAATCTAAAAAACATAGCATTTCACTGAATGTAGAAGCTAATATAGGAATTAGCTGTTTTTTATGAAGCTGGAAATTAAAGAAATTTGCAAAAATGAAAAACGATGCTATGTTTATTTTGGGAAATATAGCTATTTTTATAAAATATGTTACTTATGCCAATATGTAAATGTATTTTAAATAATTATTTACATATTTCAAATTTTTCTCAGTTTTAATATCTAATACTGCAAATATTGATAGATATAACCCACATATTAAAAATTTTTGAATTTTTTTGATAATTTTAAGTGTAGAGATGTTAAGATTATGCTGGGGCTGAAAAATAACAATTCTATCACGACCTCCTTTTTAGAATTATCTCTATTTGCCCTGTCATCGCCTTTTTTTGACTTAGTTCCTGGTCTTACTATAAGATGCTACAGTTGAAGTCTTGATCATATTAAAGCTTCAGATAAGTCTTTTCCAAATGCATGAACTTCACTGCCTTGACTAAATCCCCATTGGGAAATTACAACTTGTGCGAATGAAAATTATTTCAGCCTCCCTTGGATGTAAAATAGTGGCTTCAGTGGTTGCTTTCTGTGTGGTGTGAAATGATCCCACTTCTGAACCCTGCTGTGGGAGCCATTACCAACCTGGAAATAGAAAACAAAGCCAAAAATGGGTTTAAATGCATTCTGCGAGGAAATATACATGAAAACTCAACCTTGAATTATTAAGGGATGACTGTTTTTAGAAAGACCCAAATTTAAAATAAGTGCACACAGATTTCTATTAATACATATTTTTCTTTGTGCAGTTAAATATTCGCTTATGGTCAGTCATTAGGTAGAGAATCTTAAATCTAATGAGTAGAAGTCATAGTCAATTAATGAGCTATTATAAACAGTTCTATGTTTCTAAAATTAAAATAAAAGCCAAAGGATAATATTATTCGATTTAAAATAATTAGATTGATAGGCAACTTTCTTTGGAAATCTCTTTACCGAGCAAAGTGATCTACATGTAAGTAAAATGCAAATTCATACAATGCCTTTAACCACTGACCATGATATTAAAATGAGGATGCTCAGAATGGCTTTTCTGACAAATAAAATGATTTCTCACATATTAGAAGTTTCGTTGAACTATAAATTTATGGAGGAAATGTATCTTTTTCTTGAGAAATTATTTGAATACTCATAAATATTATCAGTATTAATGACTGGCTAAAAGTCATAGTAATGAACCAGATGTGGCAAATGTCTATGCTTATGGTTAACATTCTATAAGATTTATTTTTAATTAAGTGAGGTACTACATACAGAGGCTTCCTTATAAGTTATAAGTCTCAACTTTCAATTACTGTACAGATACAAATTAATAACAATAGGTAGCGTTGAGTGCTTATTTATATGCAAGGTACCATTCTAAGCATTTTGCAGATACTGTTTTATTTAATCCTTTCAATGAACATTATGAAGTTTGTACTATTACATCCTCTTTAGAGATAAAGAAACAGGTTATTAAAGGCCCAGAAGCATAAACCCAATAAATTATAAAGCCATGTTTAGAATTCAAACAGTCTAACTAGAGAGTGAATACTTTAATCTTATTCGAGTAAATGCCTATGTGGCAGAATATGAGCAGAGATATAGTATGACCCATGTTTGCTGTGTATCTTGAAATTCTTTTTCTTTTTTCCGTCTTTTATTCAATTTTATTCGTCTTATGATTTTAAATGCCATATCTTCAGTTTTTAATGTTGTCTCTTTCTCTTGTGTCTGCAGTTGCTTGTTTGTATCTTTGTAATACAAACTATAACCTAGATGTAGATTTACTCCATGTGCCACACTCTGTTTTCCCTGTAGGTTAACCCCGAGGATAATTTTGTCTTCACCTTTCTGCTTTCCACCTCACCTACCACCACAACATAGAAATCATAAAGTAACAATTTTAGTGAAGTTTTCATGGTATCAATTTCTGCTTTCTGCTCTATGATACAAACTTCCATGGCTGCAATCCTAGAATGAAAAAACAAAATTACATTCATTATATTTTAATATATTATATGGCCACCCTGGAAGAGTAAGTGTACAAAAACACTCACTAAATAGGAGAAATTTACTGGAATTAAATTGATCCCATAAATATTTCTTTTTTAGAAATCTGAGTTATTATTTTAAACATTTTTCAAATGATTATTATTTTAAAAATTAATTATGGAAAATGTATAAATATATCCTCATTATTAAAAAGTAAGAAAAAGACCAACAACTCTCTTTGACCATATCTTTTTTTACCCTTATATTTATTATTTCCTTTGCTGCCTTATTATGTTGAGCATAGACTCAGTTCCTGTGTTGAATGGTGCCCGTGATATCTGATGAATGCCAACTTAATGGGAATTGTTCTAAAATTTTATCATTCAGTAAGATGTTTGAAGTAGAGTTTTGACTTCATCACATTTTCTAAATGTTATAATAATTGAGTATTATACTTTATTAAATGAATTTTCTCTATGTATTGAAATATTAGTATTTTTTTGGTAAATTTGTTTATGTACTGAATTATAATAGATATATTTTCTAATTTTATTTTTCCACATTTCTGTGTAATATATTACCTTGGCACAGTAAATTATTCCATTACGTACTTCTAATTCACTTGTAAAATTGAAGGGTTATGATTTTTAATCTATTTTTATAGAGTGAAAATGAACTCGATGTCTTTTCCTTTGTTTCCTTATTTTGTTGTATAATTGATAGTCTATATATCTAGCCTTAGTACTTTCTACTCTAGTGGTTTTCTTTTAATTTTAAAATTTCTTAATGTGTTTTTATAAATTTTTGCTCTATGTGTTTTCAAGCTTGTTGCTAGATACATACATGTTTATATATTCTTAATGAATTATTTTTAGATAATAATATTTTAAATAATACAATATTATGTAATATTATACTAATTAATATAATATATTAATTATACTAATTATATAGCAATCACATCAATACATAATTGTACTAATTATATAATTAACTATGCATTAATTATATTAATAAATAATGTAAATAATTTTTTCTTTATTCCCTTTGATTTTTACTTAATTGTTTTAGCTGACATTAATATTGCCATACCGATTTCTTTTTTTGTTGTTATTTCTTGGTATTTTTCTATATATATGTAAAACCCCACCTCTCTCTCTCTCTCTCTCTCTCTCTCTCTCTCTCTCTCTCTCTCTCTCTCTCGATTTGTTTGTTCTCAATAGCATGTATGTGTCCATTGTTATTATCCCCGATCTGAGTCTTTTGACATATACATATGTTTGGGCTTAATTGTTCTTATGCTTTTGTTTTATTTTTCATTCTTATTTTTCCTTCCTCACTTACCTGACATTTTCCAGATAAATTAAAGCTTCTTGGTTGTATTGATTGGTCTGGAATTATACAATGTTTCTATTCTTCTAGTGATGACCCCTAACGTTTCTCATAAAATCTCTAGCCTATCATGAAATGACATCGCTGTCTCTAAGAGATATTTATATCCCCATGTTCATTGCAGCATTATTCACAATAGCCAAGACATGGAAACAACTTAAGGATTCATCAGTGGGTGAATGGATAAAGAAGAAGTGCAATATGTATGCAATGGAATGTTATTCAGCCATAAAATGAAGGAAAGCTTGACATATGTAACAACAAGAATGATGCTTGAGGGCATTATGCTAGTGAAATAACTCAGACAGGGAAAGATAATACTGTATAATTCTCACTTATATGAGGAATTAAATAAAGTTGAACTAATAGAAATGGAGGGCATTTTAGTGGTTACCAGGGTTTAAGAGGTGGAGGAAATGGGAAGATGTTCAAAGGATAAAAACTTTCAATTTAAGATGAATAATTCTTGGAATTATGGTGACTATAATTAATATGTATTAAAGACTTGAAAGTTGCTCTTAAATGTTTTCACCACACACACACAAATGTTAATTATGTGGGGTGATGGAGGTGTTTATTATGCTTTTCGTATTAATTATTGGAACTTCTACATGTATCAAATGATCACATTGTACAACTTATGCTTACATAATGTTATATATTATTTGTATTTCAATAAACCTGAGAAAAATAATGTTGTCATGATTATAGGTTTAGAAATATTTCTTTTAGACCCTGCTCAATTCTATTGGTCATATACCCAGAAGTGAAACTGCTGAATCATATGGTATTTGTATGTTTAATTTTTGAGTGACTGTCATTTTTTTCACAGATGCTATAGCATTTTACATTCCCACTAGCAATGCACAAATGTTCTGATTTCTCACCATCCTTTTCAACACAACGCTTGTTATTTTCTGTTTTGATTTCTTTTTTTGATAATAGCCATCTTAATGGGTGTGAAATGGCTTCACATTGTGATTTTGACTTGCGTTTCTCTACTAACTAGTGATTTTGAGCAACTTTTCCTGTATTTACTGGCCATTTATATATCTTCTTTGGAGAAATGTCTCTTTATGACATTTTCCCACTGTCAAATTGTTTTGTTGTTGTTGTTGAGTTGCAAGAATTCTTTATAATATTTTTTATTGCTTCCCCCGCTTTACATCATTTTAATTTTCTGATTGCCCTCCCTATAGCCTTTAGTTTCCAGAATCAGACACAGAAATATTGACCTTAAATAGACTGTTTAACCAGTTCCAATGACTATATAAGATCAAACTCCTATAATAAATGTCTTATTATATCTGTCTCCTAGGGGTTCTACTTCTCTAATTGTACCATGACTAAAGCAATTATTCTTCACATGTCCTTGTACAAAAGCCCCATTAACAAAAGGAATGCAATTGTTGTGTTTCAGATCACCCACCACACAGTGACTTTGTTGGGGTCAAACTCCTGGTAATTTATGGAGTCAGGACTTGGGTCCACTATTTTTGAGTTCATGTTCTTTCGGCAGGGCTATGTTATCTTCTTTAAACTGAGGAAACATTGAGGTGTCTGAGCTCATTAAAATGCCTTCTCTACAACATTTCCTTCCATGAGGTGTAAATAATTATAACAACTTTATCAATGACATGGTTTCTGATTCTGTCACAAGGTATTTTCATCACCCTCGAGTTTACCTGGGTGACCTAGCTATTGTCTAGGGCCATCCTAGCCATGTCAATCATGGCTAATGTGGAAGCAAATGAGCACTTTGTTCTGCCAACATATGAGTAAACATATACACAATGTCCCAGAATGAGATAAATAAAAAATAATAGGGTCACTTTCTCTAGTTTTGGTTCCTAAAATAAATGAAATTTTGAACATTTCCTTTAAGTTACTCACTTCCTAGCAAAATTGATTTCTAAAGATATGAAATATCTTTTGTGAGTGTATTTTATGTAAGAAAGTGATTTTCTACTAGAAATAGACTAATGTGACTATGTGATTTTGGTATTTTCACAGTTTTTCCCTTTAAATTTATGTTGTATTTTTTATTTGATGAACTTAATATTTCTGAAGTCTGACTTTCACCAACTTTTTCATAAGTAAATCTCTTTTCTCTCATGTGAACATGGGTTTCTTACTATGGAACTATCCCTGATAGTGGGAGTGGCTAAAAAATAAATAATTTTCAGTGTTCAAATCACATAAGGTTATATTTAATATCAAATTTCTTTCCTACTACCTACTACTTTATATCTGTGTGGTTTTTGAGTAAAGAAACTTAAAAGACATTTTGGGCAAAAACGAAGTAAGTCACAGCTGAGTTGACTGAAAAAAGAGAAGTGATAACCTTTTGAAATATTTTTTTCATTTTTACACAAAACATAAGTGAAAAGAAGAGAAAACACATGGAAATTATCTAGATTATTTTTTCTTCTTATTTGGGTTTGAACACTTATATTAGCTTAGAGACTGGTAACCAATGTGCTGGTCCTCATATTTCAAGGCTTGATTTGTATCCTATACTTGGAGATTATACACATTTGTTTTTAATTTAGTGTATTTTGCTTCCACACTTATTTGTGGCTTATTTTCGTGCTTACACAGCAGCAGGTGTTTGGGTGATAATAACATCAAAAATAATTCTAGGAAAATGTGTAAATTGGCTGGAGAGCAGTAGGAGCTATCAAAATATTCCCTCCCCAGCAATTAGTATAACTTATCAGGTTGCAGCACCAAAGCTGTTAGGTGCTTGGGACGTGATATCTTGGGGGATATATCTGTGTGGGTGTTTTAGCCACAGTGAGAGGCATATGTAAAAGTTTTAAAGTTTGGGAGGGGTATTGCCACAGTCACTGAGGATGACCCCATTACCACAAGACTTAGGAAGGAAGAGTTTTTATTTCACAAAATTTGAGCTATTAAAGTAATGTTCATTAATATTTATATCAGTTAGGAATGCACTCTGTCGAAAGCAGAAGAAAACCCATCGAATGATGGCTTAAACAAATTAGGGGCTATTTTTATTTTCAAATGAAGTCTGGAAATCTTTTAGTAGGACTCTGATGACATTAGGGACTTGTGTTTCTCCCACTCTTCCCACTCTACCATCCTATGGTCTCTGGATGGCTTCTGCACCTCCAAGCCCATGCCCTAGCCTGAAAGAAAATGGGAACGTGAAAGAGGAAGAGGCAGCATCAATATTATGAGAGAGAAAAACTTGTTAAGTAATTTGACCACATTTGTGATTATGTCTCACTGGGCAGAACTGGGTTACAGGATCACCCATAATTGTAAGAATGGTGGGAAACCAAAATTTTTAGTTGAGCAAATTGACACCCTGTCAAAATCAGAGTTTTGGTTAGTAAGAAGGAAAGAGAGAGTGGATATTTAGTAACTAGAAAAGCCTCACAAAATCCCTTTTCAGAGAATAACCTTTCTCTCTCATCTGTGTATTATATGCATATATGTACATGTATATATTTATATGTAAAATTGTGTGTGTGTGTGTGTGTGTGTGTGTGTATTTCATCAGCATGTTTAAGATTATGGGCTTTTGCATCTGGCAGAACTGAATTTCAATTCCTTTCTACCACATTCTAGTTGTATAACATCAGAGAAGTTATTCTATCTCTACATATCTCATATTCCTGAGATTACAATAGTACCTATTTCATGTTTTTTTTGTAAGAATAAGAAAGATAATATATGTAAAACACTTGGCACAGCACTTGGAATGTAGTAAGCATTTAATAACATTTATTAAATGCATTGTTTTTATTATCTTACAGTATTCTCTTATTGCTATTATTATTACTAGCCTCCAAGTTTTCTGAACTGATAGGCATCTGAGAAGCTAGGTAGGAGCTAGGATAGGGACCTGCCCACATCCCCTATGAGGGTTAGCCAGAGGTGTGTGATTCAGTTGCAGGAACATGCAGATGTAGCAGATCCTTATCCAAGGGAGAGGAAAAAAATCCCGTCCCTTGAATGTATCTGTTCTTCCTCCCTGTTGACACCTAAACAATAGGTTCATTGCAAGTGATAGAAGATACAGGGAGGGCACCCATAGGCAATCTGTGGTGATGCAGGTTGCATGGTTCAAGAGACTTCCTCAAGAACAGGAGCAACCACCCCATTTGCTAGTGGAAAGGAACTAGTCTACTCCAAGGCCTATCCTGCAATCCTACTATACCCTATTTCTGAAACCATTTCTGTAGGTTTGCAGGGTATTTGTATCAATTAAGTACAGCCTGTGATAGGAGGGACATTAGTATGTCTACCTGGATGCTCACCATGTTCAAAGCTTACATTTATTAGGGCTTACACTGCAGATCTCTGGCTGGGGTTACTTGGTAACCTTATGTAGACTTCTGGTTTGAGTATTTCTATAGGAACTGAGATAAAACCACCAGGGAGCCAATATTAAAAAATTAAATTTGAATGCCAAGAAATGGAATATCTAGGCAATGTTCAGTCCAGTAAGAAGTTCACATGATGCCAAGAAGATATTGGCAATGCTTGAGTGTTCTCTACACGATGTTGGGCATATTTTATGGGCACCTGAAATCACCAGGTCGGTGTCTTGTTGTCTAGGATGTATTATTTGGGAACAGGTAAGGAAGTCTTACTCTAGGAAGGACTCTTCATAGATATTCAGCCCTAATGTCCAAGTACCAGTGCCTGATTGAGATGTGAATGCATACGGAGATGGCCTTCATTGCTATAGCTTTGTCACTGCCACCCCTAAGGGTTATGTCCATTCATTCAACCCTAAAGAAACCCACAGAAAACGTAGATGCTCACATCCAGCATGACATCTCTAGCACTTCAAATTTCATGATTCCTAGGCCTGTGCTACAGACAAAAGCAGCAAGCTAGAGGGAGCTCTGAACTCACTCTAGACTCCTTAATCCAACTGAAAAAGCATCACAATAAATTTTATTTCACAGCCATGATATCATCCCAGAGGCAGTGGACACTAAGATTCTGCACACTGTTCCATGCTTTACATTCCTTATTTATATCAGCCGCTTCCATCCTGTTTACACAAGGCATTTATTACCATTTCAGTAACATAAATTAGACAGGTAGGATTTTAATTCCCAAAAAGGAGGAAGATTTGTCACTGATTGGGTTCTAGCATGATCTTTCAGTTACCTCCACATCTTCCTCTGTATTTGTTTGCATGGTCAGAATTCTATGAATCTAAGTTTGTTCTCTATTTTCTTTCTTTGCCTTTGAATCTTTATCCCTCTTTTATTCCTGTGCTATTCCTGACAAATGAAAGTATTTCTAAGTTATATGGTAAATATGAAATATTGAGTTTATGTAGCCATTTGAGAAAAAAATAAGCAAATAAATAAAACCTCTACTCAATGACATACAGTCTAATGGTATATATAGAAAACAATTCTGGAAGATAACTGCATTATAACCTTTCAGATGTCATGTAAAGTCATGCTCTGATTGCTCAGCTCTCATCCTTGCTACCACATTGTCATTCTTTGTTCACATCCTTTTTGTTTTCCTAGTTTCTTTGAGCAATGACAGTTATACTGAAAGCGAAGAATAAAAAAAGAAATGCTAAAAAGGTGACTATGTGTCTGAATGCCAATGACCATTTCCAACTCCCAGAGATACAGCACTGGGACTGCATTTGAAGTATCAGACTCAGTATGGCCTCTGGGTGATGAAATTGGGGCTGCCAATCTTTCTGCACAGTAGAGGAGAAACCTTGAAACTAAGACTGATTTTTCTAGCACCCAATTATTTGCTAGGTCCTAGGGCTGTGGAAATGCAGAAAATTGCATAATACATTTCACTTAATCATGCTGGAGGTAAGAGTTTCTGATTTTAGGCCAATGAGTTTATACAGAGTTAAATTTGATTGCAGAATATTCCACATAATATAATATGTGTTAATCTTGTAAAAAGATTTATAAATTTGGTTTAAACCATAACTAGTATTTTTATAAGTATCAATTCAATTTATTCAATCAGGAGTGAATGATAAAGGGCCCTAATAATTAATGCTATCTCAGGGAATAATGGGAATTGATGTTATTAGCTAAAAACCACATTCTTTAGGAAAACTGATGTGTCCATTCATTTATTCACTTATTACTTTACAATCATTTACTTACACAACCACTAAAACATAAGTCTTGTTAAACTCTGGAGATATGGGCATAGAAGAAAGTATCTGCATAAAAGAATTCATACCAAAATAAAAATATACTGTGCATGGAAAAATAAATAATACATTTAACAAAGTAAAAGACAGGTTATACTGCTAACTTTTGGAAACCGAAGCTTCTAAAAGTTTATTTTATACAGGGCAAATGTGATCTTAGGTTTCTAATCTGATAAAATAACACAGTGTAAGAATTAAAAGGAAAAAACAAACCACATATAATTAATGGAAATACTTGAGAAAGTGACTAGAAAATTTGTATGAGTATGTGTATAAATGTATACATAGATATGTATACATATCCACACATACAAATCAACCGAATTCTACTAACAATGCAAACTAGATAGCTTTCAAAGTCATGATAAACAAGAAAAATTGGTTTTTAATACATCACCTCACTGTTATAAGCATTTAAAGCTTTTTAAAACAAACATGTAAAATGGTACAGGAAAATATAAAATTCAAATAGGTAAAAATGGATATTGTTCAAAAAAAGTTTACTATGTAGAATTTTTAAAAATTACAAAATGTTATTGACATTTAAAACAAATTTTGAATAAGTAGAGATAACTGATTCCTGAAAGGATCTCCCTTCTTTGATCTTTTACAACATTTATGTTTTTTAAACCACATGCAGTTTTAAGAATCCAGAAAATTGTGGAGAAGAATGATGAATATGTATAAGTAAAAGCTAACATTTGTATTTGAATGAAGTATAGACATTTTTTTAAAATTCAAGAACAAAATAATGATGATCCTCACTGTCACCTTTCCTATTTACTAATACAATTTATACCAAGGGACAGAAAAAAGGAGTAAAAAATCTTCAAAAACTTGGAAACAAAATGATTAATTGTCTTTAACAGGTGAATGGATAAACTCTGATATATCCATACAATAGAATATTATTCATTAATAAAACAAAATGAGCTATCGAGCCACTAAAAGGCATTGAGGAATCTTAACTGCATATTGCAAAAGGAAAGAAATCAGTCTGAAGCAGCTACATAGTGTATGATTCCAACTATATCATATTCTGGAAAAAGCAAAATTATAAGCGTTCCAGGAGAAAGAAGAAGGGAGGAATGAGTAGGAAGAGCACAGAGGACTTTTAGGGCAGTGAAACAATTCTGTATGATGCAGTCACGGTGCATATATGACATTAAGCATTGTCAAAGTGTATAGAACTATGTAACTCAAAGAGTGAACCCTAATGTAAACTATGAATTTTAATTAATAATACTATACTAAAATTGCTCCATTAGTTATACCAAATATACCACACTAATCCAAAATGATAAAAATAGAAGAAACTGAGGTGGGGAGAGAGGGAGTATATGGGAACTCCCTATACTTTCTGATCAACTTTTCTGTAAACCAAAAACTTCTCTAAAAAATAACGTCCATTAATTAAAATGCAAAAGGAATGATAAGTAGGAAGAGAATAATTGAAATGTAATTACTTGCAAAGAAGTATTTCTAAATTCGTCCATTTACTTTTTGATATTTTTCTATATGGTGGTATAATTGTATTATAGTTGAAATATTTTATATCTTCTATTAGATTTATTTTTTACAAATTGTATTACCTTATCTTCTGTTTTCTGGTTTAGAGCTAGTTAAATATTATTATTATTATTACTATGAATATTTATAGTATTTTCATTATATTTTCTCCATCTTTTCTAAATGATGGAGGCACAACAGTCAATTTTTCATAGTAGCTCAATGAACCATATTAATTATAAGTTCTCCAATTTTTTAGATAGTATATTTGATGGTGTTTTTCATTGACATCTCAAAAAGAGTTTTAAAAATTAAGTAAAAACTTCTAAATCATTTGAAAAATGAGTGGGTAATAAAAAGCAAGATGTGTGTATTAAAAAGCAGCAACAGGGAAATAAATACCTATCAGATATTAAAACTTGTAATTAAGCAATAATATTAAAGGTATTTTGATACAGATAGAAAAGTATTAATATAAAATAAAAAGTATTAATATAAAATAGCATCAAACATATAGAAAATAAACCTCACAGAGAAGAGTAAATTAACTGAACAATGGGTAGGATGTGGACTTTGGGTGGTTATGATGTGTAATTGCAGGTTTGCTAATTATAACAAATATACCTCTCTAGTGGGGGATGTTGATAAGGGGGGAGGCTGTCCATAAGAGAGGTGTAGGGGTATATTGATAATCTCTGTGCCTTCCTCTCAATTTTACTGTGATCCTAAAACTACTCTAAAATAATAGTCTTTAAAATTAAAACAATTTTTGAAATGGGTAGTGAGGGAAATTATTAAATATGTCATGTTGAAGTGATTGGTTAGTATTTTGAAATATTAAGAAATGCACTTTATACTAATCACTAATGTACTCCAATTGAATAAGAGTAGTGATTGTCATAGGGAGGGGGATTGAGGAGTGGGTGATGATGTGTGGAATGAATGGAGCATTCTTTGCTGGGTGATAGAAAAAAATGTCTTTACAACTAGATTGAGGGTGGAAATTATAATTTATCTGTTTCTGCTTGTGTGCTGAAGAAGAATGAGATGTCGAGAAACCGAATTAGAGGATTAAATATAAAACATCAAATTAGAGGAGAAATGGTAGAAAATACAATCATTTATTTTATCTATGGAGGAATGATAACTTTTCAACTTCTAAGTAACAACAATAAAAATAAAAATATGTTTCTACACAAAAGGTTAAAATAGCCTTATGATGAACAAAATTGTAAAAAATAAAATGTACCACAAAATATTTACATCAAATATGATACAATTTACTATCTATAAAATATTAAGGGTGCACACAAAGTTATGAGAAAAATATCAAGACTACAAAAGATAAGCAGGCAAGTGACATGGCTGAAATTCAAAAGGAAATCTAATTGGAAAACAATATGAGAAATTGTACTGCCTAGCAATGAAAATGTAAGATAGAGCAATAGTAAATAAAAAATATTTTTAAATTGATAACACTGTGCTGATAAAGCTGGGATAGAATTAAAATGTATATTTAAGTTGGTACAGCTTGATTTTTAAAAAGTAATTAGATTGACAAGAGATATTCTTTACATCTCAAAAATATAACTTTTCTGAGAGTTTAATTATTTAAAACTTCATTTGTAAATGGACAATAAATACCTCAATTTTTTTTTTTGTCCAGTTGAGAGAGTGAGTTATAGCTTCAGGTGAGGTCTATATCAGCATGCATAAAGCCGTTACAGAGACTATGTTAAAAAGAAGGTAGTCATCATGGCAAACAAAAATGATGGTGTATATTTGGCATTTTTGCATTTTTATAGCTATTTATCTTTGGGCAAATTAATTTCTCTGAGAATAAGGACAAGCGTTGACTCTGTTATTACAGGAACTAGGAAAACAATGAGAGAGAAAGAGAGAGACACAGCAAATCCTAGAATCTGAGGCCCCTTATTTATGGCTGAAATTGTCCCTGCAGTCACCTGAGATTAAGTTGTAAGATTGCATCTCCGTCTGTGAGGACAGATGCTTTTGTTGCATCACCCCTCTTCTTGACCCTTTACTGGCCTACTGTAGAATTCCTAGGGAATAAATCTTTCCTTTGAAAGTGGTTCATGAGCTTCTTACTGCATTTTAAAGCCTGTGGTGGGTATTTTAAGAAGATTTCCAGCTAGACAGTTAGTAGAACAAAAGCTTTCTTCTCTGAGTTATCAAAGGTTTAGACTACAAGTAAAAGTGAATCGAAAGTTTTTTTTTTTTTCATGTAGCTTTCCATAGGTGATTTTCCATGCTTAGAAAAACTTGAGTAATTGCTATGGGTCTGAAGAAGCTTCTTGACTGGAATCTATCACATATTTTTAATTCTGAAAATTTATAAAAGCTATTTCTTGGACAATTGGGAGTGACACCTCTTTTTAGTGAATTATAGAATATTCCCTGAATTATTTTTCCTTCACCTCAAATTAGACCACTCATGATCTCCTTTGTTGTTAATAACTTGGCAGATGAGTGAGTGTTCCATTATACTGGTTAAAATATCATTTGAAAAAGAGCCCTCATCTGAACAACTTCTGCTGCATGACCTTCTCACTTATTTGCTAGGGTAGTGAGAGATACTTCTGAAATGATTAGCTGTACATCTTAGGAAATAAGAATGACAAACTTTAATGGAGTTCAGCATGAGTGTAGTCCTGGAAGATATCTATACTCCAAGTTTTGTATTTTTTTTTTTTAATTCTATTGCCCTTCTTTTTGAAATAAAATGATGGAAGATGACTTTATAACTAAGCTGGTTCTTCCTTTCGCTAACCTAACATTCTTGGTGACATTCTTCAATTAAAACTTTTCAACATAATAATAATCTTTTCAACAAATCTATACCGCTTTCCATAGGGGCATACAAATAATAAAATCTCTCATCTTAATGAACAAATTTGATGAAACAATTTTATATGTCAATAGTATATCACAATGACACATAAAAAAACATTCTGGTACTTAACTATCTGTGGGCACTTGGTTGAGAATATTTGTAGAAGAATTTCCTAGCAGGAGTAACCTCCATCAAATTATATATGCACTTTAATATTTGTTGGATGTTGCCAAATTACCTTTAAGAAGGAGATACCAATTTTGCATACTGTCGACTGTTTTATTAGCCATTTGAACCATTTATCCTTGTCTTTTGTCAATTTTTCCATGGAATAGCTAATCTTTTATTTTAATTAATATTTATTATTTTTTATATACTAAAGAAATTAGCACTCTTTTTTGGTTGCATATATTTTCTTTACACTGTTTACTTTGTTTATGGAATTTTTTTCTGGTGCAAAATTTTCATTTTTATATAATTGATTTTACCAATCTTTTTTATTTATGTTTTTAATCTTTTTATTTTTATGGTACTAGGTTTTGTGTCCTATAGGAAAGGAGTTCTGTACTCAAAGATTTTTATTAAAGAGAGAGAGAGAGAGAGAGAGAGAGAGAGAGAGTTCTTCTGGAACTCTTATCATTTCACTTTTTTAGTACCTAAATCTTTGATCTTCTGGGCTTTATGTCTTGGTGCAAGGGATGAATTAGATACTAGCTTATTATTTTTAATGCTAGTTGTTTTAGCATTATTAATCATCCATTAATATGAAATATAAACTTATATACCAAATTTCTACCATATTTATGTATAATCTGGTTTCTATTTTCTATATCATTGAACTCTATATCAATCTCCAGCACCAAGATGCTTTGATTACTGCAATGTGCTTTCATAACTTGTAGGACTCATTTCCATTCATTATTAATAATATGTGTGTATATGGAGGGAGAGTGTGGGGCCTTGGTAAAATTTAGGAGGATTTTATAGTATACTAAGCTATAAATCTTGGAGCCTAGTTTTGAATTTTGAAAATGCTGCTGTTGGACATTAGTCCCTAAACATCTTTTGTGATAGCATACTTCAGTCATTGTGTTTATTCATTTGTTATTACTGCTTTGTATGTGGATTATGCCTTTTGGGAAAATAAGTTTCTGAAATATTGGGACTGCTATTAACTACAAAATTTCAGACCCCTGCTCTTGGGCACAGTTTTAAAAGGCTAGTGCCAACAAGAGCTATATTTTTAGCATTTGTCTGAGCTTGAAGACTTTTCCTACAGAGCAGGAAATACTTAGGATGCTTATCTATGGCTTATGTCATGATACAAGAATGGCATCAATATACTTTTTCCATAGTGAGAGTGGCACTATTTCTCAGGGCATTATGTGAACTAGCTGTATCCACAATATCAAGAGTTCCCAGGAAGCTTAATAATGAATGAACTGTACAATTGACTCTCAGTTACATTCAGGCTTCCCATTAACTTTTGCTGAAGTCTTATCAGTTTTCAAGGCAAAATTTGAAGGCAGCTTTTCCCAGAAGCGTTCTTTGATTCTTTGGTCAGATATCATCTTTTCTTTCTCTGTTTTCCCATGACCCATGTAGCCTCTGTTGCAGTTCTTGTTTTTTCTGTCCTGTGTTTTAACATTTGTTTCCTCCCTGTGATTATAAATTACTTGAGCACAGTTCTCCCTGAGATCTTGTTTAATACTCACTTTAAAAATCCTTTTCTAATTGAATGGAATTTTAAAACTTCTCAATGTTTGGAATTTTATAAAAAGTATCGTATTAGTTTCCTGTGGCTGCTATAATAAATTACCACAAACTTGGGTGCTTAAAACAATAGAAATTTATTCTCCCATTTTTCTGGAAGCCAGAAGTCTGGAATAAATTTCACTGGGCCTTACTCATTTTGGAAGCTCTAGGGGAAGAATCCGTTCCTTATCTCTTCCAGCTTCTGGTGGCCACTAGCATGCATTAGTTTGTAGCTCCACTCTTCCAACCTCTGCCTCTGTCTTTATGTTACTTTCTCAGACAGAGGAAATCTCCCTTTGCTTCTTTCCTTTAAGAACTCTTACAACAGCATTTTAGATTCTACCTGCACAGTCTAGGACAGGATCCTTAACTTAATCACATCTGCAAAGACTCTTTTTCCATTTATAGTTTATAGGGATTAGTACTTGATATCTGTGGGGATATTATCCAGCATACTACAAACATATAGCATCTAACCCAATAAAATATGTGTTGAGTCTGTTTGTCTATTTGAAAGTGAAGGCCAAGGTAAAAGGTAGTGTCTGTGTTGACAAGGGTTTGGTAGAAACAAACAAATATATATATATATATATATATTATATATATAATATATATATATATATATATTTGTTGAAGAAATGTTGCGAAACAAAATCAGTGAGAAACCAAGCACCACTCAGAGAGTTGGAGAACTCAGGTTTATTACGTTGGCGGTCCCAGAAGAGTTAGTGCTCTGAAGATCTGGGCCCTGAGCTCAGGGGCAATTTTGCTTTTATATCCACACTGTTACAGTTAGCATGGGCTTTGGGCAGTTGCAGAACATGCAATTTAGGAATTTAGGTAATATGTCTGTTATCAAGACAGAACAATCATAGGGGAGGGTAGGTCTTCAGGTGATCTTGAGATCACTCTGCCCTTCAGCCTATGCAATAATCAAGTCCACAGAAGCAGAACAAAGAGGGGATTAGCGTTTTGAATACAAATTCCTCTTCATCATGGCTATACAGATATGTTTATAGACTATAATTTACATTTAATACAATGCTTCCATTTTAAGTATTCTAATGAACTTTGATACATTTATGCACCTGTATAATCACACATAGAGAACATCAATATACAGAACATTTTTGTCACTCCACAAATGTCCCTTGTGTTCTTTCCATTGTGATTTGCTTTTAGTCATTAGGGATTAAACCTGTCTTTTCTAGAGTTTCACATAAATACAATCACACAGTATGCATCTTCCATTCATCGTAATGCTTTTGAGATTCATCCACATCATTGCATGTATTAGAGAGTATTCCTTTTTATTGCTAAGTAGCATTTCGTTCTCTCTTGTTGATAGACTTTTGGGTTGTGTCCAGTTTGGAACTATTATGAATAAAGCTGCTGTGAAGATTTGTGCATAAGTCTTTGTGGATACATGTGCTTGTCTGTTTTCCTTCCTTAGAGTTTATCTTCCTATTTAATTTTCCACAGCTTCAGTGAGCCATGTCTTGAAAAGGACAAATATTGGCAAATATCTAAATGCGATGACAGTGTTTGTAAGACTTCCTGCCTTTTTCGTTTCTATTATGGAGACACAGAGAGCAGTCACTTCAAAGAAAGAATCCTACTTCTCTTTCAGTTAGGATTTAATCCTTTCAACTAACCAAGCAGACAGTAGTTCCATTGAGAAAACAAAAGAAATTGGAAGGGATGTGAGAGCTGGGAAGTAGTAGAAACAAGTAATTATCTGACTCATCAGAGGGAGGGCCAACCTTAATGGGGTATTGCTTGCTAAATTAAACTGCAGGGAATTAAACATGTGAATCTAACTGGAGATGTAACCAACTTTCTAAGCTACAGAAAGTTCAGGCTCAATTAGTCTTCTTTTCTCTCTTGCCATAGAACTCTTAGAAGAGCCCCTAGACAGATGGTGCTAATACGGAACCATCAATTAATCATATAGTTGATTCCTTTTTCATGCTTCAGGTGATCTGATGATGTTTGGAATATCAACCATCAGTGAATTCGCACAGATGCTTTATCTCAGTGGTTGAGAGAATATCTGAGACTGATCCTAGCCTTGATTCTAACTCATGTTCTAACCCTAAGAAAGGTACTGAACACATTCAGGTCTCTTTGAAAGGAGGAAGGTAGAACTAAACATGTTAGCTGCTATGGCAAAAGATGCCGTTTATATCTTACGGTTTTATTCTTGGAGAAAATCTACTCAGCAGCAGAAATGGGAACAGGATGGGAGAGGGAAGTGGAACACGAGGTTCCAAGACCTTCTGGCTCAGCCTCTACGCAGAGGATTTAATAGCAGTAAAGCCAGAGTTCTCAGTGTAGGGAATTTTCATTCCCACCACTAATTATATCTGAATATCAAGGTACAGCTGAGAAATTTTGAGGTATTCTAAACTATAGTGTCCTTACTCTCAATTCCCCTGATAGAGGACAGATAGAAACTTATAATAAACGTAAACACCAGGTATCTGACTGTGCTCCCAATAGCGACATATTGAACTATAAGAGATAATACCACTGTCTCAACAATCTACTTTCCAATTCAAAAAACCTAGGCTTTGAGAAATACGCTATCATTCCGTGGTAATGATGTAACAATACAACTATTTACATATTAATAATTGTGATTTTCCTTATTTCCAATAGTGTCAAAAAATCAGCGCTTTCTTCTGCTGCCTTTCTCTTTTCACCTCCTGCCATTTTCCCCTCCTTTACTTCTTCTTCTATATTCAAGTATGGCTGAATTCTAGGTCCAAAACTTTTAGGTTTTAGAGAAATTGTTTGATTCAATACACATTAGTTCTTGCTCTTTAAAAAATTTTGATTTTGAGATTTTGCTCCCCAGCAATAGTCATCAGTTTGGGCTCAAATAAACTCCTAAAAAAATTCTCTCTAAAAAACTAAAAACATTTTTTATTTTTAATTTTATTTTTTAACTACAGTTGACCTACAATATTATATTAATTTCAGGTGTACAACAAAAAATAAAAAATGGAACTACCATATGACCCAACAATTGCACTTCTGGGTATTTATCTATAGAAATCCAAACACTAATTCAAAAAGAGATATGCACCTCTATGTTCCTTGCAGCTTTATTTACAATAGCCAAGAGATGGAAGCAACATAAGTGTTCATCAATAGATAAATGGGTAAAGAAGAAGTGGTACATATATACAATGAAATATCGGCCATAAAAAAGAATGAAATCTTGCCATTTACAACAACATGGATGGAATTAGAGGGTATTATGTGAAGTGAAATAAGTCAGGCAGAGGAAGACAGATTTCACCTATGTGTATAATCTAAAATAAATAAATGAATAAACAAGAGAAACAAACTCACAAATACAGAGAACAAATTGATTGTTGCCAGATGGGAGGGCTGTTGGGGGAATGTGTGAAAAGGGTGAAAGGGATTAAAAAGTACAAATTACCAGTTATAAAAATAGTCATGGGGTTATAAAGTACAGCATGGGGAATATAGTCAATAATATTGTGACAACTATGTATTGGGTCAGATGGGTAGAACTTTTTAGATAAGGAGCCTAGAAGTTTTGATTGTTAATGGTAGTCACTTAGTCCACTCTTTTGAGTCAGAACCTGGGGAGGCTGAGGAAGCAAAAGATTTGTTGTAATTTTACCTAGCAGAGAAGCCACCCTGCTACAGATTTCAGGTGACCTAGCAGAACTCAGAGTTAGCACTAAGTTCTTCTACTGGAAGATCCATGACCTTATGAAATGGTAAACATGGCAAATATAGGGAACACAACTTACAGATTGGTTTGGTGTCAACAAGATTTCTTAAGGACACAGTTCCTACAACACAATAAATCTGATCCCAGCTCTTCATACATTTATGCATTCATTCTCATTTAAACACGTATTTATTAACGTCTGTGTTGTTTGCAGATGTAATGATGAGCAAAATTGTCGAGGTGCCTGCTTCCAAAGAATTTGGAAGTCTGATTAGGAGGGAGACATTAATCAAATAAGTAGCACACATTTCTAATTTAAATCCTGTGATAGAAAATCTCATAGTTCTCTTAGAATGTAGACCTAAAAATGACATTGAAAGTTAAATTCCCACATGTATCTCATTGAAATTTTCAGTTTCATAATAAAATTGTAAACCTAGTAAACTTATCCAGCCCTGCAGACATTTTGTAAAAAATAAATAATGATTTAATGGGTAAGAGAATGAAAAAGGATGCCATTACCTGACTTTTCACCCATAAAGTTTTTAAAGAAGGAATACCAGCAGTTCTTACATCCCTTAAGAAAGTACTTAAGTCTTGAAACCTTGTATCAAGTATAAGAAAGAAATTTGTATCATCTGGGTAAGAAATCATTGAAAAGCAATTGAGACCTTGAAGATAAAGGTTGAAAGTTTGTTATTGGGGTGGTAAATCATCAACATTCTTACTAGGCTTTCCTAGGTTCTCAAGTGAGCCCAGTGCCTGTTAGGTGTCCCAATCTGAAGGCATTACGTGGAAAGTGGGAAGATATCCAAACTTTAACCTTCAGAACATAGTTCCATACAAAAACTGGAGGTGTTTTCCCACTAGTTCCTACTAGGAACTAATCAGAAAATTGAGTAAACATAATCAACGGCAAATTGTCTTTTGGAAATAAACATAGGGTGATTATCACACAGTCAAAGTGGAAAGACTGAGATAAGAGCAGGTCTGTGAGGTGTCTTTCTGATTCCAAATAATGTGAAATCTCATCACAAAGGAATGAACTCAGAAGAGGACACACACCAAGAATCAAAATTTGTAACATATCTGATTCATGATCTGACATTGAAAATCATTTGGACTTGGGCATTTTGTCAGGGATTCTAATAGTTCCTAAAGGCAAATGAACTCATGGGATTATTTGTAGATCTACCTCGGGGTCAAGGTTTATGTTAATTTGAGATTTAATATCATCATTACCAACACCTCCCCACTCCAGTAGCCTTGAAACGATACCTGATATCTGATGTAGTGTGTGGTATTATTGTATAGTGATGCTAAAAGAAACTTTAACACTCACCAAGAAACAACACAACAGGAACAATCAACTCCTGAAGGAAAGCATATGTTTTAAACATTTAATTAAGTTCTCAATTGATGTTGAGTTTTGACAAGGCAGAGAAAAAACTCGTTAGCCAACAAAAACAATCCGTTTTCTTTCATTAATACAGGAAAGACTGTGGAGGAGATAATAGAAAAGAAGGTATCAGGTAGGAGAGAATTAAGAGTTATAGAGTACCTACAATGTGGCAGACACTGTGCTGATGTTTTATATCTAGTACCTCATTCAATTATTAAAACACACATGCTTATTCCTATTTTTTTCATAAACTGTTAGAAAACTGAGGACCAGAGATATGCAACTTTCTTAACTTTATCTAATAAGTGGTAGAATGAAAATTGGAATCCAGGTTTGCAATATTTCAAAATTCATGCCTTGTTGAAATCTTTCAAGAAGGCTAGACACAGTGTTTTGGAAAAATTCTAAGATTCTGGATTCTGAGATTGTAAGCTCTAGGGGAGAGATCAGAACAATTTCTGAATGTACAAAACTGGAGGAAAGACCATATAACCCAAGAAGTCAAGAGGCCGGTGTCAAGCCCAGAATGTTATTGCAGAAATAGGGAAAACTGAAAGCTATGAGCAATTTTCAGTGTGTAAGTTTTTAAATTCATTCTATATTCACACAAATGATCAAGTAGTGGCGCCGAGGACTTGAGTGACCCAAGGGACGGGCACTTGAAACAGGGTTCTATTCTTTTGTCTTCCATTTACTTGTCATATGACGCCTCTCAGATTCACTTTGGCATAAACTGGAGCGAATAATACTTGTAGTTATTGGGATAAGATTGAGATGAAAGTTAGTAACAATCGATATAAGTTGGACAGTAGAAATATCTGCATGACACTTGGAAAACATGCAAGACAATCAGGGTGGTCAGAGGGTTGTGAATTTTGAGAAAACTACAGGAAGCAAAAACCTAATCAACTGTATTGTAACTGGACATTCTGGAGAAAGGCTATGTGGAAGAAAAGGACAAAAGGTCATGGGTGCTTTCCATCCTGTCCAAAGGGGAGAACATTTTTTTTTTTTTTTTTTTTTTTAGCCTTTGGAACTACTCAACTTTGGATGAAAGAGCTTTTAAAACTAATGAATACCTTTTTACCTTATGACATGCTCACCAAGCAACCTTATGATCATGGAGTGTTCTTTTTTGGGGGGGGGGCAGGGGGCAACTACTTTTATGTTGAGAAGGGATATTAGGGCTTCTGCTCAATTTAAGGGCATACTCCCCCATTCTTATTGCATTGGTTATCTATTGCTGTATAGCAAATTATCCCAAAACTTACTGGCATAAAACAGTATGTGTTTATCATATCGCAGGTTGTGTGGTCATGATTCTGAGCACGACTTAGCTGAGTCCTCTGGGTCCTCTGCTGTAGTGTCTCTTACAAGGCTGTTACCAAGATATGGGCAGAGATTGCAAGGTTCAACTCAAAGTTCAGCTGGGGCAGGATCAGCTTCCAAGCTCACTCAGTAGTTTTTGGCAGGATTTAGTTCTCTGTGGGCTGTTGGGCTGAAAGACAGTTCCTTACTGGGTGTTGGCCAGAGGTTGTCTACAGTTCCTTGCCTTGTGGCAGTTTCTGTCATAGTAAATAAGTGAAAAGAACCCAGAGAGACAAAATACTAGTAAGAGGGGACAGTCTTTTGTTGCCCAATAATGGAAGTGATCACATCACTTATGGTATATTCTCTTTGTTAGAAGAAAGTCACTAGGTCCAGCTCAGACTCAAGGAGAGGTGATCACACAAGGGCATTAATACTCGGAGAGGGACCATTGGGAGCCATGCCAGAAGCTTCACACTATTACACTTGTCAAACTGTTGTGGCTATGATAGGAGTCCATGATTACTGAAAACTAACAGATGATTTCTTAGAAAAAATATTGTAGTTCCCCTTTTCTGTCAAATTTCCTCTCTGTAAATGAAAACTTTAGCTGTTCTTTTTTTTTTTTTAATAAATGAATCACAACAAGTGAATCATTTCTTCTGATACTGTTTAGGGCAGTGAAAATGGCTTTTACTGTGGCCTCCAGCATACCCCTGTGTTTGAGCAGCCTACTTCTGAGCATGCCCAAGTGAATAATGTAAGCTAAGGTCCCTTGACATATGCTTTTCAAAGTATATTTATACTCCATGTGGGTCAATAACCTTGATATTTGGCAGAGGTCTCTGAACAGATGATAGAAATATTTTACCTCACATTTAAGCCAACTTTCTTGTGTTGATATTTCAACTTACAGTATGGGAATGAATTACGGGGAAAAGGGAGAGGAGATATCAAGGAAGAGATGGCAGGAGAGGAAGGAAAGAAGGGCAGAGACATTTTTTGTTAAGTCTCAAGCTTTATAAATAATAAGGGCTTGGTTTTAAAAAAAGCTGTAGCAGTAAACGTAAGAATTTGGGGGCCTCAATAAAAAATTCATGTTTAACCCAGAATAGTTCAAGTGGGACAACAAGAGTCAAATTTAACTTGTGCCTGCTTTAATGAGAGGCTGAAGAAAAAGGCGTCTGCTGTTTTAGATGTTTGTGTGTGAATGCCTTGCCATTTTGCTTTAGATAAAGGAATAAAACCCTTTGTGTATATTTCTGTTCTTTTTACCACCAGCAGCATCCAAGCTATTGACTTGCGAAATTCAGAGACCTTAAGCCTTAAGAAAAGATGCCATTTTCTTTGACTTCCATTTTTATTTTTAGAAAATAAGGATGGTATGCTAAGTATTTAAGTTATTTATTTGCTGGATAATTAATCCTTTAAGGTATATAAATTCAGTAAAAGTCCCTCAGACAATGCTACATTAAGGAAAGAGATTATTATTGATTAAGAAGATTAAGTGGAATGTGCTCAGTGGGGATCCTGGCCCTCTCTGAGTTCCAGTTTGGGACACAGATATTGTACGATGTTAAATCCTGTTAACATCCCACCTTTGCTGCACAGCTGATGGGATCTGGAAGCACAGGAGTAGATCTTTTAGAGTGGCTGATTTAAATGTCATTTCATTCTTTGCTTTGAATGGTAAAAGTATCATATGAAGCCTTATAGTGATGAGCCTTTTATTAATTTTATTAATTAATTAGTCATCATATAGATAACATGGCCTTTCAGTCACATTTTCAAAGCCACCATTTTCTGCCGGGCTCTGTACTGGTTGTGTGGGAATATAAATCTATTGAAAGACATTGGCTGTCTTGGACGGCCTTACAACCTGAAGAGGCACATAACAAAACTGGACTATGATGCAGAGTTCAAAGTAAGGGTTCTGGAACCAATATAGCTAGGTTTAATCCTTGTTCAGACACCTACTAAGAATGTGGCTTTGGACATAGTATTTACCTTTTTTAACCCTTGGTTTCCTCAACTATGAAATAAAGATAATAGCAGTGGCTATCTGAGGGTTATTGTCAGGACAAAATGAATTGATATATAAAACTGAGTAGAGTGCCTGTTACCCTGTAAGTGTCCATCGAATGTTAGCTATTTTCATTTCTTTTTGGTTTAGACTTCTGTTCAACCTTGCTCGATATCCTCATCTACAAAACATGCCTGATAACATGTACTCTAACAGTATAACAGGCTTATTAGGAGACACATAAAAACTTCCATGTTTAAGGGATGGTACAAATGCATGTGCTTGTTAATATGATTTGTTTTCCAAGTTCAAGTTCAGGGTAGGGTTAAGTATATGCTTATAAATATCCAGGAGGGTCTGAGAGATTTAACAACACCGTGGAGCTACGCAGAGGGTGGTCTTTGGAATCTGAGCAGTAAGATTGTATTTCCTATTTGTTGTGAGAAATTGCATGGTTTCTCAGCCTCTGCTTTCTTATTTGCAAGAAAGAGATAAAAAAGCATACTTTATGGATTCATTGGGAAGATTAAATGAGAGCACACATTTAAAGTATCTGGCATATAGCAGAGAGTCAATGAAGTCATCTTTGTTGAAATGAAGATAAGAGGAAAAGGTAAAACATGGAAAGAGGACCATGGAAGAATGGCATTAAAACCCAACATGGAGACTAATTTATACAACCCCCTATGGTACAAATGGAATCTCCCACATCTGTGGATGTTGTGGGTGCATGCACTGGAGCTAACTCCCGAATTCTGCTACTTTTTATCCCAATTCATTGTATTTCTAACTGCTGTCTCTTGATTCAGGCCTTCTACTGACCTCCAGAGTTAAGCGACTTAACTGGCTGAAACTGTCTTAACATCAAGAGTGAAGGAAGGATGATGTTCACTCTGGTGGTTCTAGAAGCCAGTTTTTTTTCAGCTTTGCAAATCTGGGGATGAGCTACTTGAATATTAACTATCCAAACTGTTTCTCACCCTTGACTAACTATCCCCTTCTATGCTTCTGTGGGCTATTAATTTTAGTTTTGGTCACATGTTAGTAGAGTCCAAGTAATCCATAAATTTTTTTCTTCCCTTTGCTTTTCTCTCCTTTCCTCATCATTGGGAGATCTCAAATCAGAAATGGTTTTAGCGCCACCTCGTCCAATTCCTTTTACCTTATACATTGCCTCCACACTGGCTTGGTCAATTGTCTTCTAGCAACTCTGACCACTGTATTACAATTTCCTCCAAAATGCTAATTGCTCTACTATCTTCTGGACTCTCAAAAAAGAGTGTATGTTTCCATCCATGGTCATGTCTTCTTGTCTTTTTGTTTCTGTGCTATGCTGTAATGGGAATGTATGCCTTTGTTGGTCTTTGACGCTTCATGAAGCAAGAAGGAGGGGGAAGAAATAAGGATGCGCTGACCAGCCTCAGACACTAAGATAGATTGTTGTTCTGTTTTTAAGAACATTGATGACAATGAAAGAAAACAATAAATTCATAGCCAGAAGCATATTGATGGGTCAAGGGATTAATTCATTCAGTGGAAAGGTTAATTAATTGGATGTGTATGAGATAAAGACATCTCAAGGTGATATTTTAATTGACAGTCCTATCACTAGTGGGGGGGTAAGAGAGAAAGATGTGTTATATCAGAGGATTTAACCTTGGTGTTTTTGGTTGTACTCTGTCTGACCCTGCACCAACCAGGGTGAGAGGAGATGTGGTTTCCTGAGGGTCTTTAAGGGGGTGAAGCAATGACATTTCAGATGCTCAGCGATAGTTTCTTCGCCTTGTACCCCAGACATAGGCCTCATTTTCACCACCGTCTATCAAAATTTGCAGTAAAAGAAATCAAGATATGCCAGCGCTTATCTATTCCATAGATCAAAATGGATCTCTAGTATTTGTTAATTGTAGCAAAAAGACTTGGTTCCCATTAAAAAAATTTTAGGCAACAAAAGAAAAATGTTTACGGACCGAGGAGTCAATTCTTAACATTCTTACAAGGAGTACAAACCCTGTTAATAAATTCATATGCCAAAGATTTTTTAGAAAAAGTAATAAATTATAGTGTCAGTGAAAAACACATTTTTTTAAATTTTAAGCAGCAATCTTGATGTTTTTGAATGAAAACACTCATTTTAAAAATACTATTAAGGAGACATTCATAGTTTAAGAAGCCATTTTAGTGCATATTATTCCATTTACTTCATATTAGAATGATCTTATGTAACTAGAATTACCTCGTATCAGCTTTTCGCTTTTCCTGGGGATCTACCATTCATTGCCCTGCTTCATTGCCATTAGAGAAACTAGACTGGAACTTGTACATACTCCCCCTTTGCCAGTAGAGGGTGCTGGAGAGACACTGCAGAAAAAGGGTCTTTTGGTTTCCGTATGCTGCTTCTCTGTTAGCTTCTGCAGTACGCGTGACCAGTAGTTTACTGGACGCCTCGTGATGTTTACCTTCAGCTTGCCAGTTCTGGCACCAGCTTTGGTCCACCTGCACCCCAGCAGGGGTTTTTCTGTTTGCCCTGCATGCATTTCCTTGTCCTCCAGCTCAGTCCAGTGACTGGACATTTCTGGCCCAGACAACCCAGCAAACCTCTCTGTTATTCAGTGGGCTACGTCTGCGCCTTCTCAAACAAAGTCTGGATCCTAACTTTGGGAACAATTCTTCCAAACTGGTTCCTTCTTTGGGCAGTCTCCCTCCACCATACAGTGTTCTTCAGCATTCTTCTTCATCTCTGCTTAGAAGACAATTCACCATAAATAATTAATCATTCTTTGAATTAAGTATTCCTGTTCAAATAACTTTGTGGTTTCGGTCTTTTGACAGAACCTGATACATACCTCAGGTAGCAGATGCTCACAGTGCCCTGCCCCCTCTGCTCTGTACACACTGTTCCATTCCATGGGCAAGCACTGTGCCTCCACCACAAGGCTTTTTCTCTGCTTCTGCATGGGGCGGTCAGGCATAGTGTGGAGTTAACATCTCTGGGAGCATCCCTCAGCCACTGACAGGTGAGAGTTGGAGGATGAATTTACCACCTTCTTCCTCCTCGGCAGGGCAACTCATGGCCATGTTTTGCCACATTTCCCAGAGCTTTTTAAGGCCATTGGGCCTCATTTGCACACAGTGATTATTTGCTCCATAATACATCTTTTATGGGCTTCCTTCCCATTCCCCTTCCAGTGTTTCCTGAAGTTATCCACTAAATAAACTATTTCACTAAATTTTTTTTATCTCAGGATAGGCTTCCAGGTTAACTCAAATTAATATATCCCTTCTCAGAGAGGAGGGAATGAAGAGTCTGAGAATTTAATTGTCTTGTTCAAGTCGAATAGTCAAGTAGAGTTAAAAACTCAGTTCATTTCAACCTGTCTTATATACATATACTTCTGCAAATATCTCTCTAAAGATCACTTTAACTACATATTAGGTAAATTCAGACCAATTAGTCTAGTCTAAAAACAGAAACTCTAAAATATAGGTGCTTCATAAATAAAAAAAAATAGACTTGTTTAAAAGTGAATTTCCATAAAGGTTTGTCATACGATTTACGTAGGCATCATTAGAATAAATATAAAAAGTTTCTGATAACAGAAAACTTTCTCTTATTATTTTGTGTATGATAGTTTATTGTAGGTACTACCTCTCTACAATCAGATTATAAGTTATTATTTTCTATGAATGGGATCAAAACAGCATAAAGCTGTTCTTATGACTTATATATGCAGCGAGTTCTGTGTTGAAATACAAAGCCCTGAATTTCTGAACATAAATACTTAACCAACACTAGGAAAAACATTACATTGGTTGTTCTTGGGACACATTGTAGTCTTGGGGAAGAAGCTTCTCCCTTGGGCCATGGTTCACTGTCCTATAATTTTGAACAGCTGTCATAACCAACATCATTCTTTTTCTAAGCCAGGGTTCATAAACCAGAGATGCACCAATGCTATCCTAGGAGTAAAATTTTTCACAAGGTATAGCATTAGGCTAAACTAGAAATAGAAAAGATGGCAAAATAGAGAGTGCATTCTAATTAGAAAGTTATATGTTCATATATCAGTACAGTTTTAAAACATAGAGGAATATTTGAAATAGAAAATGATGAGTCTCCAGGAAGAAGGTTGATATTAATACATATCTTATTAAACATTTAATATGTAATAATATATTTTTACTTTCAAACTTCTTCCTGTTTAAGATCTACTCCAGCCCGTGCTGGTTCCTTTGTAGTCCAGACTAGAGAAGTTGTCTCAAACTTTAGCAGGCATAGAAATCACCATACATTACTGGGGTCACCCTTAGAGTTTCTGGCTTTCTAGGTCTAGAGTGAGGCCTAAGAATTTTTATTTCTAATAAGTTTCTGGTGATGCGGATGCTGCTAGTCAGGGGGCCACATTTTGAGAACTGCTGTTCTAGATTGGCAGTGTTTTTCAACCGTGATTGCATACTGGTGTCACTTGGGGACTTTTAGACCTTACGGATCCTCATGTCCCATTCACACAAATTAAATCAGAATCTTTGAGGTCAGGGCAGGAGTCTAGGTTTTAAAAGCTGCACAGGTGATTCTAATGGGTGGCCAGAGCCAAGAACCAATGTTTATCCTACTGTTTATAAAAACTGTAACATGTGCATGTGAAGTTCTTATTAAAATGCAGATTTGGATTCAGTAGGTCTGGGATACGGCCCAAGATTTTGCATTTTTAACAAGCTCCCAAGTGAAGCCGCTACTGCTCCATGGACCACACTTTGAAAATCAAGTCAGAAATGCTATCTCCTTTATCCTTTTTCAGTGGATGTATTTTTTTGTGTAAGTTAAACCAGAGATATGTTAAGTGATTCAGGTCTAGGGCTTAAATAGATTTTGGATACTAGACACCAGAGATAATGATTTGATTTTGTTCCACAAGTTGCCTGATTAGAGCAAGAGGAGCAATCATGACTCATTTTGGGTAATGGTTACCATGGCAACTTTCAGAAATCTGTGTTTCAACCTGGGGGCTCCTGGATATCACTGCTGATCATGGAAAGGGACCCCAAAGACACTCAGAGGGCTGTATTCCCTGAGAGACGCAGCTGAGTTTGAGCCCCTTCCTCAGCAGCAGATAACGCCAACCTCCATGCTGAGTTCAGGACTAATTCTTCCTCAGGACAAATAAATCATAGTGAACAATAAACTGCCCACTGGAGTTCAGAAGCCTCAGCATTGGTAGGGAATTTACTACTGAAAGCAAGAGTGTCAGATGGGTTAGGGTACTCTTTACCCTAGAGAGAATTCTTAATTGATAATGGCCCCTTCAAGGTAGTATATTGATTTCTTACAAAAATGAAAAGCACGGACACACTTTTAAATCTCACTTCCTCCCATTTTATTCTCTGTTGTACTCAATAATATCACATATATATATTTTTTATTTTTATCAAGCCAGCTGTAAAAAAAAAAAATGAAACCTCAAAACAGAGCCTTAGATTCATTATTAAATGACATCTCATTCAGTAATTCCCAGTATCTTTTCTTTGTAGGGGAAAAACCGAAGCCAGAAGGAAATCGTCTGAAAAGGCACAGTTTTGCCCATAGGATGTGTTTTACCTGCTCAGTTGTTTTCTTCTAGGAAGTACGGTTTATTTAATTCCCTGGACCAACAGTTGCAGGTGTGCTGTTCTCTGCCTCACTGTCCTGCCCTCAGGTCTTTCGTGAGCTCTTTATTCAGAGCTCTGTTGAATGATGCAACCCAAGAAACAGCTTCTTTCAGGACATAAGCTGCAGGGAAGGACATTTTAGCTGTTTCCTCTGGTGGGACCTATTCTCTCCATTGGATATCAAGGGGAAGCTTTGGAGGCGTTCGCGTGAAGTAGTAGGCATTTTATCATCTCTGTTTCCATCTGGAGGAGTGATGAACAAGAGGGCAAGAGCATTTGCCACAGGGAAGGTTCTGAAGCTTTAGGCTGACAGTGCACAGGTCTGTGGCTGGGGATGGTGGATATGACAAAAATATGTAAATGATTTTTGAAGCGACACCAAATTTCCATAGAGAAACTTTATGGGCAAAAAAAAAAAATAGTCATTTATGTGACATATTTACAATCCCGGTTCTTTCTATAATTGTAAAGAGTTTAAAATAAGGCTGTATATCTAAAATGCAGGTACAAAATCAGAAGCCACATGGGGTGGAGCTAAGATGGCTGGGAGCAGAGAGAACACATTTTTAGCCTGATGCTTTCTCAATGATTTTTTGCTTTGCTTTATTTTAAAAGTAATTGTTGACTTGATTGGGAATTCTGTGAGGAATAGATTGTAGGGGACAGAGTGTAAAAGCTGGGTTGTGATCTACGCAGAGAAGATGTCAAAGGGGGATTATTTTCCAGAAGTTTGTCTGGGACACAAGTGGGAGAAGAAAGAGGGAGCAGGAAATATGGAAGATGGAAGGGGAAAGGGGAATGCATAAGGGAAAGCCAGGGAGGAAGTCGGCAAAGAGGAGGTGGCGGGAAGGAAGGGTGGATGACTTAGAAAGGAAGGGAGAGAGGGAGATGAGAGCAGGAGGGGGAAGTAGGAGGGTGTCAGGGGATAGAACTGACATTTGCTTAGCATTCATTATAGGTCAGGCAATGTGCTTTCACATGAATTATTTCATTAAACCTTCACAAAATTCTGCAAGTTAGATATCTTTTAATTCTCAATATTTAGATGAAGAAATTGAGGCTCAGAAACGTTAAATAACTTGTCTGAGGTCACAGAGCAAGGAAAAACGGTTGGAAGCTAATAATCATTTGTGGCCTCCCTAACTCCTGCTCCTTTCCCAACATCGTATTTATTTGGAGTATTTGCCTTTGGATACACTAAACAAAGTAGGCAAAGAAAAGCCTTTTGGAACAGCCTTTAATTCAGCTAGCACATGCACTGAGGCTTTATTTTCAGTGATGGTGGTGATCTAAAGAAGGGCTACATTTGGAGCACTATATAGAATTCTGTAATAAAGGCAATGTCTTAAAAGGATGACCTTAGAAAAGAAACTATATCCTTCATGAGAAGCAGCAGCCTCAGCAAGAACTATTTGGGGCAAGCAATTTCCTTTGGTCTGATACATCATAATCTTGACATTAGCGGTCCATTCCGCACAGAGGCTACCCACAGTGGTTGTCATTCTCTAACCAAATATTTGACTTTCTTCACATCCAGATGGGATTTATCCTGATCTGGGAAGAACTGACCAGTTTACGAGACTTCATAAGGCATTTTCACTTTTTCCCCCTTTTAGAATATCCAAATAAGACAAGAAAAAAAGTACTACAACGAATCAAGAAGTACTCATGCAGAACACATAGTAGGTACTCAACTACTATTAGTTGAAATAATAAATGCTTAAAGTTTTCTTGGAGAAAACGACCAGTCATTTTCATTAAAAAATCGTTGGTGTATTAAGAACTATATGGAAATAATGTCCACGATTGTCAGTTTTAATTTGTTTGATTCTAGCTGATCCGCCTCCCACAGAACCAGCTCCCCATTATCTAAGGGATGATTTCACTGCTCAGGGCAATGTTTCTAAAGTTTGTTTCCTGGAACATTCATATCAGAATCAGTTGGGACCCAGCCCAAACCATAGCGGTTAGGGCCCTGAAATCTCTGTTTTATTAAGATCCCCTGTTATGGGGTTTAATCAGGCCTCTCCATTACACAGTTATAGGCTTAGTTAGGGCTGTCTTTAACAGAATTTAGATGCCAGTCCACTTATGTATAAATTGGTGAGGTCTCAACCCTGTGCTATTATAGATTGTGGACCAATACATCCCAATGTTTAGTATATGTTAGTCGCCCGTGAGTTTATTAAATGGAAGATTCCCAGGCCCCACCCAAAGGGACTAGGTTAAAGCCAGATTTTCTGCAGTTTAAACAAGTACCTCATGTGATTCTGCTAACACCAACTACAGAGCCCCTCCGGAAAACAGTATTCCTATCAAATAGTTATTCAGCCTCTGAAAGGACACTTTGATAGTGATCTTACCAACTCTCAAAGCAATAAACTCCATTTGTAACTAGATTTAATTGCCAGAAACTTCTTCCTATGTTGAATTAAAATGAAGTCTTCTATAATTTGTCTGTCTGGTTCTAATTAGAATGACACAGAAGCCGTTAGTCTCCAATATTATTTTTAAGAAAATATACTCAATCAAAAAAATAAGTGTTCTGTTCCCTTTGGATCCCTGCTTTGCTCCTTTAGCAGAGAGTGGGTGGGTGAGGAAAATGTAGGGATCCAAAAATGCATCCCTGATTAGAAGACAAGGGCCTCTGCTATTTGCATAGCAATAATGTTTAGAAAATCAAATATCTAGAAAAAAACTTGGAATTCTCATTTCCTGAAATAATATCACAATATGCATAAACAAACAAAAAAACCAAAACATGTTATTCTGAGCTGCCCTGCATATGGGAAAGTCCCGTTTGTCAGAATGATGAAAAGGCTAATAACCAATAAGGAGGGGCTGATTCAGATGGGGCAGGTGCCCTCCTGTAAGAAACTCATGGGAATCCTCACTTTTCCCAGGTGCTTGCCCATTCTTGTCCAGTTGCAGATGTACCCAGGGAAGGCAGCTGGCTTTTATGCCCGCAAAAGTCAGTTGTTAGGAGGGAAGGTGACTGGCTGAAAAAATGTAGGCACGTTTCCAGGTATTTCACTGGACTTCCCCTAAATCCTCAGAGCTGAACCAATTTATCCTATTTGTATGCTTACTTTAAAAAAAAAAAAAACCAACAAATATTTTATTTTATTTTATTCGTGGATTTCAAAATAAATTAATTACTAGTAAAGTTTTAAAAGGCAGCAAGAATGGATTTGGACATGAAGGGAGGCGTACCCAGCATGGCCATGGGGGCTTTGGGTCTATCATTTAAAACAGTGTTATTGGGCAAGTTAAAAGATCTGTGTCCCAATTATTTATTTACAAAATGGGGATAATAATAACAAGGAACTTTTAGCACTGTTTGATGATCATATGCAGAAACATAACGTGTTAATTCCTAAACATCTGTTGGTATACAGCCAGTACTCAAAAACAGAATGTCAGTCATTAGTAGCATCAGTAATAGTAGTACTAGTTTGCCAGACGGATATTCGCCAACCAACCCCAATAGGTTCTTTTTTGAATGGTACTTCAAATGATGACATAGGTTAAGATAAGCAAAATGGGGAATACAAATGAATACATTAAATCTAGAATGTTGCCTTTGCCTCGATTTCTGCATTCATTTAGGTAGGGAAATTGAATTTTGGAAGTGGGAGAGTAGAAGACATTGAGTCTTGAGTGACCTGCCCCAGAAACGTGTACTGTTTCTTTTTTTTTTTTCTTAGAGAGGATTTCTTTTCTTTCTGCTACCCTAGCCATTTTTAGGGTGTAAGGTTCACACATCAGAAGTCTTGCTTTGTTTAGATGTTTTTGACACAATTCTCAGATTGTTTATTTTTTGTGGTGAGAAATAAGAACAAGGGAACTCTAGAATGTGAATTCAATAGGTTTTCTAAGAACGTCTGGGATGATTAGGCCCTAAATGTTCTTAAACATAAAATAAAACTTAAATGAAGGCATTTAAATCCCTACCAAGCCAACATCTAAATTTGTAAGCTAGCTGAGATGCAGAGAGCATTTTGAGTTCTAGACCACCTCTAGCATCCTTACTGTGTTATCTCTGGAACTGTTTTTTTTATTTTTATTTTTATTTTTTGCAAAATGAGAATGAAAACACCTGCTCCACAAAACTTACAACATTGTTGAGAGCTTTAAAGAAAACGAATGAAAATGCTGATCCAGTGTAAGCTGGAATCTCTCACACGTCATAGCTCAAAGTCTTGGCTCTGTTTTGTAATTTATACTGTAATTTCTACAACCTCTCCTGAAAAAAAGAGCATGGGGAAGGATACACCCAAGTTTTTTCTCATTAATTTAAGCCAAATGGCTCAACATAGTTGTGGTCTCATATTCCACAGACCACTTTTGAGTTCCTGAACACCTAAGTGTGATGCCTAGAGGAGGGACATTTATGCTGGCACAGTGGGGGCCACCTTATTCAGGTCGTTGATATGAATCAGCAGAAAGTAGGTGCAGCCCTCCGTGTGCCACCGCGCCAGAGCTTGTGTACTTGACACTCAGTCCGTGTTTTCACTTCGTTAGTAAAATATGACCTCACTTTTCTTTTGTAATCCAGAAACATGAGGATACGTTTGTTGCAAACTGCATGCAGATAAAAGGGGAATTCCTTTTGAAACTACATCCTCTTAATAATAAATACTTTTTGATCTACTATACATAACATAGTGCATTTCTTGTTAAAATGGCAAGCTCTTGTTGTTTTTTTTTTTTTACCAAAAGAAAAGAAAACATTCGTTTCTTTATAAATATTTTAAATAGTTTAAATACATATTTCATACCAAGGATATAAAAATAGCCTCTCTTTTTTTGATAAATAAAGACATATTCATTTACATGGCAAATAACGTGCAATAACTAACCACTGGCCACCAGCTCTATTTGACTGATTGTCTAGGAGATGACATGCAGTGATAATTGTCCTTTTGCCTTCACAAAAAGAAAAATAGATCAGCAGGAGCTGTGCATTCCTGAGGCCGACAGTGCTACAGATATTGTTCAAGAATGACAAACAGGCACTCAGGAAAAACCTTTGCCGCACTTCACAAAAGCCACCTAGGACAAAACGAACCCACAAATTTTTGTCTGGGCTTCTAGCTGCTCAGACCCTCAGGGTCTTTGGACTTTTACTGAAGTCTGTCAAACAGACTAGTAAGTTAGTACCTGTACAGGAAAATGGTTCCATTATGTTTCTAGGATCTACAAAGTGTTTGCTACAGTATGGAGGTGGTTGTGCCTTCTCTTGGCTCCTCAAGCCCTCTTCTGCAGGATTCCCAACTTTGCCCAGTCTTCAAACCTGCCAGAGGCAAAAAGGGCAAACTAAAGCTGTCATGCAGTGGTGGGTTTGAAACTGGCAGCTGTCTCACGTGCACTAATATCATACATTTATGGCTTTATTATCTTTCACTTCTGCTGTGCTTGTGACAACTTCCAAGGAAAAGTTCTCTAAGGGTTCAGTAGAGATTGATGCCATTCCTTCCCGGTCCCAAGATCCTGGCAAGTTTTCCAGACTGAAGGAACTCGTGGCGCCGTGGCTGA
The DNA here is from genome assembly GCA_003508835.1 of Eonycteris spelaea. Classification (NCBI taxonomy): domain Eukaryota; kingdom Metazoa; phylum Chordata; class Mammalia; order Chiroptera; family Pteropodidae; genus Eonycteris; species Eonycteris spelaea. The sequence goes on from PUFA01000012.1 coordinate 14,890,648, forward strand.
AGCTGCCCTCCTCCGATCTGCTTGGGAGAACCAGGTGCAAAGATGCTTCTGAGGAGGAGCAGACAGAGGACGAAAGAGTCGCCGAAATGGACTGCAGAGGCGTCAGTGTAGTATCTGAATGTGGAGAGATGCACCTTAAAAACTGCAAATGACCTTCTTGGACAACCTGGTAGTGGGCAGGTGAAAAATCAAGGTTTGGAGAATGACAAAGTTCATTGTCTGCAGGATTTTGCTCATGAGTTCCAGTTCGTTGGGGGCTGCTCTCCACTGAGGAGCGATCCACACTCCAAATGTCAGAGGTGACTCTTCCGTGACAAAGTTGTGCTTGGGTATAAGCAGCTCCACCTCCTTGGAAGTGTAGACAAGGTTGGTGTGTACTCCAGGTCATCCTGGTCTGTAAGCTGTCCCTGGAGGGACACACAGAGGTGGTGTGCAGAGAGCAGAACTGTGACGGCTGCTGGGGTGACAGAACGTTTTCTAGAAGTTGCATCACATTCCTCATGTCTTTACCTAACTGGGAGACCTCCTGAGTCAATGATGTTACCTGTTTGGATACAGCAATGCAAAAGGCAATCATCAGAAGTGCATGGTAGTGATTTCAGAGCAGGGACACAGGGAAGTGAGATTTCTTAACAAGAAGGTCTGAAAGGCTGCTCTACCTCCAACTCCAATCAAGTCCAAATCGTGAATGGGGAAGGTGGCCACCTGATCTAATGACATAAACTATCTGGCATTCTTAATCAGTTTTTCTGGGGTTCCTGAATAAGATTATATGTGTGGGTCCATCATCTCTGGTATCCCTGAAATATAGACAGTACCTTTTGCTTCCTCCGAGTTAGTGGATACACAGAAATCACCCCAGACACCTCATGACAACGTGGGGTGTGGGTTGCGGTGTGTAAACCACTCAGCACACTATCTGTCCAGAGTAGACACCTGGTGAATGATAGCTCTCACTTTTGTCATTTCCGGTTGGGATCTATGCATATTATAGGACCACAGACCAACTGGCATTCAGGGGTGATGAGGCTGTGAGCAATAACTCACCAGATCTATGAGGGAGAGAGTCTATGGGAAAAGGGAAAGATGCAAAATAAGAGAGAAAAATAAAAAGCCTTGCGAGGTGGGCTAGTATAGATAAACACTGTGGAAAGCCTGAGTGTGCTGGGATCCATCAGTGAGTCTGGAACCCCATGGAATTACAAACCAAATTGTGTGGTATGTGCTTTATTTACTTTTCCAGGGGAGACATTCAGGTTTCATAAAATTTTAAAGGAGACATGCCCCTCAAACACTTAACCACTAAAGAGTCTTCGTTATTTGTTTCACACTTAAAACCAATAGTAAAATTCACCAGAGAATTTATTTTTCTAAGAATCACATCACTTTTTCTTTTGATCCATGGAAGATCACCAGAAGTGAATTTGACTTAAATTAGCTTTTCTGGAGTGTTTATATTCTTCAAAATGAGGAGAGCCTATATTTCAGAAAGCAGGACATGCCCATATATTTTCTAGTCTTTGGTTGGATTCATAACACTATCACTTGTCGTAATACTTTGCCTTCATTGCTCTGAGTGTATTTTAAAAAGGACTTCCTGTGACTTGATTTTATTATCATGAACAAAACTCCAATATAAGCAGCTGAACCCATTGGATAAATACCATCAGAAAACAAAACGAAACAACAAAAAAGGGCAGTTCAATTTCAATGATGCCCAAACCAAGATTGTTGTTTTGGGGTAGACTTTTCCAACATTTATGTATACATTCCTAGTTTATCCAGTAACTTCAGTCCACTTCCTCTGAGTGCATTCTGAAACTAATTCTCTCTGGCAGGCCCATCAGGAGGTAGTGCCGCTCAAATCAGGCATTTTAAAAAGGCCAGAAGGAGGTTTTTCCGTGGTTCAGGCAACCAACTGGTAACACCTGCCTTAAAATTGCCAGGCCAAAACTATTTCTGCCTTTGCTGCTGGCATGGAACTTGAGGGGCTCAATCACCAAATACTTGTCCAGGTTTTTTAGCAGACTGAAAACTTCTGGCGACAAAAGGATACTTCTGAGCCTCATATTTAAGAAGTGAAATAGCGACTGTGAAAAAGAGTCTATGTGTTTTGAAATTTTCACTGCAAGTGGTCAATTTTATAACTGGCCAAGCCTTGATCCTAAACTGCATGGATCAGGCTGAAGTCAGAGTCTGGATCTGAGCACTGAGACATTCACCCATGGGTCCTATCTTGAAACCGATTAGCTCTTCTATCAATATTTCAGAAAAGGCTGACACTCAGTGAGACATTTGAAGGGACATATTAACCATCCATTTCTGTGGGTTGTCTGAGCTTAATACCTGTATCAAATTCACTAGCTCAGTTCTAAATAAATATTTTTTAAATCAGCCTTTTATTAAGATTAAATGAAGACGTAGTCTTTGAAGAGTAATTTGCATTTTAGGCACATCGACAGCTATATTGTTCAATAAATGTTGAGTAAATTTATAATACAACATGCTTTCAGGTATATTTTTCCTGTCCGATCTACCAAGAGCACCTGTAAAATGGGGACTCTAAAACTCAGAGATTAAATGACATTTTTAAGGTCCCTTATTTCATGAATGACAGTCTTTGATCTAGAATTCAAGGCTTTTTCTGTTGTAGCATATTATCATGTGGAAAAAGAGACATTGCTTAAGTGTGAGAGAGTTTTGCTAAGTGGTCAGAACTTGTGAAGAGCACAAATGATACAAAAAGTAGTCTCATGTATAAAAGCTGTCTGAAATGGTAACTCAACGTCAAATAGGTAAATAGTGTCACCTCTAAAAGAAATTGGAGACTGATTAAACACAGTAAAACCTCCTCACAGCAAATTATATCAATGCGACAACAAAAAAATTTTACAACATGGGAAAATCTGGAACTGAACAATATGTTAACAGACATATTTCTGATAAACTATGTTTTCTAGTCTTCAAAATAAGCAGTTGTTATTGTCCCATGGTTGACATATCTTTCCAAGGCCATGTTCTTGATATCTAACTTTTACTGTGCATTGCTGCAACTCTGAGGCCATGAACTCTGAGTGGGAATCTAGAGTCTTGACTAGCTCCAGGAATGTAAACTAGCATTAACATTTCAGAAAATAAAATTACTGTATTAGCTTGCACTAAAAGAAGCAAAGAACCCAAGGAAATAGAGCTTTCTTTAGCTCTAGACTATAGGGTAATGATTTATTTATATTAGGGAAGATTCTTGTCACTGTGTCACTGGGGACACACCCCCGCACCTTATTAAACTTACATGAGGGAATTAATCTCTATTAGGTAAGGGATCTCTCCCTTTACAAGAACAAAGCCAGCTGTCACAAGGAGAGATGGCATCTCCTGGAGGTGGAAATCCTAGTCACGCTGAGGGTGACAATGTACTGCCACAGAAGACGCAATAAAGTTTCACCGCACTTTTGTTTACTGCTTCCTGCTGGGTTTGCTAACAAATTTCATTCGATAACAGGAAAGAGCTTGGTCTTAAATGCAGAAAGCCAAGAATGCAGCGTCTTCACTTTGCAAGTATGGTGGGGAGGCTCAATGCTTTTTCACAGTACAGTAAGATGTGCACTTGCTAAAAAAGGTTGTTGGGACTACTTTGTGAACAAGAAGGAGCTGTCTTCAAAATATAATTTAAAACCAGAGTACTGCAGAGATAGTTCAATAAAAACAAACAACAGTCAGATCAAATGAACCAAAGTTTTCACACTTACCTCGATAACTTCTTAAACCTTTGAATGTTTTCTGTCACTCATAGTAGAAAACACAATATCTTTTTGAGCAGGTATTATAAAGCTTGTCACAAGCCCCACCTCATTTTTCTGTGGCTCCATTTCCCGCATTTTCCCACCTTCACATCATCAGACTGAATACAGTGAGATTCTCAGCTCCCTGCTCTGGTGCTATTCTCTCTGGGGGCCCTTCTCCTCTCCACTCCTTTCAACATGGTAAATTTCTTCTTTCCCTTCAAACTTCTCATTCCTCGTTGTCTCTGCAGCTTTTTCCTGACAGCCCATTGATACTCATGTAGCAGTATCATACAGCACTGTCTGCCCCCAACAAGGCTATGAGTTTCTTGGGAGTAGAAATTGTTATTTATCTCCTGGACTCTGAGCAATGCTGAGCATACAACAGGCACTCAGTAAACCTTGAAAACCTAAAGTAATGCAATTTCTGCCATTTTGAAGACTTGGTTCTCATATTGCCGTTAATGTTAATCTTATTTTATCTCATGATTTTATCATAAATATCCTAAGGGAAAGCCACCTACGACAAAATTATATTGAGAAATCTTGAACTGGCCCTCTTTTTCCCAAGTAAATATGTTAAAAGTAGGTATTATGACAGTTCAAGTTTTTAAATATAAATTTCCTAAACGAAATCTTTGGTTATTCCCTAGATTTTAAGAGCAGGTGGCATTTCCACTGTTAAGAATCCCTTTTATTGTGTTTGCTTCATAATTGTAGAAATGAATCTCCTTTGGCCAAGACTTCTGCTAGACTCCACTTACCTCACTGCTTTGTCACTTGTCCCAGGATATACTTGATTTTTATGGGTAGTTTGAGTTCTGTTGGAAATCTCCCCGACTTACTGACTTCCATATCTCAATACGACATTATGAGTGCCAAGTGACAAATTCAATTAAGTTATCAGAATTGTTTTCCTGGTAGAAATTTGGCAATTATTTTACACCCTTAGTTTCAGCGCTGGATGATTATGTAGTCTTCCAATTATTTACAAAGATAATAGGTAAAGAAACCATAACTTAATACACATTATTCTCATGTATAAAATTATGTTTTCTTTAACCATTTTTTTCCTTCTTCCTCTTTCTTCTCCTCCTCCTTCTCATTCTTTTGTGGATAAGAATCCAGCAATCTGGAATTGAAAACTGTTGGCCAAACCATTTCACCATCACCATCTGCGTAGCCAAGTGTTCACATCCAAGATTTCTCTATCCCTTCCCAAGTCCCAACTGTTAGAAGTAGTGAAAACACCATCTGTGCTTCCAAGTGGTTTAGTTTTCTATCCAAAACTTTGGAGCACCTAAAGATTCTCCCATCTCTGTACTCCCAGCATCATGCGTTTAAGCATACAAATCATTAGGTGTGTAGCAGGTATTCACGTACTGCATTTGCTCTTATTGAGCAATACCTCCTGTCATGAATAGAAACACCTGTGTGACAACAGACTTGTCAACTGTCCATGATAATCTACCCACTGATCTTTTCATGCCTCTAAGAAGGGAATCACTAACTGCCACAATTTTTTTTTTTATCTCTGCAGTTCCCAGGTTTCCTCAGAGCTTCTGTTGGCCTTGAAATTGTCATTGTTGCCTACAATTCCAGAGTATCTGTTTTTCTCTTCTTATGTTTAATTGAAAATAATGTTACTTCTCACCCTCCTCTCAGTCATACTTTCCCAAGAGCTTTCTTGTGAGAATTAAATAATATAATGGATATTAAAGTTCAGTCCCCATATAACTGGTATTATGTCAGAATTCCAGCTGTCTGGATTTGGTAATACAACAGAGGCACTAAGCATAGTTGAAAACCTGCATGGTAGGGAATCCCAACACAGGAATCATTTAAATAAAAGAAAAGAAAAGCCAGTTATCTATATAGCTCCTCTTTAGCCTCATCATGGAGAGGTTAACCATTCCTATTAATACTTTTACATAATTAATATTGGAAAAAAACGGTCTCCAAATTTTAACATTGCTTTTCATGGATCTTTGCAGTAGTAAATAGTTATAGCAATAATCAGAACCTTTGGAAAATGTAAATTAAGATCTTGTGTTTCCAGTCTAAGGTATGAGTAATTGTAGTCAGATGGATCGAGAATGCGTGGGCCAAAATACAGTGATGTGCAATTGGTGTTGGTCAGAACTGAATAAGGAAGAATGTGGGGCTGGGGTAGGGGCAAGTGTGACTGGCCTTTATTGTTCTTTGTAATAGCTCAAGCCCTTGCACAAATCCTGCCATTGATAAATCTTTGTTGATTCATGAATAATTTAATGAATAGTAAGTTGCATGGTTAATTTCTTAGTATGAGTTTCTGTTATTTGAACCTAAATAACTTTCGTCAATGTCCCCTAAATAGCACTGCAAGACGCAGAAGTAAGAATCACTCTACCTCTAGCAGGTAAGAATATTTCATATGATTTCAATGTCTTATGGAAGTCTTCACCACTTCAAAATGTGTAAGATTTTAAAACATTTGTTAGAACATGGTTTAAAGAATCAGTGGTGATGGTGACTTATTGTCCAATAACACTCACTGTTCACTGCCAACTTTTGGTAGTGAGATTACATTTGGTGCAAATACAGATTTGCTGTTCTGGTATGTCTTTAGATTGTACCTTTTGAGAATAAGAATGTGAGTTTCATAATGAAGACCAGAATGTGTCTTTGACAATACCTTTCATTTCACATAGAAAATAGCTTCCTTTCATGTTATATTATTCATGTTTTATACTTCTCAGTCTTGGCTATTCACAAACCCTTTGATTCATGAACTCTGAGTATAACTGGAACTTCAGTTGATAAATAGAGAAAAAATGTGATTTCCATTTTTGTGCATTCAGTGAGCAGATGGGGAATGCATCTGTTGATGTAATCTTCTTAGCTTGAAGAGTTCTTGACCTGTCACTCAATTTTTGCCAAACATATACACATTTTTCTGCTAGACACAATTTTCCTAAATTCAGGGGTACTAATTACACCAATCCTCTCCCCCTGCCATGAACACATATACATTTTTACAAGCTTTGATTCAGGTAATTAAATGGTCTTTCATTTAATCCTTTGTTAAGTTGCATATTTATCATGGGATTCAGACAAGTTCAATCAAACACCATAAGCAGGCAAAACAAAAAAGACGATCGGCATAATTTCATCCTTGTGTCTTTTGCTTTGCAAAGCATTCAAAAAACAAGTGACAGTCTTTTTATCTGTCAGCTAAAATAATAATCATACTTGGCACTTGCATAAATGTTATCCAAATGAGAATCTCAATCCCATTACTAACGAAGGTTATAAATCTCCAGTCTACAGCTGGAGAGACTAGAATGTTGGGAGGTGAAGTGGCTTATCCAAGGTCACACAGGAATAGTACAAGGTTTTTACTTTTGCAGGTGCATCTAATGTATCTTAAATTATAACAAGAGAATAATTACAAGTCTAGCATTACCAATACAAAATGACCAATTATAGTCTTGAAAGTGATTACTCCAGTGGTTTCATTGAATTTCTGCAAGCTCAGGCCTTTGGACACAACTTCATTACTTTAGCTGTACTATGGTAATCTATAATTTATCAACCCTTTGATTGCTTTTCTCATCTATTTTCCTGCTTCCTGTGACAAAGTTTGATTAGTATCTAAATTGCTGTCTGGCTAAGAGATCCCCACTACTATCAGTGAACACCAAACAAATCTGTCTCTTCTTGAATATCGACTATATAGAACAGTGCTTGTAAAGTTTTAATGTATATAGGAATCACCTGGAGATCTTGACACAGTATATATTCAAATTCAGTAGGTGTAGTGTGGGGCCTGGGATTTTGCATTTCTAGCAATTGCCCAGTGATGCCAATGCAGTTGGTTCATACTCCAAGTATCAGTGATTAATTCCTATTTTTGTGGATCTAAGTCCCTTTGCTTGATTTCTCATATACTGATCTTATAGTAAGAGTTTAAAATTTAGTCTAAGTTGTTTTCTCAATTCCTTTGGCAAGCCTATAGTTGATTTTTCCATTTTAATCTTTAATTTCTTTCAACAATATTTTGTAGTTAATAGTATGTAAGCCTTGTACCTCTTTGGTTAAGTTAATTCCTGAGTAATTTTCCTTTTTGAATGGAATTGTTTTCTTAGTATTTTTTTTTTGGTAGTTCATTGTTAGAGTATAGAAATGCAACTGATTTTTGTATATTGATTTTATATCCTGCAACTTCACTGAATTCACTTGTTAGTTCTTACAGTTTAGGAATGGAGTCTTGAGGGTTTCGAGTTTTGTGATTGTTGAAGCTGCTGTATTTGTTGTTGCTGACTCCCAGTATTTGAGAGTGTGCCAAGACACATTAGTGCCCCCCAAACAAGAATCAAAATGAACACCTAACATATAAATTATACATATATATATATATATATATATATATATATATATATATATATGTATGTATAATTTAAGAAACCAAAGACTCAAGTCTTCATGTGGTCTTTTGATATTTCAGAAGGAAATCTTTTCAATACAGACCATGGCTGATCTTCTTTGCAAGCTAACCCAATAAAAAGAAAACCGCCTAAACTGGATTCAAGTATTGTTTCTAGACCTTTCTGTAACACTTTCTGTTGCATATGTGATTATCTCTGGGCCTCAGTTTACTCCTTTGTGATGAGTGTCTTACATGTCAGGATTTATAATGTCTCTTCAAACTCAAAATTGAGATTCCATTTTTCTCTTCTATTCAATGTCTTAGTGTCTGGTGGTTAAAATAGATATAACAGGTAATCCATGCATATTTTATTCATTAATCATACATGTGTATTTGCTATGTGCCAATTACATAGCAGAGAAAAAAGCAGATATATTGTTGTACTCATATGACTGACATTCTAATGGGGGATAAAGACAATGAAAAATGCAGATAAATAACTGTGTAGTATAAAAGAGGTTTGATAGGACTATGAGGGAAATGAATTTGGAAATACATTTGGGGAAAGGGAGTTGCCATTTTAATTAATTAATTAATTAATCTTTTAAAATTAAGTTTATTGGGATAACATTGGTTAATACAATTATATAATTTTCAGGTGAACATTATAATTTGACATGCATATATTCTATTGTGTGTTTACCACCCAAAGTCCAGCTTCCTTTAGCTGGGGGTTGCTGTTTTAAAAAGGCTGGTCAAGGAAGAGTTTACTGTGAAGTTGATATTTGAACGTAGACTTGAAAAAGGAAAGAAAACTATTCATTCAAATATCTTGGGAAAGAGCTTTATGAGCAAAGAGAACAAATACAAGATTTTGAGATACTTTTATAAGCTAAAACATTATGCTAGACAATAACCTATGTTCTGGAAGTATCTGTAGGACACTGGAGTCAGTTGTGGTTGTCTTTGAGAAACTGAGTCAAGCAGAGGGGGCCGAGGCAAAGGAAGTTGATCATGATGATGAAGAATTTGATTTTATGTTAGAAGAGTAAAATTTCAAGGAAGAGAGAACATTTATAGAAGAAGAAAATATGCCACAGAGTGGGAGGAAGAGAAGTATTAGCTCCCTTTAAAATTTAAAGTATTCTCATTTTAAAATCATTTATGTAGATTTTTAAATGTAACTCAAGAGAGACAGCAGTAGGAAAAATGAATAACAGGCTTTACAAAGAGTTATATCAGTTAAATTTAGAGAAGGGGTTTCTAACAGCTCAAGTAATTGAAAAATGAGGTAGGTCACTATTTGTCATGGTTGGTTGTCATCAGAAGCATTGGGAGAATTTTAAAAAATATACACTTTCAGTGCTAACTCTGGAGGTCCTGAGATTCAGTTAATCTATAGGCTGCAGAAATAGTTATTTAAACATATTGATTCATTATTTTATATATTAATTTATAAAAACTTATAGTTATGTAAAAACATATTCCCAGAGAATTTGAAAGCATGATCAGGTTTGGGAATCACCGGCATAGATTTCTCTAAGGTATGATGAGCTTCTTACTACAGAAAATAACTTCTTAAGAATAACCTCAGAAAGAAAATTCCTGCATTAAGTAAAAAGTCAGACTAGATGGCCTCTAAGATATCACTCAACTTTCAGATGTCATGATTCTACTACATTATGAAACTACAATAGTATCAAGCATGGGTTGCTTAGTTATTTGTTTCAGAAGAATTCCTTTACCAATTGTTTATAACAATTAATGATTTCAAATTCTACACTATTATGTGGTCATATCAGCATAAAAAGGAAATTAGACAAATTTTGTATTGATTTATGTATATTGTGTTTATTTCTAATTGTGCACAAGTGAATGGGAAATCCAATCCTCATTTCTCTAGGTGTCTTACTGTTCTCTAATAAAAAGACTGAAAAAAGTCCAGGCCTTCTCAAGTTCATATATATTTATTTTCTAGTCTCGAACGTTGAGTTACTTGAGATACAGGGCATTCTCTATTGCACTTTGGTAAAGTCTGAATACTTTTATTATTATTACTATTTTTTGGAAATTCAGAGAATTTTTTGGAGATGTAATTCAAGTTCTCAAGAACCCTGTGCTCTATTTGAGGAAGAAATGTACACAAAATAAATAATATAATAAATAAAATAAAATAATATAATATAAAACTATAGAAAAACAAGTACCTAATGGCAAGTGTGGAAGTTCAGAGAAGGAATTTGGAAATTGGGATTTACATGGAAGAATTTTAAAAAATCATAGGAGACTGGAGGTGAAATCAGTACTAAAGGAATTGTTACCCTTTTGAAAGATATATGGTATTCTCATTTTTTAAAAAGAGAAATTCCTGTGCCAGGGAGAGGATAAAAAAGAAAAAAGTCCTCTGTCATCCCTTCCAACTCTAAAATCCTATGAAAAAAATAGGAACAGTATTAGTAATTATTGGATTGAATTAGTGAAATTAATTTTCCTATCGATAATCAGAAAATGACAGAGCTGTACGTTCATTTAAAAATATATAATCTTACAAATTATTTAGGAGACATCAGTAACATGTATGTATTAAAATGAAAAAAAGCAGAATTATTTTTCTAATAGTTAAATATATTTTGTTTTTTTATGTCAAAAAGTGAATGTACAGCTTTTGTTCATATTCGTTTTTGAGAACTGACAGAACTATGTATGATCATGATGAGGAAAAAAAGAGACTGTACAGTCAGATCTTGGGATGGTCAGGCAATTCTGTCAGTGTGTTTTAGTCAAACTAATTGTCAATGAAAAGATATATTGGTAACATTAATTCAAAAGACCAAAGAATGAACTTTACCATAAGGTGTTACTAATATAGGTTTCCTCTGTTGGTCTCAATAGCAACATGAACTTTGCTTTTAAAATGCTAGAGGACAAGTCGATAAAAATAGGTTTTCCATATCTCTTGTTAACTTTATTAATAGAACCCTGAATTTTCATAGCCATTTAGAAAAGTAGTAAAACAACCCTTAATTAAGGAACAATCTGTTATTACTATTCAATTTCTTTGACTCAAGCAGACTTCACTGATCCGATCTAGTGACAAAATTTAAAACTTATCTACTAGCTTTGTCAAGTATAACCTAGACATTGACTAAAATTCTGTTTTCCAGCAGAAGGCATTTCATTGTCTGTATCTGTTTACTTGGATATTCTATAATACGTTTAGTTGGGGGATAGTTTGGCATTCAACTTTGAGCAAAAGAAAAAGGAGACAAAGTTTCTCATTAACTTTTGGGTGCTGTGGTAGCTATTGCTAGTGTGTTCTGGTAACGAGTTTCTTAGTTTTTCTGGGATACTCAGAAGATTATACTTTCTTGCCTCTTGAAATTAATTGTACCCATGCAATTAGTTCTCATTAATGAAATGTGAACAGAAATGTTATGTTTATTTTTTGAACCAATTAATTTCCTATGCTCTCCCTTTGAATGGAACATAACCAATCAGTAACATTTCAGGTGGTGGCCCTCTCCTGCTGACCAGTGTTAGGCATTTTGCTTGAAGAAGAAATACATTTCAAACAATGAGATTTGGAGTTTGTTACCTCAGTATAATTTACCCTATGACAATGCCTTTCAGAGAATGGTTGAACTCTATAATATTTCAGACACATTTACTAGCCTTTTTTGAGGAGGTTGAAAATGAGGAGAAAAGTTAAAAGATGTTGATGTTCCTAACCAAAATTTGAAATTTGGCTTATAGTCTTAGTGATTATATAAAATGATCTTTTAAAATCTTAGGAAAAGAGTGGATCTAAGGAGATGACTGGAATAGATATGTTTAAAGGACATGACCTATCATCCAATTACAAAATATAATACAAACTCAGTCATTTCTGGAAAAAAAAAAAAGATGCTTTTCTGTTGGTCTCACTAGCAACATGAACTTTGCTTTTAAAATGTTAGAGGACAAGTTGATAAGAATAGGTTTTTCATCTCTCTTAAGTTAATAATGTGCTAATGTGTCAAATGAAACAAACAGGCTCATCGCAGTTCGCTCAGTGAGCTCTCAGTAAAGTAATGAGTGTCAAGAATAAAGTAAGGCTCTCCCAAGTTCTGGTGCTCATCACACAAATGTGTAACTTACAATATATGAGTTGTACAGGGTAAGACTGAAATACTTGTCTAAATTCTAGAGTTTGAGAAAGTGATATCTTTGCCATAGAGGAATCTTTTTTTTTTTTTTAATTAAGTCCAATCAGGAAAAGATTATTCCCACCAAAGCAGTTTAAACATTAAAACAGGGCAATGACTTAAACTGGGAAGAAAGTCACTGGATTGACAAACTGAAGGCATTTGATGGATGTAATGGTTAATTTTATTTGTCAGTTTGTCAACTTGCCCAGGCCATAGGATACCTGGACATTATTCTGGGTGTGCTGGTGAGGCTGTTTTTGTATGAGATTCACATTTGAATCAGTACATTGACTAAAACAGTTTACTCCCTACTGTGGGTGGCCTCATCCAATCAACTGAAGATCTGAACAAAACAAAAAAGCTAAGAGGGAACTCTTCCTATCTGAGTGTTAAGCTGGAACATGTTTTTCTCAGCTTTCAGACTGAAATAGATTTTGAATCTCGAATGTACTTGACTTTTGGACTGAAACTTGTCTACTGGCTCTTCTGATTCTCAGACTTTTGGATTTGAACTGGAACCACACCATTGGCTCTCCAGATTCCCAGCTTGCCAGCTGTAAATCTTGTGACTCCTCAGCATTCATAATTCTATGAGCCAAGTCCTTGTACTTGAAGCAAACTTTAAGCAGTTGCAAAATAAAAATCAAGCATTTTCTGAGAATATCCAAAAGGAACTTGAAATAAGCAAGTGAATAAATCCTGGTATATAAAATGGACAAAACCAAGTAGTGACTCCAAGCAGCATAAAGCAAGAGAGGGAAAAGGATTTTGGGTAATGCCAGAAAAAGGCTGCTTCCTTAGCCCAGTGCTTCCCATATTGTTCCATAATATGCTAATGGAAATGAAATGTTAATAGTTGTTTTGTCATTAAACTGATACATATGCAAATGAATTTAGTCAATGCAGGTTAAAAACAAGTTAATTTAGTTTCTTTAATGCAGGAATTCATAGAGCCTTATTATGCTAATAACCAATGTACCTCTTTAAGAATATGAATTAATTCTAAGCAAAATATAACAGATGTGTTTAACCACAGAGGAATTACTCTCTAAATTTTTAAAATTTTAAATTGCCTGGAAAAGAACAAAAATGTTAAACATTATATATGTTTTTGGAATTATATAAAGTAAGTGGGGAACCATCTGCCTCTTTGTCTATATAATTTTATTAAGTAACCATCATAAGTGTTTGAATATATCTTTAAAAAGAATATTTGATAATATCAAAAACCCACAATTAGTAAATGAAACAATTATGCATGAGTTAAATAGAAAATAAAAGTAAAATGAAAGACATAAATTAAACTACATTAATAACTTTAAATATGAATGAATTAATCAATGTTATCAAAAGGCAAGGATTAGTAGACTGATAAAATGTTGCCTATGGAAGATGCACTTCTGAGTCAAAGATACAGTAGATTGAAAGTAAAAGGATGAAAAAAGATATATCATACAAATAGCAAAATAAGAAAGCTGGAATGGTTTACCTATATAGACAAAATAGACCTTAAAATGTTACTGGAGATAATGAAGAACATTTTGTGATATAACATGGTCAATCTTACAAGAAATGTTAATAATAAGCATATATATGAAAACAATAGAGCCCTATATACATAAAGGAAAAACAATGTCACATTTGAAGGAAATACATAATCAGCAATAATAACTGGATTGTGATATCTCATCTTCGATAACAGAATAACTGAGCATATCAATAAAGAAATACAAAACTTAAACATTACAGACTTATAGCTATAAATCTAACAGATATCCAGCTCACCCAACAGCAGATATACAGCAGATATACAGTCTTCTCAAGCACAGATGAACCATTGCCCAGGTTAGACTATAAGCTATGCCATTAAATAAATCTGAATACATTTAATAAGAGTAAAATCATACAAAGTGTGTTCTATGACAAAGGAGTGAAATTAATAATAAAGAAATTTGAAAAATTCCCAAATCAGTGGGCATTAAACATGTTACTGAATAATAAATGAGTCAAATAAGAAATCACAGGGGAAGTTAGGAAATAGTTTGAGATAAATGAAAATGAAGACATAATGTACCAAAGTCTATGAGATGCAGCTAAAACAGTGCATAGAGGAAAATTTATACCTATAAACGCCTATCAAAAAAGAAAAAAAATCTAAAATCAACAACCTGAACTTCTACTTTAAGGCACTGGAAAAAAGAAAAACAAACTAAACTCAAAGGAAGCAGAAGAAAGGAAATAAGTATCAGAGCAGAAAGTAATGCAATAGATATAGGAAAACAATGGAGAAAAATATCAAAACCAAAATTTGTTTTCTTTTAAATACCAACAAAATTGACAAAGCTTTACCTAGAAAAAAAGAGACAAGACTCAAATTACTAAAATCATGAATGAAAGAAGAGACATTATTACTACTGAGCTTACAGAAATGAAAAGAATTACAAGGAAATACTATAACACTACTGCCAACAAATTAGCTAACTTAGATGAATTGGACAAATTTCCACAAAGTCACAAACTAACAAAACTGACAAAGAAGAAATAGAGTACCTACATGTACTTATAAAAGTAAAGTAAGCAAATAACTTTCCATAAAGAAAAATACTCAGGACCAGATGACTGCCAGCTTGTAAAGGAACATTAATAGCAATTCCTCACAAACTTTTTCAAAACAATGAAGAGTAGGAAACACTTCCTAATTCATCCTATGAGACCAATTTACCCTGACACCAAAGCCAGACAAAGATATCACAAGGAAAAAACAAAAACAAAACTACAGATCAATAACTCATTAATATAGATGCAAAAATCCTCAACAAAATATTAACAAATTGAATCCAGCTATATATAAAAAGAATTTTACCATGACCAGTGAGATTTATCTGAGGAATACAAGGTTAGCTTGCCATCCAAAAATTAATTAATGTAAAACACCATATCAATAGAATCAAGTACAACACCCCACAACATATTATCTCAATAGATGCAGAAAAAAAGGATTTGACAAAATCAATATCCATTCATTACAAAAACACTCAACAAACCAGTATATGTGGGAACTTCCTCAATATGATAAAGGGAATTTATAAAAATAAACAAACAAAAACACAGTTAATATAATATTTAATGGTGAAAGAATGAAAGATTTTCCTCCAAAAGGAGGAACAAAAAAAGGCTGTCTCTTTTTATTTCTATTCAATATTGTACTGTAAGTTCTAGCCAAGGCAATTAGGCAAGCAAAGGTAATAAAAGGCATTCAAATTGGAAAGAAAGAAATAAAACCATATTTTTAGGTGACATAATCTAATATAAAACATCCTAAATAATCTACTCAAAAATTTTGAGAACTACTAAACAAGTTCAATAAAGTTGCAAGATACAAGATGATCGTGCAAAAATCAGTTGCATTTCTGTACACTAGCAATAAACAATTCAGGAATAAAAAACACAATTCCATTTATAGTAGCATCAAAAATAATATAATAGTTAAGAATAAATTTAACCAAGGAGGTACAAGACTTGTGTACTGGAAACTACAAAATATTGCTGAACGAAATTAAAGTACAATCTAAATAAGTGGGAAAAAAATCGTATGTTCACTAATCAGAAGACTTAATATTGTTAAATGACAATTCCCTAGATTGATCTATAGAGTCAACACATTTCCTATCATAATCCCAGCTGACTTCTTTGTAGAAGTTGACAAGCTGATTCTCAAATTCATTTGAAATTTCAAGGGACCCAAAATAATCTAAACAATTTTAAAAGAAAAGAAAACATTTGGAAGACTTATACTTTCTTATTCAAAACTTACAGCAAAGCTATAGTAATCAAGATAGCATGGTAGTAGCATACGGATAGATATATGCATTGTGTTTTTAACAAATGATAATGTGACAACAGAATATCCATGTGGAAAAATTAAATAAAATTGGACCCTTATCTCACACCATATACAAAGGTTGACTCAAAATGGATAAAGACATCAGTGTAAGAGGTCAAACTATTTAACTCTTAGAAGAAAACAGGAATAAATTATCATGACGTTGAGATAGTCAATAGTTTCTTAGATGTGCCCTCAAAATCATAAAAGAAAAGAAAAAAAAGAAACCAAAAAATTAGAAACAAAATAAAAATAAAAATTAGAAACAAAATAAAAAATAGATAAACTAGATATCACCAAAATTAATACTTTTGTGCTTCAAAAGAAACCATTAAGAAAACAAAAGTGTAATTTAAAGAATGGGAGAAGAAAATTATAAATTATAACTTGTATCTAGAATGTATAAAGAATTCTTTAAACTCAATAATAAAAAGACAACCCAATTTTTAAATGGGTAAAGGATCTGAACAGACAGTTTTCCAAAGATGTACAAATAGCCAATAAACACATGGAAAGATGCTCAATATTATTAGCTATCAAGGAAATGCATATGGAAACCACAATGAGATACTGCTTCACACACACTAGTATGGTTATAATAAAAAGGTCAGATAACAGATAAAAATTGTTGGCAATGAAGAGAGCATAGCGTGGAACTTTCATATACTATAAATGCTGCTACTCCTTCAGAAAATAGTATGGCAATTCCTAAATTTTTAATGTAGAATTACCACATGATCCAGAAATTCCACTTAATTACTCAAGAGATATTAAAACATGTTCACACAAAAACCTGTGTCAATGTTATGTGAATAACATCATAAATGCACAATGTTATGTGCGTAGCCATCATAAAACAATATCTGAAAAACATTATTCATATTTGCCAAAAACTAGTAACAACTCAAATGTCAATCAACTGATGAATGGAAAGACAAATGTGGTATACCTATGCAGTGGAATATTATTTAGCAATTAAAAAGAATCACGTACTAGTACTTTACAACACAGATAAAACCTGAAAACATTATGCTAAGTGATTAAGTCAGCCACAAAATAATCATATTATACAATTCCATTTATATGAAATGTCCTGAATAAGCAAATCTATATGCACAGAATGTAGATTAATGGTTGCATAGGGCTAGGTAGGGTGGGGCATGGGGGCAGGGAGCTATAGGCATTAAGGATGGTGGGTATGTGGTATACAGTTTATTTGTGGGGTAATAAACTGTTCTAAAATTGTTATTGTGATAGATGCACAGCTCTACAAATATACTAAACCCTTCAAATTGCACACTCTAAATGGATGAATCATATGATATGTTAATTACATCTCAATAAAATTGTTTTAAAAGGAGTTAAAAAAAATAGTATAAGAAGTCAGACTTCTCCCTAAAAAAAGTCAATACGGTGTGTTTCTACAAAGCTCACGTTTTGTTTAGGCATGTTATACATTTCATTTTCCTTAATATGCTTAAGACTCAATGTGGATTAAATGGCCTAATACTAACTGGTTCTTTTGTGTATATACAAAATGAAATGCTAAAAAATGTCAATCAGTGCATTCGAGCAAAGTGCACTTTGGTAAGCAAGGCTGATTTCACAAGCTGCTGGCATTCTCTCATTTTGGAAATTAAGATTTGTCTATGATTATCCTCTTTAAGCTTGGCAGGTTCTTTTCTGCCTAGTTTTATCATCATTTTGCCATTTATATGTTTAGTGTAATATCAGGTAATGATTAAGCATTATTAAACTGGCATATGGAGTCTCTTTGCCCTTACATCTATAAAACTTACAGAATAAATGTTACATTGATACAGTGACACAATTAGACCAAATTATTTAGCTAAAATAAGATGCACTGACATATAAACAATTTGCCCTATCATTCTGTATTCTAATTTTATACTGAGTATTTTCATAGCAAATGGAAAGTCTCAGGTGAAAGTATTCATTTTCATGATCAAATATGTTCCCTTAAGTCCATCCATTTTCATTTTATTTCATAAACACTGACTAATTCTCTCCTATTATACTGCTCTGGGTACTGTTAGGTAGCAACAGGCTGGGATGGAGGGCTAACTTGAGAGTTACCTTTTGTTTAATAGAAGCATAACCTTGTATGAGGAGGAAATGAGCATTTCACATCATGGGAAGACATCATGCTTGGTGCTTTATATATGGTATCAATTTCTCACAATCCTCTATTAAAAATTTTATTACCATTTAATAGAAGAGAAATCTGAATTTAGGGAAAGTAAACATTTTGTTGAAGTCAGAGTTAACTTTTGGAGTAAGAATGTAAATATCTGTGTCTCTCCAAATCTCATTCTCTTTCTCTACTAATGTGTTTTATGCCTTATACCTGCTGTTACAGAGCACACAGTTTCCCTTGTTTGGCTTTGCTACAGTGTATTTCTGGGTCAGCTGGGTTTCAGAAATGAGAAAACACTCTAACTCTTACCTACAAACCTTTTCAGAAATGGAGCATTTGACCTACACAGCCCATGGCCCCTACAGTGATGTTTTTATTATTTTTAAACAATTCCAAGTGCACTATTTTTTTCCCTCTGTTGTAAAGCAATAGCAATGTTTTCAAAAAATGTTTTAATATTAGCAGCTGCCCTATATCTTTTAAACTCTCTTAACTGTTCTGCGAATGTAGGTTTTACCAATATTTTTCCTTTACTGATTTTTGTTCTGTATTTAACCAGGTGATTATAAAGTCTATATATTTGTGAATAATTTACATCTTAGATGTTTGAGTAAATATCGGAATGTGGATTCTGCAACGCTCTCAGCTTTACGTGATGCTCAATGTGCCTTGCATATATTGGGGGTTGACTTTTTGGTTGCAGAGTTATCATGTAGTATATCACACATTTATTATCAATTCTTCTCTTGTTTACTCCTAACCAAAGAATAGAATAAACAACAACATAAAAATAGAACAATCAAATGATCACCCATTTGAGTAGTAGAAAAGTAAAATGGAAAAATTAGGCTTGGACTTTAACAGATTTTTTTTTTTTTTTTGCTCTATAAATAACTCTACTTTGTAGGAGATATGAGTGAAAAACAAGTAGGAGGTGAGAAGGGAAATAATTTTACAGTTTGAAGCCAATTTGTACTTTCATTCTGCCTGTCTTAGTAGGTTTTAATGCACTATCTAAAGGGTCAAGATTGTGTATAAATTAAATTATGTGTAAAGGATAAGATTTATTTATTTTTTACTTGCGCTTCAACCATGAAGAAATCAGATATTTTCCTATAAAGAAAAACTAATCCTTTAGGAAAGGATAATTGGACTGTTGGTATTTTATCTTGCTCCTTCAAAAAATTTCAGCATATGACAAGATAAAAAGATTTATGTCATTTCACTAGAAAAGCAATAATGAATACAGAATCACAATGGGGAATTGTTTTTCAAAGTGGTTATCTGTTTTTTTAAACATCTACCACTGTCTCACATTGTTTTCAAAGGAAAATCCATATAGTATGTAGATTTACAGATATAACTTGTAAAAATTATCTATATTTCAAAAGGTGAAGATATCAACACTCACACCCCCCACCCCTCACCGCCCAGAATAATTGCTAGCTCCTGTGTTTGAGCTAAGATATTGGTCAGTCAGTTCTTAAAACCACTAAATGATCTTCTCAAACATGAGGGGAAAGAATTCAAATGGTATTAATGTGTGGTTTTAGTTGAGAACTATATCTGAAAAGAAATTGTTCAACAGAATGTTGACACCCCAAAAGGGTGTTTAAGTTTGTTTTGTTTGGGGGTTTGGGGGTGTATTTTTAATGACAGTGTATGGCTAAGTCCTTGAGATTTAAAAACTTTGCATCCAGTTAGTTTTTCTGTTCCCGTTTTGTTCGTTTGCCCTTTGGCCCTCTTACTCCATGTTAGCAATAATCTCACTTCCAGAGAGTACAGGTTCAGAAGGAGAATATAGTAAAATATAAATCTCCACCAAGCTGGAGAAACACAGGTTTAAGAAAAACCTCTGAACTTTATGACAAGCTACTCAGTCTTTAATTGTTACAGATATTAGAAACTGATTATGATTATATGAATTTTGTTTTTCTGAAATCTCAACAATGTCATCAATTGGTTACATGTTCTGCCAAGATCTCATTAGATGATCTAAAACTTCAGTCCTGGTAGGGGATTCTATTATACAGTCGGTGCCTTAGATCTACCCTAGAAGTTGCCAGGGACAGGCCCAGGTCTTTCTGCATATTCCCACCTACGGAGTCTTTCTAGTCTCTGTTGAAGAGCGAGGGAGTTATTCTCTCGGGAACCACCCTTGACTCTACTTGTCCTTGCCCATAGAGTTGTCCTACACAGTCTCTCAGTGGTCCCCAGCAAGACTGAGCCCAAGCTGCCCACAGGGTTAATCATCTCATTAATGCCGTCTTATTTTTTTGCTTTCCTTTTATTTCTGCCTTCTCTACTCCTTCATCTTGCTTCCTGGGTCACCTCCAGAATAAACTATTTACATCTAAATCATTGTCTCAAAAAATATTTTTTTTAAATTTCATTTTATTTGGTGGGGGGGGGATAAATTAAGACAGTAATTTGGAAATTACCTTCTCTGTTTATACAAAACAGCCAGAAAATAGTTACCTAAGGTTGGATGTTGGAACAGCGATTAATTGTAAATGAGTATAGGAGATCTTTTTGAGGGGTTAAAAATATTCTGAAACTAGTCTATGGGGTTGGTTGAACTATTCACTAAAGTTACTAAAAATGACTGACTTATACACTTGCAATATCTTATGTAAAATATTCTTCAATGAGGTTTAAAAAATTACCTTATTTTACATGAATAGATGATAAGATTCACAGAGGTAAACTACTCAAAGTTGTACGGCAAATATGTTTCAGAAAACGCAACAGAATTTCAGACCACTTGATTTCTCTGCTTCATTAATTTTGATTTATCTGTGGACTAATGATCTTGCTTTAACTCGTTAAAAATTAAAGTACATCAAAAAAAGTGAAAAAGCACCAATTAAACCAAAGATCAAGACATTTAATATACTAATTATAATAATTATCACTTATTATATTCTTTCTTTATGCCTAATGATTTACCTAGATCATCTCAATTTCACAATGGACTACAAGGTAAGCATAATTATACTCCCCTTCAAACACATGAGGAAATATAGCTTAAGAGAGGGTATGTGACTTCATAAAGGTCACTTACCTCATACGAGGCTTAGGAAGAGTTCATCCATGGTGGTCTGACATCAGAGCACATACTTGTAATTACTATATAATATACTGCTTCTGCTGGTAACTAGGATTTATACCTCCTTTTACCACTCTAGCATGACCAAAGAAAGAGAAAGCTCCATACCTCACTGTTGAGTTTTTTTATCTGCTGCTTGGTCTCCTCTGCTTTGATGAAGAGAACAGCAGCTCCGATCTCTGGGTCTGAAAAGTGATACACATACCTAGAATGAGTTCTTTAGGAATAAACCTCATATATGAGAATTGGGACAATAAGAATAGAGAAGGAAGCCCAAGCTACTACCTTTAAAATTGCCCGATGTCTGTGCACTGTATTTTCTGCCTTACTGGGATTGGACAAGCTTCTAGTACTTCTCTGGATGGCACATGATATACTTCATGGAACCAGGCACATCATGGCAGTGACTATGACTGTGTTCTTCTGAACACAGCTACCATCATATTCTATGATGGTACATTTTCTTTTCTTTGACCATTCTCCAAAAATGTACCATAGCCAGTGCCCAAGCTATAGAAAAAGAATGTTCTTTTTCTCCTCTTTTTTTTTTTTTTTTTTGACTATTGATTCTGTGCCCATGAGAGCATTTTCCTTCCACCTCTATTTCAGGTGTTAATCCTCACTGCAGGTTTTTTGTCTCACCCTATGTCACTCTAAAAGTTAATTTCTTCCATTTCCTGGCTCTCTTATCCCTACTTCTATACCTTATTCTTCCAAATGCATTTATTTCTGTCAGGGACAAAAGCACAGATGAATCAGTGCTAGCTGGAGTGGAAAGGATAAATGTATATGTGTGTATACACACACACATATATATATATATATATTATGATATGATCATCCTAATATCCTAATTCTGGTTAATTATAGGTAGAAAACATTTGTGGGAGAAAAATTCACTCAAAATAATCAGAAGCGGAGGAATAGTAAGAAGTCATTTTGCAGAGATATTTTGCAAAGCCAATCCATTTTTTCAATGAACGATAAGTGATTATATACAATAAGCTAGGCCTCTTTTACAGGAGATAGCAATGAATAAAAAAATATAATTGACCTTCATGGAGCTTAGAGGCTAGCAGGGAAAAAAAGACATTTGAAAAGTAATTATGCAATAGGTTTGGATTTCATAGTAAGGGCAATAGGAAGCCCTTAAAGGTTTTAAGCATAGGAGTAAAGTAATAAGAATAAATTCATATTTTTAAAAATGTTCCCTCTATATGGATAACAGTGTAAGATCAGAGAAGAGACTTTGGTAGCAATGCAGGCAAGGGATGGATGTGGCAAGACAGTCTTAGAACTAAGAGATATTTAGGAGATAGAATCAAGAAAATATGTTGCTTGAATAGATGAGTGTAGGGGTAGTTGTTTAGAAAAGAGAGAAGAGAAAGCTAAGAGGGGAATAACCAGAAACCTGTGTACAGAAATGGTGAGGTTCTGTGCATCATCTCTAGGCCCAGGTGAGCCAGCAAAGAAAACTTCCAAGTGGGACCTACCACCAGCTTTTATAGCAAACAATCATACCAATTTGACTATAACTATGATTTCTGTGTCTCGCGCTAAGCAGAGTAACAACATCAGTATGTGTAAGTCAATTGAATGAATGAATCAGGATTGTTGTCTGAGAACTGCACTCCTTCTCTCCCTGCCTCCCTTCCTATGGTCCCTCTATCACAGAGACTTACAAGGACCCTCCCATTTCCCCACAAGATGAAGAGTGCTAGAAAGGATTGTTGATTGATATGGAATATGGTATTCTATCAAATGAAGACATACCCCTAGAACTGTACTCAAAAGTCCTTCTTATGCTTGGCTTCACCCATGGAGGCAGTTGCTAATCAAGAGACCCTGACACAGAATTTCAGAGCTGGAGGGAAGGGGATGAGAGAGTTGGCAGGGGATTGCTGGCTTTGCATCTGATAGTTTACTAGCAATTGCTTTATACTTATTTAATATTTGTTCAGTTTCTATATATTAACTACAGGTGTGTCTTTTTTAGAATTTATTTGTTATTTCTGGCTTTTATCATGTTGACAGACTTCTTTATGGGCAATGAATTCAAGAATGAAAGCCCGAGCTATATTTAGGGTTACCCTTACAATTAATTCATTATCACTAAAGGGTGGTGCTTCATATAGTTCTCCACCATGTCTAACCTTTTACATACTTCTGAAGTTGTTTATACTCTGAAAAAAATGCAAGTACATAACCTCTTACCAAATAAATTGATTAAATATAACCAATGTTCCAAAAGTGTACAACTAAACAGTATTTCCTCTGGGTAGTGATGTTTTTGTGGATTAGTCTGCATTTATCACAGGAGAACATGGTCACCCTTTGACGACTAGCAGAAATTTGATTCTCCTAACATAGCATTTGCCTGGGCTGGTAAATTGCAGGACATCTAGCTTGGACTAATGATACCTAATAACTTGTAGATGGCACAGACTCAAATCAAATTATTCCATGACATTGGTAAAGTTATATCACATGGAGAATATTTGAGAATGGGAAGGCAAAAAAAGTGCCTATGCCAAACATTACAAGTTAAAAAGAAATATTGCCATTTGAGAGAAAGTTAAATATAGAGCTTACCTCCTAGAGGAGGAGAAATTCTGGTCTCTGGCCTGATTCGTTCAGAGCCAAAGTCAAAAGTCTGGCTCTCTTCACTGCTGTTTCCATCTTCAATTCCATCAACAATTCTGCTTATAATAAAAGAAATTGGTTAGTTGTGACTCTATATTCATAGGTTCCAGCATTTCTATAAGACTTGAAAATATTGTGTTAAATTTCTAAATTCCAGACACTCTAGAGCTATGATATTCAATCTGGTAGACTACTGTACCTGAAATGTGGCTAGTTCAAATTGATGTGCTGTAAGTATAAAATGCACATTGGATTTGAAGATTTTAGTTAAAAAAGTAAATTATTTCATTGCTAATTTTTTATATTGTTTACATTTGAAATGATAATGTATCTAAGGCATGTTGAGTTAAAAAAATGTATTATTAAAATTAATTTCACTCTCTTTTTTACTTTAAAAAATGTAGCTACCAGAAAACTTTGTTATGTATGTGGCTCAGATTTTTAGTTCACATTATATTTCTATTGGATAGCAATGAGATAGAATAAGAATTAGGACTTTAGTTAGTCTTCTTTCTTTGGCAAATAATATCTAACCCACTCATTAAAAAATATGAGTCTACTGTAGAAAATTTAAACATAAAGGCAACAAAAATCAGAAAATAAAAATCTACTACCACTGTTAGCATTTTGAAGTATGTCCTCAAACTCTTTTTTTATGTATATATCTAAAAGAAAATATGTTCTTTTTATATTGTAGTATCACTTGTACATAAACATTTCTTTCAAGCTCTAATACATTTCCTCTATTAAAAATTAATTTTTCATTTTAGTAAAAATTTAGGAAAAAGTTTAAGCAATGTTTTCAAATTACTATCTCCAACTAAAGTTCCTGAACATTTAATGTTCACCTACTTTTCATTAAGCCTGTTTTGCTTATTTTTTTCTTAATATTCTCTTAAGCATATAAATCGTGTTTCTTCAAATGAGTAATTAAATATGTCATATATCAGAAAGATCACTTACCTACTAGTAGAAAAAGAGAATTTGAATCCAGATTTCGAACTTAATCACTGAGAATTTGGACAAAATACTTAACTTTATGTTTTATTTCTTAAGTCTTTATAGAAGTTTTAATACAAAATACTTTATAGGATTCCTGAGAAGACTAATGTAATAGTGAATGTGAAATTACCTAGCAGCGTACATGGAACATAGAAAGCATTCAGTATTTTTTTCTTGCTCTTCTTTATTACTCAGTGGTTATGTGATAATTCGTTATTGATTTTATGTAGCACAGACTACTCCTTTCACATATTCTGAGTCAGAATTCTTTACCTTCTCAATCACATTTAGTTGACCCTAAACAGAATTTTTTAAACTAAAAATAGACCCATACTATGTTACTTACTGAAGAAGCCAGAAATAAAACTAAGCTGCAGTCATCCACAATGATAAAGCAAACAGTATAAAAAATAAAAATCAACACTTTATTTCCTTCATAATTTTAACTCATTGCTCCATAAAACTTTTCGTATGATCAGGCATTGAGGGGATAACATGTATGGATTTTGTTCCATCCCTTTTATTTGTAAACTTATAAACCATGAAATTACAATGTATAAATATACATGTATAACAATAAGTTGAGTTAAATGGATGAAGAGAGTTGAGAAAGAATTCTGAATATTTAATGGTCCCTTCTGAGAATATAACTAAAACTATTTCCATACTACCTGCACCTCCACAGAGGCAAAAATTACACACAAAACTCAGGAAAGCTAAAGAATCCAGGCAAGGAACCTGTGCAGTAGAAGGGCCCAGATGGCTGAATAATTTACTGGTCAGGTGCTAGTCTGAATAAAAGGGATCCATTTTCAACTGGGAAAGAATGATATGATGTGAATTCTTACCTGGGACTGAGGTCAGGGGGTCCAGCACTATTCAAAGCTGAAAGCTGCAATTTCAAGTTCTTCTCTTTCCTTTTACCATGGTTAAGGGGGTCAGTTTCCTGTTTGGTTTTGGGAGAATTTGAACTGGAGACTCTGATAGGTGAGTGAAATGGCACCGTTCCTGAGGCCAACTGCTTCAAGCTTAAACCTAGATAGCTTTTATTGCTTCCAACCTTCTTGCTGTGTGAAGAGAAGGATCCCCTTGTGTAGATGGGAGACAGGGAGGTTGTCTCCTCTTCCTCTGCCTCCGTCTCCTCTTCCTCATCTTCCACAATGGATGGGAGTCTCTTTTTGATGCTGCCATTTCCCTTGGGCTCCGACTAAATGAGTGGATAATATAGATTAGTACAGATTACAAAACATCTGAGAGGTATATCATTCATGCTGGAGGTCCTATCTGAACAAAGTCAAATCCCTTAGCACTTCTTATGAAAACTAAAGACTTTCAAGATTTTGCTAGAAGTTATTCTAAGGTGTTAAAAGTCTCCACATTTCTGATCTTCCACAGATTCACCCTCTCAGCTTTCTTGGTGTCAGCCCCACCAACCCTTCTCTTGGTTTTTTATACTCTCTTGGTAAGGAGCTATGTGAGAAGTGTATTTTACCAGGTTTGCATCTAGATTTTAATCCATCTGCACTTGTAATAGTATATAACAGCATCCTCTTAAGAATGAAGACGTTTTTTATTTTATTGGAAGGTCTTGGGCCTTGTTATTTTAAATTTACAGGTCTTCAGGAGAACTTGGTGTGGAGATCGATCAGAAAAATTATATTATCCTTGAGAAGAAACAATCTTTCCTATTTTGGATCACACAGATGGAATAAGATCAGCAGTGTCCTCAGCTACAATGTTTCCTGCTTTCCTTTTTGTTTTATAATTTGGTTGATAGAAAATGGAGCAAACTATTTGATCTGCCTTTGAAGAGTTTTGGAAAAGGAAGAAGGAAGTGTTGCCAAGCCCCATCCTTGGACTACTGGACTCTTGATTGGGGTCATTCAATGTTTAAGGCTAAGAAGAAGCAAGAGAGTATGGGAATGGATAACTGAGGTGATGTTGGAGGGGCAGAACAGAGAGGGCGGCAAAGGCTAAGCTAGTGGTCCTCAATGGAGTCACTAAAAGAGTATGTGTTTTTTGCTTTGCCCCAGAAATGGCTTTCCTGCTCCAAAAGTTCAAATTATTTTCCTGTGCCTCAGTTTCTTTTGAAGATAAAATCACTTATACCTGCCCAACAATAATTTTTGATAAAAGTGAGATAACAAACTGAAAAAACTAAGAATACTATTTAAATTTTATGAGCTCTCATTGTTATTATTTCGTCAAAATAAACAGTTCATTGGTGTCTATGGATTGTGTTTTCATGATAGATATAACAAAAAAATAAATTTGAACCTGTAGTAACTTAAAGTCAATAGTCCATTTAATTTAGGTCCCAACTGTTAAGTGAAACAATCAGTTTACTCATCATTTTTTTTTTTTGTATTTTAACTTTAATGGCTCAAAATTTCTTGAGGATATTGCATTATTAAGCTTATCTTTTCAACTAGATGCAATTATTTTACTAATGGTGAAGCCATCAGTTATTGCTATTGGCATAGTCATGGTATTGCTTTTATTGGTTTGTTTTTTGTTTGTCACAGCATTTAAAAATGCTGTGCTTTTAAAAAAAAAAGACTCACATAAATTACAGGCGAACATGTGTATGTTAGTATTGTAGAATAGAAAAATTAGCTCACCCAGCTAAAGACACAACAGACTATTAAAAAAACAAAAAACAATGAGTGCATTTTTTAATTGGATGTCTGTTTACATTTGCATTGGCCATTTAATCATTCCTTTGTTTCAGAGAGGTTCCGTTGGCTTTCCTAGACTCCTCAAACTAATAACCTAGAGTGTTTGTTCTTCAAGTTTGTTTAAATTTTATACTTCCATTTTATCATAGTGACTTTGCGCTTTGGAAAATATGTTTAGATGCTGACTCTTGTGATCAAGGTCCCTGACATTATTTATACCAAGAATTAATTATCCCACCAATTGTCATTGCAGACAGGACCCAAATTTATTAGATTATTAAATACCCAGCTCCTCATTCAGCCTCCATGAAGGGGTAACCAGCAGTTTTCTTCAGGCTATCTATACTGAACTGTCCACTTTGTTTGTGTAGATGATTATATACCCGTATATGCATTACATAAAGTTCAGCCACAGATCTATCTATTCTTTCGCTTCTGATGCACCCCTTCATTTTCTCCTGATGATTGCTTCCATGAGCGCAGTAAGGTTTTTTATCCCCATTGTCAAAGAAGTCTCTAATTTAGCTCCTGACATTTTGCTGGGATAGTCATTTTGAACTAAAAAATGACTAGATTCAATTGGACCTATCTTGACTGAAGGGGACACGAAATAAAGTCCAGTGGTTGAATGCGTGAACTTTGGTCACATGGCCTGGAAGTCCTGTGACTTAGTGCCTATAACCTTGGTCAAGTAATATAACTGTTTAAAACCTTGTTTTCCTCACCTGTAAATTGGAAATGGTGTGAGAAAAAAAAATGAGCCTTTAGATAATAAAAGTTACACACTTAGCAATATGCTTGTCCTTGTAATGAAGTTGATAATCATGAAGAAAATAGAAACAACATCTATACTAGGGCAAGTGCTTAAGAGAGTACTGGTTACCTATTTTTACATAATCTTCCCTTCTTTCTTAGTTAACAGAACTCTTAACAATGTACCTTGACTAAAGATCTTTTTCAGTTTCCCTTGCCACTTGATTCGGTCATGAGACTAAGTACTAGGATGATAGCATGTATGTGGACAGGTTATAAAGAAATCCTAGGAAGGCTCATAGAAAGAGGGGAAGCTCTATCCTGATCATCCCCTAATGACTAGGTGAAATGAATGGATGAAATGAATGGATCTCCAGTGGCCATCTTAGAAAATGAGAAAATCTTGAAGAAAAAAATCCATACATTGAGGATGACGAAGCAGAAAGAAACTTTGGGACCCTATTGACATACTCTTTTATTGCCCATCTCTGACCTTGTTCATGAGATGAAATAAACACCTATTGTCTTGAAACCCCTGTTATTCTGGTGGTTTTGACATTGAAAATGAACTTCAGCCTAAATTATACAGAAGAACTATTTTTTGCAAGTTAAGGATATCATATTTTTGGGAGGGATGTTCATTTTTAGAGTGCTAGGAAGGGGTGAGAAATTCAAATTGGAAAATCCAAAAGAAGGCTAAGTTTCTTTTCATGAGAAATAGAATGTAGGAAAGGTTTGGGGGGAAATGGGTACAGCAGTGGGGAAGATTTTCTATTGAGAAAAGTTGAAACATAATGACAATTTTTCTAGTTCTTGAGGAGGGATTCTGCAGAGATGAGACAAAAAAGACAACTAGTGCCTGAGAGAAACTTGGTTGAGAGCACTGAGATGTTTTAAGAGCTTTTAAGGAGTATCCAATAGTATTAAAAGTAAACCCTGTTTGCTCCCCCCATCATCTTCAGTAAATTATCGATGCCTGTGTAATGTGTCATGTAATTGGATTTGTGTGCCTATTTATTCTGTGTGTATTTCTTGTGTGTGAAAATTGGGTTCTGCTTTAAGGAGTACGAAACAAGAAAGAAGCATTTATAGGGTTCTTGTCATAGGATTATCAATAATTAAAGACTAGATAATACATCTGAAAAATCACTGTTTGGGGGGAAATTTTTCTATGAAATTAGAGAATTCTTAAAAATTGGAACTGTTGTAAAAACTCAAGTGAAACTACTTCCAAAATATCTCTGAACCATATTTTTTACATTATGAATAATCATGTTGTACCATCCATTAGAGGCTTATAAGAAAACATTTGACCGCTAATTTTAAACACAATGAAAGTATTTCTAAGATCATTACCTCAGGACTTTGCTACTTCTGACAGGCTTGGTGACAAAGTACTTTTCAACAACAATAATAATACCTTTAAATAGAGATATGATTTCAATACTTCCTTATTTCCAAACTCAAGTAAATTAGTTACCATATCTCTCATTGGAAAGTGAATTAGGAAACGTCAAGAAATAAATATGTAAAATCTTCAAGGGGGGAGACTGATTTATTGAAACTCTTGCAGATTGTAGAAAAATATTTTGCTCTTTGGAAAAAGCCATACCTGTGAGACTGTAGATTTGTTCGATAATCTTGATATCACCTAAAAGAACAAACAAACAAACAGAAGTTGTAACAATCATTTAAACCTTCCCAAGTGGTTTGTAACTGGGTGAAATGTTGGAGGCAAAGGAAAGAAAGTTCAGAGTGTGGTGGGTGTCTGATCTACCTGCGTAGACCAGAAAAGAGAAAATGCCTCTGGAAAGATGTTAAAAACACCTCCTACATCCCATCCTGTAGGAGCTCTACTGACCAGCATATATAATAATAAAAAAGGGAAGAACCACGTTTAACGTCTAGTATAGGACACCATGCCTAGGAAATAATAATCAGAATAGTGAGCTTATTGGCTGTATTTTCCATCTTGATGCTTTATTCATTCTCCTTTGTACCCATCTCCCTTTTTCCACGTTATTGCCCTTTTGCTAAACTCTCTCATTTTCCATAATTTTTTTCCTCTGGCTCTGTAAAAACTGCAACACATGGAATCTTTTTTTTTTTTTAATTTAATCTTATTGCTTTCTATTTAACCACCACTCCTTCTTACTCGAATACAGGTGGGAGCGATATCTTCTGTCTCATTTGTTTTATACACTATAATATTCCTTGTGATCTAGAATTAAGTTCACTTGAATCTATCCCTTATTTGATTGAATTTAAGATCCATTGATTAAAAAAAAAAGGCTGCCTATTAAATTGTGACATACTATCAGTTGTAAGACAGATCCCAATTTCAGAAACCCTAAAATGTGAAAGCAAATGTGTAGTGTAGATCTCAGGACACATTTTGTATAAAATCAAATGATGGTACTGTGGACGAGTGCATTAAAAACATGTACCTCCCATGATGTAAGAAGCTCTGGAAATAACAACGGGGTGGAAACATGCTTCAGGCCTCATCTACACCATTTTTTGCTCAAATATGTTTCTTTCATTTTAAAGTGGTAATAGATGCTATAAATTAACATAATTTTGTTCACATTAAAAAAAAAAAAGCCTTGTACTCAAAAATGATCTGCCTAATAAGTGAGACATATTTAATTCTGTCACCTTTGCACTGTTGCTTCCCCGCCCCCCCGCAGATGATTAGGGAATTAGATCTGTTATTATTTATAAAAATGTTGTCATTATTATTGCTGGGCAAATATATGTTTTATTAATGTTTAATTTTATCAAAGCAGACAACCCATTCTACATGTGCTTAGGTGCTTAAATATGCACTGATCAGAAGCATTGTAGACATAAGTTTTGTAATAACACCCTAAATAGTGACAAATAAAACAGCTGAATAATTAAAAATGTGAAAAATAAAACAAAATGATGGTGCTGTTGCTATTGTGGTAGACACAAAAAGTGTTTTTAAAAGGCTTTGAGTTACAGCTTGGATGAGAGAAAGAATATCTCAGTGGGTTCAGGAAGCCTGAACCGCTCCAGGTCAGAGCTGCATTTGAGGTGTAAGGTACTGGCATTAGTGTCTTATTTGAGTGTGACTCCCAGCTCCCTGGTTACTACTGGTATAATTTCTGTCAAGTTGCTGAATCCCAAGGTTATTTTTCTGTATCAGTGCTTCTCAAACTTATATATGTACACAAATTACCTGGGATCTCATTAAAATGAAGGTTCTGAATCAAGAGGTCTGGGACTCTGCATTTCTAAAGACCTCCTGGCCCGTTTGGGTAGCAAGATCTCATAACTAGAGTCACTTATTATTGTCATTCTATCACCTATCAATTCATTAGGTATTCACTATGTGTAAAGCACCCTGACAGAAACTTCCCAGTCATTATGTCCATTAATTTTTACTGCAATCCTATGAGATCAGTATACGCCATACAGCCAGCATTATTGTGACAGTCTCTCTGAATAAATAATTTCATTTACATATAGTAATCATGTATTTAAGAAGAGTACTACGATATATTCATTCTGTTGAATAATACTTCTGCTGATCCAGATTCTGCCAAGGGCAGAGAATACTGGTTTAAAGGAAAACCAGAACTTTAAAGCTGGAAGTGATCCTAAGGAATGTCTGCTACAATGGTTTGCACACATGGGAAATAATAGAATGTTTTGAGAAGTGTCTCTAAAATAATCAGAGTCAAGAGCATCAACTTCCGCTAGTCTTTTTCAGTTGGTGGGTGGGGCCCAGGTCTGCAGGTCAGGTTTAAAACCACTGAGTTACTCCAACTTCCTAATTAGAGATGTGGAAATTGCAGCCCAGGAAGATGAGATAACTTGCCTAATTCATGCATCAAGTTAGGGGCAGAACCTCTACCAGAATCCATGCAGACTAAATACTTGATGTATTGTGAAATTTAATCTGGCACAGGGTTTAATGATTGCTACAAAGCAGACCCCAAAACTCATGATACTACGTTATCTCTTTAACATTTTCTGAGTCACAGATCTTTGATCTTTCAGGAAATCTGATGAAATCTAGGCACTTTCTCCCCAGGAAGAAATAAATGTATAGATACAACCTTTGGAAGGAAAATGTTTATCAATATCATTTTCTTGTTCTAGGAACTGGAATAAGGTTCGAAGTTTTTGAAAGTTTTGAGAAAAGCACTCTTACCCAGTTTTGAGTAACTCCCACATGAAATTTTTATACCTTTTAAAACAATAGGAAAAATTTTGGCAATCTCTCATGTGGATAATTTTAAAAATTGAAGTTAAGAAGATAAAAAGGAAGTAAATCAGACATACAGGAAGGAATGGAAGTCGTTGTAAAAAGTCTCGAGAGAGATAATGAAGGCTGAGGCCAGCCCACACAGACCTTAGAATTGTATTCTTCAGTCTGTCAGAATAGAAGAAGTTTAAGTGTGGGCAAGAAGAACTAAGAATATGTCTTGACACAAGGTTATCATGAACAGAGGTAAGACTGAGAAAGAAACATGTTCTTAGCTATGGGAAATTGGCTTAAAAAGTTTCCACATAGCTTTTCTTCTCCTCTATTTTCCCTGTCCTAACACCTAAATTATCTGTGAGTCCAGTGGGAACTGAGAGAGAGGACTCTTAAATCGGAAAAATACTGCTCATTGGCTTAGAGAACCAGAAGAGGAAAAGTGGTCTCTTAGTACTCATACAATCTGCTATAAATAAGCAAAGCACATTCACAGTCCTTTTTAAAAATTTTGTATAGAAGGCCTCAAAATTTTTACGATTGAGCTTGAATTAAGAATGGAAATCAAACATACTAAGATTAATGGTAATTTCAGATGTGAAAAATGCCATGTATTCTCTGATGTCTATTTTACTGAATGAAGACATTTTTGTAAGTACTTTCATAAGCGTATGCCTGACCTTGGTCATCCAATTCATTTTTTCCTTAAGTTGGTAAATTCCTGAATAGTAATTTTCCCATTATTAGGATTTTCATGAATTCTTTTGGTTGAGGAGGGAAGAGAGCTCTTTGGTTTCTTTTATCTATTTTCCCCACCCATTAGACAGTCTGAAGTCTTAGAGATGGTACTATGACAATAAGGTTTGGGGCCTAGCCTCGCATGGGATGCTAATCCCTCACGTCTAGAAGGAATTTGAGTGGTTTTCAATTAGTAATAAGGCAATAGCAATAAACTTCTTTTACTCACAAGTTCATTTCAAGAGGCTGAATCACCAAGAAGTTGACTACTATGAAGCAGGAAGAAAGCGAATGTGAATTAAACCCACCATATAAATCTAGGAATCTTCAATCATAACCCAGCAGGCCAGTGGCCCAAGGAAGGGAGGAAATCTATTTCTGTTTACCTGGTTCACAGGTCAATTATAAGCCCCCGTGTGAATCTGCAAATGTCCTTTCAACTATGGAATGTCATAAACTAAAGCACTTTAGTAGGAATGTTATCTACCGCTGATTGCTCAGTTGGGAGGAGAGATGGGAATTACAAGGTTTTTCTTTCTGGCTGATTCATCATATCCTCTGCTTTATTAATAACACCACACTGATTAAGTCACAAGGCAGACTGAAGGAACATGTGTCCTCATTCAGAAAAAGGGATTGTCACATATTTTGTCTTGTTCCCTGGACAGCAACATAACCAGTACTGATGACTCTTTGGGATAAAGAAAATAAGATAAAGGATAGTCACAAATAACCCCATAACTCAATAGTTAAAATGTTCACTTTTTACAGTGGTCTTACAAAACCATATATAATTGTCATATAATACAGGCAAGTAGCAAATCAATAGGTCTCGTTTTCACTTCTGATCTGCTTCTTTTTCTTGTAAACTCAAGTGAAGATGCCAATAAGTGGTGAATGACACCAATGGCAAGTGCAGATGGGAGAAGTAACTGGAAACCTATGGAGAAAGATTAGGCTTTGAACAGAAAGCATTCGTTTTCAATTAGACAATTTTGAGAGTTCACCACATACTAATCTAATTGTTAGAGCTGGAGAATCAGCTATTGGGCCTATAGTGTAGGAAGCACCACAAAGACTCTTCATCAACGAATATTATAACAAAAGGTCTGTATGCTGGGGGGAACGGGGCCCATTCAGGAAGTAGTAAAGCAATGCGGTTAAGAGCTGGGGTTTTCCTACTCCTGTCACTCAGTTCTATAACCTTAGGAAGCACATTAATTGGGATAGCATAGGTAATTCTGAGGTAAGAAATAATGTGTTAAATTTCCTTAGCTTAATACGAATTTTATTTCTCATTCATGTACAGTTTGACGTGTATCAAGTAGTTCCTTTCTAAGTGGTAAATCAGAGACAGAGGCTTCTATTTTGTGGTTCTTCGAATTGTCCTGGCATCAACCTGTTGGCAGCATGGGGAGGGAGTATGGGGAAGGCATACTGGGCATGTGACCAAGGTAGCTGAGAAGCGACACGTCACTTTTACTTACATTCCATTGGATGGAACCAGTGTCACGGTCACTGTCCATCAAGATTCTGGGTTTCATTTCTTCCCTCAAAAATGGTGATAATATCTAGAGTTATTTTGAGGATTAAATTACATATATACGTGCAAGCTGAACAAATCTTGGAGACTCAGCTGGCCATATCTGGCATTGTGTCACATTAAGAGAAATGCAGTACAGCGCCAAAAATAATTGAAAAAATTATTTCTGTGTATGTATCTTTCAGGAACCCACAGTAAGTTTTTTAAAATTACCCCTCCTTCTTTATTCTATTTCCAGTAATAAAGGTATCTCTGGGTTCTCTCACTGAAACTCCCCCATGCCTTCTGTTCACATTTTCTGCTTCCTTCTGGCCATAATGGTCAACAACCTGTCAGAGGAGGTGTCTAGGTGTCCCATGCTGTCCAACCCTCTCTTGTTTCCCCAGGGAGAGAAAGCACCTGCTGAGCATTATAAATCTCATCACTTCAACTTGATTATACAAGTAGAATTCTCACATAGAATTTGTAGTGAAAAAATTCCTCACATTGTTGCATTTGTTAAGAGCTTGGTCCAGTGGCATAAAGAGTAATTCATGTTAATAAATAATAATTATATTATTATTGATATATTGAAAGAAGAAAAGTTTTATTTGAATTGGATTAGTGGCAAATGGGACATTATTAGCTAGGTCATGGATAAACATTCACACAAATGGGTTTGTACAACTTGAAACTAAAATATATGTAGAACACTTAACAAAGAGGCCACAAACTTCTTAAACACAAGGTTTCCCAAAACTGCTCTCTTAGCAAACGGCCACAAAAACAATTTTTTTTTTTTTTTTTTTTTTTTTTTTTTGCACAACAGTAGGTGGAATATGTGGAATATGTTATATAAAGTCATGGTTTGACATTCTCTTCTCTTCTCTCTCAACCCTTTTGTATGCTTCACTTAAATAAATAAGACATTTTCAAATTGTCCATGGGTGTGAA
The DNA here is from genome assembly GCA_003508835.1 of Eonycteris spelaea. Classification (NCBI taxonomy): domain Eukaryota; kingdom Metazoa; phylum Chordata; class Mammalia; order Chiroptera; family Pteropodidae; genus Eonycteris; species Eonycteris spelaea. Next base: position 14,926,696 of record PUFA01000012.1, read on the forward strand.
TACTGTCAATAAGAAACTGACACTACATACAAATGAACTCGAACATAATTTTAACTTCCTATTCTGAATTAAAATGCATGAATTACGAGTCTTTGACATGAAAAGAAAACTCAAAGGAGTCACCTAATACTATTTAAACACTAGAAAAATGCATGATGATTTTGAGGGAGAGAGAGTTATTTACTAATATGTGGTTGATATTATTTTAGGAAAAAAAAGAAGGAAAATACACACCATTATGTGAAGCAAACTAATTAGAAGTCTTTCGGCAATGATATACAGTTTTATAGATTTCAGGCTTAAGGAGCCATGATTTGGAAGTGCAGAAGGGTAATCATGCTAAAAGAATTTACACAGTTTAAACTCATTATATTGAGCTGGGATCCCATGCCCCTCAATGACCTGCTTCTGATTAGGGTACAATGGCTTCTGATTAGCCTATAAAATCAGCCACTCTGTAATTGTAAGGAAACACAATAGCTGGTTTCATAAGATTTTCAGGATACATGCTGAGTACTTTGGTTCCAAACCAGGTCGGAGGAGAAGTATGCTCAATTTGGTGTGAGAAGTTGGTGCATCACAACTCCCGATGGCACTTTTAAAGTTAATGTGAAATGCTGAATTTGCAGCCTAGGAAGCCCATTGTCAATTATATACTGTAACAAAAAAGTCGAATAGCCCTATATGTTAAAGACAGCGATTGAACCAGCAAACTGAAATGCACTGCTTTGCTTCTTTGAACCATAGTGCCTCAGCTAAGCTCAATGAGCCACAGAAAATAAGAAGAGGTCTGATATAAGAACATGAGAGTGGGGTCCACAGACACCTTCTACATGACCAATGTATGAATTTTTTAATTCAAGAAATCTTTGAAACTTTAACATGAAGATTATTCATCACAATGTTCACAATTTTACGTAATATTAAAAAATTTCTAGTAAGAATGAAAGTCTTACAGGATGCAAGGCCAAGTTCTTATGTTACAGTTTTGTTGTATTTGAAGGTGATATGCGGAGTGCCATATCATTGGCTATATATTGACTAAAAAACAAGTTTTTGTAAGAATTCACAATGGGATTACAATCCACTGAAATTTAGAAAGAAACGTGTCTGATTTGGCAGTTTTGCTACCCTGGTACTCCAGAAGTTCCAGGAACAAAAATTGTGAAGATAAAATATTTCTGATATATCGTGTTTCCTTCTCTGGTTCTCTTTACCAATAATGTCCTCACCTAAAACATACTTGTCTGGGCTGGGTGGCTGAGGGAGGGCTCTTCTGTAGTTACTTATACAGTGTCTGTTATTTCCTATATGTTTTCTTACTCAAATTTATATTTTGAGCCCGAGATTTCATCATAGGATAGACTTTTCCTTAACTTCTTAAAATAGACAGTGAGGAATTTAGGCTCCCATAATGACTCCTTTCCTGAAATTATACCATGTGGTAAGCTTTTAGAATTATCACATGGCAACCTAATCACAAACTGGATAATAAGTTTGGAGAAATCATAGTAATAGGCATTGAGGAAGTCATCTTCATAAAAATGTGAACAGTGAACAAGACATATCTATTTAGAATGGGCCTAACTTCTTAGAGTAGCGTCATTCTTTTATTTTTTTATGTTATTATCATGTTCATAAACAATATGTATTATTCAAAGATGCCTATCATACAGTTATAAAAAGATTATTTCGTACCTAAAGGCACATTATTAAATAATTAACCCCTGGTTTTGACCTTTGACCTTTTTTCCACCTAATAGCTGGGTCCTCCCAATGGCTGAACTTTTATCCTTGAACTGTCAGTCTAGGACTGCCCTCCATTTCAGAGTGGGGGTAATCACAAAATATGCACAAGTGACTCTATTGGAAGGATGATGCTTTCATAGCTATTTTCACAAATTTGTCCAAACCAATTCTGGCCCTCAGGTTTCTAATTTACTGGATCAAACTTCGCTTGGTAAGTTGTTTTTTCGGGAGTTGTGGGAAATCGGTAATGTTGGATTCTTTGAAGGAACGATTCTGGCCTTAGTTGAACTGTGTAATGTGTCAGCACACCACCTTTTAGGTAATAAAGATGCTTCCAAAATTAGGCATGTGGAGTCCCACAAAAGAGGCCATGTCTTCCCCAGTAATTGACATTAGGTCTTCAGGAGGAGGAACTTCTGTTTAGCACTGGCTCTAAATCTTTGCCTGTGAGCCTCTCCTCCTTCTCTCCCTTTTCCTTTTATGTTAATTCATTTGGAATTTCTAAACAACATTTACCTTTATTTAGGGAAGTACCATTAAAGTGACTCTGTGGTAAATTATTTAGAAAAATTCAAGAAGTATTTGAAGGTCTGCATACCCTCCTATTTATCAATGAATTTGGATGATTCATATTCTTACAGGCGAGGCTTTCATAAAATGATGGTACACTCATATGTCCAGCAAACTGTATTCATTTGCCACTCCTTGCCTTTTCCTTAAAGTACTAAATGATGTTATATGTGCCAATTCTGTGTATCCAAAAGAACATATTCCCATTTAAAGGCAAAACAAAAACACAGTAATAAAATATTTATTATTATAGAACAAAAAATAAATAATATAATTTGGCCGAACACCTTTCTCGTATTTAAAAGCTTTCTTAAACTGGAAGAAAAAAATAATGGGGCCTGTGGTGGCATCTGGGATGCAGGCAGTAGCAAATGAGAGTGGCAAGACACTGTGTCACCCAATTTGGATCCTGGCTTCCCTCAAAATACTCTTAAGGATAATGTTTGATAACCCTCTGGAGAAGCCAACAGTACATGTAAATAAAATATGTAGATTAAAAAAAAGACTACAGATTTTGAACTGATTTTTTTGAAGTCACATTTGTATATATGGATTTTTTTCCCACCAAAATGATGACCTTAAGGGTTAGTAAAATCATTTTTACAACTCTTCTAAGAAAAGAAAGGAAAGGTAATGCTAGAAGGGCCTATGTCTCAGATTGGTTACTTGTTCACTAATTATGTTCTCTCAGACACAAACGGAATGAAATTTCCCAGAATGTATGCACTTAGGCTGAACCATATGACTAATTCTGGATGATGGAATATGAGCAGAGAAAACTATGTCATTTCTAGGTTTGGCCCCTGAGAGATGCAAAAAAAAAAAAAAAAAAAACCCTCCACATTCTTTCTCTTGGCTAGTTAGCTGCCTGGGTATAAAGTATCTAGTGGAGGGTTCTGAGATGAGAGAAATCTAATGCCTAAGGGATGATGGAGCTAGCAGAGAGAGGAAGTCTAGATCTGTGGATCACTTAATAAAAAGCTACCATCTGTCCATAATCATGATTATGAGTTAGAAATCATAAATCTTTTATTCTACTTATTGTATTAAGTCACTGAGACTTGGGGTCATGTGTTATAGCATTTAGCCTGACCCACTGATAAATTTTCTTAGTGATCACCTAGGCTAGAGATGAGAGACTGGAGCCCATTGAAGGAAAGCAACTTGTCTTAAGTTATTCAACTTGTATATGTAGTGAGGCTGATACCTAGTATTCATTGATCTTGACAGAATCCTGTTTTAGTTTTAGTTTTTCCATATATGATGCTAACATTTTGTACTATCAGGATGAAAGGGTAACTAATAGCCTCAAAGAAGTATGTAAACTATATAATCTAGAATATAAATATGCTTTGTTAGCACTAGTCAGACTTGGAACTGTTTATAAATGCTGGCAAAATGCAGTAACACAGATCAGTCACCATATGCTCTGCTTTTAAAGACCTTAATCTTCAGGGTGGAAAATATAAGTGGGATTACCACATTGCTAAAAGCTTAGCATCTTGCAGATGTTCATCTCAAAATTTTCCTTAATCATTTTCCTCAATGACATGAAAACCAAATCCTTTAAGTCCCTATTCATTTGACAGAAATGCAGCTACCTGGATCCCTTCACCCTCGAAGAGTTGTCGTTATTGTCACACACTGGTCCCCTAACTTGGCACTTCTTTGCTTCATATTTTTGGACTACTTGTCTACTGTTTCCTCCTGTTAATGCCGCAGCTCTTCTGGTGTCCTAGAATGCTGGGTTTAAATGCTGAGCAAATAGATGCCTTGAATCTGATGAAAAGTAGAGGCCTCCAGATCTGCCTGCCGGGCACAGTCTGCGCTGTGGTATAAGCAGACTGTCTCTGCCATATGTCACCCGCTCTGCTGTCTACACCCTTTTGGGGAACTTCACGGGAAAAGCACTATTAAAGATGTTTATCCTGGGATTTTATAATTTGTTTTTAATTTTAATTTAATTTCCACCAACTTAGCTCATTTATAACAGCTTTACTCATGACACCCACTGACTCTATACTGTAACAGTTGTGTCTAGGTTTGGGATTAGAGAGCTAACTGAAGATATGTCTCACATGCCCGAGGATCACCTGTGAAATATTATTTGACTAGCAGCACCCAAACAGTGATATATGTACTGCAGAAAAATATTAAAGATTATTCTAACAAGTCCCAGGAGATCAAGTTCTTGAACAAAAAACACCCCAATAAAATTATGTTTAAAAATTTTTTAACATATTCCAGGTAAAGTATTGGCAGATTGAGCAAAGTAAACAAAACTGTTAAGTGAAAACACTGCTTCTTTCACCTAAATTCTCAGTCCCTCTGCCTAACTGTATGTATGAGTTTGAGTGTGTGTACATACAGGAAGTACTGAGAATGTGTTTGTTGACAAATGTGATATTTTCACATTCCAAAAAGATTTTTATTCATTGAAATTAATAAGAAGACCTCCAATTTTTTACAAAGATGAAACAGTCTGGAAAGAAATTGAAATATTGTTTTGTACTTTTGAAATGATGGTGGAGTGGAGATTTCACAAATTTACTCTTGAACTTGGAACAAGGGAAGAATGAAGAGCAATGATGTGTATAGCACTCTGAAAAGCACATACTTGAATGGGAAGAAATTCTCTCAGAATTAGTCTGTGATCATAGGGTTATTTATAAATGAATCAATTTATGAGCAAATAAAAGCACTAATACTAGGGGAGAGGACAAGCTGAATGACCAAACTAAAATAGTTCTGCCATCTTACTTATCATCTTATTAATGAGATGTCTTTCCTGAAATATTTAGACACTGTGGGTTTTTGATGAAACATGACAAGTAATAGCATTAAGGTTAAGAAGATTAAAATGAATGTTATTCTGAAGATTCAGTGTAGCTTCTGCTATAAGTCAGAATGCCTGAAGAAGCCCAGTTCCTGTTATGCAAATTACCTTCTGACTTGTGGCAAAGTGCTTTAGTGGCATTCAGAATACCAGAGATTGACTTGATTTTATGCTGTTTGATTCTTTCACTAATTCTGTCATTCAGGCAGTGGACTACTTAGACACCCAGGACAACAAGTTCCTTCAATTATAAAGCAAAAAATAATCCAAACTTTTGGGGTGATGCAAGGATTAAAATTTAAATTAAATGGAATAATGTAAGCAAGTTGCCTTACTTAATATGTAATTAATAAATATTAACATTTTTTCCTGGCCAGTAGATGTGCTGCTGAATATCCAGTTGACAATAGAAATTTAAACTTGATGAGATACGTTTTGATTTTTTGACTGAAATTCATTTGAAACAAATGTTGGTGTGGTTGATGGAAAATGTTATCCAAAGAGAAAGTCCACTTTGTGCAAAGGGAATATTCTACCCCACTTAAGTATATAACTCACTTAAGTTATATAATTAACCAATGACTAGATTTTTAGTTTATGAGTGAATAAATTTTCTTTTTACCCCCTCCCCTTAAGCCACTGTAAAAACAAAAACAAAAACAAAGTGAAAAAAAAAAAAAACCTCCTGAGTTTTATTGAATGGATGGTACACAGGTCCCTTCCAGTTGTAAGGTTTTATTATTATATAAACATGGAAATGTATATATAAAGAGTAAAGGAATTAAATTCCAATAAGCATTCATCAAGCAGGTAACTGCATTCCTGTCACATGAATTGAGATTTAAAAGATTTGGTTTCCATGTCACTGAGGAAATGATTAAGGAAAATTCTGAGATGAACATCTGCAATTAATGTACCATCAATTTTACTAGAAAAAGGACTACCAAGATGAATAAAATACAGTTATTGTTCTCAAGAAATGATACATATACAACTAAATTCTTCACTTGTAACTCAGTTGAATTCTTTAGGTTTATTTTTTAAAAACTTTCTCATTAAAGTATAACATATAGGAAAAAAGTGCATGAATCAAAAGTGTTCAGTTTGATGAATTATTAAAAAGTTCTGTGGTTCATTTTTTACTTACATATTTGCCAGGTAAAGCTTATTTTCCCATGGAAACATGTTTCTGATGAATACTCCATTAACCTATAATATAGCTGACATTCAGTGCTCATGAGAGTAAGGGACAGAACACGAATTTATACCTTTGTTTTGATGAATAAACTTAGACTAAGTTTCAGTCGGGTTTTGCAGTGAGATAGCTTGGGACTGAAATTGTACTTTTTGACCTCCATTGCTTTCTTGCTGAGGGATTCCAGATCAATTATTTTCATCTTTCTCGTCCTTAACTAGTCTTCTTATCTAGCATATGAGCTTAATTTATCTCCAAGTTGTCGTGAGAATAAAATCAGTTAATGTTTATAAAGCATTTTGCATAGTTTGGCTAATTAGGAATTATTATTCCATCAGCGCCCATCAACATCATCTTCATTTCACAGAACCTTTCGCTAGGGCCATGCTCTGTCACCCTAGTCTACAGGAGAACTTAAAGAGGGCAAGCTGAACTTCCAAGGCTTAAATAGCCATCAACAACGCAGTGTGGATTGGGGGACCTGGGTCTCCCCAACTCTCCAGGTGGGGTAGGATTGAAGATTCCTGGTAGGTGTAATGTGAACTGGGTCATTTTTAATTCTCAAGAAATGCACATAAGTTGAGCCCTGCCTGTTTGTGTGTACATGAGTTCATATGCAAATTGGACACTTCTTATTTGAGGCTGAACATCTGTTGTTCCTATAGGTTGAGGCAAGCAGAAAAATAAGGAAAGAAAGACATGTCTTGTTTATAGGATGGCAGGTAGCCTTTGTCCTCTGACTTTCCCAACCTATCTACCACCCTCTCCTCACAAAAAACTTTAAAATCTAACTGCTCACTATTCAACTTGCAAACAAAAGCTGAAATAGTCAGATGTAATGGAAATGTGGCTGATCTCCTTGCAGGGCATGTGTCATGCTATTTGAAGGACAAAAGGTGACACAGAAGAGACTCCAGAGGAGACAAAACATGAGCCCCTTCAGGGTAGTTTGAGTAGTTTGTATTTTATGTTTTTATTTTTAATATATATTTAAATTGAATTTTATTCTAAGAAAGTGTTGTTGAAATATGATTGTACATCCAAAAATGATGTGATTATCCACAGTTCATCTAATCACCAACTTTGCTTCATTTGTCCAACAGCTACCTCTGACCACCCATCCTTTTCTGAAGATCTTGTCTCTTATAATTCACCAACTTTGAAATAATCTCTTTCTTTTGTTTTACAACTTTTAGGCATATAAAGCCTTTACCTCTCTCAAGCACAGGACCAGGCAGGAGAAACAAAACTTTAAGGTTAGAGGGGAAGGTAAACTTAGAGTCCAGTGGAGTCCACTCCTCCTTGAGATCTTCAAGGAAGAAGGAGATGGGAGTGAGACTTATAATAATGGAAGAATAAAGCATTAAGCATAAGGAATCACTAAGAAGAAGAGAGGGCACTGAGGGTCATTTTGCTGCAGTCAGAGCAAGTAGGGTATGTCAAGAAGTGCATGAAGTTCAATGGCAATCTTTATTTACTCGACACTGTGAGCATAAACATGAAACTAGGCTCTGGGGACAATGACTGAAACACTACCTTTTTCTTCAAGGTACTACTACGTTTGCTGCAACTTCTGAATGCATTGAAAGACATCAGTCTGAGAAAAGTTTCAGAACATAAAACATACTGGGTGCAAGTAAAATGTTTAGGCCATTACTTACTGAGCTTTCTCTATCATCTGTGACACTGTCTTAAACACAATAAAAGTGTAGGGTATGTAAAACTGTTCACTACAAGATATTTCAGGGAAGGATTCCTGCTCCCTAATAAAGAGATTTAAAAATACACAACGGACAAAGAAAACACCTGTTGGCCTGGGATGGCAAGGAAAGCTAAAATGATAAAATGACATGTGAGTCCCTAAATATGCCATTTTCTAAGAACAGCGATCTCAGAAATATGCAGAGTTAATTATTTTCATTACACGAGAGAGTACTAGCAGGTGTACACCTACACACAGGCTACTCCTGAGGAGCTAAGTATCTTATCTGGGCTGTCAGATATGATTTTTAAAATTATTACTATTCACTAAATCGTTTTCAAGAAAAATGGTTCCAAACATCCCAATCTTATTTCAGACTGAAATGGGGACTCCACCTAAACCAAGTCCATGCTTTGGAAATAAATTTCTCAGCAGTACAATCTTGAATTAAATTGTCAAATACTAACATGGGAGGTGAGAGATGTTGGCAAATCACAGACTTCACTTGAAAAATCTATGCTTGTTTTTTTTTTTTTTTCCTAAAGGAGGAAGTGGGGAGCTGAAACTCATGGATACAGAGAAACTTAATTACACAAGAAATTGTCTAGTGCCAAGAGGTCTAGGTGCACACAGCTCAATAGTGCATGAGAATTAGGTGGGGTTTTTTTTTTTTCAATGATATTTAGGCTTGCATGCCTCTGAAAGCATGAAATTGGAAATAAAGGCCTTTGCATATTAAAGACATGGGGTTTAGACCCAGATAGAAATATAAACTCACGTTCAGGTACCACTGAGGCTAATGGAGATTAAGGAACATGAGAAGCACGTGACCAGATTTCATTACATATATTATAGACTCTATACTTCACAGATTACCATTAAGGGTAAAAGATCTGTGTATAATATTTTGATGAAGTATTTTATAACCATAGATAAGAAATTTTACTAGACCCTGGAATTTTCCACATGTAAATTCATTTCACCCCAAAGTTTGTAGCTTTGTGTCCCAAGCAATAAAAGAGAGGTAAATAACAGTTCAGAATGATTTAATGGTCAATAGTATTGATTCTCTACTTTCAGATGGTATTAGTGTTGTAATAGTTTATCTACTTCTAGAGAAAATGTGTGTGTTAGCTTAGGTATGACGGGAGATCCCTTTTCATTTTAACACATCCTACTGTAAAACCATGTGGAGTAATTACACTACCTATATTGCGAAGCTTTCCCCCTCATTATTCAGCTTAAATTCCTCCTGTGGCTTTTGAAAACCTCTTTTCCTGAACTTATGGTAAGTGAGAAATAGCTGTTTTGCAATTTAGCTGTTCTTTCAAATTCTACTAGTGACACACTCGTTGACTTTTTTGCTTCTAAGAAATGTAATTTTAAATTCCCTTAACTTTTCATTTTAGATTCCATTTAATGGAGGTTGCTGTCTTCAAGGCTTTATTTATTTTCTCAAAATTTCACATAGTTACCAAGTCCAAGTAAAATTTTTGACATTTATTCATTCAAGCATAAAATATGTATTAAATATTGATTCTGCACTAGGAGCTAACTTAGGTACTGGTAGGAGAAAATCACCATGAACAAGAAAATATACATGCTAAAATAACTTTAGATTTTTTTTTAATGCTATGAAAAAGGTAAATAAGATGATGTGGCAGAAGATAACTGGGAGTGGTTAACTCCAGAGCAGGTGGTCAGGTAAGGACAGAGGAAGAGCAGCACGGGAAGGAAAAGGAACAATGCAAAGGCCCTAAGGCATGAGAGGCAAGCAAGATCCTGGCATGCAGAAGGACGGGGAAGCAGGCGTTTGCTGGAATGTAATGCTGAACATGACATGGGATCAGGTGAGTTTAAAAGGCAGGTAGAGGTTGGAATACGTAGGATCTTGAAAGTTATGGGAAGAAGTCTGGGTTTTGACAGACCATGGGGATCCATCCATTGAAATATTTTAAGCAACAGATCCAATTTATATTTTTGGAAAGATTATTCATGTAGCCTTGAGGAAAAAGGGGGTTAAGGGAATAAGAATAGAGGTAGGGAAGAACCATTATGTCACTTTTCATTTGTCATGGTCAGAGAGATGTATTTCAGCACCTCCCTCTTGCCCCCCAACACACCCACGCACATACATGCAACTCCCACAAGCTGGTGAGGGCAAGTTGACTCTTTCATTGGTAGAGAACTTTTACACTCAATTATGTTTATTTATATATGTGTTAACTAATGACCACTCTGGAGCTTTGGCAATTAATTTTGCATATATATGTATTTGTTTCACTTGTGGGTAAAGATTCTGATGTATTCAATATTTTAACTACACTCTTGAAGCATGGCGCGTGGTAAACAGAGAGAATGCGTGTTGATGGCAGGGGGTGGGGTGGGGATTAGAATATTATGATAAACGTGGAGGTTTTGAGCTGCTCAGCATTTTAAAGCATTCAAGTACTCAAAGATTTGAAAAGTGGAGGAAAGCTGCTGAAAGTGGGAGGTCCTTAAGGGCTCCATTGTCCCTGTTTCAGGCACCTTCTCTCAATTTCAGTGTAACCTCTTCTTCTGTACTGGAGTGAGCATTCAAAGACCTTCAAATGGAGGCCACTGACCCTCAGGAAACTGAAGAAATATCCCTCCCTTTAGTAAAGAGGTGAGGAGACTGGAGGCGACTTAATTTTTTTATGCTAATCAGATTATATGACAATAATAAAAAATTGAGGGAAAAATAAGAATCAACACACTTGACATGTAATAGGTTTCATCACTTAGAAATCCTTCAGTAAGGTAAAACTGGCAAATTTATCATCTTTTCAACAACCATTGTAATTCATTGCCTCACATCCACAGCAATACAACTGTTGGTATCTACCATGTGCAAAGAACGTAAGATGTTTACATGTAGCCATATCAATATCTGATCTTCAGTGTATCAGCATTATTAGTTTTGGAAAACAGATATTTTAGGTACTCATCAATTATTTCATTTGCTTATCAAAATATAAGATTTTTATGTTATTTTCCCAACTAACAACAAATGAGTTTATCCTAAAATCAACTTTACAGGTTTTATGATGAGAAGTGAAGTACATTTCTTGTAATTTGCATAGAGAGAAATAGATAAATTTATGTCATTTGAGGGCTATTCAGGAGATATAAATAAGGGCAAATATTCAGGAGATATAAATAAGGGCAAATATAGAAAATATATTATGTGCATAAAATGCATAATTAGCATAAGGTCAAAATAGTGTTAGGTAGTCTTTTCACAAACCTAGAAAATATTTTATGCATTTTAGTTAATTTTCCTATGAGACTTAGATGAGCTGTCATTCTAAAGTTATGTAATGTATCTTCGTTCTAGGAATCATATCGTTCTACTACATGCGTATTTTATTTTTGACAATTTCATAAAATGCTTTTTGGTCTTTAGTTTAAAATAAGTTGACTAATAGTTTTTCTTAACCCAGACATGCTAGTAATTCTCTATGTCACCTAATAGTTTATAAGCTACTTGCAGTAAAAAGTTACATCTAGAAGGCAAAATTAAAAAGGCACACAACAATCAACGAGAGACAGTTAAGCTGATATACATCAGAAATAATAGAGAATTTGGGGGTGAAGGGAAAGCATAGAAGAGAGGAGAGGAGAAAGGTGGGAGGAATAGTAAAGGGCTGAACAATATGGCAGAGTGGCTTCACGATTTTTAAGAATATAGAAAAGTTACATTTGTGTTTGCATTCCTATTAGCCAAATGTTATTCCTTCTAGAATCCATTGACTAACCTTCCGCAAAGGCTTCGACCCACTAAAAATCCTGTATGTTGGTTATTTTTGTTTGTGTGTACATGAACATTAAGGAAAAGAGTGGGGTTCCACATCGATCTGACACCAGAGCAGAGCTGCAGAACATAGAGTAGGAATACATAACTACGGGTTACCATCAGAATACAAACTCCCCTGACAGTCATGCTATGCTTAGAAAGAGCATGAGACTTTTCCCTAGGCTATGAAATTATGGGGAAAGTCCAAGTTTACCTCGCCATTAGAAGGCATATCATCCCAGGAACTTGGATTCTTGGATATATATGTACGTAGAAGTTTCAAGTGATAAAAGATTAGGGAACACAAAACAATAAAGATTTCCTAAGAGTGTAGCTTATAGGAAGCCTTCTGGAAAAAAGCAAAACTTTTGGTTCCAGTTATAATGAAATAATTTATATTGAACTAACATTCCAGTAAAAACTAATTATAAAACTGGATGAAATATGTCAAATAGCTGAAAGCACTGAAGAGCAAGCAACTAAGGTAAGAGTTGGGGGGCTGTGATCCCCAAGAAGGAGAAGCTTACCAATGTGAGCACCACATTTTCCCAGGTGTTTTCCTGAGGGAATTTGCTATTTCATCATGAAGTGAAATAGGGTACACTCGAAAAGAGCAATCTTATTGGAAGAGGAGACAGAGGATGAAGTTCAAGTGTACCAAAACATTTGGGATTTGAGGAAGAAAATTCCAAAGAGGAGGTAACTGCATTAACATAGCCCTTGAGGCATTAGCCAGCTGAGAACTTGAGCATGCACAGGACAGGGCTCCAGGAAACTCAGAAGGAAACAGCAACTTGGAATCTAAGCGGCGTAGCAATGAGTTCAGCAACCATGCAATGCCAAGGAGATAGAGACTAGAGTTCTAAGCTCCATCAGATAGGAGCGGTCTTGGTGAACAACGAGGCTTTTTGCTGAGATCCTAGAAAACCTATGTTGTAGGAGTGAGGACCACACCTCCAGAGTAAGGGCAAAACTTAAAAAGATCAGCCCAGCAAGCCTAAGACGAACTCTGGATAGAATGAAAGTGATTTTCTGGTACTCTGCCTGCCAAAAGAAAAGCTTACCCCATTTGGAGGAAAATAATTTAAAAGCCTTTCATGAGCAACGTCAACATTTAAACAAAATTATGACACTTGCCAAAAAAGAGGAAACAAATGACCAAAAAAACAAACAAACAAACAATAACAAAAGTAACCAAGAGAAATAACAGATAGATAAAAATAGTCCTACAAGCAATTCAGACACTGAAGTTTTAAAATGACTATGATCAATGTTCAGCAAATAAGAAAAAAAAGGATAAATTTGATCAAAGATAAGGACCTTTCAAAAGTAATCAAATAAAAAGAAAGTAGGGGCTGAGATTCAGTATTTTCCATTTGTTTGTGCCAAAGAATATTGGCCATTTCTCTTGTCTCTCATTTCTTCTTCCTATTTTAATTGCTTCTACTCCCTAGCTCATCTCTACTCTTAAAAATAGTTGTTACATCAGGCTGTTGTAGAGCACAAGTACCTGTACTTTTAAAATTTGATCTTTTGAATGGAAAGACATGAAAAGTATCTTCAAGAAGAAGAGATAACATAACTAATAGAACGTGTACAGATTTTAATACGACAAGTACCTGTGCTCATACACTGTCCCTGCCACCTACACATTTCTGAGATCGCGTACATGTTATTAACCATTCCATATCTGTTTTCTGTTCCATAAAAATTGATTGACACTTACTTAAAAATTTTTAAGCACTAACCAAGATGCTGTATACAGGCAAAGTACTTAGCACAAATAGATTCCCTCTTTTGCTGTTTGCTATCATCAGTGGAGAGAAGCGTACATTCAAAACTGGTATTCTTGAACTTCGGAATGGGATACCATCTATGTATTGACTGTCAATTGATATCCTCGACCAAGATGAGGTAATACACAATTTGGATTCTTTCTCTGTCTTTCAAAGTGGAAAACATTAATGTTAACAAAATGTCTGCACAACATGGTTAGTCAAAACAATAGCTTCTTAAATCCTTAGGAAAGAAATTGAGTATTGCAAATATCTGGGACAAAGCTCAAGGCAGAAGATCAGGCTTTTGTTGTTACAGAATGCTATGCATGTTCTGGCTTACCTTTCGACAATCATTCCTATTAAGTCATTTGTCTCTTTGACACATCTAATGAAGTCATGTTCACGATCAGCTTAATCACAGGAATGCAGTATAGCACATATTTTGACAGGAAATCTGTTTGTATAAACTGAAACATGCAGCAAATATATATTTCATAAAATGTTCATTATGCTTTCAGTGTGACAATCTTTGGCTTGAATCCTTTTATGCATATTTAGTAATTTTAAGATAGACTTTTGGGTACTGGTTAACAAAAAGATTATTCTTAAGCAAGGGGAGTAGTGAACAATTACAAATGCAGCAAACTCTGAACCATATACTCTATCTGGAAATCTTTAAATTCTGGAAAAATCACATATCTTTAGCTAAATATATGTCATTGAAATTGATTCTAGTTATAAATACATGAAAATAAATGAGGGAAAAATGGAGTTAAAGGGAAGGCATTCATAAATAATACTTTCCTAGAATGTTGATAACAACATTGACTTCTAGCTAATTAGTTGCTCAACTTGTGGTTGAAGAGTCATACCATATACATTCAGAACTTTTTAGATTAAGGTCATTATGACATCTGCCTTTACTATTGTAAATGATCTTCAGGCTCTGTGTTATCAGATCTCAGCGTGAAATAGAAGTGAGACTTACATCGCTCTCATGACCTTCTCGGAGGTTGTACGTGAGGTCGTGTTGAATGTCGTCCACAAATTTGTGTGCATATTCTGGGTAAAGGTCTAGCACTTCAAAGAGCCCTTTGAGGATAATGCACTGGAGATCACAGTAGGTTAAAGCCTTCACATCTGCATTGGTCTTGATCAACTTGGTCCTTAATTGATAGGTTCGCTCCAATTAAATCCCCCTTTCCTTGAAACAGCGAAAAAGGAGACACAAGAAAAACAAGCTTTGAACCAGTAACTTCATTTGATTTATAGTCTTCCTTTCTCAGAGGTTACACTGAAAAGAGAAGTGGAAGTTTTGTCCAGTGCAGGATTTCTCAACCTTAGAAGTTTTGAGATTTGGGGCCTCATAATTCTTTGTTGTCAGAGATGGGGCTATTCTGTATACAGAAGAATGTTTAGCAGGACCTCCCATCCTCCATCCTCAGTTGTGACAACCCAACATATCTTCAGACATTGCCAAATGTCCCTGGCAGGTAAAACTGTTCCAAGTTGAGAATACTGGTCTAGAAGATAGAGATGAGGAGACCTAGAGTTAGGGATCATGAATCATAGATGGGCTCCAGGCAGGTCCCTCCAAGGATTCGGTAAATGACTTTAGACAAGCCATTTTACATTTTTGTCAAAGTTGTTTTAACCATTCAAGAGACATAACAATGGCTCAGATTTTTCTGAGGGTAAAAAGATCCTGTAATTCTGAAATAAGACCATCACAAGGTGGTATTAATAATTTTGATTCTGGCATTTTGGACGATAATATAAGCATGAACATCAGCTTTCTAACATACTCAGGTTGTTTATTTCTAAACGTGTCTTCAAGACAGGTGATGTGGGAGGAGGAGCCCTCCATCCCTCTTATCAAAGATGGGAGGGAGGATAGCTATTAGACATTATGGACAGTGAAATCTACTACATAAAAATGTAAAACACAAGTCATAGTCCCAATGCTCTGTGACAGTGCAAAACCCCCATTTTCTTCATCCAAAAAGAAAAAAGAAAAAAAAAGAAAAGCTCTTCACTTGTCCCACCGCAGAGGGAGAGGATCTAATGTGACTTTATCCAATTTATCTGTGTCCTGCCCCAGCCACACACAACCTTTGATATTTTGCCGGCAATACCTCAGCCTGTCAGTCTTAGGCTGGAATTCACCTGCCTGGGAAGCAGCTTGCTTCCTCGAGTTTTTTTGATTAGATAATATTAGACAATTTATTCGAATCTTTAAATTGATTTGAATCAGTTTAACTTAGCAGGAAGGTGAGTTTAACTGCAAATGCACAAAAAGCTGATTACAGCTTCAGATTTCTTTTAGACAGCCATTAATTCAATCACCAATTGTATGAGAAATATGAAGAAAATTTGTTCGAGTGTCAGACAAACTTAGGCTAAAAGCTGAGGTGACATGAACAAAGTCACAGAAGACAGTGGCATTAGATTAGTGGCTACAACTTAGAAATTCTTGTGTCTTTGCTTTGTCCTCAAGTATCATTATGCCTGCGCTTTAATTTATTTTTTTTAAGCCACTTTGCTCCATTTCAGATGAAACCACAATGAACACTTGACCAACCCAAAAATCACCAAGCAAGTAATTTTTGGATTATAAAAATATCTTCGGAATGTTATAGCACAAGCTGCCTCTGTCAGTCCCCCATTCAGCATATTTTTTTAACTTTTAAGTTTTTATTTTTTATTGTGTCTAGCATTTCTAGAAGCAAATTCCCTGTGATGTAGCAGGCTTCAATAAAAGTTTTATTGAATTCAATAGTAAAAAGAAACATGCTAAATTAACCATGAATACCTAAGATACAAATAAATATTTATGGCAGGTAAAAATTTGAGTATTTTAAAATTATTGAATTATATCTAGGTAATATCTTCTAATTAATATTGGATTTAAACTTTAAAATTGAACCTATTTGGCAGAAGAAAAAAAGATTAAAATCTGTATTTAGAGACCCTAAAAGAATAAACAGCTACATGACACTAAAAAATTCCAGTTTGCTTCATTGTTGTCACCAATACCGCTAAACTTGGAAATGTTGTGTCTTGGTTATTTTGTTATAAGTCTAAATTGTGGCTCAAAAACTCAAAGTTGAGTTCTAATGCTAAATGTAAATACAGCCAGGATGCCATGAATACAGCCAAATTTCAGATTCTGTACATATGATGAAAATTTATCATGATGTGCTGTCTTGACATGATGAGCATTCACATTTTCTGTTAAGCAACTAGTGTTTGGAATAACTTTAGGGTTATACTTTCATAGCTTGGGTGAGCATAGTGTGACTCTTTCAGCCACAATGACCCCAGCTATAAAAACAGCACCAACATCTTGCCAAACTTGGCACCCTAGAAAAAAATTCCAGTTTATTTATTCATTCGATGAATATTTATTTATAGAATACTGACATGTATCATGGGGCTTTGGTTTAGCCCTGGCAAGCTGGCACTGATAAATAAGAACATGGTTTTCACCCTCATTAAATTTTTAATGTCTTATGAATTTCTTACTATCTAGATTTAGATATTTTTGTTATATGGTAGAAGCAAATATGTGGAAATGTTAATCATGGAAATCACAATTTAGGGAGGAAATTGGGGCCTGAAGCAAAAGGCAATAGGTAAATCCTTTAGCTGTAAGTAGAATTTTAAAAAAATAAGTTAATTCAATTGAATCATATATAGTGAACAGTGGATATTACATATAAACCATCAAATTTTTACCCATTATGCCCTAATGTTATGGATGATGCCTTCATATTGCATTCCTAGAACTGTTGGTAGTTATCAAATTTAAAAATCCATCACAATTATGGGGAAAAAACCCCACATAATGTTTAAAAATGGTACATTATTTTTGTTTAAATATATATCAAACCATAAGGTTCTGGAAAAATAAATGTGTCCTTTTAAAAAGCAGGTTGTGTTAACAAACAGGCTATAAAACTTACAGTGGTACTAAGAAAATGCATAGGAAATATTTTATGATTAAAATGAAGTGTTTGAAGTAAATTTAGAAATAATCGTCACTTTTAATTTAGAATCACAGAATGATAGAATGATTGGCCTTTAACTTCACAAAACTGAGAAGTGGGCAGAGTGCTAAATTTTCGCTAAAAACACACCCATAGCAAGCCTCACTCTAACACTGATAATGAACTGGCCAAGTTGATAATAAATTATTCGAGTTGCTATTCCGTGTTTTATACGTGGTCAAGCCTAGGGTGAGTCAAAAATTGAGGCAAAACTTTGGAAGGCAAGCCCTACCTTTCCCTGGTAAATGGTAAACCGAAGTCAACATGAAGCCATAGAAAGCATACGGGTGTTTCACCATTCACTAGCCTCCATCTTTTCCCTTTAACTGGAGATAGCTGCACACACCTAATGGGGTTGCAAGATTTGAATTGGACAATGGACGTAAAGCACGTGGCTCATGTTAGAGATTCAATAAGATTTGTTTTCTTTTCTCTTTCAAATTTTAATCTGTCTTGACGTTTACTAGCTAGAATTCAGAGATTACAGGCTTACAATGATTATATAGAATAACAGGCATTGTTTAGAGATAGAAAGACCAAACATAATGATTTTTATAAGCACTTATTCATAATGCATAATCATTTTTGCACTATCTCTAGCACAGATAAAACTTAATTTTCATGTTCTTTTCTGAATTGGTTCTCCATAAAAATAAAGAAATGGTCTTTTAAAACTGACCAGCTATTTAAAGGAAACATGGCAGCATGAAAGACATCCCTAGATTTCTCCCCTTGAAAACAACAATAACCGAACATCTAAAACTCAACAAAAAACACCCAAACGACACACCAGCACATCTGAGTGTGGGATCTGATCATAAGAGCTACCATAGGTCAGAACCCCGGGCTGTGGTCTGGGAGAAACAAAGAAGCTGCCTCTCGCAGTGCCAGAGCTCCCTGTAGGAGGAGGGGGAGGGGTGAATGTGCAGCGACTTGCCTGAATAGCTGGGAAAAGCTGTGAGCTTCCCACCACCAGCCAGTGGCAGTGCCCAGTCATCAGGACAGAAGGCAGAGAGGTGGGATGGGACTGCCAAAAAGCAACAGTTGATTTTACCGGCTGTGGTTGCAAAACCGAAGCTGAACCACAGCCCTCAACCTCCAACCCAGGGGGAAACTTCCCGCATACCCTCTGAGAGTGATCACCCCGGAGCCCCAGGGGATCTGAGCAAATGCTGCCAAGACTGTCACTGACACTGACAGTGAATGAGACCAAGGGTAGTGACTGTGATTAAATATCTACAAGAAAATAAAGGCATTGTATAAAGGCATTATTAAGGCTTTGTATAAAGCTGGGATCCAAGAGGCTTAGAGGCTACCTACTGGAAACCAAAAGAAAAGCACCTTCTTTGCAGCAGGCTAAAGAGATGCCTTCATATAATAAATCTTTCTGGAAAGAAAGCAGAATACATTTCCACTAATGCCCAGGTGGAGAAATAGTCCATTAAACATCATGAACTATCCTTTACATATTTATCATGGTAACCACACACAGAAGATTCAGAACTTAAGTATATAACATAAAACAAGAAGAACCAGAGGGAAAACCCACAGAAGCCAACTAAGATAAAAAAAAAAAAAAAAAAAAAACAATAACAAAAGGACAAGGAAGCATTGGAAACACTGAGCTACCAGAAAGCAAAAGATAAAATGGCTATAAGAAGACCTTATATTTCAATAATCACCCTAAATGTAAATGGACTAAACTCAACAATAAAAGGCATGGAATTGCAGAATGGATCAAAAAACAAAATCCAACCATATGCTGCCTCCAGGAGAACACCTCAGCTCCAAAGACAAATATAGGCTCAAAGTGAAAGGGTGGAAAATGATATTTCAAACGAATGACATTCAATGGTAAGCAGAGTAGCAGTACTAATATCAGGTGAAATAGACTTCAAAATAAAAAAGGTAAAGAAAGATACTAAGGGACACTTCATAATAATAAAGGGAATCATGCACCAAGAAGACATAACACTTATTAATACTATGCTCCCAATTGGAGAGCCCAAAATATGTAAGCAATAACTAACAGAACTAAAGGAGAAACAGACCAAAACACTATCATAGTAGGGGACCTAAATACTACTGTTGGATATGGACAGATCATCCAAACAGAAAATCAATAAGGAAATAACATCCTTAAATGACACATTAGACCAATGGACATAATTACATTTACAGAGCCTTCCATCCCAAAACAGCTGCTTATACATTCTTCTCTAGTGCACATGGAACATTCTCAAGAATTGACCACATACTGGGACACAGATAGCCTCAACAAATATAAGAGGTTGAAATCATACCAATCATATTCTCTGATCATAATGCTTTGAAACTAGAGATCAACTGCAAAAAGAAAGCAGGAAGAACCACAAATAGATTAAACAACATGCTACTGAAGAATAACTGGGTCAGAAAGAAATAAAAAGAGAGATCAAGAGATACATAGAAACAAATGATAATGATAGTACAACATATCAAAACTTTGGGACATGGCAAAAGTGGTCATAAGAGGAAAGTTCATATCTTACAGGCCCCATTCCAAAAAAGAATGAGCCCAAATAAACAATTCATCTTAAAACTAGAAAAGGAAGAAAATGAAGCCTAAAGTCAGCAGAAGGAAAGAAATAATCAAAATTAGAGCAGAAATAAATGAAATTGAAAACAAAAACAATAGAAAAATAAATGCAACAAAGAGCTGGTTCTTTGAGAAGGTTAATAAAATTGACAAACCCCTGGCTAGACTCACTAAAGAAAAAAGAGAAAGGACACAAATAAAATCAGGGATGAAAGAGGGGAAATTACAACTGACATGCAGAAATACAAAGGATCATACAAGAATACTATGAAAAAGTATATAACACAAATTTAATAACCTAGAAGAAATGGACCAGTACTTAGAAAAATACAACCTTCCTAGACTGAATCAAGAAGAACTGGAAAATCTAAATAGACCATCAGCAGTATGGAAATTGAAACAATCATCAAAAACCTACCAAAAAGTAAAAGTCCAGGACCAGATGGCTTCACCAGTGAATTCTACCAAACATTCAAAGAAGTTTAATACCTATCTCTCAAACTCTTCCAAAAAATCGAAGAGGAGGCAATATTCCCAACTCATTTTATGAGCCAATATTACTCTGATACCAAAACCTGGTAAAGATAACACAAAAAAAAATACAGACCAATATCTCTCATGAACACAGATGCAAAAATCCTAAATAAGATACTAGGTGACCCAAATAGCACATATTAAAAAGTTATACACCACAATCAAGTGGGCTTCATCCCAGAGGCACAGGGATCGTTCATCATATGCAAATCAATTAATGTGATACACCACATAAACAAATTAAAAAATGAGAATCATATGATCATATCAACAGACGCAGAAAAAGCCTTCGACAAGATACAAATTGGTATAGAAGGAAAGTACCTTAACATCATAAAAGTCATCTATGATAAACCCTCAGCCAACATTATACTTAATGGTGAAAAACTAAAAACTTTCCTCTAAGATCAGGAACAAGGCAAGGCTGTCCACTTTCGCCACTCTTATTCAATATAACATTGGAGGTCCTGGCAAGTGCAATCAGACAAGAGAAAGATATAAAAGGCATCCAAATAGGAAACAAAGTCAAACTGTCACTATTTGCAGATGACATGATTCTCTATATAGAAAACCCTAAAGACTCCACAAGAACGCTACTAGAAGTAATAAGCAAATACAGTAAAGTATCTGGATACAAAATCAACATTCAAAAATCCATAGCGTTCCTATACTCTAATAATAAAGCATCAGAAAAAGAAGTGGAAAAAAATAATTCCTTTTACAATTGCAACAAAAAAATAAAATACCTAGGAATAAATTTAATGAAACATGTGAAGGGCCTACATAATGAAAACTACAAGACCCTATTTTTAAAAATCGAAAAATATACAAAAAAATGGAAAGATTTCTGTTTCTTGGATTGGAAGAATCAACATAGTTAAAATGACCACATTACCTAAAGCATTATACAGATTTAATGCAATCTCATCAAAATCCCATCACCATTTTTTAAAGAAATAGAACAAAAAAATCATCAGATTTATATGGAAGCACAAAGACCCCAACTGCCAAAGCCATTCTGAAAAAAAAAAAAAAAAAAAAAAAAAAGAACGAGACTGGAGGCATCACTCTGTGCAACTTCAAATTAATATTTCAAAGCGACAGTAATCAAACCAGCATGGTATTGGCAGCAAAACAGACACACAGACCAGTGGAACAGAATTGAGAGTCCAGAAGTAAACCCATGTTTATATGAGAAATCATTTTTGACAAAAAAGCGAAAAACATACAGTGATGAAAGGAAAGCCTCTTCAATAAATGGTGCTGGGAAAACTGGAAAGCCACCTGCAAAAGAATGAAACCAGACTGTCGTCTATCACCATACACCAAAATTAACTCAGAACGGTTTAAGGACAAGATATAAGACCTGAAACAATAAAACGCATAGAAGAAAACATAGGAACAAACTCAAGGACCTTGGACTTAAAGAAGGTTTTATGAATTTGACCAAAAAGCAAGGGAAGTAAAAGTTAAAATAAATGAATGGGACTATATCAAACTAAAAAGCTTCTGCTCAGCAAAAAATCATCAAAAGGTAAAGAGACAACCATCTGAATAGGAAAATATATTTGCAAGCAATGCCTCCATAAGGGCTACCTAATATCCAAAATATACAAAGAACTCATACAACTCAATAACAATGAAAAGCAAATGATCCATCAAAAAATGGGCAAAGAACTTGACCACACACACTTCTCCCTAGAGGACAAAACAATGACTAACAAATATTTAAAAAGATGCAACATCGCTAGCTATTAGGGAAATACAAATCAAAACCACAATGAGATACCATCTCACACCTGTTAGAATAGCTGTTATCAACAAGATAAGTAATAACAAATGTTGGAGAGGACGCAGAGAAAAAAAACCCTCATACACTGCTAGAGGGACTGCAAATTGGTACAGCCACTATGGAAAACAGTATGGAGGTTCCTCATATGATCCAGCAATCCCTCTACTGGGTATTTACCACGAAGACTTGAAAACTCTTATCTGAAAAGATATTTGCACACCGATGTTCATAGCAGCATTATTCACGGTGGCCAGGACCTGGAAGCAACCAAAGTGTCCTACAATAGAAGATGGCTAAAGAAGAGGTAGTATATATATACAATGGAAATATTAATCAGCCATAAGAAGAGATGAAATACTGCCATTTGCGACAACATGGATGGACTCGAGATAATCATGCTAAGTGAAAATAAGGCAGACAGAAAAAGTTGAAAATCACATGGTATCACTTATATGTGGGATATAAACTTAAAAAGCACCAAATGAATAGGACAAACAAACAGAGATCATGGACATGGACTACAGACTAGTGGTTACCAGAAGGTACGGGGTGGAGGAGAAGGCGAGAGGTAGATGTGGTAAAGGGGGTCAAATATAGGAGGGTAGGGGAGAGTGAAGTGGGAAAATGGGATCAAATATATGGTAGCTGAAGGGAAACTGGACTTTGGGTGGTAAACACACAATGGAACATACAAAAGTCAAATTATAATGTATACCTGAAAATTATATAATTGTATTAACCAATGTTACCTTAATAAATTTAATTAAAAAAATAAAATAAAGCCAAATAAGGATCAAAAAACAAAAACAAAAAAAAAACGAAAAACAAAACTGACCAGCTATTTTACCAAGAGGCAGTATGCATCATGATTCATAATTTGGCTTTAGGAATCAGAAAGAATTGTATGCATTTTCTTACCACAGTAGGCCCCCTTTATCTGATATTTCTCTTTCCACAGTTTCCGTTACACATGGTCAACTGTGGTCTGAAAAAAATTAAATGGAAAATTCTAGAAATAAACAATTCAGAAGCTTTAAATTCTGACTGATTTGAATAATAGCATGATGAAATCTCATTCTGTTCCATGCTGGATGTGAATCATCCTTCTATCCAGTGTATTTATGTTGTATATGCTCCTGTCTGTTAGTCACTTAATAGCCTTCTAGGTTACCAGATTTGACTGTCATGGTACCACAGTGCTTGTGTGCAAGTGATTCTCATTTGACTTAACAATGGTCCCAAAGAGCAAGAGTAGTGATGCTAGCAATTCGAATATGCTAAAGAGAGGCCATACAATGCTTCCTTTAAGCAAAAAGGTGAAAGTTCTTGACTTAATAAGGAAAGAAAAAATATATATGCTGAGTTTGCTAAAATCTATGGTAAGAATGAATCTTCTATGAAAAATTATGAAGAAAAAGAAATCCATTCTAGTTTTGCTGTCACACTTCAAACTGAAAAGGTAGGCCACAGTGCATGAAAAGTGCTTAGTTAAGATAAGAAAAGCATTAAATCTGTGAATGGAAAACATAAATAGAAATATATATAATATGGCTTTGATACAATCTGCAGTTTCAGGCATCCACTGGGGTCTTAAATGCATCCCCCTGGGACATTAACTAAGATACTATTTATTCATTTGTAAAACAGAAGGTAATAGTTATACTACTGGATTTCTAACAAGAATCAAATAATACATTGGTGTAACAGCACATTATAAACTTAATATGTGGCATAACAACAGCAATAATAAATCAAAGTTTGGCAAATTAAACTCATATGAAGGAAAAATCTGGGTTGACATATGTATCTATAATTTTCCTAATCTATAGCAGTTTCCCCACCAATTCATCTCTTAATTTATGCTCCAGAGTAAAATTTCATGGAGTTTCAACTTCAACCTACAAGAATAGCCAGCACCATGCTGTCTTTCAGAACTTCCATGGAGCCTGAACATACAAAGTAGATAGCCTGCAAAGCATCTCCTTGACGCAGAAGATACTTCTCTGGAGCACAGAAAGAGGTTTTGATGTGTAGAAGACAGAGACCTGAGGCAGCCCCGGCTGGCACACTCAAAAAAGAGACAGCTGTAAGATTTCCTTGTTCAAGTTGCTAGTGATGTCAGAACGCAGCTCATCTGGAAAGTCTTTCAGAAGCTGTCAAGGAAGATGAAAGAGGACATCAAGTTGGGGTAAGTCTAGTCTAATTTATTTAATTTGCAACCCAACAGGGATATTCTTCCCACTGTTTTGCCACAATTACATGAAGAGAGAAGAACCAAATAATCACTAGAGAAATGTTGATTACTGTTTTGGGTGAGGGAGTTGGGGGAATGGTTGCTTGATTTATATGATACCTGGGGTGTTTCTGGATGTCCACAGAAAATACCTTTTGCTGAAAAAACATTTCTTTTTACTTTTTTGTTTTAAAGGCAAACATCAATTTTATCAATCTAATATTTAAAGGTCGTACCATTTCAATTGTCATAAGAATTGATTCCTTTCAAAGAGGGTTAAAAAAGAAGAAAATAAATCCACCTGACTGACCAAAGAAGCAAGTTAATGTAAATCACTGGTCAATCCGAAGTGGCATCGTGAAAACATAAGCCAAAGCAGATAGAGGAAGATGGATTGGGTTTCTTGAGGGATTAAAAAAATAAAGAGATAAAATAAGTTGGTAGGTGCATTCTTCACTTCTAAGACCTACATGAGAGCACCTTCTTTTTACCTTAGCGTATGTGCTTTCTGCTTGAAAATGTTAACATGAGAAATGAACATTACCTCATTTGAATCTATTCCATTGTTGACTGACCAGGTTGTTTGGAAATATTCGAGCATCCTCTGCTTGAGCTGCTGGGCAGGTGATGAACACGTATGAAGTCCTTCAGATCCTTAGTTCTATGTGATAGAGGGACCATCTGGAATACATCCTCTGTATGATCGCCGTCACATTTCCAAACACCAAGGCATGCATCAAGGCTGAACAGAATGACACAACGTTAATGGGAGAGAAATATGATGGAGGAGTTCGCCCCTTCAGTCTACACGTATTTACAGTCTATATATCCTAAATCAGAGCACAGTATGCTTATGTGGTCATGCTGATACAGCTATTTTGGTACAAGCATTTTGGTGCAGCCACTTTGTCACAGGGTGCATTCTGATACAGTCATTTTGATTCCATATGGCTTGAGCACAGTAAAACTATCTTGTAAAAATACTCAATAATATGAAAAAATGGGACTCTTTGACCCAGACTTAATCTTGCTAGCTCCCATACTGGCTATGATAAGCTTTTATTTTGTACTTTATTTACATCTGTATTATTTTAAAAGTTATGATAGTTATGTATAGTTTGATAGCTATGATGAAATAGTTTTAATAATTTATAAAATTAGCCATAAATATAATTTAATAGGTATTTATTGTAATAACAAATACATTTTTTAAATGTCTATTATAACCGGTTAGCCTTTATGAGAATATTAGTCTCTTCCCAAAGCTATCATTTAAAATTAGTTTAACTTATTAAATGTGACATTATATTACTAAAGGTATTGAGAAAGTTGTTAAAAATGTTATTGAGGATTTTCCTGAGCAAACTGAAGCTGAGCTGAATATGGTTCCAATCCTACCCCCACCACAGCTCCGCAGTCATTTTAATTTTAGAGGAGATGCCAGAAAATCTGAGACCATTCGAGAAACAAATAAAGTCACAGAGGAAGAGTAGATATTCTGCTTAGAGTCATCACTGCCATCCAGAGAAGAGCCAGGTGGTAAATACACATGCAACTCCCTTTTTAATGGGGTTCTCAATCAGATACCATTTAATCACCACTTTCCCCTCTTCCGAAACCACTACTGGAGTGTAATGAGATAGACTTTCCAGTTATAAAAATAGTGACGGAATGTAAAGTATAGCACAGGGAATATAGTCAATAATATTGTAATAACTATGTATGGTGTCAAATGGGTACTAGACTTATCGGAGCTGATCACTGCATAAGGTATATGACTGGCTAATCGCTGTGTTGTACACCTGAAACTAATATGATACTGAATGTCAACTGCAATTGAAAAATAAATTTAAAAAGAGTTTATATATATATTGAGAATTTTATGACTCCTTTTTTTAATATTAATTTTTCAATTGGAGTTGGCATTCAATATTATTTTATATTAGTTTCAGATGTACAACATAGTGGTTAGACATTTATATAATTAACAAAGTGATCCCCCAATTAGTCTAGTACCCACCTGGCACGATACATAGTTATTACAATATTATTAACTATATTCTCTATGCTATACTTCACATTCGCATGACTACCAATTGTACTTCTTAATCTCTTCACCTTTCTCACCCAACCCTCCAACTCCTCTCCCATCTGGCAATCATCAGTTCGTTCTCTGTATCTACGAGTCTGTTTCTGTTTCATTTGTTTATTTATTTTGTTTTTAGATTCCATATATAAGTGAAATCATATGGTGTTTGTCTTTCTCTGTGTGACTTATTTCACTTAGCATAATGTTCTTTAGGCCCATCCATGTTGGTAAGATTTCATTTTTTTATGGCCAAGTAATATTCCATTGTATACATGTACCACATCTTCTGGGTATTTATCTGAAGAAACCCAAAGCACCAATTTTGAAAAAGATAAATGCACCCCTGTTTCATTGAATTGCTATTTACAATAGCCAAGAAGCAACCTAAGTGCCCATAAATAGACCATTGGATAATATATAGATTTTTAAAGTGCCTAATTATTTGTATGAAAAACAGTGGGTGCTCAATTTATTTTTTCCATGAGTGCAACAAAAGTAATCTGAATTTTTAACATGCTCAATGGAGTAAAACTTGGGGAAAATAACTCAGATTTAAGATTCTCCAGAAACTTCTTAAACAATTAAGAGAGGTTCTTAGTGGAAATAACTTCTTGATGAAAGAAATTCAAGAATATTCAATAAGTGCCCACTGCATGCCAGTATATGCAAGTATACATCTTCCTAAATTTTTTTAAAATGAAATGTCTTCTAAACAGGTTAAAATGTCTCAAAAAAATGACATTGCTTAACAATTTACTGTTGAATGGTTCTTGGTGAATTCTAAATAGAGTCATTCTACTGTATGTATGGTATTAAAAGCACAACAGTTCTGATGCTTTAAATGTTTTATTTGGAAGAGACCTCTATTTATGTATAAACAATCTGTAAAGAAAAGAACTGATTCTGTCCAAGTCAAAGAAATCAAACACCGATTTTAGGTTCCATTAAAATCTTGTGGGCTCTGTGTTTGGAACCCTACTGTCTGTAAAAATATATAATTGTCTTGTATAAAGATTAAACTGAATACGAAAGAACAATTTTATTTCATTTATTTAATACTGCTTTTCTTAATTATGTGTATAATTTTAACTTTGCTTTGCTTAATTATAATGTGTGTAAAACACTTAAAGTAAGAGAAGTAATATGTTCAGATCATTTAGCATCTTAATTGTATACTATCAATAAAATGAATTACTGATTAATTGTAGCATTCATAAGTATTGTTGGAAAGTGCTAGTCTACATATGAGTCATCATAATTTCAAAGTCTCATTTCAGCATAGAAAAATACTTCTAATATAAGTAGCTAAAAAAATAGTTCTCATAGTTTTCCAGTTCTAGAATTATTATTCTCTCTGTCACTGGTTATGATTTTCACATTGGCACAGGGTGTGTGTAAGTGTCAGGCCAAATCGTTCCATCTGCTATGAAAGTTTGACTCAAGAACTTCTCTATCCAGGTCAGTTTAGAAATTATTTCCTTTACTCCTGGCATATTTGATGTAATGGTTTTTAAAGTAGCATGCTAGGCCTGCTGCTGAGTCTGTGGGAGGTTCTTTTCCTTTGTGTAGGAGTTTTGTATCAAATGTGTTTTGTAAAATCTCATCTTATATTGGGTCTTGAAGGAACCTCGATAATTGGGACTTAAGAAGAAAGTAAACAGACCTTAAATGAAAGTGCACTCCTATAGGACTGCCTGGCTTTCTCTTTCTCTTTCTCTTTCCCTTCCCTTTTCCCTCTCCCCCTTCTCCTTTCCTGCTTTCCCTTCCCCCTTCTCTTCTCTTTCCTTCTTCTCCATCCCCTTCCACACCATCCTCTTGATTTGGAGCAATATTGCTTTCCTGAGGTAAAACATCATTGCTAATTTTTTTTCCTCTTCACAAATTCTTTGTTGAAGCAGAGACAACTTACCGTGGGAAAAAACCTACAGACAAGTAGTCCACGTCAACATCACCGATAATGAGATAAAGAGATATAAATCTTGTGTTTCAGATATTACGCATTGAAAAAGACACAACATCAATTCGGTGGTATCCTGGCAGAAATGCACAACCTGGATTGATTATGAGAAAATATCAGTCCAACTCAAATTAAAAGACCTTCTACAAGTAAGTACCTTTTTTAGAAATAAGTAATCTTCAGAAGCATCCAGGTCATAGAAGTCAAGGAAAGACTAAGGAAACTGATTTTCCAGATAAAGAAACTAGAGACATGACAATTAAATGCAGTGCAGGAAGCTGGCTTGGACTAGGGACAAGTGGATAGCTATAAAAGACATGACTAAAACAACTGTGAAACTTGAATACGTACTATAGATTAGATCAGGATTTAGCAAGCTATGTATGGCCCTTGTTGCCTTTAGAGTCTACACAGGGACTATTTTCTCCTATATAAAAAGAGACCAGAGCTCAGACTCTGGGTAAGTTTAGCTGCCCTCCTTTTCTCTGCCACCTACTCATTGCCCTGAAATTTTCTGCTCCTTGCTACAAGTACACTGGGTTATGGATGGCAGATGGCAGATGGCAGAGAAAACGGAGAGTGAGAACAATTTCCTAGATGATGAATTCAAACGGCAGTGTAAAGACATCTTTGAAACAGCCTGGATTTTGTGAACACCATACCCCACATGGTCCAATAAAATTATGTCAGGATAGCATATATAGGATGAGAGGGCCTGAGGAAAATCTTGACTGTTAAGAGTTTCATTCTACCTTTTGCATCACGACAATGTCTCTTTTTAAACTGGACTTGTCACCGTGATAAGTCATCTTCACTAGGAAGCTTCATCTAACTTTGGAGGCTGAGTCGATGGTCCCATCAATTGGGGCTAACTCATTCAGTGACTCTTAGGCCAGCCATGACTAAGTATGATAGAAGAACTTTTAAAGACATGGGAAAGCGTTCTCAATATATTTTGTTTTGGTGGCCAAGATGACATGTGTAGTCGATATAAATATTTCAGAAAATAGAGGTATACATGTATAAAAAGACTGAAAAAACTATTTTTTAGTGATGGGATTATATGTAATTTTATTTTTTGTGTGTATTTTCCAGTCTTTTTCAGTTTAATAATCTGCATTATAAAAAGAAAAATTAAAATAGAAAAAAAAAAACACTGTCCTGCCTAAGTACCTATTTCCATTACTAAACTGTGAACTCCTAGAAGGAAAGTATCATGTCTTAGTCATTTTTGTTTCCCCGGCATCTAGCACAGTGCCTGGTGTAATTTAAGTGTGCCATAAATATTTATGAAACTAAAATGAACGTCTGGTAGTTTAAGAATTTAAGAAGTTTTATAATTGTTAAGAAATCACTCAGAAAATTTATGACGAACAGTTCAGCCCAAACCCAACACTTCACCCTCATTCCACTATCCAAAGGCAATCCTTTAAAGTTATTTGTTTTATGTCTTATTATGATTATCACCAGCATTTTTAAATAATGCTCTTACTTCTATTCTTGAACTTATCAAGTTTAGACAATATCTAAAAACAACCTGACATGAAAGGTGAGAACTCAGCTTACTGCTACCCACCTTCTCATCCTTCACTTGATAGTTTATTATTCTTAACTCATCTATTATAACTTTACAAGGTAAAGATAATATCAAGGATGCACAATGAAAAACTTAGACAAATACCAAATGTATAGTTCATTGAGATTTCTCAAATTGAACAGGTCTATGCCCCCTCCAACCCCAGGTGAATAAACAGAATATTATCAGCACCCTGGGCCATCCTCATAGCCACTAACCAGACCCTTATGAAAGGTAACCACAGTTATAAATTATATCGCAACCAATAAGCTCTGTCTACTTTGGAACTTTGTTTAAAAAAAATCATATAGTATGTACTTTTTTTGTGTTTGGCTTTCTGCTCAGCATTGAGTTTGTAAGATTTATTTATGTGGCCTGCAGATGTAATAGTTCATTCATTCTTACTGCTGTATAGTATTCTATGAGTAATTATTTCACAATTTACTTGTTTATTCTCCTATTCATAGGCATTTTCTGTTTGAGAGTCTTACAGTAATACTTCTACAGGCACCTATGTATATGTCTTTTGATGTATTTGAATATGCCTTTCCTTTGGATATACACTCAGGTGAAATGTTGAGTCACAGAGTATAGGTATGTTTCAGATTTGGTAGATATTGACAAAACTGTTGTGCCAATTGACACTCCCATCAATAGTATAGGAGAAGTTAAGATGTTCCATATTCTCTCAAACACTTACGGGTTGTCAGTGTTTTTTAAGCATAGCATTCTGGTGAATGTAAATGATTCTCATTTTGATCTTAATTTGCATGTCCCTGATGAATGATATAGAACACCTTTTTTATATGGTCACTGTCTATTTGGGTATGGAATTCTATATTTAAAGTGCTTTTAAAAATAAATTGGTGCATTTTGGGATTGCCCGCTTTGTTCTTAATAATTTGTTAAAAGTTCTTAATATATAATACATAAGAAAATAAGAGTCCTTTGTCACATGTTTATAAATATCTTCTCCTGCCTGGTGGCTTTTCTCTTCACATGCTTAATAATGTCTTTTGATAAACAGAGGTCCAATTTATCAATCTTTCTTTATGATTAGGGCTTTTCATGACATGTTTAAGAAACACTTGTCAAATCCAAGGTCATAAAAAAATAATCCCTTATATTACCTTTTAGAAGCTTTGTTGTTTTCTCTTTTACATTTAAGTCAAAATCCATCTGGAAATAATTTTAATGTACAGTTTTAAGAGTTTAAGGTACATCTGACCCAGTAACCTTTATTAAGAATATTATCATTTCCCCCTCGCACTGCAGTGTCACCGATGTCATAAATCAAGTGACCATAAGTATGGAGGCCTGTTTCTACACTCCTTGTATTCCATTAGCCTATGTGTCTTTTCCTGAGACAAGACCATACTTTGTTAATCACTGCAACTTTATAATACATCTTGATTTCCGTAGCACAAATCTTCCAATTTTGTTCTTCTTTATGATGACTTTGGCTAGTTTTAGCTCTGAATTTTTACTAATTTTTAGGAACAGCTTGTCATTGTTCAAACACACACGTATACACAAACACACACCTACTAGGATTTTTATTGGGATCGAATTGAATCTTTAGATTAATTTGGGTATAACTGGTATCTTTATAACATTGAGTCTTAAAACAATCATCATTGCATATCCTTCCATTATTTTAAACCATTTGTAAGTTTTCTTACTAATGCTTTGTAGTTTCTATGTAGTAGTATATCACATTTTTAAAAACATTTATTCCTACACATCTTTTTATATAGTTTTTTAATTACTTGTTACTGGCATGTAGAAAATACAACTGGTCTTTGCATATTGACCTTGTATCCATCAGCCTCACTAAATCCGCTTGTTAATCTAATAGCTGTGCGAGCTTTTTGTATTACTTCTTTGTTTTGTGTGTTCTCAAAGTTTGTATAGATTTGTCTAGGTATAAATTTTCTGTCATCATTTTTTGCTTAATCTCTTTGATAGTTCTTTCTATAAATCAGTGGTTTGCACACTCTATAATTACAGATGCTTGGAAGCTTCCCCTTCCTCCTGCCTCTTTCCTCAGCCTGTGAGTACCTCTGCCCCAGAGAGTTATCTGGGGTTTTGGCAGACACTTAAAATATTTAATCATTACTGCCTGATTTTGCAGTAAATATTGCATCGCTGTCATTAGTAATGTCATCACCTGTGTGTGGGGATTTCTAATAAGATACCTTAGACTTCAGTCCATGGTAATATATACTTAAATTTAAAAAAAAATTTTTCACTTGCGTATATTTACAGAAATTAAGTGAATAAAATCAATTTACAGAATATGATAAATGAATATCTTACAAAAGGTTTGCTGGGTTTTACTGAATCCTGGCATTTAAACTCACTAAACCTCTGCTGCCTTATATCTTAATTGTGGTGTTAATAACCTCTATTTCATAGTGTTTGAGAATTAAATGAACAAAATGTTCAATATTGTGAGCTCTCGTGAACTACTTCTCAAAGTTATGCAAGTAATTAGTTGATTAAGAAATATTAAGACGAAGGCATCATTTCTCCTAGCCTAAGGTAACTCACAATAATACAGAATTATTTCCCAGAAATGCAAATTTGGGAGGCTTTAATTAATAAATTCAAGTTACCGAGATGCCATTTGGCATTCAGAACCAATGTTTTTCCTAAGTGCTACTCAAGTCACTTAAATGCTTCATTGCTACTTCAAATGAACACTGGTTTTGCACCAGGATAATTTGCTCGATAAACATTTAACAAGTGACAAAATGACATTATCTAATTATTTCCCATATATTTTGGCCTCATGACCAGCATAACTTCTACTTATAGTGAACAGCAGGGACTAATTTATACTTCAACAATTTCTGATTCAGGACTACTCACAGTTTATTAGATGGACCAATAGAGAATAAGCTCAATTATCTAACACATTCTTCTAATGTTAAATTAGTAGGTTAAACCTTGAGCAATTGAACATTTCCCAAAATTTCCATCAGGAGAAGAAGAAATATGGGCAAATATTAAATTAATATAGACTGCGTTTATTTGAAAAACGCTTGTCATTCGCTAGGCTGAAAGATGGGCCATCAAGGAGAGCAGCAATTACATAAGTCATAATACTGGATTAAAACAGCCACCACAGGGCCTGGCACATTGCAGCTCTTCAGAAAAATGAGAATTCCTGTTCTCTGCTCCCTAGGCTGTTACTGCTTTACATCAGCCAAGAGCCTGTTACAATGGCCGCTGTCCCAGCATGCCTCTTCAGCAACGGTGCCACAAACACTGCCTTTCCAAGAAATTCTCCCGATCCCAGGCCCTTGCTTCTCACTGCTTTTGAACTTCCAAACTGATTTGGCACTTGGCATTTACTGCCTGGCATTGTTAAAACTCTTTCCGCATATTTCAGCCTCTCTCTTCCAAACTGGAACATAAGCTCCTTGAGGGAAGGTTCAGCTTCATGGTTTTTTTTTATTTCACTGTAGGCTGGATGACTCATTGCTTAAAGCTCCACATACTCATTTCACATGTCCCATGCCAGAAAGCTGGAAGGAATCATCCTCTATTATAAGGGTCAAAACTCTAAGTAGCATCTGGAATTAAAGCCATTAAAATAACAATAATATATTAACAAGCACTTGGGAGAAAATGTGGGGAAACAGATACTAATAGGACTCTGGTTGAAGAAAAATGCTTACTTGGTCCAGGTAACCCACAACTTCTACTCTCCATGACAGCAGTCTTATAATTTGGTAAGTTTTCATTTGTATATTTAAAGACAGAATCTGAGTTCACACCTTGCCTCTTTTATTTACTGATTGTAAAGCATTGGGAAAGTTACTTTATTTCTTTCTCCAAGCTTTAGGTTTGCCATCTAAAAAATGTGAAAAATAATAGCATCAATAATAGCATCAGAAAAGAGAATGATACTAAGTATTTCAAAAGAGGAAATATACGATAAAGAGTTGGTTTCTCTGGTGTTGAAGGGCTGAATGAGTGAAAGGAGAGTATAGAGGTCACATGGCTATAATAACTGCAGGAAGGAGCTTCTGACCTTGGAGCTGGATAAACAAAGGGGACAAAGTGGGGCTATCAGAACAAAAGCCCAGAGAAAGGGCTACGAGGAGCTACGAGGAGCCAGGACTCTGACTTTGGATGTGGGGGCACTCCCAACGGACACAGAGATCTCTGAGAAGGCCCAATGACACTGGGAGTGTCAGAAGAGGCTGAAGGCTGGAACCAATTGCAGTTTGAGGTGGCCCACCACTCCAGATACATCATAACACATCAGAATCAGGCAGTTGTTTCTCCCTTCCTCTTGCTTTTCGGTCTCCCCCTGGCTCCTCCTATTGGCAGAAGTATCCGAAGTCAGCTGGCAAAGAATGTTTGCAGAGTCCAAATCTCAGCTCACAAAGCAGAATACAGAAGATATGTTTGGCACTCAGAGGCAATAGCATAATAACTTATCTATTCGATAAGTGGGATAATAATAGTGCTGAACCCTATATTTTCCTTTAGAATTACTTAGCGTATTGTTATTGAAGTACCTAAGAGAGAGAATGGAGCATAAAAGCAATGAATAAATGTTAACCATTATTTTTGTATTGGTGTTTTTATTTTTAACTATTATCAAACATCCTTCCCTTACTGTACTGGAATTAATACAATTTGACAAGACTGATTTGTTTGGGCCTATAAAATGGAGTTTTTCAAACACATACACACATACTTGCAATTCAGACCCATGTAATTCACAAACACTCGGTGTAAATAGCATGTTGAGAAAACAAAGTGCCTGCTCTTCAAAATCAGCCATCAGTAAATGATTACTTCTTCACCTGTCCTGAAAAGGAAATTTGTTAACATCATAGACTTTTATCGTTAATCTACATGTCTATTATATTCTTTGTCACTGATACCTTAACTAGGGCTTTTAGACCCCTCCAATGTAAAACAATATATCTCTATTGTGTATTAGGACAGAGCGACCTTCTTTCCTCTTGATGTAAAAAAACCAATTTCCCTTACCGCCAATGAGCATGGTGCAGATGGAGAAGATCTTTTCTGCATCTGTATTAGCAGACACGTTCCCAAACCCAACGCTGGTGAGGCTGCTGAGTGTGAAGTACAGCGCTGCGATGTAGGCACTTCGGATCGACGGGCCCCCCAGGGTATTTTGCCATAGTACGGAGACTCTAGTCTCTTTCCCAACTCATGGAGCCAACCTGCAGGGAGAAAGAATGAAAATTTCAACCCAAAATGTAAAGTCCCAGTATTAGCACATTGGGGTATGATAAATGAACATTTAAGGGACATATAAATTTTCTCAAGGAAAAAAGTTAAAAGGAAGTTAACAACAAGGAACTAGATTTCGTTGCTATAAAAGCAAAAACATCACCTTTATGCAATGGTTATCTATAATGCAGACAGCAAAGAAATATGCATTTAAGTGTGTATTAAGTGGATTGGTGGTCAAAGTTCAATAAACAGGCCGACTAACACAAGAAACTACCTGTAGAATTGAAACTAGCATTGCTTCTCTCAGTAACTGTTATATATTTCACCAGTGGTAAAGCTCATTTCTCAATTGGAATTTTAAGAAACAAAGGGGTTAAGTATGCTACATAATGATAAATAGTAACCACCACAAGAATCTAGACTTCAGACAGGTGAGATGGTCTTTATTTCCACCCTCTGTAAGCTTTCCCGCACTCTGTTCACTTGGGCTGATATTTAGTTGCCTTAGCAAGTCTTCGCTCATGTTACGTTCCTAAGGAAGACTTCTCCACAACCTTGTTTCTGCTGTTTGGGGGCGGAGAGGGAGAACTGTACAGCTAAGAGGTCCCTATGGCAGAAACGGATGCCCCCCTTCCGACTGTTTTGTGATACTGACGCATATGTAAGGCAAAACTTGGCAAGTTAAATGATTTAAATATGTGCATTTTATTGCATGTCAATTATGCTGTCATAACTCTGAAAAAAGCTATATTAATAAAGATGGGGAATAGTAAGTATA
Organism: Eonycteris spelaea; assembly: GCA_003508835.1. Lineage (NCBI taxonomy): Eukaryota > Metazoa > Chordata > Mammalia > Chiroptera > Pteropodidae > Eonycteris > Eonycteris spelaea. Next base: position 14,963,155 of record PUFA01000012.1, read on the forward strand.
TTAATAATAATAGAATGGAAATACAGTACAACATTTTAAAATTCTTTGTTCGAAATATTTGCCTTTAAATATAAACATTTTATATTTGAAAGTATTCTCACTCCTCCTCCCTCTCTGTAATCGTACTTGCTACAAAACACTATGACAATTCAACTCAACCTACATGGTTCATAAGACTTTCGTTAAGGCATATTATTCACTGACCACTACTTAAAAAACTTCATTTAATAGCTGCCCAAGAAGAACTGAAAAGTCATTACACTTTTTAAATAGTAATAATGCTTTCGTTATCAACTAAAGTTATAGATTGTAAACTATGCTAGATAATTAAAATGCAAATTTGAAACAAGTGGGAATTCCTCAAGACCAAAAAGAAATGCTTAGTGGCAAGTACTGTGCCTTATTCACCCTGTGTCCCCAGAGCAGTGTTTCTCAGCCTTTAGCTTGCCTCAGAAATGTCTAGAGCAGTGGCTCCCAACCTTTTGGCACCAAAAGACTGGGTGCTCCTATGAGAATCTAATGCCTGATGATCTGAAGTGGAGCGATATGGCCATGATAGCACGGGGACATGGTTGCAAATACTTTGTGCATAAATCTAGACAAATTTACAAATGCACGTGTGTTGCTGTATTGCATCAATGCTGTCCTGTTATTTCAAAACTATGACAGAGGGCGAGAACCATTTTTACATTCGCTAATTCATTCACGTTTTAAAATAACATTTATTAAACTCTGCTATTTGTCAGGTGCTTTGCTAAGCTCCCCGCCAGCTGCTCACCTCCTGTTGTGCAGCCTGGTTCCTAACAAGCCATGGAAGGATATCGGTCCATGGCCTGGGGTTTGGGGACTCCTGTTGTAAGAGGGCTTATGAAACAGAGCTAGCCAGGTTCTACCCCTGGAGGTTCTGGTGCAGTACATAGGGAGGCTAGGGAGAAGGGCTGAGGATTTGCCATTGTAATAGGTTTCCATGTGATGCTGGTGTTGCAGATCTAGGGGACCACACTTTGGAAAAACTACTGCTCTGGAATAATGTTTCTCCATGCTGATTGCAGCTAGAAAAGCTTTTTAAAAATACACCTCCATTAACTGAATCAAAATTTCCCGTGCCAAATCCATGATGGATATTTTTTTTAAAGTTTCCCAGGAGAATCTAATGTGAAGATCGAATGTAGAACCACTATTCCAGAAGTTAGCAAAGCACTTGACAATAGCAGAGTTTAATAAGTGTTATTTTAAAAAGTGAATGAATTAACAAATGTAAAAATGGTTCTCACCCTCTGTGATAGTTTGAAATAATAGGACAGCATTGATGCAATATGGCAACACATGTGCATTTGTAAATTTGTCTAGATTTATGTACAAAGTATAATGATTGTATTTTTGGATGATAGAGAATAATTATAAAATGTAAGTTACACGTTCTGAAAGAAGATGCCATTTGTGAGCTATGATCATTTTATGTCACCTGTAAATGCTTTGTGAAGGAATAAACTCTAGAATCCAATGAGATTTAAATCTGGACTCTTCCATTTATAGGCTGTAAGAATGACTAACTTAGCTTTACTTTTCTCATTTGTAAAGAAACAGGTTACTGTTTAACTTGCAGGGTTGCAGTGGGATTAAATAAGATGCCACATTAAAATGTCAACCACTATACTGGCAGAGGTTTTGTGCATAATATCTTCTTTATCTTCCATTACTTAAACTGGAACAGGGAAAGCACAAAATTCAGAAAGGTAAGAGGAAATATGAAACCAGAAATAAATTATAATGAAAAAAGAAGGACGTGGTTCCATAGTGTAGCAGTTGGCTTTACACACAGAGGTCCTGGGTTAACACCCAGTGGAGCCACAGCCCATGGTCTATGGCCATAGCACCCTGAACAAGCCAATGTCTGATCTCATGAAGCTAAGCGGGGTCTGGCCTGGTTAGTACTTAGATGGGAGACCACCTAGGAAAACCAGGTGCAAATAGGCATAAAAAAAAAAAGTAGCGACTAAATGTATTTGGTAGAACTTAGGGTGGCATATGATACAATTCAAGCATTTCCTAACTAATAGAAATGAGAAGGAGAAAATCCAGGTGACAATAATTTTAAAATTCATGGAGTTTTATACCCACTTGTGAATCTGAAGAAAATCTGATCCTTTTCTCAGAACAAAGTACATGTGGAAACACAGCCATGATTTTTATATACATTTTCAGGTGGTTCATAAATGCCTGGTCCAAAGACCCAGAGTAGAAAGGTCTGCTCTAAGAATTTTTAATGAAGGGATGTACCAAGAGATAAAGTGTGATTTGGTAACCTAGCTTAGTCCTATATGAAAAAAGATTTTGAAGGACAACTTCTCTAAGATTAAAGAGTTTATCACAAATGCAAATCAATTGTGTATGTTAAAAATATTACTGGTATATTTTATGCACTGTAGGAAATGAGTCAAGACACAGGTAAAATCAAGAAACAGAGATAACATCTGAAAATATGGTTGTACTCAGGATGGAGATTTCTGCACACTAGCACTCGTACAGGCATTTTGACCTAAGCATTATGAAGGACGGGCAGCCATGGATGATGCTGAATGTCTGGCTGCTGGGTTGGCTATTTCTCATGTGTCTTCTAAGTTGTGTTCTGAAAGGGATGTCATATCATGTCTGCTCAACAAAGAAGTAATTAAAGGGGCTTGTCCCTTTTTTGCATAGTGTTCATTTCTGCTAATTATTAGGAAGTCTGAGCAGCTGAAAAATGTCTTTTTGCCTAGAGTAAATATTGCCATGACCTAATTTTTGTTTTAGTTGATGCATAAAGAGAAAAGAAAAAACATGGTAAAGCCACTGCTTCCTTTCAGCTGAATCAGCTGTACAATTAGACCATGAATTAACAACTAGATCCATCTATAAATCTTAAGTTGGATTAAATTTTTCCCATAAAAAAAAAAGCAAAGAAATCCAACCAGTACATTTGGTTAAACTCTTCAATTGGAAAAAAAGTGAAGTATTAAGCATTTTCAGAATCAAGTAAGTTTTCGTGTAATTCAATTTCCTTAATAAAATAGGATGAAAGTTTGTGTTAGGACATATAAAATTATACAGTATTGGATTATATTATCACTCAAAGCCTGTTCAGTTACATATGTGTGAAACTGTCTCAGGAGTGATTCAGGGAACAAACTCAGCCAAATAGACCTACTTTTGTTAATATCTCTTTTCTCTGTCTAGCCGACTGTTCTATTTTCAGAAACATCTTGTTTTTTAAGAAGGGTTGCTACTAAACTGTTATAGCTGATGGAGCAGAAGCAATAATGATGATGAAAAAAGCTGGTAACACGGAAAGAAGGTAACACCCACAAATCCGGGGATTGGCTCTGTGGGCTAAAAAAACTTTTTCACAGAACAGCTTGTCCAAAATGAGAGCACATGTTCCACTGTAACAAGACAACATGACTGTACTGTACAAAAGCAGCAATTTAACCAATTTGGAAGCCAATCTTTTTTTTTTTTATGCTGGAGAAACTCGTCTCCGAAGGAAGGGATGTCCTAGAACAGTCTGTCTGCTTCTGCTCCATTTCTTTTTCTAAAGAACGTTTTGAATAAAAAAGCATACACAACATAAAGTAGAATCTAAACATACTGAATACCCCACCATCTGATAACAGGAAGATGTAAAAGTAATCCTGTCATTACTAAACAGATTAGATAAATAAAATAGAGTAGATTTGTGAAATAAATATCAACTTTGAAGATAGAATGACCAGGAAGAGCCTATTATTTAGCACGATAATTCAAATCACTGTATACTTATCTTGGGCTCAGTATTCTGATTAATTACATACTTTTAACTCTAAACAGGATTCCTTATTATTTTAGTTAGTTTCCTACAATAGTATACTTACTTTTTCTGTGCTTATGTGTGTACATCAGTTTCCACAGGTGTGACCTGCTTTATACAATAGGTACTTTCTGGAAAAGTTTGGATTATATTAACATTTGGGAAATTAACAGATATTTTAGGTTTAATAAGAATAGAAGCACATGAAGGAAAGCCTATGGTGGGTCTCTTCGTTATATAAAATACTTCAGTAGTATGAAAAAAACGCCCAGTAAAATATTAAGCTTATTAAATCAGATTTATAATGTGTGTGTGTTTTGTTTGAATACAAAAAAAGGGAGAAAGAATTAGTACATGTACAATCACACCTATAATTCAAAATGGTATTTTACTTAATTCGGTATGAGTGGACCACATTGTAATAGGTTAAGCCAAAAGCAAGAATGGAGCCTGTGTCAGGGTCGTCTTGATATTGAGCTAGCACATAGTAGGCATTTTACTTAGTGTTTTCTGTGTTCCAGACATTCTGCTGGGACAGTACATCTTCCATCTCATTTATGCACACTAACCCTATGGAAAAAGTATAATTATAATCCATAATTTAATTCATTATTTCATTAAGCATTAACAATTTAGATATCATTATTCCCATTTTCAAGATGAGAAAACTAAGGCTCGGAGAGGTTAAATGACTTTATTCAAAGTGGCAGTGTCAAGATTTTAATGCAGAGCTGTGTTCTGTTAGATCCCAAAGTGCCTGACCACTATGTCATAGTGCTTCACATGCTGGATTTGTAGGCCCAAGAGGACTGGTGTTGCAGTTTAACTGAATGCCTTTACAAGGGAGGTGCCATTTTTTATTATGACATACATACATAGTAGAGAAAGAAGCAGTCTTGGTTAAGGCTCCCCAGAAGCAGACCCTGAGACAAAGCTTTAAGTATAAGTCATTGATTTCGTGTTGGTTTTAGTAAATATCTTTAGGAGACAGTGGAGCAGGGACGCAGAGAAGTTTTCCCAGTCAAGCAAGTACCACTATAGGCAATTGGAGCTCAATCCTATCAAGAACTTCTGAGACTAGTGGAGAACACACACTCCTGTTAGAGCAGGGGAATATATGCACCAACTGTCAGTCATCAGTGATTGACTACTGCTCCTAGGGAGCATTAATGTTCCAAGAGTGCCGGTCCTGCTAGCAGAGGAGCCTTCCACAGCTTGGGCCAATGCTTCAGGCATAATTACAGATCTTAAAGATTGGAATGTACAGATTGAGGGGACATGGTGGTGCTCCAGTGACATTTGCAACAGCATCCTAAGTAAACACAAAGTATTTTGCTAGGTTTTCATATAACATTGTTTTCATTCAACTCTCACAATAACTATTTTTTATTTTGTTTTGTTTTTTTAACTGATAGAGTCTCAACAAAGAAGTCGAGTGATTTTCTCCTTTCTTTTAGGAACTATTAAACTGAGAGGCAAATCCATAACTCTCTAACTTACACATGCTTATAAAGAGGTTATCATTTAAAATTAGCACTTTAATTGTACTTGTTGAAATCATTATTAAATAAGTTTGTTTTTTTCAGTGCCCACTTCTGCTTTTGAGTGGGGGAATGTGTCCCGAAAGCACAAATCATATCAGAGAAAATAGAATTATCCAAAAATAATCCACAACATAGACATGGGATAACATGGCATTTAGAATGTGAATATTACTTCAACAGTGATTCAGAGGTTTCTAATGTAAATTCTAAGCATAGAAAATAGTACTATTAACATTTGCTTCCTCTCTATATATAATTTTGAAGACCTACTTAATTTTCTTGGACTACATTAGGGTGAGACTGTGATTCTTGTGAGTCACAAGGCAGGAGGTGGCTGGCTGGGAGAAGTTCAACCAGTGGGACACAATGATTGTGTTGGGTACAGAGTGGTTTCTTCAGCTTTCAGAGCAAGGGGCTGAAGTATGGACTACTCAGTTGCAGATCTGAGTGAGAGATATTAAGATAAGTGTCAAAAGTCTGAGTGTGTGCATGTGTTCATGTGTGTGGCAGGGGTTGGCAATGATGTAGCAGTTAAGACCCAAAGCATCTGTGAGGTATTATATTTACAATTACCCTCAGAAAGAATTTAACCCTGAACATAGTATCAGAGAAAAGCTTGAGACTTCATTTCCACTGTCTCTTAAAATATCTACACTCTACAGCACTGATAAAAAAAATGAACATCTCCATTCCTTAAGGTTCACCTAGTGCCTGCCCACTATAATTTTTTGTTTTGTTTAAACAAACTTTTATTTTAGGAAAATTTTAGATTTATGCAAAGTTGGAAAAAGTACAAAAAAATCCTTGTATATCCTTTAACCCAGTTACCCCTAATGTTAATATCTTAACATTTGTCAAAATGATGAAATTTACATTGGTGCGTTACTACTAACTAAACTATAGACTTTCTAGATTTTAATGAAGAAATAGAGTTCAGGAGAAGTTCAGAGACTTATATTCCAAAACGTATTTTCAATCTTCCACCCTGTCCCCATTTTACAGGATGTGACCAAGGATAAAACTAGAAGGACACAAGGCTATAGTGGTATTTGATGTTGACTTGTTGATTCCACTGAGGAGAAGGCATCAGTAAATGCGAGGTCCCAATTTGAAACAGGAACTTTACTACTTGAAGTTCCTACTAATCTCACACATTGTCATAAACTAAGAGCTGTCTTAGTTTCTGAAATGGGATAGCCTACTTTTGAGGTGAAAAGTCTGAAACAAAAAGAATTAATCATAAAATAGTAGAGACTGGACTTTGAGTCAGGAAATGGGGATCCTAATCTTGATATTGCCACTAATTAAGTAGATATATTATCCTTTATGCATCAATTAACCTTTCTGGTCTTGTTTTTTAAACTTGAATATGATGTGGTTGGACTAAGCAGTCTCTAGGTTCTATTTCAGACCTAAAGTTTTATGAAATAAGATTCTGTAATGTTTCTTTCAAAAATGGTTGGCTTTTTGAAAAGCAAAATGCTTGTATAAAAACCAATGATTTTCTGAATTTATCTTTAACTCTTTTTAATTATTTGAGTGATGAGCCATTAGCAAATATTGATGGGTTAAGAATGAAAAGGTTTAACATTTAGATACATGTATCACTTCTGCTCTATTTCCACTGCTGAACAATTTTTTCAGAGCAAGAAATATTATATGCCATTAGTACTGTCAAGGAAAAAAAAATCGCTTGTGTTAAAAACCGGTACAAAGTTTGGCAGTTCTCTAAAGTCTACTTAAAATTGAAGTTTGTATAATAGAAGATTCCTAAATATTAATTACTAAGGTATAGCATTCCACTTAAGCAATGATTAATTGAAAGATTTTACACTATAGTAAGCTGACAAAATAGGCCATCATTATATGCCACCAAAAAACCAAAACCAAAACCAAACAATAAAAAATGCAGTAGAAGGAAAGAGAAATGTGAAACAACTCGAAATCACAGTCAAGCAGCTACTGTAGAATTTTCTGATTGATTTCTAAGAAAAGGCAGAACAGGCCATCTGTTTCTAGCCAACTAGGGCCCTTCCAAATGCCTCTCAAATCTTAGCTAAAAATAGAGGAAATTCTAACAAAGATTAGGCTCCTTGCTAAGTTAAGAGAACATAAACGATGCACTATTTGCATTTAACCTTCCTACATAAAATGCTCATACAGTTCACAATGCTTTCAGATCTGTGCCTCAACATGGGCATTTTTTTTTCCTGAGTAATTTCTCTGATGTCTCTCAGGTTTAATGAGTTTGTGGGATATACATTCATGCGTGAGCTCACAGTATCATTTACAAAGACAGCTTGCCACTCAGTAAGAAAATTCTAACCCAAAGCACTCATCTCTAGTATCTACATCAGGACAAAAATCTGTTTTTAGGAAGATAACTTAAGAAAAAAAATAATCTATTCCAGCCAAATCACTTTATTTCATTGGTATGCTAAAATTTATTTTCATTACCTGCACCAATTTTCCTTCTTGTCCTTTTTTTTTCATAAAGGTTGGAAGTTGGCGCAAACCTAGTAAAGACAAATGAATTGACATGTCCCAGGTTTGCAAAACCCTTTCTCAGCTGTTTTCAGTAGTTGCTGGCAATCATTTAAGTGAGAAGGATAGGCTTTAACAGCCATTAAAAAAGGAATCTCAAGTTTCTTTGGTTTGCAGAACTTCAAAAAAGTTCTAATTACATTTTCTTCCAAATTTGTTAAAGGAGATACATTTTCTAACATCCCAATTATAAAAACTAATTCCAAAATAAGTTTAGACCACGTAATATTCAAATACTCCATTAAAGAGTTTTCTGGAAATTATTTACCTTCAGTTGGTATTTAAAACTGTTGTAAAGGCATTTTTTCCAAGTTTCAAGTCTCAGTATGAAATACCAACTTTGAGGTGCAAGCCTTTGTTCTCTTTTAGAAGAGCTGATTCTGACTCATATGTTTAGCAATGCATTTAAAAACATACAACTAACTTTGATGGCTCGATGGGTGAGAAAATGCAATAAATAATAGGAGTTTGCATGAACATTCCAAAATAAGTTTTTTGTTAATGGGTTGCTGAGTGATTGAACTTGAAGTAAACTCAGGGCAATGGGGTTGTGTCGGAGAGACCCAAAGGGTGGCATGGAAATTTTAAAAAATGAGAATTAGATAGAGTGCAGAGAGACAACAAATAGAGAAACAAAAACACAGGAAGAAAGCACAAGAGAAACATGACTACAGAGAAATGTGATGGACTAGGTAGGTAGTGCAGTACACCTTGATAACACCAGAAGGCAAGCAATACAGAATGTGAAAGTGCTATTAATGGTGTAATGTTGGGTAAGTTACTTATCTTCTTTGTGCCTTAGTCTCCGCCTTTCTAAAATGGAGAACATGACAGTAACTAATCTTATAGGCCGTTGTGAGGTTAAGCAACACAATTCACATAAAGTATTTAGCAGAATGTAATTTTAAACATAGTGAGCACAGATTAAAAAGCTATTATTATTGTCACTGCTATTGTTTGAAAGAGATGAAGGTTTTTTGTTTTACTGGAAATAATTCATTCTTTTAAAATTCTTCATTACTGAAAATCTGTATAAAATATTAACCCAACTCGTTGTTATCAGTAGATAAAAATGAACACAGTAGAAATAATGTACACCCATTAAATAATATGCATACAGTAGAAATAATGTACACAAATCACATCATTCTTGGAAATTAAAGATCTTGGATCATTCATACTTATAAATGCCACTTTTCATTATGAATTAGTAAAGACATGAAATGGGTAAGACGTAAGCTCATAATATTTTTTTGACATCAATTTGCTTTGTCATTACGTGACTCACTATAGTAAAAATAGTATGTTGTAATATTCCTATTTGTGTATTTGTGATTAGAGATCTTACATTGATCACCAATGTGTTGAATACTTTATATATTATTTTATTTAATTCTATATTTTTTAACTTAATTTCTTACAACTCTAACAGCTAAGTATTATACCTGAAATGTTGATATTAAAATATTAGTACTAAAAGCAAAACATAACCAAGACATCTGTTAAGGAGAAGGACCAGCCTTTGAATTTGGATTTGTCCAAGCTGAAAGTCTTCATGCTTTTTAATATGTTATGCTACCTCCTCATTCTTCTTGTCAGTCAATGTGTTGGTGTTAATACAGTTCTGATGATTTGATCTCTTATAGAAATGGCTGCCCAGTGGATTTTCTCTGTAATTATTCTTCCCTTCCACCTGCAAATAGAAATTTCCCATATTGTCTTCTTCTGCTTACAGTCACCATCACTAGAACATATGGTCTGGAGGCCTGGCATTATTTTTATTTTAAGCATGGAAACTTTTGTGATGTTCTTCACCACCAACCCACCACCCCCACCAGAAGCCCGAGCTATTATTCTAATGGTATTTGGTGGGAATTGTTGTGTTAATGGTCTCTGTGTACAAACGTTTAGGTAATATAAGAGCTTTTGGAACCACACACTGAACTCTCAGAAACTTTCAACACTTCACTTTCCAAGAATAGAACTCTGTTTACCACCTTGTGGACTTTACAAGAGTTTTTATGTAGGTCAGGCCTACTCTGTGAAAACATTAAAGACCACACATCTTTTGTTTTTCTTACAAGAACCCACTTTCTTATGTAATCTCATGGATCTTATTAAAAATATTGATACACAAAACACTTTGAATCATGCTTTAACCATTCCATTTCATTGGCATTTGACTTTTAATTTCACCTACAGACACTAACTCACTACTTACAAATCTATTATTTGGCAATCATAATACCCTTTTAATGGATTCAAAACAGTGGAAACAGTAAAAATGGTTTTGTCTTCCAGCCAGGCACCCAAAAGCTGGTTTAAACTCACTTTGCAATCAATGTACAGTATATAGTTTATTTACACATTTGCCTGTCTTACCCTGACAATTGTGGGGGGGGGGATGTTTATGCTTTCATCAGATGGTATCTGCTGAAAACTGTTTAGTTCAGTTTCTGGGAAATATGTTTCAAATTCTATGGAGCAGGTTTGGTAGGTGTCATGCAGGGGAGAAGATGTCTTACGTTAAGCACATAGCAGAGGTGTCAAGAGGCACACAACAATGGCAACGGAAGGTCCAAGAAGACAAAATATCCTGGGGAAAAATGGCCGTAAACAGTAGCAGCGTGACCGGGCAGGGATGAGGGAGCAGCAGCAGGGCCTCTCGGGAAGGAACTGAGCTCCCAGGGCCCTGGCGAGCCCAAGCCTTGTGGAGGTCAGGATTTGGCTCCCGATTCCAACTGCCAAAGGTCTGGGAATCCATGATTTACCTTTTGTCACAGCCCTGGCTCTCTAAGTCTGGTGTCGTCGAGCCCAATCTGCCTTCCCTGGTTCTCTACCCAGTCCTTTCACCCTCTTTCTGCTCTCATCTTCTGTCTTATGACAGCATTTCCAATGTTTGTAAACACAGCTGTTAACGCCTCAGCTCCGACTCTATGCATTTATGCTTTCTCAAGGTCATATGACACCACTTCCTGTGCCTGTTTCCCCTTTCTAAATGCCTTGCAGGTTGTCAAAGTCTATCTTTGATGTTTGTCTCAGAATTGAGCAAATTTTTTTTTTTTTTATTTTATTTTATTTTTGTGGTGGGGTGTGGTGGTCAACAACTGCCCTTTCATGGCAAGGTTTGCTTCCTGAATGCTCTGTTGTCACATCCAGTTTCCGGCCAAGTGTACAATCAGATCAATTCCCTTTGCTTTACCTTCCACCGCTCATGAAGAAAAGCTTTCCTGAACTAAGAGACTAAAATATTACCTCATTGCTCCCACATATCCAATAGTCTGCAAATAGCCTCCAACTAGTTAATTAACTAATTTACTCAATAAGCAAATACTTAGCATAACCATGTATAATGTTTGAGATGCTGCGTGGGATATAAAGATAAGGGAACTTAGTTTCCATTATCTTGAAATCAATTAGAGAAACTCAAATATAAGTATAAGGCTACCAAACTCAGTGTTTCTTCCTGGAGCAATCAGAAAGAGTTTTAAAGGAGGAAAGGAGTATTTAAATTGCACTGTGTGGAATGAGTAGGATTTGGAATAACAGAGATGGCAGAAAAGTGCATTTGAGAAGCTGAAAGAACAGGAATAAAGGTATTAGGCCAGGAACTTATAATGCATGTAATGAGAAAAGGAATCGTGCAATTTGGCTGAAGCAACGGTGTAGGTCAGGAGGTTATGTGTAGAGCATGTTTAACCTACAAGTTTTCAAATTTAAAAATTTTATTCCAAGATATAAAAAATCAACAACCACAAAAAAATTGGGTTTAAACTGCTACATCGAAGACTGATATTTAATACAATTGCTAGCTCCCTGCAAGAACCTTTGAATAAATTAACAAGAAAAATTATCAAATCATTCTCTTCGTGTGTGTGTGCATGTGTGTGTGTGTAACAGGGAAATCACAAGTAAAATGGGAGTGAGTTTAGTCAGGGGATTCCTTCAACTTTATTTTGAGAATACTTATAATGCAAAAAAATAATGCACATTTTAAATTTTAGAAATAATCTTTAAAGAAGCAATAAGGCAAAAGGTACTGAGGCTCAAGAAGCCTCTTGATGTTCTTCTTAGGGTCATTTAGTCAGTCTACAAAGCTCAATAAATGTAGAAGCATGAGAAATACTTTTCAGTTTTTAGAGAGGTTTATATGAAGATTCAGGTTGCTGGCATTCAATTCCAATGTTGGTATCTAGATAATAATTTTTTAATCATTATGAATCATTATCATCACTATGATGCAAACACAGAAATATTTTTAAGGATCTTTTAGGACAGTGGTCCCCAACTTTTTTGGCACCAGAGACTGGTGCTCCAATGAGAATCTAATGCCTGATGATCTGAGGTGGAGCTGAGGCTGTGATGATAGTGCTTGGGAGCTGCTATAAATACAAATGAAGCTTTGCTCGCTCACCTGCCACTCACCTCCTGCTGTGCAAACCAGTTTCTAACAAAATTCTCTCACCTGCAGTGATTTCACTTGGAGGGTACTTTTATCCCCTCTCACTTTTCAGTAATCCATGTACTCAAATTTTCATTTCCTTTGCTTAAACTGATCAATTCCTTAGCTCTCTGCTCCTTTATTCCCCTACTGGAGGCCTCACTACCTTTTAACCTCATGAATTATCTCCCGTAGTTCTCACTAGACTGGCTGTTTTTGTGAGAGTGAGGACTGTGGTCTCATATACTTGATTCCCAAGCCTAGCTCAGGGTATGGCACCTAATACACATTCAATACATATTTGTTAAGTGATACAGTATATCTTTCTAAATCATAAAGACACAGAATAGATACTTTGCCATGATATTAAAACAGGCTTTGGGTTTGCAGAACGTCTCAGACTGCATCACTACTTAACAATCTGACCTCATGTCAGCTAGCCTTCTAAGTTCCAACTTCGACTAAAACTAGGAACTAAAAACTTTGTTGAGAGAATTGAAGAAAATAATTGTGTAAAACAAGTGCCATGGTGCCTGGAGTACAATTGCTGCTTAAAATGCGGGTTCCTTTTCATCTTTTCTTTAATCTTCTATCACTTTTCCACAAATAACTATATTATTCAAAATAAATTAGCTTTGTAAATTAGAAAATGAGTTGACAATTAGTTTTATCATATATTATGTATATAACTAAGAATGGACATATGTCAGTGGGGAAATTTGGGTTTTAGAATAAAGCGATCCACTGATGTAGACAGAGTAGAAAATATATCAGATATCTCAAAGGCATCAACCATTACTTAACAAAATCATGTCTCCTGATTTATGCCACTGAGCTATCTAAACATTTGAAGAAGGACATTTTGACTCACTGTTTCGATTGCAATGCCATTTCACCCCTGTCTCCATCTAGATATCATCATTGTTTTATCTGTGCTCTTTGCTCTTTGTTCAAAGAAATAAACGCATATTGTAATTATTTTGTCCAATTAATAAACATGATTAGTAGAAATGAGATAACTAGGGTTGATAATAGTTAAAACAGAGCATGTTAAAATTGGTTAGTTCCCAAAAAATTAGATTCAAAGTAAACGTTCTTCAGGAAAACTGAGAATAGGAAACATTGACTGGAAAAAAATTAGATGCGGAAAATAATAAAAAATAATTCATCTACCTAAAATTGCACAAAGTAAAATTTGTTATTGACCAAAAAAAAATTATGAAAGAATAAAATCTTGAAAAAATTAGTTCTCTAAACCATAAATTGAGGAAATCGGACTTAGTAGAAATGTTGTCACAAAAGGAAACTCATTCTCTCTAATGTGGAATTAGAAAAAAAAGTGATTGATGAAATAAATCTTTGGTGTAACAGTTATATAAAAAAAGAACTCGTCTTGATAAAAATAATTCCACTACAATTTTAAAAAAGAAAATGGAATTGTTTAACTCTGCTATGTAGGTATTTGATCCAAAAATTAAGTTAGTATAATGGAATTCTAGCTAGCACACTCTAAATGAGAATTTAGAAATGTTGCTATTATTCTCATGAGAATGTTGGTGTTACTGAACATACAAAGGATGTCAGTAGGGGTCAAAAAGTGAGGACAAAACATACACAGGGTCAGTTAGTTAAAATGTGAGGTTTGAAGTGGTAGGATCAAAACACCTACTCATCAAAACCAATTCAGTATTGGTCAGATAAAGATTTTTTAATAGATTGATACCTTTGAATGTAATTATTGACATAAAAAATTTTTTTTTTAAATTGCTAAAATAATTCTATTATGTTTGCTGCCCAAAGATGGAATCCTTCCTTCTAAAGAATAAAAAGTGTTTGAGTCACTAATTTGAAAGAATGTTAAATTCTGTAACTTGGCAGTGGTGGTGAATTGCTGTCTCTCTGTCTCTCTGTCTCTGTCTCTCTGTCTCTCTTCTCTCTCTCTCTCTCTCTCTCTCACACACACACACACACACACACATACACTCAGTATGGCCATGACATTTATGAATAATGACTGCTATAACATGAATTGCTTATACCATTCACCAAGCATGTGGTGGACAGATAAATTACAGAGTTACATATGTTCAGTTGTCAATGAAATAATACTGGATCATTCCTTTAATAATACCTAACTCTTCAGAATCCTATTACACCATAGTATCATTTTTTGGATTTTAAAACTATATTTGCATTGCTATGAATAAACACTTTTATATAAAACACATAAAACACTGTTATGAAGACTGGAATCATGTATCCTCATTTATGACATGCTCTTAATATAAATCGCATGTTAGTGACTCTCTTTGAAATCATTTCATAGGTTACTCCTGAGTGGGTCAAAAAAGAGTCATTGCATATTCCAAAATATATAATTTCCACCACAGAATAGCTTTGCAACCTGTAAACCTAAGCACGTATATTTTAAAAATTAATGGAATTAGCTAGAACTAAAACATGATTTTATGGGCAGATGATAAAATTAGAAATGCCGCCCTCCTCCCATGCATCATTCAAAAAAAGCCAACCTTGATAAAATTCCATTTCAGGCTAAAAAGATTGCTAAAATAAGCCTGTAATCCCTGACCATCCGCAGCAGGTTTTCAGTAAAGACTGCAGGCAGTTTGGACACTGGCTTCAATACTGTAAATAAAGTACAGATAGACTCTTGGAAAAAATGTCAGCTGCTTTAGTAATGATTTTAATAGGATATTGTATGTCAGTAACAATAACGATAGCTAAAACAACAGCAGCAGTGGCATCCGTAGCCGTTGACACATACCTAACATTTATATTACTTGATCCTCATAACAACAGGAAATAGCTAATCCTATCTCTATTTTGCAGGTGAGGAGAGAGTGCTTTAGACAGGTAAGTAACACACTTAAACTGACACAGATAGAAACAGAGGAGCCAGACTTTGAAGTCTGAACTTAGAACTCACATTCTTAAAAACTGTCACACAGCGTCCTATCCGATGAGACCAAACGTAGGTTCACAGGGAGCTGTCAAGCTAAAGGTTAATTTTCAGTATCTTCATAAAAGAAAATGGAAACCAACTTCAAAAGCTACATCAAGCTAGATGTACATTAACTTTTATTTGTGTCTTTAATATATTCAATTAAATAAATCTTCTGGTAACCAATTTCTGTCAGTCTAATTTTAGTGTAGAGGACAGAGGCATAGACAAATAATACGAGGCTACAAACTCACTGGCTTTAAAAAGAGGAACTTCATAAATCATTTCTGTTTTGAATGGGGTTCTGGGCTCTGAGTTTCTGAAAAATTAAAAATTGAGTTTTATTTTTGTCTTTTTTGACTAATCTCAATGGAAAAAAAACCCAAAAATCAAAACACTCTTATGTCCAAGTAAAAGACATGTTGGCTAGGAGATTTTGGCAGTAGCCTCCACAGAGTCTTAGACTATGAGGCACATTTTAATTATTTCTTCTGTTGTGGCTAGTTCGAGAAACCTAAATACAAAGCAAACACCCACACATCTGCACATGACAAAAAAAGAGAGAAGAGGTATTGAAATTTTTATGCCAGATGTCTCATTAGTTTAGATAAAATGTTTAATTATCTTGTAGTATTATTATGTAGCTATGAGTTAGTTATGTTCATGTTTGTTAAAATCTCAAATGGGGAAAGTATGCTAATGGAAATTCCTTATAAATGCAACACCCCTTTATAAAATATTCACACAACCAAGATAACAAACAGAAGAAAACTTTTCATTAGTGCAAGTCTATAGGATATGGGACCAATTTCCTACAAATAGCATGTATAAAACTGTTCTTGTGAAAGGTATACAGCTGGTATACAGCTGGACTAAATAGTTTGGCAAATATCACAAAGAAAGTATTTCTGTGTTTCTCCTTTTGAGTTGTAATGAAATTCCTAAAACACTATGTTAATTAGGTCACACTCTTATTTCTGTTGTCTTGTGGATTATGACTGCATGTCTTAGCCAGGACTCCAAAGCATTCTTTCGGTCTTATCCTTCTTTTTACTCACTCTGTGACTGGGATGGCAAATTGGTGACTTATGGGCTTAATGAGGCCCATGGATATTTTGTTTCTTAATACTTTGGTTCTTAAACTAAGCTTTTTCAAGTTCTGAATTATTTGCCAATCTTTAAGTACCAGAGATATTTACCAAAGAAAACAAACAAACACAAACAACAACAACAAAAAACAAACAAACTCTGATTTCCCAATTTTCTAGAAAATCAGATGTGGTCACATTTCATTTATATTGGTGCTGGAGTTAGGTCATGGTTGGTTCCCTCAGATGGGATTTGCATTCTACTTCTTTCAAAACTTAATTTCATTAGCCTTTTGTTTAATATCTGGGCTTCACCCCTGTTCGCTCTGCCATTTCTTCTCTGTTTTTTTTTTTAATTTTTATTTTGTGGCCCCAAGCTGTTGAAGAATTTTGACTATAACCAAATTCATCTCATCCACTCACTGTTCCTCAAGCACATTGTGAGATTTCCTACTTCCATGTGTTTATTTGCACTGTGCTCCTCACCTAAACATCCTCTTAGGAATCCTCCTCCAAAATAGTACTCATCTTTGAAGCCCAGTTCAAATGCCATCTTCACAGAAATTCAGTTAGAATTACTTCTACTTCTTTCTAAATTATTAGGGAAGTTTTTGTCTACACAAACTTACACCAAACCAATATTTAAAAAAATAATTTTTGTTTCCACCTCTTGAGTTTCTAACAATAGATTAGAGAAGGCAAACTCTAATTTATAATTTTTTTTTGTATTGTTCACAACTTGTAACATTGTCTTCTTTAGGGCCTCAACAAATATGTATTTTATAGCAACTAACCTTGTAGGGTTTAAATGCAACAATCTCAAAGACTCAGTTCTTTTTTCTGTTCTATTTTCCTCTATATTAGTCTCTTGGAAAAATAATCTGTAGTTCATTAAACTGTCACCTATTTTAAAAGAACTGCTATGATTAATATAGTAACTAGAAAGAAATAATTGTATATTAAGCACACTTTATGATGTCTTCTTAATACAGCAGCATAATTTATTTTCCTGGTAACTGAACAATTTTGTTTGAAGGATTGAAGATTTTAAGTTTAAATGATTTTTTCTCCATAAAGGGATTCCAAGTGTGAATAAGGTCTTGAGTAATTAACCCTCATTCGATTGGTCTTTGTGGGTTAAAGTACAGTTATCCTTATATTCCAAACAAAACATACAATAAAATCACAATGGAATTTAGGTTATACTATTTTGGGCAGAAATTGATACTCTGATTCTGGCAAGATCATGAATTTAGCTAATATGCAAGCCTTTCTGATATAAATAGCTGAATGTGTGTGTGTGTATACCTACACACACACACACACACACACACACACACACACACACGTACAAACAGAGTCTTCAAAAGAGGAAATGAAATCTTCATATGTAAAAATCAGGAGTAACGAGTTTGTTAGCTGACTCTGTGCTGCTGCTGGTGCTGGTGCTGACAGGGAGACAAGATGGGCAACCAGTCAGAGTAGCAATGTCTGTGGGCTTGAGCTTCCTGCCGGTACACACACAGGAAGGGACACTTAAATTCTACTAACACTGAAACTGACACCTTACGTACAACTAGGGTTCTCAAAGCGTGACACATCCAGGGAGTAAGGTAGAAATAATTTACTCAAAAGCTTACAGGAGGACAAGGAACTTGAGTTTGAATAAAGTCATCTCTTGAGAGAAGTTTTAAAATTCAAGCTTGTGCCTTGCATGCATTGGTATCTGAACATACACTACCCATGAGGTGCAGGAAACTTGAAGCTAAGAAGCTTTAAAAAAATTGATCCTGGGCAAGAGATAATCTACTGTCTTTGGCAACAGGAAAAAAAACAAACAACTCAAAATTCTGGATATTATCATACTTCAATCTGCACAGAATTTCTATAGAATGAAGCCCTATTGAAGATGAGCTCACCATAAAAATTTTTTAAATATTACAAAATACATGAAAAAATACCTTGCCTTTTACAAGAATTAGACAAAAAATTTATCGCATGATGAAACTTGAATTAATAAAATAAAATGAGAAAAATACAATAAGATAATATGTTTAAAATATTAAATTTAATCCAGAAGCTTGATATAAGGGACAAAAAATAAGGGACTAGAATTATAAAAAGGAAACGAAACACTATGGAAAATGAACAGAGGTCTGAAAAAGTACCAAATAAATTTCTATATATATTTGATATAAAAGAGTTAACAAGGATCTATGATATGTGTATAATTAAATTCAAAATTTGATCAAATGGGTGTATATCAAACCTTGAACTAAAAATTATATGAAAAATATTATATGCACATTCTATTCAAATACACAAAGAATATATTCAAATTGGGCCTCAACACTGAAGAATCAGTATTATATAGACTAAATTCTGAGACAACTAATGAACATGATTAGAATCAATAACAAAGAGTTAATTCAAAGTCCCATATAATCTGAATACCAATTTTTCAAGACTTCAACACTTAAAAATATATAACACAAAATAGATTATTAGGAAAAGAGGAAACTTGTAAATTAATGATCTAAATGTCTAACTCACCAAAGAAACAAATAGGGCGCTCTCCCATTCAAATATGAACGTATGTTCTACCTTACTTACTCAGGGAAATAAAAATTAAAACAAAAATTAGGCCCTATGACATATCCTTAAACATTAGTGACAATTTCTGGTAAAGATTTGAGGAAAGAACACATATCACACTGCCAAATAATAAATTAGTATAACTGCTTTAGAGATGAATTTGGCAATATATGTTAACTTTGCAGATACACAAGCCCTTGAACCAGGAAAAAAACAACAACTCAAGTGTTTGAAGCAAACGTACTAAAGCAAGTACATTCTATGTATCTTACTCAGAGAAGTTCTTTTGCATGTGCACAATAAAACGTACTTAATTGCTCATTGCTCGCTAATTGTAATAATGAGAGGTGAAAAGCAACTGAGTAGGGAAATGGATAAATCAACCAACAGAATAAGTAAACTGGCTTATTGTATAATAGAATTTTATTAAACCGTTAAAAATTAAATATGTAGAATTTACATCTATTATCATAGGTAAATCTTGAAAATAATTCAGTGAGAATTGTAAAAAGGTACAAAGAAAGAAAGAGATCCCAGCTCCAGTATATACTGTGTGACCTAGGACAAGTTATTAACCTATGTGCTTCAGTTTTCTCATCTGTAAATAGAGATCATACTAACTGGGCTCATAGAATTATGACAGGATTAAATGAATTAGTCCATGTAATGTACCTAGAACAGTACCCGGCACTGAGAAAGCCCCATGTATGTTTGCTATCATTATTATTATTACTACAACTACTAAATAACATCTAAGAAAATCTTATGCACCAATTTT
Source organism: Eonycteris spelaea (assembly GCA_003508835.1). Lineage (NCBI taxonomy): Eukaryota > Metazoa > Chordata > Mammalia > Chiroptera > Pteropodidae > Eonycteris > Eonycteris spelaea. The sequence goes on from PUFA01000012.1 coordinate 14,982,933, forward strand.
AGAATAGAAAGGAGGAAAGAAGGAGGGAGCACGTGGGAATTAAATTGCAGTGGGGCTCTGGCTTTATCTGTAACACTGTATTGATTCGAAAAATAAAAATTAAGTAAATATGGCAAATGTTACAAAAGATATAATTTCTAGGAAATGTCTACTATATTTGTTTTAAATTTTTTTTTTTTGGATGTTAAACATATTTCCTAATTTAAAAAAGAAGTCTCCAGGAAATAAACTTTTTAAGTTTTAGTTTCCTTTTTGTAAAATGGTCGAAAGTATCTGCCTCATGAGATTTCAGTAAAGATCAGATAAAGCACACAAGTATATCTAAGCGCTGCACTGCGCATGTAGTTGCACTTAATAAACGTAAGCTAAATATTAATTTGATATAAATCAGTTATTTTCAAGAATGTAAAGAAGAAAATAAATTTATGAGCAATTCCGCTGCTCATTGAATTTATTTCCAGTCCTATGTGTGTGTGTGTGTGTTATAAGTTTATTTCTCTTTATATCCTAAATAGGAATCATATAATATACAAAAATCTGTGTCCTGAGTTCTTCACTTGAAAATAACCTGATTTCCCTAGGTCATTAAATGTTCATTAATGTCATGATGCTTAATGACCTATTATTTCTTACATTTGCATTTTCTTGAGATCCTCTTTTCCTGCTGTTTTCTCTATATTCCATGGTCTGTGTGATCTCTAAGATAAGAAATTTTGTACACTTTAAGGGTTCTAATTAAAAGGCTACTTGGCCTAGTGAAGGTACAAATCTGCTTTAAATCAATGACTATGAAGTAGAGGGAAAATTGTTTTATATACTGGGGTACTTTCCTCTCTGAATCAGAACGTACTCTCAGTAGGATGAAAGTCTTCCTTCCATCAGCACGGGTCTCTCAAAAAACTCAAGTTATCTGTTGATTATCTTTACAAATTCAACCATATTTACCTGCTTTTTGGTGGAAATTCCACTCATAATAATAGATCAATGGTCGATCCTAATTTTCAGTGACGGTTAAGATGTGGCATTATATCTTTATCTTGGCCTTTACATAAATGTTAGTGGGAGCATAGAGGAGGCTGCATCAAGGGTTGCTATTCAGAACTCATATCTGGATCCAATATTCTTAAATTTAAATGAGGGAGGGAAATAGGTAAAAAAAATATTACTAACTTAAGAAAAATACTGATATCCTGATTCTTCTGCATTGAGTTCACACGTTATTTTCTATTACTTCTTTAAATATTACCTTTACTCTTAAGAACTGAAAATTAAAAGACATTATATTTAAACTTGAGAAAAAGAATGCATAGAATAAAAAGTAATTGAAAAAAAAGACATCAGGTCAAGCCTACCCCCTCCCCGAAATAAGGACATCACAACAAACTAGTTTGCATATGTTTGGAACTAGAACTATGTATTTCAGTCTTCAGAAATACCTTAAAGTAAAATAATTCTAGTAAAAGTCTTGTTTTCCTCTTCTTCACATAGAAATAAAACAAGTTGATGTTCTGAAGATCCTAGAGATCATCTGGGTTTTGTTGTTTGTTGTTGTTGTTGTTTTGTTTTTTTAATGCCTACAGCACCTGGTATTCCTATGTGGTCTCTCATCCAAGTACTAACCAGGCCCAACCCTGCTTAGCTTCCGAGATCAGATGAGATCGGGCACATTCAGAGTGGCATGGCCCTACGTAGACAGATCATCTGTTTTGAGCAATTCATTTTTCACAGAAGAAATATGAGGCCTGGAGCCAGGATTAGGGTTTTTAAATTCACTACTCCCAGTTCTTCCCAGTACATTAGGATGCCTCATCAAGGAAAAGCAATTAAGTAAAATTACAGATTTAGAATATATTCTCTCTAGGGTTCTTTCTTACACTAACATGCTATGCATTTATGAATCAAGGTAGGTTGGCTTAAGTAAAAGAGTAGCCCAATTGGAGCCACCTCAATTACATGTCATTGAGTATAAAGGTTGAAAAAAAAAATGCTGGAGTTAAAGGCTACTTTGTGAAAGTACTCACTAGCTGGGTTAACCAGAACACTAGTAAATGACAGAATCCTTAAAATATTAGGAAGTCAGCTTTGCTTCTGACTATCCTTTAGAAATTAAATCAGAAATGAAATTTTGAACATTTTAATCACAAGTTATTTCTATATCCAGTCTTGAGAGTGGTATTGTTTTTTCCCAGTTTAAGAAATCATTGCATTTCTTGAAAGGAGATGTAAAGTAAAATTGTTTATTGAGCTTATTTGCATCATAAAATTGAAAGTACATGGCTGTGGCTAAAATCCTCCAATGGTTAAAAACTTTAGGAAGAAGTGGATTAAACAAGAGGAATTTCATGGCATGTATTACTGTACTGAAAATAATTACATTCTAATGGTACACAACCTGGAAAGAACGGAAAGATTAAAAAACATTCTGCTAATGAGTTAGGGCAGCACTGACCCAGTTTTCACTTATGATGAAAGACACGTCAACAGCCTAAGATATTATTTCTTCAGCACACCCACGTTTCAGGTGCAAGGCAGTTTTCTTAAAGGAACTGTTAACTAAACCCTTTCCAAGTAGAAACAATCTTAGAGATCATCTAGCTCCAGGGTATTTTTGTTATTTTGTTTACGAAGACCTCATGAAAGAACCTCACAGAATATACAAACTACCTAAAATTTTATGCGAACTATTTGTACGTGGGTAAAGGAATCTGTCATCAGAGATCTATAACTTCCATTTATTTTCCAAAAGGGCTTATGACTTAGAAGGATTGAGAGACTCAGTAAGAATCAGTTAAGTATCTCATTTTCAAAGAGATAATTGGGATAGATATAGTTTGATAAAATTCCCTAGATCATACAGCTAATTAGAATTATGGCTATGGTTAGAATAGAGGATCCTCAACTTTCAAGCTAAGAGTTCTTCTAATTTACCATGTTCTTTTATGGAATATATTTTTGAAGTACATAATTTAAAGCTTGTGTGACTCCGTGGAGTACCAAACATCAAAAATAATGTGTTAGTGATTTTTAAAATACATTTTCAGTAAACTCTTCTAGTGAAATTAGAATAAATATTTAATATTATCAAGCCAGTATCCAAAAAAAAAAAGTATAGACATTAGATAAGTCAAGGAGAAATTTATTAATACTTTAGATTATGATTGTCTTTCTAAAAAACTCAAAAAATTAATTAAAACATTAGATAAATTTGAGATATCTATAACATTATTTTCAAGTCACTAGATTTTCTTTTACTAATATCTGGAACAAAATTAATGGAAAATGAACCCCATTCATGTATGCACAAAAATATGTAGCATTTAGAAATAAACTTAATAAGAAATATGTATAATTTGTGTGAAGAAAACTACATAATTTCTCTTAATTATATATTTTTTTAATTTAAATAAATGGAAATTAAATACCATAACCTTGGATGACTAAACTATCTTAATGTTATAAAAGTATTAATTTCTCCAAATTAATTCCTGAAATTAACTTCAATTAAAATGGCATTTAGATGGGGAGGTGTTTATTAAATATTGATCTCAGTAAATGGGCCTCATTGTACTTGCTGTACCAAAATTTAAACAGTACAATAATTAAAGTTCTGCAATATTGATATAAAATTAGAGTGTCAGTGAAGAAAAATGAAACCTAGCAACAGTAATAAGTATGCATTATAATTTGATTAAAATGCCATAGCTAATTAGTGGACATAAATGGATCATTTAATAAATAATACTGGTAAACTAGTTAGGCATTCAGAATATACATACATACATACATACAAAAATAAAGTTAGATCTAAGTGTCAATCAGCTATATCAAACTCCCCCTGGCCAGCAAGAGTAACCTCTTCTCTCTCTTTGGATCCTCACATTACCTTTTGGGACACCCTAAAATTAGTGTTTCCTGTTTGAGATATGTCTTCGACTTTGAACTCATTTAAGAACAGAAACATTTGGCACTCCCTGAGCCAAGAACATATTACTGTCCCTGATTTAACAACCACACAACTCAGGAAAATCCAATAAGGTAAAAAGAAAGTGGTCGGAGGTAGGCAAAATTTCCAATGATTGAAATCATAGGGTCCCCTGGGAGGTGCCCAGAAAGTCAATGAATATCAGCAAAGTGTCCCCTCAAAACAAGGCTCTTTGCAGAAAATACTCAAAGGAAATTCTCTCTTCCAAAATCTAGATCCAGAGCAGGGATCGAGACATTTAAAAGCCAAGAGCATTTTTCTAGGGCTGAAAGGCCAAAATGAGACTAAGGATCAGCTCCTTGGAGGGTTTTAAATCTAGTGAGCTGTAAACAGTGTCACCCAAATTTATCTCCAGATGGTAGCAAGTCTGAGCCAAATACTGAGGCAGGAAACACAGAAAAAGAATCAGGATAGGAAGTGGAGAGGAGTTAGCCCCCTCTTGTATCCCTGCAAGGTGAAACCATTGCTTATAGTTCTCTTCTACAATGCTATCACATAGTAAGAAACTGAACATATATTAACGATTGATTGATCCGCTGCAACATCACACAAATCCCAAGACACAGAAATATGGTGTCTTAAATCTACATTTAAAAATAATATTTATATGATATTATGGTTTATAATATATTTAGTCTTCATTCCCATTTCTGGAAAAGAGCTCCTAAAACTCTTGAAATTTCCTAAGTGATGAGAGTGATAAAGGTGTCTTTTGTGATGTTAATGGTGTGACGTTTGGAAAGCATCTAGGATGGTTGTCAGGAGAACCAACCACATAATTAGAGGGTTGAACTTTAAGTCCAGTCCCTCGACCTCTGGGTAGGGGAGAGAAGCTAGAGATTGAATCAATTATCAATGGCCGATGATTTAATCGATCATGCCTGTGTATGATGCCTCCATAAAAATCCAAAAGGACTAGGTTCTGTGAGTTTCTCCATTGGTGAACTTGGAGATGTGAGGACAATGGCCTGCCTGCAGAGGCTATGGAGGTTCGGTGCCTTTTCTCACATACCTTGCCCTATATATCTCTTCCATCTGGTTGTTCCTGAATTGTATCCTTTTATAATAAATTGAAAAGCTAGTGAGTAAATGGGTTTCTTGAGTTCTGTGAGCTGCTCTAACACTATCTCTGGGTGGATAGATATCAGATTTGAGTTGAATTGTAGAACAGACACAGTGGATCTAGAGAATTGCTGGTTGGTATGGGGACCCCCCTTCCTCTGTGGAATTGGGTCTAGAACCTATTAGGTATAGTATTAGGTATAGGAAGTGTTATATGAAAGATAGTAAAGGGATTACAATAACATATATACTAGACACTTTAATGAAGTCCAGATAATGAAAGTTATGCATTAACCATTATCCTCACTCGGAAATATCAATTAGCCTCAGTCAAAAAGTATTAGCAGCTCAACTTTGTTTAGCCTCATGAAGATGACACCGTGGTTCTGGTTTTTACTTTTGTCATCAAAGCTTATTGGTTTCTCTGAGTTGTTTGTTTTGGTTAAAAAATATGAATGCAAATGGACAAAGATCTATGCTTTACTGTAAATTCTTTGAAACTTCACAGTTTACATTAGACTCAGTCAATGTTTAGTACTGATATCGTAGTCCATGCCCATAGTCTTATGAATCTAGAAATTGTTTTTCACAATAAAATTATAAATAGGCCAATGATTTATGAGTTACAATGTGTTCTTCCTTGATTTACATAGTAGCTAAAGTTTATTCTTTAGCAATACCATAAATAAGAGAATTATATATACATAAATTAACTGACAATTTAAATTAATGAGTAAAAAAACAAGTAATAAATGATTTATTATCAGAGGAAAAAAACCCAAAACTGAGCAATTCAATTGTTTTTATAAGATTGTCGAAACTTCTGAGGTGTAAATAGACTATGGATTGCAAGCTGATTTTTGAATAAAAGGTCAGAGATACATTTTCAAAGAGGGCAGAAGCAGTGTAGATAATCTTATACTTAAACAATGTTTTATAAATTAGAAAGCCAAAGCAGCTCAATATGTGATACTTAATCAACACTTCATAGTATCTGTACTCATCTTAATAATGACTGTCAAGTATTATAAGTTCTTTTGAGAAAAAAACAAAAGTTTCTGCTTGTGTGATCTGAATACTGAGGAAATTTAGCATTTACATGGCCAAAATATCCAAAGAAATAGACTATTCATTCTAAACAGAATCCTGACTTTTGGCTTCCTATGACTTTATGGATTATACTACATGGCAATCCAGTTTTAACAAAATGAGCAACAAGAATTTTGTTTTATAATAGTATAAATGATGAGATACTATAAGGAAATACAGACCCAATGCAGCTAACTCCCAAACACTGAAGAAAGACTGATTTTAGAATCTCTTTTTTAATCTGTGTGGGGTGATCTACAGTACAGTACAGAAGCCTTTGTGGTCCATTCATTCATTCCTGCATTCACCCAAATACCTGTATTGTGCATGGGCTCTCTACAAACACCAAGATCAATATCATGGGAAGAACACAAAGACAAGAGTTCGTGATACAGATTATGTACATACTGTCTCTCTGTTTCTCTGGGAAGAGAGATACTCTTATACATATATACATATGCATATTTACATGTATTTGTTTTTTTATTACCTATAACACAATGACACATCATAATTCTACAGCACTTTTCAGTTTGCTAGGTGTTTTCATATACAATAGCTTATTTAAGCTCATCGACTAGTGGTTTTTTCATGCAGATGAATATAATCTAACTATTGCTGTGGATATGTGGATATGTGGATACACATAATATCCAATATTTTTAAAAAGATAAAAATCATTATTCTTCCCACTATAATACTGATGTTATAACTTTTCCTATTTTTTTAAACTCCAGATTTACAGGATGTTAACATAATATTAATAATGTGTATTATAAAAAGGAAGAGTTATAAGGTAAATTTATGCAGTATTTGGGTTAAATAAAGTTTTATTAGTTTCTTTGAGATTTCTCTGAGCTCCTGCTATGCTAATCTACCTACTTAGTCCTTCAGAATGCAGATGAAGTGGCAGCATTTCTCAAATTTACATGATGAAGGAACCTTTTGTTGTTTGGAGTGTTTGATCTGAAGGGTGGAACACATTTGCAAACTCTGGTGCATACCTATTTCACCTTTGGTATTTTACAGCTGTATGTATATTCCTTTATATAGCAACCCTGGAAACTTGAAATCATATTAGCTTCCAGTCTGCTACCTAAAACGCAGAAGTTCCCTATTGAAGGACTGAGAACATTATGCAATTCAAATCTAATTTTGTGCTGCTTGCTCTCTAAATGCCCAAATAATTTTTAAACATAGGTCGGACTATAGAAATAATTCAGCTTCACAAGTGGACATTCCTATATACTTTATTTTCCCAATTTTTATAATCAAAGTTTATTGTTATACTCAGAAATAAAGTACAAGGGAAAATTGAGTTTTACGAATAAACCATTTGCTCTTATGCAAGAGTAAAATGTTTCTCCTAAAACATGTAAAGTGTTCTAGAAACATCTATCAAAATACAATAGGGCAATTGGCAACTTTTTAAAAATGGATGGTATTTGAATTTCATTTCTCAGAACTAACAGTAATATAAATGTTTCTGACAATATTATTTAAAGCACTGTGTTGTATTGCTCCAGCATTTAGATTCATTCCTTCTCAGTGAGAACCACCTTGGACCATTGGAATGGACTACATCCAAATAAATTTGTAGATGTGATGGAGATTTTAAAAGGATAGGAAAGGGAAAATGGATAGGAAGGACTGAGTATTTGCTGGTTCAGAACTTTCTATAACTGGAAGAATTAAATTCACAAAAAGTCCCAAGGCTTGTTAAAACTTGCTTCTCAAAGTATGGCGCAGGACCAGCAGCACCAACTTCTAGGAGCTTGTTAAAAATGCAGATTCTTGGGCCCCACCTCAGACTTACTGCATTAGAATCAATATTTTAAGGTGATCCTCAGGTGATTGATGCCAGGGTACATTGAAGTTAGAGACCCTGCTTAAAAAAAAAAAAAAAGTCCAGGAAAATCTCACTAGAGTCTATTATCTACTTTAAAGGGTTGGAAACTTCATTTTAGCCTTTTCCTCCCTTTTAGTTCATGTCTTTCCAAGAATAAAAGGGGTTATCTAAAAAGTTTTATACAGAACCTGAAAGAGTAGAGTGTTAGTCAATTCTATCTTGTTGAGGAAAATTTGATACAGTTATTGAAATAATCATCTTGCAATATCATGAGCCTGGTCAATTTTTTTTCCCTTACATGAGGCTTGTAAATGCTAAGCAGTTAATAACTAAGAGCCTTTCAAATCAAATCAATCAGCTTTTATGATGTTTTACCCAACGAGGATCAAGAGATTTAGGATTAAAATTGTCAATGAAAATTCAAAAATGATATCTGGCTGGCTTAATCCTTTTTTCCCATTCTAGATTCTTGGGCTCTTTTTTGTTCTGAACAGTGATACACATACACTTTTAGGCATCTACAATAGGTAAGCATACTCCAACCAAAGGATTAAAAGATAAAAAAAAAAAAAAAAGCATCTCTCTATTACAAAATACTCTCATCTTTAACCTCTGAAGCAGATCATTTATTTTAAAGTTCAGCATGTCCCGGCCTTGAAAATAGAGATAGCTTTGAGAAAGGATATAAGGTAGCATTTTAGCTGCGAAAGGGAGCTACTGACCAAGATGCAATCTAGTTCAGGAAGCATAGCTTGGTAAATAGAATTTTACTATTATGTTTACATAAGGAGCATACATTGTTATAGTGTGCAAGATGCATGGAGAATTATCACATCACCATCTTTCAGCTAACTCTATGACATGGTGATATTTGAGAAGGATATGATGATTCAAAGAAGTATTTTAATAAGTATTTTGATAAATTTTACTATTTTTTAAATGTACGTGTAATTTTGTTAGTGTAGACATTGGGGGGGGTGGTTTGTTTAAAATCCTATATAAAAAGAGATTTCCATTGTATGTACAGTAATGAAGAGACACAGGGCCCCACTTCCCATCACGGAAATATAAGGTGGGGAGGGTCTTTCCTTGCCCCAGCAGTCGGTTTCTGAGCATGTGACCTAAGCTTGGCCCAAAAGACTCTTCCTTCAAGGCCTGTGAATTACGGATGAACAGAAGGCTGGGACTCATAGAACTTACAAAGACAGAAATATGTCCAGACCATCTTTGCCAAATGTCAGCAACTATGCTTCTTGCACTGGAGTATTTGGAGCTGCCTTGGCTCATGTTCTTTTCCCAAGTCTTGTTCTATATCTTTTTTAATTCTAAGTCTGTATGTCTTGCAAGTTAATTCCTTTTCTGTTTTGGCTTGCAAGCAAGAATCATGACTGATGCAGAAGCACCACCTTATCATTAGACTTGACTAGTATCGCTATTTCAGTTCTACACATATCATTGATGTAAGTTGAGGAATCGGTTGCAGTTTGAGTTATCAATCAATTAGCGATAAGAGAGTGAAGGTGGGGTGGGGGTGGAAATGACAGTAGGTACCAGCTGCAAGAATATATCAAGTACCAGAAACTATGTTATTATGTCGGCTTGAGTCAGTACTTAATACATCCATTTGGCAGATGAGGAAACTAACACTGTTGTATAAAAAGTCAAACATTGAAGTTATCTTGGCCAAAATCATGTGCCTAATAAATTCCTGAAGCAAGATTCAAATCCAAATCTTTCTAGCTTAAATCGAGCTTGTATTCTATTTAGGATCTTGAAGGAGCTCTTTAAGGACTAAATCAAAGTCACTCATTAAACTTTCTAAGTGACAATAATTAAAATAATGTATCTCTACATTAATTGAGATGTAAGGAAAACTAAAAGGTCTTTTCACACATTTTGAGCTGGTTATTTACTGAAGTTTTCTTATAGAAAATAAATAAAACCCCTCCCCCATGAAGAGATCATTCTGAAACATTTCTTTGAAGCCAAATAAAAACTAAAACTTAAAAGTCACACTTACACTAAGTTGTGCTATGTCTCTTTAATACAGTGTTAAATCTTGCCCTTGAAACATTATGTCTAAATTTCATAAAAGTTTGATATATTCCAAGAAGCTTGTAGGGTGGATGTTGGACCTGCCTTCTATATTAGCCCAGAAGGGGAATTCTCCTATATGTGTGCAATTATGATGGTATGTGAAAATTACTAATTTTTCAGAGGATGACTCAAATAAAAAAGTTTGGACGGGCATATTATTTTGAAGATATGCAAAAGCATATAATTAGTTGTCCAGCATTACAACTAAGCCTTAAAGGCAACACTTTCTAAGTTATTTTTAAAATAGCTTTTCCATGTAAAATGATATGTATCACTAGTCATGGTACATTCTTTCTTAGAAGTAATTATCATAATAAAATGGTAATGATGGTTATAATAGCCGTTATAATATTTATTGAGCAGTTATTAGGTGCCGGGCGCAGTGCTAAATGCTTGACGTAGTTTGCCTAATTTAATACTGGTGATACCAATGAGGTAGGCAATATTATTACTGCCACTTTACAGATATTGAAAGAGAAGCAGAGCAAAACATCTCCGCCTGTTTCCTGGTGTTTGATATTCAAAGGATCATTGTTCAAGAGAGAATTTTACACTTCACTACAGCCTTAGGATGAAGTACAAACTCTAAAGTTTAGCAAGAATAGTCTTAAAAAGATCTGATCCCTGACTACCTACCATCCCCCTTCCCCAATTCCCCTTTATGCCATTTCTAGTGAACCGCTTCATGCAGTCAAGTCCCTTCTGTCACACACATTTGTTCCTCAGGATCAACAGAGACAAGACCTATTCATTCTTTAAACCTTGGCTCACCTCAGAAAATCCTTTGCCAATGTTCTAGTTAGATTTGGTTGCCACTCCTCTCTACATACTTGTTTCTGTTATAGAATATATCAAACTGTCATACATCCATTGCATTATTTGTCTGTTTTCCCTACTGACCTTTAAGCTTCATGACATTAAATATGTTATTTGTTTTGACATCTCCAGTACCTAACACAGGACCCAGCATTCAATGGGAACTCAAAAAATACTTTTTTTGAATGAATGACCAAATCTTAAATAGCCACCGTATTTATTCTTTTCTCAATCATCTTGCCAGAAAGAACCTGCTAAATAATTGTTTACTATAATTTCATAATATTCAAAACTATTAGAAGGAATTCTATACAAAGAGTTAGAGAATCTAGGTTCTTGTCTCATGACTGTCATTTAGTAACTGAACGACCTTGATGAGTGATTCACTCAACGATTATTTTTAAAACACGTTTTCCATGTGCTAATGGGGATGCAGCAGAGGACATGGTAGACAACAAACCTTTCTACCACAATGCTTGTATAATCAAGAACTGAATTTCTCACCAGAAGACCAAACAGTTGGACTAAGGTCCTCCCAGGTCTAAAATTCCATGAAACAATAAGCCGAACCTCAAGTTCCTTAAAATATGGTATGGAAACACAGAAAAACATGAAGTAAAATATAACACCAGGCAAATTAGTTCATTACCAGCCTCTGACATAATTAGCCTATCAGTATTAATTCTTCCTTCCCCAAACAGATATCTTATAGAGAAGAGACAGTATAACATTTTTTAAAAGATTAACTTAGATTTGGTCTGATGTGAAATATTGAAACTCTCTCTAGCTGGAAGTTGTAAGCTTGCCAAGGACAAAAAAAGGAGGAGAGGAATCATTTCAAGGCATAACAATGATTAGAAAGTTCCATTTTATCCCTTGGGAAGATGAATCTAATCGATACATCTAATGTTAGTCACAACATAAAGAACAACACGTTCTCTAATCAAATTTTATTTGTATGATAAATTTTTTGATTGACAGTAGCTGGACCCCAAAAAAGCAAAATATATTAGCTGACAAATTACACAGTAAAAACTAAATTAGCCTAGATTCTCAGCTGCTTCATATAAAATTAGGTAGGAAAGGTCATAATTATTTAGAATGCGCCCAAATCTCAGCTGGAGAATGTTTTAAATGAACAAATGATGCAAGTAATTTGAGGGGAAGGAAAAGTTCTAGCCAAGTCTATGACCCAATATTGACAGACATAATTAGCATGCTACCTTCCTGATCATATTCTGATAGGTGTTTGGACAGAAATCTAATTCTCTAAGGATAACTGTTGGTATGTAATCATAACTGAGTGAAACATATTAATTCCTTGACATGCTGTGATCACAGGATATATTTTCTGACACATCCCTTTCCCACAAACTCGACATTCTATGGTTAGTCCTGATGGCTTATGTGGACATTTAGCTATGATAAAAACTAGATAAAATTAGTAAGCACATAATACTGGGTCCGTTCTTCTTTTAAAGTCATAAATCATGAAACCTGAAATAGACTTTCAAATTATATAGTGAGTTTTCTCATGTTGTAGATGAGGAAATTGAGGACCAGACAGGTTAACAAAATTGCTGCTAATCTCACAGCTGGTTAGTGGTGGAGCCATGATGACAGAAGAAATCCATTGCCTTCAACCTAATGTTCTTCTCACTATTATATTATGCCAATACTCTTTGGGCTGATTTCCATGATTTCCAGCTTATAAACTTCAATGTTTATAACATTGAATCATAGTACCAGGACCAAGAGTAAGTGCAGAAGGGGGCAATACAGAAGCAGTTCAGGTGGTTGGTTTATTTTTCCTTGAAAAATAAAAACCTCTGCGAGTTTGGGAGAAGAAAAACAACAGCTAGTTTGTGTGTCTGCAGCAAGACTGGCATGTTGGAAGTAAAACAAAAAGGTTTCCTCATATAACTAAATTTGAGAGCGTGAATAAGCTGAATTTCCCCATCTGGAGTCTCTCAGACTAGACAAATCTTACAAATTGATACAAGTATATAGGTCTGTGGCCCAAAGGAAATTAGGTCAGGTCCAAAAAAAGAATCAGGTGGCTGAACACACGTCAGAATTTTAATATAAATGCAAAACAGAGGTCAGATCTAATGCTTTAATTCACTGAACACCATTAGGACACTGGAGTATGTGATGAAGAAGCCTTCAGGACAAAGTTATAGAAAGGGAAACAATATTGCAGGACAGAAAATGTTTTAGTCCAAGTATAATACAGACTTTGATCCTCCTCTTAATAAACTCTTCTCTTTCCCCTCACACATCTCTCTCTCTCTCTCTCTCATCTTATCCTCTCTTTATGTAGGATATTTTTGCTTTTACTCTGTCATTTTATTTCCTCCTTTACTTTGTGAGAATTGAGGTCCACAACAAGGCTTAGAAAAAGTGCTTTGATAAGATAACTATTCTGGCATAAAAATTATCGGAACACATAAGTTAGATTGTGTAGCTCAGGGACAAAATTGATATATGTAGGAGCATTTTTTAAGAACCCAGACAGGAAATTTACCCCCTTTCACCTGCTTTCTTAAGATCTCCAGCTCATTCTCCAAAGACGCCCTTTGAACGCTTTGTATATTTCCTGTGGTGAGAGTGGTGTTTATGAGAGCCAACCCAGGGACGTTCCAAATGCATTCCGCCACTGAGTGCTGGTATGAAAAGTTAAAATGTTTTCCTCCTGGGAATCTCTTGTGGCTTTATCTCTGTGCAAGGGACTGAGCTCCTTTCAAAAGTTCAAGATTGATTTTTTGGAGGAGAAGGTAAGTGAAAAATTTTCTAGCCAACACAGAAGTAGAGTCTTTCGGTTAAATATCAGATTAAGGAAAAAAAAAAAAAAACCTACATAGGATGCTATGTCAATTTTCTAAAGGGAAAGATTATTCTCTAAAGGGAATGATTTGAGAAGATTGCAGACATTTCAGGATCGAGGGTGATAGCCTTCAGAATTTTCTTTTTCTTTTTTCTTTTTTTATAAAGTTCTGGTGGTTGCCATAAGCTAAAAAAGTGTTCATGTGCTAACATTTCGGATTTATGTATGCAGAACTATGTAAAACTTGGAACATCTCCCTTAAACTACCGTGTATTATGTTGACACAAAGTTTTAAAAATTATATTTGTAAATATTTAGTCCTTACAAATTGTATTTGTATTTATCCAAAATAAATATCACAAATTCTCAAAGTATACTAAATGTGGATAGTTTGTCATTATGATGCGTGCTCTCTCTTTTCTTTGAAAGGAAAAAAATACTAGGGATTTTTTTCTATCAACTTGCCACCTAAAATACAAGTGATAATTTTCTTATCATTTAAAATAATATAATAATTAGTCATAAGCCAGTTGCCCAGTGGTTTACTATTACTAGCCCTGTATTGGATATGTCAAGATAAGATCACATCTTACTTATCTAAACACTTCTACAGCCTTGCTGGTCGTTTTAAACAGTAAACCCATTGAAAGTTTAATTCATTACTCTTTGAAAAAAATGTAAGGTTGTTCTCAAAAGAAATCACTTGTAACATGAATCTCCCCAAACCCTTGCCTCCCTCCCAAAAGATGTGAGAAATCGACAGAGGACATATATATTTATAGATTCATCTTTTACTTCCTCCAAATTCTAAACAATCTTCCTTTTCACTGAAAATGGAAAATGTGACAAATGTAAGCCCTTACCAACTTCCCACTTCAGAAGGCTGTTGTCTTCCCTCTCCATTTTTCCAATGACATACCAGATACATGCCATCCAGTGTGCAAGGAGTGCAAACATGGACATGAGCAGAGTCAGGACGATTGTGCTATGTTGGGAATAACGGTCCAGCTTCTGCAGAAGACGCAAAAGACGCAGCAGCCGTACAGTCTTTAGGAGATGCACGAGAGACACCTGTGGTAGGAGACAGAGCAGCGCACCTTGGCTCATGGGTTCACTTCATGCTATGACAGTTACTTTAACTTACGGTCATTCTGGAAAGTTCTTGAAATTAAGTATAATCAGGATTCCAATGCTATGGAATTGGATGACCATTTCTGTCATTTTGTCTTATTATGTCTTAACATAACAATTATGTCTTAACATAATTGGGAGGTAGTAGGATAGAGAAGGATAAGGCAATTTAATTTCTTTGAGTAAATACTTATTTTCCTTAATCAAGATTTATCTCTTTTTCTCTACCAGTCTGATTGAATACAATTTTATATATTCTGACACACAATCGAAATACATTATGGTATCAGGATTGAATATGAGGTGTCTCCACCTCTAACACACATTTTCTTTCAATCTGACTTTCCCTCCTCTGGGTAAGGGAATTCATGTAGACTCAAGTAAAAGCTTTCAAAGTGGTAATAAAAGTAACTTAGGATTTAAAAAAATAATAATTAGAACTATAAAACTTGAGTAAGTTCTGCTCACAAGTACCAGTAGCACCTCCTGCCTCATGTACTACACTGTTTTCTTTCTAACATTATCAATAAAGAAAACATTTGCCTGAAGCATACACATTCTGAGTTTTCTCTCAAATAAACATAGTTAGGGAACCAAAGTCAGATGGAACGAAATTTTAAAGAAATCTCCAAAAGTCCTGCATTTTCATGCACTAAAGGAATACAGTTATAGCTAAGAGTTATTTTTCCAAGTTTAAGGCCCAAATGCAGTATCTGCACCATTGGTGTCCACCAGAACAGTCAATGTCACTGTTAACAACATGTGTGATGCACTAATATATTCTCTTTTCACACGTTCAAAAGCCTCAAAGAGCCTTCTCAGATAGAAAAGGCAAATAAAATATTAAGTCATATGCAAACAGAGTTTGAAAAATTCTTTGACCTTTTCTAATTTGAGGGAGCAATAAATAGAGGGGAAGGAAGTGGTTTGTGTGACTACACATAATAACAATTTTTCTTTTACAGAAAGAATCATAAACAAGGGCAGCACCTTTTGGAAGTTTATCTTTGTAATTAGCTGGAATCAGTCAACTTCTCATTTCTTTCTCTACTAGCCATTTTCCTTGATCTCTAAGAAAAATAAGCCTAGAACAGTGCCTGAAACATAGTAGGTGTTCCATAAATATTTAAGTGTGTGAAAGGATAAATTATTAAAATACAAATACTCCAAAATTAGTACAATAATAGATATTCAATATGTTTTCAATTGTAATCTTGTGAATTATTCTATACTGAAATATAATAAAATCATAAGGTCAGTTGAGGAACTTGCCAACTAGCTGTGCTCTTTTATTTTTTTTCTGTGACATTTTACTTACTTTTTCTTCACAGCTAAGTTCCCACCTGTCATTTCTTCACCTGATTATAAATAGATGATTACATGCTAGAACTTTGCATTTTCTACTTTGTAGCTTAGAGGAATTACTGGGGGTGGAAATTATTTTACAGGTGGATAAATTTGATAGATAGATGACAATTTTGTAAGTAAAATGAAACCTGGAACAGAAGTCTCAAATGGAGGATGCTGTCTGCTATGGACCAAATCATGTTTCTCCAAATTTCATATATTGGAGCCCTAATCTTCAATGTGATGTCATTGCAGATGGGGCATTTGGTTTAAATGAGATCATGAGGGTGGAGTCCTCATGATAAGATTAGTGCCCTTATAAGAAGAGACCAGACAGCATTCTCTCATGCTTGCTCTCTTTCTCCCCTCCCCTCCTCTCCCCTCTCCTCTCCTCTCCTCTCCTTTTCCTCCCAGAGTGAGGACACAGTAAGAAGACAGCTGTCTACAAACCAGAAAAAGAGCCCTCACCAAGAACCAAATTGGCTGGGACCTTGATCTTGGACTTCGTAGCATTTAGAACTGTGAGAAATAAATATCTGTTGTTTGAGCCGCCCAGTTTATAATATTTTTGTTATAGCAGCCTGAGCAGATTGACACCATTTGAACACATAATATTGATGTAGGCAATCTCTCATTTTTTCTGATCAGAACAAGGATATATGATTAAGAATGTGGAGATGCTCATACATGAAGACAATACTCATTTATAAAGACAAGGGACATAGGTCTGTGTGCTCAGGATGAGGCAGCCCTGATGATTTTGTTGCCACCTATTTTTTAAAAAATTATTCTTATTTCCATCAGTCAACAGCTTCCTGTTATAGATGTAAATTTTGGCTCTTGATGAATGACAGAAGAAAGAGGTGTGTTTGATTTAGACGGGAAAAGATTTTCTGAAAAAGGAAAGAATGTTTTTTACTCTAGGAATGCTGTACTGAATTTTAGACTGCTGACAATTATAAGCTACTTGTAGACAGGTGCATGACAATGATGTATTTATCAAAACCCCCTGTCAAATGATAGTTTCTCTTGCTAAAGATGGACATGACCACCTCCTGGTTATCAACTAGGAAAGAAAGAGAGAAAGAGCTAATTAACACGAACTGAGGTCTCTCCAGGTGTTAGACACTTAGAAAGATATTTATATATTCCATTTTAGGCAGTTAGAAATGCTGTAGGAATTTTTATGTTTATTTTAGACCTATTTTGATAACTTTCCCAAGGAAGTCACTCAGATAATGTGATAAACTAGGATTTGTATTTTTGTCTTCTTTCATTCTATCAAACTTTCTATGTCTCATTCATAATTTTATCTCTCATTGTGTCTTTCATAGGGTATTTATACATAATAGGTTTTAATAAATAAATGTGTGAGCTACATAAAACACATTTGCCATCAGCAATTGTGGGCAGAACCAAAGCTAAAGCATATAATACATTTTTGATAGTTGTAAATGTTTTAAAATGTCATCTCTGGAGATGCATCAACTGGACACATTTTGAATCTGGAAGATAGTACTTTTGTTTATTTATTTGTTTATTTCATTTCTTTTTTAAGGCTGTGCAGTATAACAATAGCATAACATCAATTATTCCTCATAACTTATATTTCCCAAGAAGTAAATATATGTTGAATAAGCTTTTCTGTTCAAATAGAATATTTTATCCTGATTAATTTATTTGGGAGGCTAACAAATTTATGTGCCAATTTGATAAATGACCATATGCTTCCCCTTACGAAAAGCAGAAAAATTATCAGTGATAAGAGAGAAATATTCCTTCTTTCCTTCCTCTTTTTCTTTCTGACATAGATGTTGATCTATTACTTGCATTCTTTATAAAGCATTCATGCTAGATTTCACAGTCAGAATGAAGAAAGGTAACAGGAGTGCAGTGAAAGTATACAAGTATTTAAAAGTCATCAATATTTGAGAATTAAAATTTTCAAAAAAATCCTTTATCTGTCTTAATTTCAGGCAATGAGGATGTTAATTATATATAAACATGTTATATATTTTAAATTGTATATATTTTATAATATAATTACATAACATATATTTAAAATTATCCTATTTGTTTAGTGCCTAAAGAGAAATGCAATATAAAAAATACTAGCAGTATCTACTAGCAAAAAAGCAAATTAATTTAGAGCAGACACCATTTATTTAAGAATTCTTCAGGAAAATTTGGGAAAATATTTTTTAGCATTATTGTGAATTATATACTTCTCTTGTTTTGTTTTTGTTTTTGTTTTTGTTTTTGTTGCAGTGTTGCAAAACCCTGTTTTAAGTCATTACATTTTCATTATAGTACACTTATCTAGTCAAATTCAATCTTAAAAAGCACTTTAAGAAGTCTGGGTAACAATTCAAGGTAGCACTGATTGATATCACATACTAAAATTTCCCCAAGAACTTTCTTTTTGGTTGAGTTATAAAACTCTAAAAGATGTTGACAAATTCAACTTTCCAAGTTAAAAAAAAGAAAAAGAAAAAAAATACTATTTTACAGGCAATTAACAAATGTACAAATATGTACTGAGTAGTCAGGATTACAGTTCCATCTTTATTCTGAAGTCAACATTAACTGTATTTGAAGTATTGATCACTTTGTTTAATATCAAAAACTGTGCATTTAAATTCTTAATAGAGAATACGATTTCTACAGGAGGTTGTCAACTGTGTAGGAAATATGTTTAATTGGAACTAGTATTTAGTAAATCTTTTTCCTGTTAAAATTGGTCACTCTAGCAGCAAATTGCATTACTGGTCCAAAAATGCTATTATACCTCCTTAAAACTCTATTTATAGGGAGCACTTAATGCTTTTAAGAATATCAATCATTAAATAGCAAAAATTATTATTACTACAAGTGGACATACTTTCTTTCCTGTGAAGAAACATGAGGATAAAGTTTTAAATGAAGAAAGAGAAGTTACAAATGTCAATAATAACCCAACAGAACTCTTAAGTTTACATTAGTCATTGTGTATGTAGGTTTCTGCCCCATCCTACATTTTTACAAACACTTTTAAGAAATAATTGAATTCTCTTATTTTAATTTCAACATTTTTCTCTATTTTGATTGGTCCCCTGTTTGTTTGGCCAATGAATAATGAAATATTCAAGAGGTAGAGAGTAAAGGTCATAAATGTAGGAGAAATCTTTAAACTGCCCATCAAATTTTGAGACAAATATCTGCCTAAATAATATAAAATTGTTCTTGTATTTTTATAGTTGGTTTCTTTGTCAAAGGATTTGGTTAGTGAGTCGGTATTGATGATTAATTTAAGTTTTTTATAGATCCTGGTTCTAGATATTTAAATAACTAGAAACAGGTAATGCAAATTTCAAAAGGAAGTAACTTACTTAAGTGGAGAATCTGGCGTGCATATCATAGGGCACCTTGACATCCTTATTAAAAAGGGTATAAAATCTTGAGTGCCAGATTGCCACAAACATTTAAAACATGAATATGTGAAAAATCAACACAGGTGTAAAAACAACCTTCAAGGTCAGGTAGAAGGGAGCTCTTTTTTTTTACTCACCACTGTGACGTTGAAAGCATACAGGAGATCAAAAGGCAGGGCAGCAATTAAATCAATGATGAACCAGGTTGTGACATAGTGGATGCAAATTGATCTTGCTTCAAAGATAACTTGGCCAGACTTGCTGACATAGGTTGTTCGGAAATTTAAAATAATATCTGCTTGGGAAAAAAGGATAGAGAAAGAGAAGGAAGAGAGAGAGAATAAGGACAGACAAAAAAGAAGGAAGGATGAAAGGAAGAAAGGAAGGAAGATAGGCAGGAAGGAAGGGAAGGAGGAAGAAAATTGTATAAAATTAAATAAAGTTAGACAAACTTATTCAGACTGATAATATCCAAAATACTCTTTTTGACAGATCCTGTTCAACTCAACAAACAAGTATTGAAGAAGGGAAGAGAGAGTAATATTTTCTGAGCACTAAATATATTCCAGACACTGGGCCACATGTTAATGTAATTTAAATAAATAATACTAGCAATAAAAGCAATAATAATCACTTACTAAATGCTCATTATTTATCAGACATTGTTCTAAAGAACTTAGCTTAGGTGATTTTACTTACTCCCCAGAACATCTTCTGTAGCTGACAGTATTAACTCCATGTTAGAAAGGCAGAAACTATGTCTCAGTGAGGAAAAAATAACTCATCAATGATCATATTGCTAAAAATGGCAGAGATGATTTTGAACACAGATATAACCTGTAGTTCGTATATTTTTAGACAATACCATACTACTTTATTCCATGTATCAAAGTTTTATTAATCTGTTTGCATATGGAATTTGTCCCTGCCTGAGGCACTTGTATTAACAAAGTACCTGGAGTTTCTTGTTTGGATTTCTGAGTTAAATTTTTCATTCCATTTTAATGGAAGATGTAATCATTTTCAACCTTTCTTTACATCATCCTTTTATGATCTTTTATGATCTTTTATATTTATATTTATTTTCTATTTATATTATATTTTAATCTATTTATTGAACTTTTTGCAATATATGAAGCCCTTGAGAGCACTGGTCAAATAATAAAGCCATAACTATGTGGATCATCTTAAGCTCACTCCTGCTGCCTGTGAATAAATATGAGTCTGTCTTTTTAGTTCCCAGGTTAAATATCATTAAAGCATTGGAAAAAGTTACCTTTTCCTTAATTTGTTTTAGAGTTGAGTATAACCAGACCATAGGGAATTTCAGGATTAGTATGTACACATGAGGGTACTAACGGTTGAGAATTTTTATGGAATGGTGAATCCAATAGAAACGTATTTCTCCATAAAACTTTGTTCCTGGGGAGTGCCATGATTCAGTGATTCAAGGGTCAAAGGAGGGAATGTGGAAAGTAAATATTCCATGCAAAAAGAATAGGAATTCAAGGAGTTATGAAACAAACACTAAGTTCTGAGTTACATAATAAATAGATGAATTGGAATACTTTTTGCAGCAAATTTAAACCATTGAAAATAAGTTGAATAGTGTCATTTGAGGTTAGAAATTTGTTGAATAATAATGAATGTCAACTGTAATTGAAAAATAAAATAAAATAAAAATAACAATTTAAAAAGTTTGTTGATATGATCATAACGATGATCGATAAAATATATGATAATGTGCCCTTTATATTTGTATACCATTTTTACTTTTCACTTCACATTTGTAAAAGGCAGCATTCTGAGATGATCCTCCAGGACACTCACCCTCATATGATCTCTTCTTGAGTGAGGGTGAATTGAAACCTGTGAGCATGGTGAGATATGTATAAAGCCATGATCATATTGCATGCGGTATATGGCTAAAGGGTGGCCTAACCTGATCAGAGAAACTCATTACAAACAGAGTTTTCTTCAGCTGATTAGAAGGCGTCAGAGGCCAGTAAGACATGCTCTTGTAGGCCTGTAAGAAAGCAACTTTCCATATTGTGTTAAGTAGTCCCCTGGCAGAGAACAGTAGGCAGTCTCTAGTTGCTGAGAACAGCTCCTCACTGACATCAAGCAAGAAATGAGGACTTTAGTCCTATGACTACAAGGAAATGATTTCTTCCAACTGTGACATGAGCTTGGAAGGGAATTCGGAGCTCCAGAAAGAACACAACTTATCTGGCACCTTGATTTCAGTCTTGTGAGGTCCTGAGCAGAGAATTCTGTTAAGCCATACCTGGACTTCTGACCTATTGAAATTATGAGGAAATAATTGGGTTTTGTTTTAAGACATTAAATTTGTGGTAATTTATTCTGCAACAGTAACAAACTAATACAGCATTTATGAGGTCCTTTTGTTCTCTATATAGCCTTGTGAAGTGAGATAATATAGGAATTTTGATGAGACAGATTACTATATTATTATAGGTGACACATATGTTCTTAGCAGGAGACCAGTACTATTCTAGGCACTTTATAATCATGTCTCATTGACTCCTCATAGCAATGCTAAGAGGTAGGCACTTTAATTACCTTTTTTACAGATGAGGAAGCTGAGGCAGGCAAGAGGTCAAGTGACCTGCCCAGGGTCACACAGATGATGAAATTGAAGCACAGGATTAAACCCCTCAGCTAGTTAGTGAAAGAGCAAGACTCAGATCCAAGTCTTCTAACTTCCAATTCAGCACTTTGAGTCTTGGTGCCTTGAGACCAGTCACCTTCCAGGTCGGGAAAAAATGTTCGAGGTGACTCAAAAAGAAAACTATAATTGCTCTAGTCTATTGTGAATGATCTAACTTTTTAAAATGACATTATCAAAAGTCATATTTTTGTCAAAAAAATAAGATTATTGAAATACTTCCATTGTTAAGATTGAGAATATGAAAAGGTGAAGCTAGTGAATAAACCATCCACAAAAGTATGAAAATAATCTCAAGACAATTTTCATCGCAGACTAAAAATGCTATTATGGAAAAGTACCAATGAGTCATTGAAGAATGGCTACCGCAAGGAGCTCAGTGGGTTGCCATGAGGTTGTTATGGTAGTATGTGAAGTTTTCATTTTTTCCCTTTAACTTTCTAGACTCATGTATTAGCAAAGCAATTCACATATCAGTCCACCAGTTGTCAGAATAAAACAGAGATTTCAACTTCACGATTTCCAAAAGAAAACTCAGGGTAGGCATTTAGGGTTCCATCTTATGAGTGAGAAATAAGAGTTGTTTCCCAGGCTTTAGTTTCTACAGCACAAACTGAGGTAAGTCATTATAAAATTGCAGGTAAGTCTATAAACTCATTATAAAATTCTTTGCATATTAACTAACTGATCACCAGGCCTATTACACATTTCGCAGAAAACCCACAGTCACCATCACTTAACTAGGGCACTCCCTTGAATGGAGGAATGAATGCAATGACTGGCTTTTGGTTGACTGACACAGCAAACAGTTTTAAAGTCATGTGATTAATTATGTGATTGACTAAAGAATAAAATAGAGGTACAGACATCTGAAAAGGAAAGATACTTTCTTGAATGAGTCATTACAAAATATCAATTTGAAGTTAAAAAAATAATTTATTATTCAAGTGAGTTGAGTGAAAAGAAGATATGCTAATTCTAGATTCCAAATGAAGTCATTATAAGACTTTTATACACAAATTGTGATAATGGTAAAAGAATAAAAGTTACTTTTTAAAATCTATGGATACAAATTTATTTTTGAAATACATGAATACTTTAGGTTTATTTTTTTGGAAAAAAACCTAGATATATATTATATTCTAAGATTTCCAGGACTCTGGTACTATTGTTGTGCAAAGACTGTAGGTTTACCCAATGATTATTAGTATTATTTTTGGATGCTGATTTCTAAAAACTCAGGTTCATCATATGATAAGCATAGACTTTGTTCTGGTGTATTGAGATTTATGAAATTTTTTACATTCATTAGTTTGTGTGGTTCCCATGCCAACTCTGTCAGATGTACTACTATCACTGTCATTTCACCAATGACTCAGGATATTTAAAGGAATCTCCTTAAATTTATGATGCAGATGACATTTTTAAACTCATAAAGATAGTAAGCAACAAAGAGACAGGCATCTTTGGACATTCGATCCCATTTTCTTTTCAATATTTTAAAGATTCATTGTACTTCCAAAAATATTTTAAAGGGAATAACAATAGATTGGTGCAGGAAAGTACATTTCTGTGTGTAGCTCTTAAATCAAACTCAGCATTAGCACCAGCCAGGTAAAAGAATATTAGAGTTGCAGAATTGTCTGTGAGGAAATGAACTCACTTTAATTCTAGAAATACAATACCTAAGTTTATTTTTTTAGAGATAACTGAGAATTCACTCTGCTTTCCATCTACTGATAAGGATGTGGTTATGGTGTTCCAAAACCAGGAGAACTCAATGTTTGTAAATATTCCCTTAAATGAAAGGGCAGAGACAGCAAGTACAAGTTCTTCTTTAAGACTGGGGGGAGCATAGAATAAAATAATTGAGATGAGGAAGAAATGAGTCTCATAGATCTGGTGTCCCTCATAAGAGAATCACAGGGGCAAAGAGGAGCTTCATGAGCTCTGGCTATAGCTGCTCCTTCCCCTGCAGTTGCCTCATTCCCTAAAAGGTTTTGTATTTTGGGCAGATTAAGTCAGCAACTCATCAAAATGTTATAGTAAGAATGTGATGTCCTCCAGACAACCCACAATTTACCTCAAAGACAGCAATATGGTTTTGATTTTGAGACAGCTGGAAAACATAAGTACAATATTTTTCAACTTTAAGTTGAAAAATATATAAAAGTGTACTCATCAATATCTAAGTTTTGATATGTAGTTTTTCTTATTAATTACACTTATTATCAATGTTCACAACTGTCCGTAAACATACACACACATACAGATGAACAGAGTTCGAATCAGGAAGAGTATTCCAAAAACCATAACAAATTAATTTGTAAGAATTTACTACTTAGAAATCTTAACGTCTCATGTTTGTATGTGCATAAACAATCTTTTGTGGCATGTAGTGCTGGTATCATGTGTACTGAGTAAATAAGTAGGGCATTTAGACTGTTATCATACATACTGCATGCGATTTATAGAATTTCCAAAAAATTAATCATAATATACCCCACCAAAATTAGGCAGAATATAATCAAATTCTCTGATGATTCAGATGTCATTTAATCGTTTTGAAGGATAATCAATTTGCTTGTTGTATTTCAGTTTTACATAAGCATTATTAAAATAAAGACAAATAATAGATACAACTGTGTACATGTTCTGTTTTCATATTGTTAAGGGCCTCCAAAAATGAGTGTTTCGTTTCTCTCTCACACTATGAGGCTATGCATGTGGACTAAAAATTAGGCAGGTTAAACTCATTTTTTCTAGTTTGATTTCCTTGAGAGCTATGGAATTAGAAAGTTTAAAAAAAAAAAGGCTGAATTCAATATGGCACAAATTAGTAGATTTCTTTATGAGCATGCATGCTAGATGGGAAATAATTTTAAAATCATATTGGCTTACTTGTTAAAAAGTAAATTAAAATGTAATGGTGTGCATTAGAGCATGTGCACCACATACAAATAATTAATATCTTCATTTAGCCATTTCTTTAAAAATTAATCAATGCAGTACAGCAAGAGTGGAGAGATATTTAACTAAACTAGCTGCCAGACTAATATTCTGAAGATACGCTATCTTTTTTTCATTGCTTGTGAGGTTCTCCTTTGAACACAGTATGATGTTACAGGAAATTTCAGCTACAAGGTGTGGGAAAATGAATAACAGAGCTGATTGATAAAGAAGCTCAAGGGACTAATAATCCTAAAAATTAGTGTAATCGATTGCCAATATTAGTGGATGAGATTTTCATACCACACGACCTTTGCTCATTTTGTCAGCATTTGTCCCTCTTGCTTACCTGAAAGTGAAGGATTTATGAAAAAGAAAGGACAGCATATTTAGAGAAAACAGCATTTAAGGGCAATTGCATGTAGAAGAAAAAGCAAGGCTGAAAGAAAGCAACCAGATGGATCAAGGTGTGATTGAGGCTGGTATTGGCTTCTGTTTTGTACTAGTGTGGCCAGTGTTACCATGGTGGACTCTTGTATGGTTTTTCTCCACATCAACATCACATGGACTCATATATAAGGGAAGAGACCTAAAAGTCCTCTATCTCATTGTGTCTTCAAATGCAGGAACTCCATCCATATTATCCTTCATAAGGATGTGGTCAACAATCTTTCAATATTTACAGCAATGGTGAGCTCCTTGCTTTTTGAAAACACTACCTAAGTTTGACATGTCCATCCCTAGGTAGTTCTTACTTTCCTCAAGTTGACTTCCTCCTTGTAACACCCTCCCCTTGGTTCTGGTTTTGTCCTTGGCAGTGACACAATACACTGTCCTCTCCCACCCAAAAGCTCCTTCTATAAATATTTGAGATCAGTTATCAAGTTGTCTCAGTGCTCCAGGAACACACTCCTAGTAGATATCTATTGAAACTCTTACTTATCATCTATAAGTAATTATTTTATTATATTGTATGACTTCATACATCGTTTTCATTTTATTGTATGTTTACCACATCAAAAGACTTCCACAAAATATGCACATTAGTATGTGTAAAAACTACCAGTTTTGGTGCCCTATAATTTATTCACTTGTTCAGTGATAGGTAATTCCAAATTAGATATTGAACTTTGGAATTAGTGGATCATTTTTTAATAAAAATAATTTAATGATTAGACATAAACACTAGAAAACCATGATTTAAGAATACGCTCCTTAATTATACAAAATCTTTTGACTCAGTTATTCTGTTAATAGTGATAGTTATCAGGTGGTCAGACTTCCAAATTTAAGTACAATAAAAAATATCAAGGCTATCGTATCTATAATATCTAGTCATGAAATTAAAAAAAACTTATTATCAGAGTATTAATTTCACATTAAGTAAAATATTGATTATCCAAGTAACAAAAAACTTAGAATTGATGAAGACCGAGTTAGCTAATTTTAAAATATGTTAATATAATTAACGTTTACCCCAATGTAAAATCTAACATCTATATTTTCATTAGAGAAAAAAATTTGGATTAAAAAATGTCTTTTATTGTTACATTTCACTTTATATTTTAATTAAGACTTTCATGTTCATTTTCATATTTGAGGAAAACAACATCCTTGGTTTTTGTGGTAGTCAACCCTAGCCCATCCTAGAAGGCTATAGAGTGGCTAACAGTGAGAATCTGGAGCCAGACTTCCAAGATTATAAAACACTGAGCAGATATTACTTGTCATTGTTGTTATTACTACTAGTGGAACTACTACTATCATTTTGTGGGCCACCCAACTAAGAAACAGGGACCATGAAAGACTTATCTAAGGTTGTCCACCATATTAATGCTACTAATCTTTTTGTTACTTTAAAGACATGATACACACAATATAATGGTGTTAAAATGACAATAAAATAATAATAACAGTGAAAATAATAGCAGGTAACATTTATTAAATGCTTACCATGTGATAGGGATTGTTTTAAGTGCTTTACATGTATTAACTATTTGATCCTCACTTGGTCACATAAAGTACATATTATGTCCATTTAGTGATAGGTTGCAGGCTCAGAATTGCCCAAGATTACCCAATTAGAAAGAGATGGAGTTGGAATTTATACTTAGAATCTGTCTGTATCCTACAGCTTGAACATTTTTTATCATGATTCTTTTTCTTCCAGCCTAAGAGGGAATTCTCTTGATATCGGTGAATTGATTTTTTGAAATTTAGGTAATGTTTGAGTCATAAAAAGATAATATTTAGTAATTTGACTATAGATTGCCATATACGCAACTGTTCAACATATTTCAAAAGAATGTTTTTTAAATTTGCATATGTACTGTAAAATGAACTGGTCCTAAGTGGACAACTTGATGAAGTTTCCCAATGGATAGATATATAAGTAGGACCAGGACACCAGAAGCCTGCTTTATAATCCTATCCAATGGTTAATCACCAAAAGGTCATTGCTATCTTGATTACCATAGATTAATTTGCTTAATTAGTTAGGAACTTTATATAAATGGAATCATATAGTATATACTCTTGTGAATGGATTATTTCACTAGACAGTGCATATGTGATACTTTATCAATGTTGTACAATGATACAGTGTTCACTATTTTTAATTGCTATATAGTATTTCATTGTATAACTACACAGACATTTGCTTCTTTTGGGTTGTTTCCTATTTGGGCTATTACAGTTAATGTTCTTAAATGATTTTGTGTATGGTGTGATGCAGGAGTCAAGATCTGTATTTTCCCAGGTGGATATCCAGTTGATCCAGCACCATTTTAGAGAACATTATCATTTCCCCAAGCATTTCAGTGACATTTTTGTCATAAATCAGGTGATCATATATGTGTGGATCTGTTTCTGGTCTCTACATTTTGTTCCAATGGCCTATCTGTCAGATACTGACCTTTACAGCCCAGCCAGAAATTGGGTTTAAGCTATATTTAAGGATGTGTTGAAGCTATATTTAGGGACTCTCAAGAGCATTTAAAATATAACAAATATACTTGACTTTTAAGGCAAAGTTGATTAGTCACAAGTCTAAAATGTTATATTTTTAAAAACCTAAATGGAATAAAATATTCAGTATTTGAAATAATGGAGCCATGCTTAATTAAGGAAAAAATAGATTCTTACCTAAGCACATTATGATTTTAAAGTTATTTTTGTGAATGCCATAAGTAGAAATTGCCCAAATATTTATGCCAGAATTGCATTTGTACTTGTGGTTTTGTAATTCAGTCTATTTTTAGTCACTGTGAACAGTAAAATCACAAAAAGATCAATATTATCAAGCCACATCCCTCTGGTTGCAGTAATGTGTGAGCAGGAGCGGGTAATAATGCCAAAGTTGGGGCACAAAATAGTTCTTTGCTCTAGTTGTGTTAAAATCCAGGTTACTGAAGTCAAAACGAAAGCTGGGAAGAAAAATAGTGTCTATTTTTCATTAGTTCTTACTTAGGATTGTTTGGAGAAGGAGAGAGAGAGAGAGAGAGAGAGAGAGAGAGAGAGAGAGAGAGAGAGAGAGAGAGAGAGATTGATGACAAGTTAAGATCACCAGGCATTGAAGAACCAAGAATTCATTACGGTAGCTGCTGAATCATCAAAGCCAAGAAGGGAATCACAAGGCTAACTGAATTAAAAGTCCAATCACACGTGGAACTCAACAAGAAAGCAGTATTAGAGTGGGACAGGAGGAATTCCAGAGCCAGTGAATTTCAAGATGCACCTGGGTGATAGTCAGAGTCGGGGAGAAAGATGTGCTTCAGGAGATTATCTTTTGGAAATGTATATCAGCCTCAAAAGAAATTTTCCAGTTATTTTTATTTGTTCATATTTCATTCTGAAAGTTTTTAAAAGTTCTAAGTTTATTTTTAAGTGTATTATATGGTATTTCTGAGAGAAAACTGTTTCTATATCTGTTTATATAAAATATAATGTCCAGAGTTTCTCAGAAATATTCTAGAGAGAGTGAAACATAACTCTTAAAGTTTATCAACCGTATGTTTTTCTACTTATTACATTTTCTACTTTTTAATTACTTATTTCTACTTGTTTTTTATGTGTAGGGTAGTGGTTGTTGATATACAGACAATAACTAAAATTTCACAAAAACACATCTACTAGTTAAAAATGATCTATTCAGGTAGGGTCTTGTTCTCAAATTAACCTTTTACTACATAGAGATAGTTTTATGCCTGTTTTTCTAGCAATATAGATAAAACTGCATTGTCTCTGTCAGGGCTAGAGTCAGAAGGTGCTACAAAATTCAGGTTACTTGGGATTGAATACCTCTACAAACTGTCAGGCTAAGGTTTTATTATAAGAAGTTATTTTCTGAGACATCACTCAAAAAACTGAGCAATACCAATGTGGTATTCATCTGTCACTGTATGTTACTTGACATGGGATAGTTTTGTTGAATTCTATCACCCAAGCTAATGCTGTTTGCTTATGTAGTATTTAAATGTCCATTAGTATTGATGCTATTCTGAATATATACTTAAATATAAGCAGGAATGTCTCCTTTGCTATTACAGGGGAGCAAAATTTGTCACCCCAAAATATGCCACTGGCATATTGATTATTTTCAATTAAAGTTACTTGAGAAACAGCCAGTGCAAGAAGGACACTCTGACCTTTCTCTCTGTCTCCTTGAAAGCAGGATATAAATCTCCCTCCTAGTGAAAGGTACCCTCCCTGCACCAGGAGGTAAAGAGAATCCTTATTGTCAGTAGTATGAAATTCAGAGCTCATAAGTTTGTGTAAATAAACTCTGCTTAGTTTTTTCATTAATTAGTACCCAACCCTAAGTGTTCTTGTCATGTTAGTTCTTTCCAATATATTTATTGATTCTTGGTCTAAAAAGTATAAAAGCTTCTGCTTTATTTAGGCTCCATACTTATGATATTTCCATACATATAAAATTAAACTTGATTTTTTATCCTGTTAATCTGTCTCATGTCAACTTATTTTTTAATTAGCCAAAAGAACCTAGAAGGTTAAAAATAAAATTTTTTCCTCCTTGACACTATTCAAGAGATTCCAACATGACTCTTTCTCAACAAGCTTCAAGATTACTATTAGTACTCCCCCAAAATTTTATTATCAGACTTTTCATGTGGATGGTCAGTTCAGATTTTCAATCTGTTATACAAATATAACTCTTGGTGATAAGGATTAATTTGTATTATCTTAGTAAAGATGTCTAAGGCAGGGACTAATCTAACCAAATATCACCCTCTGTAGCTGTTTGCTATTCTTTCTCTTACTTTTCTTTTATATAGTACCTTTATGAGAATATGAATTACTTGTTTTTGCTTATCTACGGCCTCACCACTTTGAAAAGAGCTGGCTTGGTCTCTTGTAATACACAACTCTTGAAATTTATTCAAAACAGCAAGAGCAAAGCTTTTAATAAATAACTGTGGTGAAATAGTGTGTTTATTCATTTTGGAGGTAGGAGATTTGTATATTATGTTGATTTTAGGTTCTGAAGCTAGTGTGTAAAGATTAACTCACATATAAAATTACACCCAAAAGAGAACCTGAGTCACCTATAAAGGATGTCATTCAAATATCAACTTTCATTAGTCCACTGTGTCACTTTTTCCTTCAGCACTAAAAGAAATTGTGGTATCTTCAGTTAAATAGCAAACGAAGCAATTGACTTGCATTTAGTGGTTATACTGTAGGTTCCTCAAAATACTAAAATCACATTCAGATTGATAACATCCCATTCCATGAGAAAAACAAAGGAACTAAGACCAATCCAGGGAATTGCTCATCTCACATCTTACCCCATATTCTATTTAAGTTGAATGATGCAGAAATTGCCTCTAGTATTTAAAATTGTACTTTGCTTTTTCTTCTCCTTCTTTTCCTCAATCTAAAATGCCTGTAGTGAAACTCAAGTACCTAATGCAAAATGTAATGGCAGGAAATGGGTGCTCTCCAAAATTCGTATTTCCCTTTCTCCAGAGTAACAGAATTATAGCCGAATAAGACTTCCTACCCCTCTTTGAAACTAGCATGATCACATGGCTAGGTTCTTGCAAACAGAAGTATTGTGTGCAAATTTTATGATTTGTCCATAAAATTGCACACATTTGCTTTTCCATGCTGTTTGCTTTCCTATTTCTGCTGGCTGAAATGAAGAACAAAGTGACATTAGAAGCAATCCATTAAAATGGTAGAGCCACTGTCAGTTTCAGTTCTTGAATAACTGCATCAGAGAACCATCTCTCCCCACTCCTCCCTTCGATATACTGCCCAGAACTTTAGGTGACAGAGAAATAAATTTCTGTATCTTATAAGCCACCAAATTATTGTTGCAGCTCTTATTACAACAGCTTATTAAACCTAACTAACACACAAAGCAAAGTCCATGGCTCTCATCTTTCTATTAACTTGGTAATTTAACAGTTCCCAGCCCCATGAAAGAGTGCTTCGGTGGCTGGTCTTGACAATCCAATTAAAATTGGCCTTTTATCATTGTGGGCAAGGGACACACCCAGTACTCCATTTACTGAGAATGACAGCACTCCTGAGTGGTAGTTTTTCTTTTACTATCCCTAGCCAAAAATTGGTCAGCATCATTTCAACATAAACCCTCCCTGAGGCAGGCAGCTCCTGAGCATTCAATCTTCTTTGCTAAAGCCAAGGCATTAATATGACCCATTGGTCACCCCAGTATATATTTGCCAGATTTACCAAATTAAATAGAGGACAGCCAGTTAACTTTGAATTTTAGGTAAAGAACGAATAATTCTTTAGCATAAATATATCTTATAAAAGAAAGAATTATTTTATTATTATAAGCATCCTTGGCTATTAAGCCTGTCAGGAGAAAGATGACCTGAAATTGATCATACCTCCTCATCTCTCCAACCCATGTGCACAAATCTACCCAACGCCCTTATCAGGAACCTAAAAAAGTGTGTGTGTGTGCATGTGTGTGCACACGCACGCACGCCACCAGATGATCCTGATGCAGAAGTGCACTATACAGAATAAATATGTTTCAGCACCACAAACATGAAACACCAACCCCTCGTTTGCCTCTCTGCCACTAACATCTCGTTTTCATTCTTTGAAAAGAAAAATCTTCATTAGCTGCGATAGCTATTAACCTCCTTGCAATTTCCTGTTTTATCAAATTTATACAATTTATATTCTAGACCTTTATTTCTACCATCAGCTCATGTGCAGCAAGGAACATCCCATTATGCACCTTTTTCCAACTTCTTTTACAATTGTGCATTTTCCTGCCCTATCTTGTATGTATGCAGTATCACTATGCACCCATGGCATGACCTTTTTAGGTCTTCACAACTATGTTTTGAAGAGTTGCCAATTTTGGACCTCTCCTCTTTGTTCACTATCAGTCTCCCAAATAGATGAATGAGAATAATTGCTTCTTACTTAGTATCCTCAACTTTTGCTTCATTCCAGTGTATTTTTGAGTTTTTCTACACTTCGTAATTTTTGGATTATCTAGTATAAATATAACTATTTTGAAGGTCTCTAAGAGGAATACCACCAAACTTATCGATTTCCATGGAAACTGTAATATAATTATACTATGGACACAACATTAGCAAGTTTAACATATGTAATTATAATCTTAGTTTAGTTAAATGTGGTGATATGATAAAATGTCATGATCCTTTGGGATGAACATTGGCTTTAAAATAAAATTTAACTGGGTTCTAATTTTGGCTCTCCCACTCAGTAGCAGTGTGTACTTTGGAAAGAATTTTTTGTTGCTGTTTGTTGGTTTGTTTTTACCATTTCTATGTTTCAATTTCTATTTAAATAAAATAGAACTAATAATGATTGCTTCTCATTTATTTACTCAACAATTATTTATTGATCAACTAATATGTACATATAGATTTTTGGAAGTACAAATATGATTGATACTCTATTCCTGAATTCAAAGAAATTATAGTTTGGTAGGGGCCATGTATAAATAATTTGGAAATTATAAAATTATGCATGAATGCTCTGGGTGCCCCAAGAAAGAAAAGCTAACACAGACTTTGGAGGTAAAGCTTAAGATAAACGGGTAGGAGATAACTACTGGGCTGTGTCCTAAAGAATGAATAAGAGTTGGCAAGTCAAAGAGAAGGAAAATGGAGGCTGCAAGTATGTATTACTTAAAGTTCAAGAATAGAAAGTTATTGAAGGGTTTTGAATAGTGAGATGACATAATCAGATATACATTATATTAAACAACAACAAAAAATCTTAGTTCTAGTATAGTAAATAGATTCTAAGAGTGTAGACAGGGAGGTAAATTAGTCATGGGTTGTAGTAATTCAGTCAGAACTGATGGTGACTGAAACTAATGTAGTGGCAGTGAGAATAACAAAGAAGTGTATTAATAGATGATTAAGAGGTAGACTACAGGATCTTGAGTCTGATTTTACTAAGGGATTGGGAAGAGGGAGGAACCTATAAAAAGCCTTAAGTTCATGGCTCATGGTGTCATATTCCCAGATATAGGGAAATCCAGGAACAAAACTGGTCTGTAGTTCAGGGGGAGAAGATGGTGAATTCAATTTCTAATCTGTGGCATTTGAAGAAAACTGTGTTTCATTGGAAAGATAGTTTGTAAATGGTTGAATACACATACATGACTTTTTTGGAAGTAGTTAGGCTCAAGAGATTCTTTGGGAAACCATGAACCCTGAAATAATAGGTAGTGATACAATCATGAATGGTTAAGTGTTTAATATAAAGAATAGAGGAGAGAGAGCCAAGGATAAAACCCAGGGGAATTGTCATTTAAAATATAGGAAAAGGGAGAAAAGCTCATAGAGTAGATCAAGTAGAAATATCAAGGAAGGAGAAGGAAAATCAGGAGAACATAGTATTCAGTGAAAGCCAATGAGAGAAGAGTCACTAGTATCAAAATATGGAAAGTGATCTAGTCAGAAAAAGATGAACCCAAGCACTATTTAGCAAACAAGAGGCGACATGTGATTTAAAAACACTACTGTGGCTTTGTTACAATGATTAAATGAAATAATAAATGTAAAAATACTTAAGTTTACTGTTCAAAATAGGTTTACTCATTTACCTTCATATTTTCTTTCTTTTTAAAAGTGATTTAATCTCTTCAAGCTTCGATTTCTTTATCTTTAAAATGGGATGAATATTACCACCAAATTTAGTTCTTAATTACACTATACTATGTCGGGTCAGCCTTAAAAATACTATGAGATAGGAAAAACAGAAATTAGGTCTTTGAAACCTCAGTCTTCTCAAAAAA
The DNA here is from genome assembly GCA_003508835.1 of Eonycteris spelaea. NCBI lineage: Eukaryota > Metazoa > Chordata > Mammalia > Chiroptera > Pteropodidae > Eonycteris > Eonycteris spelaea. The sequence continues at coordinate 15,017,467 of PUFA01000012.1, forward strand.
AATTATTGTAAGTTTCAAATGAGATAATGTAAATAAATATGCTTTAAATATTTTAATATTTTCTGTAGACATGGAGTGCCAATAATTTTCAAAATTTGACTTAACACCTTGCATTTTTCTTGGTAAGCCCATCTGTTTTATCCAGGCCAATAGCTGATTCAGCTCAAGTAAATTACAGTCTTCTTTACTATCATAGTCAATTCCCAGACATGCTCACTTTCAAACACTCAACACAAACTTACTGAACAGCTACTGTCTACTTACTGCATACCAGGAGCCTTCATGCTGAACTCTACTTCTGAGTGTATGATCTTTATCCAGTGCCCCTGTTTGTATTAGGTCTCTTCAAATATTTCACTCAGCAATGAATTTATTTTGCCTGCCAAGCTAGACTTAAGTAGAATTATGAATGAGTAAATAACCACAAGCATAGCCTATTTCTCTTCCCACACACATGTACCATAAGTACTTATTTCTTATTACAACCTTGGTAAGCTCATTCTCTTTCAGACGTTCGGCCTTTGTGGTCTCTCATTCCACATTCCTATCAAGTTTTCTTTGACCACACCTTTATCTTTCATGAGTAACATAGATCAGCTCTAAATCTATTTTAAAATACACCACACATGTCTTTCCTGCACATGTGGAATCATACTGCACATCTTAGAGAAAGACTGCCACTGATATTTTACTACCTGCTAAGAGTTTTTCAAGCTTAGGCAAATTTCCCCAAACATTATATAAACTTCTCAAACATAGAGAGAATGTCTTCAATTTCTTCAATATGCTTTTTATCATCCAAAGCATGGTATCAGGTTTATATCAGGCCTGATTTTAAATAAGTCTTATTAGTTAATTGATAAAAAAGATTTTTAACTTCTCAGTGGTCACTATGTCCCACCTAGTTGAGGCCATACCACCTCCTTGCATCTCTACATGACCATAGGTCTCCCTTCTAGGATTTTCATCCAGAGAGGGATGGCATCCTAACACCTATCTTTTAGAGTTGCTCATTCTAGTCCACCATTTGGGGATTTGACAAGCTCTTGGTGAGTTTGCAAAGGGTCTGGAAAGGCACCGAAATCTGTGAGATTTCCCAAGCTACTTGACATTTGCTTAATGGTACTTGATTTGTTAAGGATTGGTAACTTTAAAGTGGGCTACTTTGTTTTAAAATACTTTGTTTTATTTGTTTAAAAATAAAGCAAAGTCACCCGTGACACCACATGAAAAAAACCATGCAGGCCGTTGGTCAACTTAATGAGCTATATTTTATATTTTGTTTATCTGAATTATGGTAGTAGGTAAACATTCATTTATTGACTACTATGGGTCAGATACTGTATTAGCTGGAGAAACCAGAGAAATAAATATATTATTCAGTCTATGCCCTCTGGGATCTCATAGTTTATTTATGGTATGTGTGTATGGGGAGAGAAATAGGCAATTATGATATAGGATTGAAGAGATGGTGAGGTAAACCACCTACATAGTGCATGAGGGACATAACCCAGACTCAGGGTGATAGGGGTAAGAAGGGCTAAAAAGAAGACTTCGTAGAAGAGGTCAAAGATGATACTTCAAGGATAAGAAGAATCAATTGGGTAAAGAAGGGCTAAGGATATGTATTACTATTTTTTTCTGAGAGTAGAAATACAAAGGATATAAAAATAGGAAGGATATAAAAATACAAAGGATATAAGGGATAATAATACAGTTGAAGAACTGCAAGTAGTCCTATATGGCTGGCTGGAGTCACAAGAAGAAGCAAGTGGTGATAAATAAAGTATAGAGATGAAGAGTCCAGATTATAAAGAGTTTTCTATGTTATATTGAAGAATTGACATGCACAATCATTTGAGTGACATTACATTAGTCCTTAACAAATATTTAAAGAACTGAATAATACATAATGAATTACATATGGGCCCAGGAGACTATAATGTTTTCTGTTATCTAAACTATTTAAACAATTGCTCAATATATGGAATATATATTAGGTTTTTAAAAATTATTTATATATTTGTCTTTAAACTATTGGAGTAATGAGAGAGGAGATTATTCCAATGGCAAATGCTAACTTCATTGTTTGAAATGGGAAACAAAAACCACATAAATAATTACCATTTTTACTTAGAGAATATGACTTTTTTATGTGCTACAAGAAAATATACTTGAAAAAGTGAGAAGAAGAGAGAATGACATAGTGGAGTTGATGTCTGGTAAGAAGAAAATGGAAAAAAACCCTCATTACTGTGCATTAAGTTTCTAAATCAAGAACTCACATTTTCTTCTAGATTTCTAAATTTAGTAATATTCCATTCTTAATTTCCTTGTCTGTTCCAAACAAGCACTATTGTTTCATATTTTATGAGTATGTGCTCCTTCCCATAATCTATTTACAGTAATACGTAAGTCACAGGGCTGCATCATTCTCAGATGTGTGCTGAGACATTTTTCCTCCAAATTTGCCATCTCACAAATGCTTCATATTTAAACATAGTGAATTCAGGTACATTGTGAAATAAGTGGTTTGTCAGGCAAATACACCTCAATTTTCCATCTATATCTAATCTCCTATGGAAAAAATAGAAATAAATAACAAAACTATAATATTGAACATTGTTTTATCCAAATTACTCCTTTAAAGAAAATAGCTGTATAGCATTTAAAAATTCAGAAAGCAACATGAACGTAGAATTTCTCACAATAGCTATTGTTATAATATATATATATATATATATATATATATATATATATATATATTAGCATGAACAAATTGCATTTTAACTAGAGCTTTATTGATCAGTAAATGCTCTAAGGATAATGGGATTAAAAATAACACTTTGAAACTGTTATAAGCTGTGTATATTAATATTTTCTAACCAAATAATTCCACTCCTTAAAATAATTCTAAATGTAGGGCCTTTTGCATTTGATGTTCTCTTTGTTTGAAATGTTCTTCACCAAGATACAGTTGATTGTTTCCTTCCACCTTTATTTAAATATCACATTCTTGATTCTCTTCCCTGATCACTTCATTTAAAATTGCAGCCCATTACTTCTCCCTGTTCTGCTTTACTTTTCTCCATATCACTACTATCTAACATGCTATGTACTTTACTCATTTGTTTCCTGCTTGTCTCTTATCGGAATATAAGTCCTATGAAGACAAGTATCTCTGTTTCACTGCTCTATCTCTAAAATCTAAAACAGTGCATGGCAAACAATGGCTTATGTTCTGTTAGTGAATAAATATATTCTTTCACAGCAATGTTCTTTATGACTATTTTATTTAAGTAGCAAAAAAAAATAAAATGCCTTAAATGTGTAAGAATCAAGACATGGTTAAGTAAACAGAATAGCTCATTTACATCATGGAATATTATGCAAATATTAAATGTTTACAAATATTTATAAAACGCAGAAAAATACTTATATTTAAATGCTATGTTAAAAAAGGCACTTATATTTGCATAGACTATGATCACAGCCACATGAAAAGAAACAGAGGCAGCAACAAGTGGAAAGATTTCTTTTTTTTTTTTAGGTGAGGCAACCCTTGGTTGACCTCACAGATTATAAGGTCCTTGTCAGCTTACAATCCCTTATTTTTTAAATTTTTTACACCTTCAGCACCTTCCTAGGTGGTTTCCCATCCAAGTACTAACCAGGTCCAACCCGACATAGCTTCCGAGATCAGACAGGGTCGGGCTGGTCCAGGGTAGCATGGCCATAGCCAGAAACATTTCACATGGAAGCAGTAGTTGTGTTGGAATGGGTATGACTGATGGCCATTTGTTTTTCTCCACTTTTTCTATTTTAAATTTTGTATAATTAACATGGTATATACACAGAGAAAATAAACTAATCAAAAGAAAATGCCTTGAGAATGTAATTAGTTGGTTAGAACATTGTCATTGGGTATGATTTTGTTCATAGCAAGGAATATGAACAATATTTCTAAAAATCTACACATCTGTCTAAGAGAATGATAATGTTGGTCTAAGAGAAACATAAGCATAAACCTATTATTTTAGCCTAAGGAAAATATTAATTGCTATTTTTCAACCAATTAAATGTAGAAACTCTCTGCTGTGCAGTTTTATATGGTTAAAAAAAATACAGTGGTCATATATCTTGGGTATTCGCTCAATAGTTGATTTATCATAGCACTTTATCTTCCCATGAGGAATTCTGGAGAGTCTAAAGAAGCAATAATTGAACTGATAGTTTATTTGCAAAATATGTAATTCCAATCTTTAGTGCTTGAGTAGGTACTTTTAAGCCAACTTATTTGGGATCTCTTAATAACAACAATGAAAATAGTACCCAACATTTCAATGCACTTTTTTTTTATTTTTCTTTTTTTCCCTCTCCAAGATATTCTAGCATACAAAATCTCTTTACTTTTGAGATAAGACACTGGGTTTGTGACACTTCTTTGGAAATATGAAGTGGCACGGTAGTTTTCTGGTTTTTGTTTAAATATCATTAACCTCAAGCTTAGACTTATTCAGCAGAAAATAGCTGGTTAGCAGCCAAATGGGCGATGATCCATTTCCAGTCAATGGCCAATACTCAATATAATACAGTCCATTTATTTGATACTACAAATATATTATCTGGGAATGTAAGCACTGGGGATACTTTTATAGTTGGGAGAAAAAAATGGCCACATAGGGCAAAGGTCAAATCTGAGCCTGCCTATGAACGTCATCTTGAGTTACTGTGAATGAGAGATTTTATTACTCATTCCAAGATCAGTGTTGAATGGTGGGAGTGCAGATGTGCAGATATGGGGGTTGTGTGTCTGTGCGGACTTTTGTTGCTATCCTATATTTAAAAGCAGGTAGAGACTAGGAGAGAGAATGTGGTTATGTGAGAGGTAAGGAAAAAGAATGAGAGTGATAGAGAAAAAGATCAAAGCTTCTAAACGCGTTATCTGGGAATACCAGAATGCCAAAATCATCTAGTAAAATTTACTATGACTCCTTCATCACCATGAAATCGTCTAGTAAAATTTACTATGACTCCTTCATCACCATGAAATTTTATCTTTTTTTATTTTTTAGAAGTCTTTCTCTCCAATATCCAAGTCTGTATCTTTATTTTCAGTCATTTAACTGTGGGGGGAAATGACATATCTGTTTGAGCTTTTCAGGAAAATGACTAAATTATAAATTGGGGATCACTTGTACAATACAATTCCTATAATCTTTCAGGTTTCACTGATATTTATATATTTCACCCTAACATAAAGAGACACTCAAGAATGCTGAAAGGAAGCACCTCTTTTGAGCCTTGAATTTCTACGAGAGAGTTAACGAGCTGCAGTCGAATGGTTCATGAACAGGACTCCTCAGTTCTACATAAAATGGGAGCAGGCATATTTAGAAAGATTATGCCCAAGAAAGAAGGGATTTGGAAGAAGCTTTACGAAACACACATGTATTTAAAAATACTATTAGAAATTGAACACATATTCAGGAAAATTGTGAAGTTGTTGAATAGGGACAAAGCTCAGTTCCTCGAAAGCTGATGATTAAGCCTTTAGCTAATGACATTCTTCTAGACTATGTTCCTGGAAGCCTCGTCAGGGCTAGGAGGGAAAAAGGAGGAGGAGATGAAATGTAAATCAGTTTACTTCCTTGCTCCTAAAAGTTGTGATGGAAGATGAGATGGGAGAAGACACTGGAATAATTGCCTAGCATATTGTTTGGGACCATTGAATGCACGGCAGATCCTAAAGCATTGCACATAAAGGATGCAGGACTTAGGTAAATGTAAGATGATTGTAGTTAAGAGATTTTCTTTCAGATTTTTTAAAAGAATGCTTAGCCAAGTTTTAGACATAGCTATAAAAGACTCAAATCTTTTAAGTGGTAAACGAGTCCCCAGACACTTGTATTCCTGAAAGCTAAGGGATGTGGAATGTTTTAATCTACTTCATTCCCAGGATTAGCTGGATTTTCAGTATATATTAAAGAGGGCTGATTTTCTGAAACTAGCGGATAGTCAAACAAACTAAAGAAATATGGGTTTGGTAACTTTATTGACAATACTCATTACTACTGATTAAACAGTGAGTAAACTTCTTAATAAAATTACCTCATTAAATCCTTACAGTAATGCTACTATTTTGCCCATTTTACAAATGGGTTTAGGGTTGTAGTCCTAGCTTGGTTAGTAATTAGCTAGATCTTAGATAAATTGCATCCTGTTTTTCCCCCTTTCCCTTTTATGTATAAATGGATATACCTGCCTTAATTTTGTCATAAGGTTATAATAAAAATTAAATGATATAAAGAAATAAGGATTCCAAAATAGCAGAATTTGGTGACATGTAAGTGAAAAAAAAAAGCACTGGATAATAAAGCATCATAAGCAAAAGGAGAAAGAAATAAAATAATCAGAAATGACAAGAATTTAGATATATGTTCATAAGAAATATTACACTTACAAGAATTCTGTTCATTAGTTGGGTAAAATCACTTGTAAATATGTAAACTGTAATCTAAGAGCACTAAATAAACACCAAATGATGGTAGTGCTGATTAATAAATTAAAGTCAAATTCATATATTTCTAGAATGTTTCCTACCTGTGACACTGTCCCCACTGAGAACTAATGAATGCAAGCTACCTAAATCAACACAGAGTATAACCTTAGAAATACCTTTTGAACATGTATGGGTGTTTGGGATTGTCATAATAATTGGGGAGCACTGCTGGTGGGTAGTGGGCAAGCATGCTAGACATTGATCCTGAACAGGATGGTCCACACGATGTCTGACTGCTCTTTATCCACAAGACTTTCAACTGTCCTTTTATGACTAAGGTAAATATAGTAAAGAAGAAGTACAATTGCATACCAAATTTCCTTTGACTATTAGTTTTCTAAGGAGTTATTAGAGATACCAAATCAATCAGAGCTACAGCTTTATGGCAAAGCTTATGATTCTAAGATTTTGTGTTCTAACAGCAGATAAAAAGAATGTGCAAACCACTTCCTTCATGGCCTCCGAGTAGAATGACAGGCAGAAGAAAGAGCATTCTATTTGTTCAGAAAGGATACATCTTAAGACTTATGAAGTGATCCAGTGCAAGGGGTCAGGATGCTATAGCACTAATTTAAAAAATATATTTTTAGAATAATACAGCTATCAGTAACAGAATATTCAATAGCAGTGGCTCCAATAATAGGAACATTATTATGTCACCCAGCAAAGAGTCTAAAGGTACAATATCTCAACTTTCTGCTCTGCCATCCACATCTCCTTTTCTATGCCTCCCTTAAATGATTAAGGATGTCTGCAGTAGTTACACACAATGAATTATCCCATCCACGCATCCCAGAGGAAGAAAAAAAAAAAAACCAGAGACAAATATTTCTCCCGCACAGGTCTCTCTTCTCTTTTCAGGGGAAAAATGATTTCCAAGAATCCCTTTGAAAAATCTTTTTATATCCTATCAGACAGAACTGGTCACACACTTACTCTGCACCTGAAACTGTCTAAGGGAAAGAGGATTAACACTGACAGGATACTCATAATTCATTCTCCAGGTTTGGACATACTACTGCTTGGATAGAACTGCATTCTTTGAGTTTTTTAGCAAAGAAATATGGGAAGCTACTGTTGAACCTATGGGTATGCTACAGTTTTTTTAGCACTGAGATTTTAGAGATTCAAACAATTTATTTCTAAATTCATGAAAGTAAGAGAAGAAGTTGGCACTTCTTTCTCTCATTTTCTGCCTTGTTGCTTTAAATACAGGGAAGTAAGTTGAGTGGAATTTTTCAGAAAGTGGAATTATAGTGATTATAAACTCTTAAGAAAACTCATGGAACAACCAGGAGATCTGAGTCTGTTATCGGTTAGTTATGGCCTTGAGTATGTCACTAAGGCTCAGTTTCCCACCTAAAAGGAGGAAAGATTGGATTTGATAAATCACCAGGAGGTCATCTCATTTCAAGGTTCTGAAAGGCTTCGAATCTGCAGCTAAGTTATACATCATGGTTTGCAAACTAAAAGTAATTTTATAAGCACTTTATAACTAAAAGCCAAACCAAAAGTGCCCTATTGGTCATAAAGAACTAATGTGGCTTACAAACAATTTATTTTAAGAGGAGAGAGTAGTTAGAAAAGATTCAAGTGCATCATTTATATTTATATTTTACTTGCGTAATTACCTTCACATACTTTATTGTGAACCTATCCAGAAAGAATGTTTTTTCAGTAAGTCTTCCCAAAATAATGTTACAAAAGGGTCTGGAAAAGAGAGAGTTCTGAGGTAAAAATAACTTTAGAAGGAACTGGATTAATCACACTTAAACAGATTTTTTTATCACTGAATGTCTTGGAGGATTAATAATTCTAAAGTTCATTGTGAACCTCCAAAAGAGATATTACAAGCACTGTGATACCAGGACAATCCACCTGATAACCGAGAAGGCTACTAAGTGACTAACACGGCAGGTAGTGTACACGGTCTAGATATGCTGGACAAAGGGATGATTCATGTCTGAGGAAGAATGGGGTGGGAGCTCAAGATTTCATCATGCGACTGAGAATGGCATTATTTTAAAACTTACAAGTTATTTATTTCTGGAATTTTCCTCTTAATATTTTTGGACTGCAGTTGACCATAAGTATCTGAAACCATGGAAAGTGGAAACCATGGATAAAGGAAGACTACTGTATTATTTACCTAGAGATGCATTTTGCTTCCTGGAACATATTAGAAATGGCAGAAAGAAAGAACACAGAAGATTTAGGAGCAACTACCAGGCGGCAAGCAACTACCTGGCTTGACGGGTAAACACATCATCATCTGCCAATGAACATGCAGTACCAGAAGTGACCTCGGAATTTCAAGTATCTAAGGACCACGAAGAGTGGAAAAGAAAGTTCAAGATATAACCTTGTTCCTACAACCAAGTTTTAAATAAATAATAGTAATTATTATTATATGAAATATTTGTTAAACAGACGCTCAGGCTTAGACATCTTAAATAACCTCTAAGTTCTTGAGAACTTTGACCAGGTACAGGGAGTCTTTTTAGAGTGCTAATTTATGTGTCATGGGTGGGTGGAAGAAGAGATTCATAGTTAGCAAAGCAAAAGGATATAAAATCACAATGGATTGGTATAGACAACCCAATTTGTCTACAATGATTTTCATTTAAAATTCTTTTACAAACTGGGATGCTATTTGTCACTTAACAGTGATTTAATATCTCTTTATGGTTACACCTTTCCAATAATGAATAGTTTAAGTTAAAAAAAATTAAAGATAAATTTCCTCGAATTTGTAGCCTTTCCAAGCTACCCAACTAGACGACATTGCCATCTAGTGGCCTAAACATACTACAACTACTACTTTTGGGGTGGGGGCAGGAGTGGTAACTTAGATCTGAGGGGGTATGTCTGGTAGATGCAATGTTAATAGTGATGTTGAAGCCACACCAAGATCATACAAACTCATCTCGAGCAAACATGTGCTTATTCCGTTAGTAACTCACTCTGATCCCAAAGCTTTACTAACTTTACAGAGAAAAAAGTACCACCACCATTGAAACAAGGTTCTGATATAGGCCTCACTTATTTCCTTTTCTTTGAACTTTCAAGGTCCATTTCTCACTTCTTTAGTCACCAACAGCTTGAGAATATTTTTCAAACCTTCTCTCATCTTTATAATAAGGACGACCAGGTAAAAGAAGTAGGTATCGGCTTGCTAATGATGGTTAAAGAACACCCTTGGATGAATGAAAAGTACAAGGAACTCCACAGAGTCAGTCTAGCCTTAATGGAGATCTAGAATTTGCCTTAGAATGTGCAAGCAAGGCAGACTTTGGTCGAAACAAGATGACGATTTAAGAGACAGGAATATAGGAAAAGGCTGACAAGAGTTGATTCAGCTTCGCCTGAGTTTCCTAATATTTTAGAGATGAATACACTTAGAAATATCCAGGGGGCCTTTTCAGTTAAAATTCAGATACTCATTGCTTCTCCTGATTTACTGAAGGTTTATGCAATCCTTTGCATCTGCAACCAGGTCTCTTATGTCGCAAAACATGTGGAAAAGGCTTGGAAGGGCATAGAGAACCATGCCAAGCACTGGACCATTATCAGAACACCAATGATGGATTCTTGCCAAGCCCCATCTCTGACTCTGCACAGTTAAGATCATTCACACGGACGTAAGAGCACAAACACAACAGCCATCAAGTTTTTAAACTCCATTTTTTGACAAAATAAGGATGGAAACACAAAACATGGGTTTAGATTGGTTTGAAATAAAGGAACAGTGAGAAAGCTGAAAGAGGCAGTTTTCGAACATCCAAATATGTGCTTCTTCAAAATTTGCATCAGAGCCTGACTCATGCCCATGTAAATGGATCTTAGTTCAAATTTGTGTCAGAAAAATCTGGAACACACTTACTTCCCCTATGCAAACCCTCTAGGAAATCAGCCGTTTGTTCTTACCTATAATAAAAAGAATCTCCACTGCAATGTCACTGACGGTTGTGCTCCGAGTCGTGGATAGGTCATCATTGCCAATAAAGCAAACGTTGTAAGGTACGGTCACGGCAACATATAAAACGTCGCCAACAGAATAAGCCAGCCCAGCCAGCTTTAAAAGTGCTAAAATGCAAAAGTATAAATTTGGACCTTTTTGCATCAGAAACTTTATACTCCGGAAATGCTGGTTTATCTACAAAAACATTCTGTGAATAAAGAGAAAAAGAAGAGAAAGGAGAAACAACATTAGAAACAAGAATCACGCAGCTTAAAACACAGTACTGTGAGAAGGATCATTCATACGTACAATGTCAGTATACTTTACAAGTGACTTTTAGAAGTCGGTGATGCAGAAAGTAGAGACGTGTATACTAAAACTGAGCAGAGATCTTTGTTACAAGCAACAGAAATATGCAATTTAGTCATGAATGTTAAGTGAGTAATCCAGACTTTGTTCATTAAAAATAAAAAGATCATTACCTAAAATATCACCCCAAAACTTACATAGTTGCAAGTATAATCCTACACATGTTCTGAGCACAATGATATATTTATATTCTTATTGTCATGGAGACATTCCATATACTTATAGTTTTGAGATGATAGTCATCGACTAAAGAATTTATTTGACCTGAAATTTTTCTAATGACAGCAAAGGTACCATTTTTTTCCATAAAGGATAGCAATAGATGATCAACATTCTATTGTAAATAGCTGTTTACATTTCTTTCAAAACATAAACAGTTTGTGCTAACACTTACATTTTTGCATTGCGGTCTTTGGTGACATTGCAAGCTGGGAACCCAAATCTCATCATCTTGATTGAAATGGATTCATTCTGACACTAACTAGCCCTTGTTAAGATGGCTAATGAGAAACAGTCACTTAAGAGTTACTACTCAAGTCATGGGAGGAGAAAGGCAATGTTCACTGCGTAGCTGATTAAAAGTGGGAATAGCTGAAATTTTCATAACTGCAAAAGCACTTCACTTTGAAAGCAGTCCAAATTGATGAACAATTCTCCTTAGTGCCACGAGACAAAGGGAGACCCAACAATAGAGAGTGTGGAAATTTGACAAGCCTATGACCAGATACTTGTAGACCTTGCTTTGACCTCAATTAATGAGAAATACAAGATAGGTAATGGAAACTTAAATTTGAAAGTTAAATTGAATGAACAAAATAGTTAAAAGTTCTAGAATACATGTTACTTGCAGGTCACAGTGTTTTCTTATTTCAGTCATTGAGGGTAGAAAAAATTAATGTGGAATGTTCAGGGATTCCTGAAGCGCTTGTGGAATCAAGAAAGGTTCAGAGCAATCAGGAACACTTGGTTCTTTAGTAGTGACTACCAGTATCCAAATGTTTCTTCCACCTTAATATTAAGGTACCCCTTATCTTGCATGTTTTCTTGATAGGCATTCCCAACACATGTATCTAACTTCTCGTTAATATCCTCACTTGACTCACACAGGAATCTCATAATGCCAGGATTTCTTGGTGAGGAACTGCTCCACTACTTTCATATTGTTCTTCGATGTCTGTCTCTCACTGCATTTATGTTCCATTTAATTCTCTGATACTTGCCCTGCCCCCTTTGCCTCATTCCCTGGTTTTTAGAAACAAGTTCCAAAGATGGATTTTGGCATAGAACTGAAAAAAGGAGAACAAGTACAACTGTTTTGCTTCTCATCGAAGGTTCAGTTGGTGTGTAGGAGAGAAGATCCATAAGTATTAATTCCTTCAAGGTTGGTAAGCATTTCTACTTATAATAGGACATGATGGGTTCTAATATAATTTCTTTCAAATACTTACTGCAATAAGACATTACCAGTAGACACGGGGCTCAATTTCTATTCAAATAAGTCTTTCCTATTGTGTTATAGAAATAAAAAATTTACCTTATTTGAGGGAGAAGCCAGCTCTAGGAGTAAGGGTTGGGAAAAGTCAAAGGGTAAAAAATTTTCTTGGATTATGTTTATTATAATAAATGCTAGTGATGCTGATGCAAAAGGTCAGCAATATATTTACATCCATAAATCATAAAATAAACCTTGCTATTTCATTTTAAGGGCTAAAATGTATTCTTTAAAATTATTTTAAATGATACTGAGAATACACATCAGATTAGACTTGAATTCTGGAAAATTTTTAACTCGAATCCTGCATATATCTTGACACAATCACCTGAGTAAAAAAATAGACACTCCTCTCCTCCCACTACAGTATTTGTAAAGTTTTATAAAAAAACCCCATTTTGAATGGAAGAAAATTTCTATAATTGGAAAGTATGCGTTTAGCAAGTAGGGGAGAAAAAGACATTATTTGTAACTCTGAAACATGGAGTTTGCTTAAAGAATATTACAGCCAACGATTCTCAGTTTTTGTTATATATTATTTATTAATTTTGAAACATATTGTTTAGTAGCAATTGTATCCTAGCTATTTAACCTGTATCCTATCAATTATTGAAACATAATGGTTAAGGCCAAAGCCTAATTAAGGTAACTGTTTCCTAAACTATTTTTGGAAGATTCCTTTGAAGCTAACTTCTGAATGAGCAGACGGAGAGGGAAATATTTCTACTGTTACTACACGGAGTAATCCCAGCAGCATAGTGTATGCCTTTGATTTCCACTAGTACCCTGCTGACAATATTCTGGCATTTGAAGCACTCTCCTTCCAAATTCCCAAGGCTCTCACATGCTCTTCACATTTCTTTGTGTTGGAGACACTTGTATCATCCCAGTATCATTTAATAGACAGAGTAGCAAATCAAGGAAAGCAGAGATTAAACACCTTTTCCAAGGTGAACCAGGCAAAGAAAGAGTCATGTCTAAAATGTGTTGCGTCCTGATTTGGATGAAACTTTGCTATCGGCCCACTGAATTCCTCTGTCCTCTGCCTATGTTTGAACCACATGTACCTGGTCCACAGAACCGAGTTAGAGAGGCAGCAAGGTAGGAGCTTTGAGTCAGAGGATTCAAACTGGGTCCCATATCTGCTGCTTTTACTTTTGATATTTCAAATAAGTTGTTCTTTTTCATCATTCAAATCATATTTAGTACGAGCTTGCTGTAAGAATCAAATAATATGATGTATATAAAAGAAATCTGTAAACAGCAAAGAGCTACAAAGATCTTAGGAAGTCTTTTTTGGTGTGTGTGCGTGAATGTGAATATAGCCAGAACTCCCTAAAGATTAATTGTTTAGCCGATAAACTATCCAGATCATTTTTTTTCCCTCTTCTTCCTCTCTTTCCGCTGTCTCTTAGCCATTCCGTTCTGTTCTACTTGAAAGGAGATAGTGAACAGGGACAGTCCTGATTCCACATTAGAGTTACCTGAATTGTTAGGGTCACTATATGGATTAGACAACTTTAATTACTATGCATTATTTTAAGGCTCCCCCCTGATATTTGTACTTCTTAAATAAATGGCAGTTTAGCAAATGAGATAAGTGGTAGGAACTATTATTTTTTTTAATCAGATTTTTAAGTACTGTTCTGCACTTTGTTAAAACTAAAGGGGAAAACGGCATGTTGAGCAAGTGCATTTTAAAGCTCAATAATACCTGCTGTGTTCAAATGAATCTCAGCTGAAGGCTAGAAGATAGTGTCAGCTTTCAGCATTTCAGAATCTCTGGCTAATATTTGTTTAGGTGCTTTGCTGGTTGCATTGAATCAAGCCCAGATGTGGTTACCTTTGTTTCTTCCTAGAATGTTTACTGTCACTAAGGCTGACTTGGTAACTGAAGGGAGATGTAAATAGGAACCACTGGAAGGATCCAGAGATCAAGTGGCGCACAATGCTTTAAGTCTACCCTGGGACTCTCAGGAAAGCCATGTGACACTAAGGCCCACAAATTTCTCGAAAATCTTTATATTAATTTGAGACAAAATAAGCAGTCTGTGGCTCTTAACGGCAGTGCATGGCACCAGCATGGCTGAGAGTCTTGGAGCACAAATGGATCAACAGCTTCTTCTGACTTCCAGGAGGAATCACACTGAAGCAGAACCAGGTTTTCAACATGTCCATGTCGGGCTCGCTCCTCACCTGGGATCATGTACCTTTCCTTGTTCACTACAATCAGAGAAGCAGATACTTTGCATGTCTGAGGCGTGACTCAGTTTTATCAAAGCATTTGTATGTCAGATAAGGTAGTCTTGAGCTTTCTTTGGAAAAAATAAGATGCCAAAGAATCCATTTGTGTTCCTAATTCACAGAACTGGATCGTAGATCAATTCCCAAAGAGGTCCGGTTGTTTAATGTGACTTTTTCTAATGTCACTGCTGTTAGACCATGAGTATTCATATCTGCCACCCATAGTCACCCTTCCCCACATTATATGTTCTGAAGATTCCACAGTGCAAATTAATACCATTCCACCATTTGAAAAATTATCTTTGAATACCTACAACTAAACAGACATAATTCTGGATTTCTCAGTGAAGTCTCTAAGTGCTAAGAACCTGTTATGAAGTTAAGTGTAAAATCCTGGGGGATGTTTCATGTAAAACTCTGTGAAGAATCACCTTTTATAGGCATAGTAATTCGCTGTGGCTTTTGACAGGCACCAGGTTTCAGAAAGCAAATCTACCATAATGGACTACGAGTGCAACTTTTTACAAAATTGTATAATGTATGGCATGTAATTTAAAATCCAATGTTCCACTGTGTGAAATTTCCAACTGTGTTTTGTATAAAATGTGAATTTTTAAGTGGAGTAATGACTTGGATTTTTTGTTCATGGTCTCCCTGGATAAAAACATTAAATGAAATTAGGTAAAGTGCAAATAGATGGCACTAAAATTAATTTGAGAAGTTTAACCAACACACTGTGAATATGTAATACAACTTCCTATATCATCTTTTTCATAAAATATAGCCAGTATCTCCCCATTACAGCGTCTCTAGTACCATATTGTACCGATTGCAATAATATTCTAATCTCTGTGCTGTGCTAACACTATGATTAAGCACTTTTATTACAGAAATACCTCATGACTGCTGACCTTTTCCAGTTTGTCCTTTATAGGAAAGTACAAGCCAAAGTGGAAAAAAAAAATCTAGGAAAGCCAATAAATGAGTAAATGGAGCCTTTCTTTCACGAATCAAACATTGCCACCAGGGGAAACTCTAGCATTCAGAGTGTACACACATACCACCTACATTATTTATTTTCAATTTGTTCTTTTCTCTTCTTTGCAGGTGCCCGGAGATGTGATAAAGGACTGCTCGACTCCGTCTCCGGGCTGAGTCAAAGTGGGTCCCTGCTCTCGATCTTCCTTTGGCTTTGTCTAAGGAGAAATAAAACTCATTAAGCACCAACAAATTCATCATTCCATCCCAAGAGAGTCAAGTTTTGACAGTTCTCTTTCAAAAGCACATAGCACATGCTTTTCAACACTAACATTATCTGCTAGCGTCTATTGACATTTAATTTAACTTTAGTCCTTTGCAATTTATATATTTTATCATCAAATTAACTGCATTAATTTTTTAAATTAAAATAAAACACACATGAGCATAGAGAAAATTTCAAAAGGTTCAGAAAAGCATTAAATAAAAAATCTTACTCCTTCTTTCCTGCTATTCCACAATCATGTCCCTAATTTTACGCCCAATATTTCTTTATTTTTCTAGAAAAATATCGAATACACATCCTATATCCACATTTACATTTATTTTTCTATGCATAAGTGAAAATTTACAACAAAAACTTTACATATTACTTTTTCCATCAAAATAACTTATAAATCATTCTAAATATACACGTTGTAGTTCTCACATTTTTTTAATAGCGGAGGGCATACCATTTTAAAGACATAACTTGCCTTATTTATTTTACTATGTCCCTATTACACACATTTAAATTTATCCAGAATTTAAAAAGAACTGTGTAACCAATCCTGAAATGAAAATTCTTAATCACATAGATCTGCATTGGTGTGCCAGCATATTCAGCAAATAAATTACTGGGAGTAAATACGTACATTTAAATTTTGGGTATACACGTCCAAATTTCATTCTAGCAATTTACATTCCCATCAACAATGAATGGATGTGCCTGCTTTACCACACACACAATTATGTATAAAATTATGAAATATAAAATGAGCACTGCCTAACATTTTTATAGCTTTAAAATGTCATGTTATTGTTTGAATTTGCACTTTAAAAGTTATGAATCTGGATGAGCATTCATTTAAATATTTATTGTCTATTTGCATTTATTTTTATAAAATCTATTCGTATTCTTGCCAATTTTGAAGTTAAGTTGGTACTTTTCTACTTATTTGTTAGAGCTCTTTGCATACTAATCACCATTTTCTTGTCATATATGCTACCGACAGTGTTTCCATTTTGTTATTTGACTTCAGATTTTATTTATACAGTATAAACATTTAAAACTTTTATGTTGTCAGACTTATCAATCTATCCACTTGTCGTGTCTAGTATTGAGTCCTGCATAGCCAAACTGTCTTCACTCAAAAATTATTTTTAAAACATCTTTATGTTGTTACTTTTTTATTTTTAACATTTAAAATCTTTAATCCAATTGGACAGTATTTCAGCAAAATTATGTGAGGATCTGCTAGTTGTTTTTTTTTTTTCAAAAGGGTTATAGTCCAAAATAAATAAATAAATTGATTATATGACATTCAGAAACATTTAGTCTTTATTTGGTCACTTAGTCAACATATATTTTTATTCTAAATAAATTGTATCTGTAAAGGAATGATTACAAAATATAAAAATTAAAAACTATTCTTTATGCCTCATCATCAAACCTTTATAGTATTATGAAGGCTTTTTGATTCCTCCCCTTCATAAAAATGATTTGCTTTGGTTGCGATGTTGGGGAAACCCCATAACTATTATTGATGGCTACGGGTGCCAAGTTCAGTTCTAGATCCTCAGTATTTATTCTTTCAGTGAATCCTCATAAATACTCCACGAGATAAGTATTATTATTCCCATTTACTGATGAGAAAATGGAAAGGTTTAATATCACGTCGTATGATCACACAATTAATAAGGAGCAGAGCCAATATGTGAGACGGATAGTCTAACATCCCTACTCCTTCTGCACACAGCACCAGTCCCTTAATGACTGCAGTCAGTGTTCAGGAAAGCAGCTTGGTGTTCAGTGTCACATGGACTAATGCATGTCATTGTCCTGCCCATCTGAGCTTGAACTCCAAGTCTTAGAAAATAGGGTGTTTTATTCACAGCAAAAGTCTAACCTGATGGTACATGTTTTGTTAATCGGTCATCTTTGCTTCATACTTTGAAAGAAAGTTTAAAATAAAATATATTACTATGGACTTGAATCACTAAAAAAAAAGATTAGAAAACAAAGTAAACATCACCGAGAGCCTCTTTTGGAAACTCATGGCGAACAAAGCACATTTCATTGTATTATTAAAAGTTAAGATCACATCTCTATGTGTTCAATTTTTGGTCTGCATAGAACTCACACGTTGTGTCTAAAAATGTAATTTTAAATATAAATAAAATTTAAATATATATATAAATTTGAAAACAGTCAGAGTTTTAAGACAATGTCTATAGGGTTGTGGTAGGAAAGACCCGCAGGCTGCTTAAGCAGTTATCAGTCAGTATCAAAATGCTATGTGGAATTACAATAGTAATGATAAAATGGACTAGATTAGAAGTTTCTTACAGTCAATAAGCCAATTCCCTCCCCAATGGAGCAATCTAATTAATAGTTAAGATTTTTCCAAATCAAACAACAACTTTATTGTCTTCAAAAAGAGTGCCTCAAAGGAAAGTATTAAAGAACTGTATCTGTCTTGGTCTTGCCTCTAAATGGTAGCCAAAAAAATTTTCATTAAAAAGTTTTAGTCACAATTTAACTCTCATGCAAGACTGGGGTTGAAATTTTTTCCCCTTAGGTGATCTAAAATCTCCCAAGCAGAAGAATAAATATAAAATGGTCTGGGTTGGTGACTCCTGAATGAAAAAAAAAAAATTACAAATAGAATAGGAAGCAACTCATTTTAAAAATTACATATGCACAAAATATTTATGACAGCAATATTTATAATTTGTACATATACATAAATGCAAAAAATATATGTAATATACACGTGTGTTCATGTGTAACTAGAAATCAGTCAAATGTCTGTAAATGAATTCATAAATTGTGGTATAGTTATGACATAAGATATTAAAATTTCCATTAATCTGGACTTAGGTGGAAATAATAGCAAATGAATGAAATATTAGCATAGAAATATCTCAAAAACAATATTAAACACAAAAGCAAGAGATAGAACACAGACAACATGGTAACATTTTTATAATATTCACACATATGCAAAACTAAATAAATTGTTTACTAAATAACATTTAATGAAAAACTAAATAACATTTCCCTAAATAATATTGTTTAGGAAAATATGTGTACAGTAAAAGTACACATAATCACATGACTACAACTAGCTACAAAGAGATTGAAAAACATAGTCTACCAGAGGGGGAGGGAGGCAGGTCGGGGGACGTAGATGGGATAAAGGGGGTCAAGTATGTGGTGACAGAAAGAAATCTACCTATGGGAGATAAACGCACAGTGTGAATATATTTCCTTATTGTTAAAGTGTACAGCTGAAACTTATTGGATTTCATTAACCAATGTCACCATAAAAAAAATAACTAAATAAATTTAAAAAAAAATAAGAGAAAAATATAGTCTCTTGCTGAACCACCATGTGCCTTACTAGATGACATTAGTATTTCTATTTCTTAAACTGGATTTGGGGTGTATGGGAATTTGTAATAATATTTTTATCTTGCATATATAATCTACATTATATTTTTCAATGTAAAAATATTTTGCAACATAAAAAGAACAAGACTAGACCATTTTACAGGAGAACCTGATCAAACTCTTGGAGTGTATGTGGGACGTCAATTACTTAAAATGAATGACTTAGCTTAAAATATGAAGGAGAAATAGTTGTTAATAAGATAAGATGAGAAGCAGCAGAGGGGAAAACATTTCTGACAGAAGAAATAAAAGGTTGGAGACTCTTGGGCAGAAAGGAGCTCAGCGTTTTTGGAGAACAAAGAAATTCAGGAGATTGGGACATAGAGAATGGGAGGAACAGAGGTAAAAAAGGAAACTAGAAGGTAGGCAGAAACAGAGAGATCGCCTAGAGCCTTTGAGGCCACAATAAGAATTTTGATTTTTACTCTAATGAAATGATAAAAATATTAATTAGGGAACAAAGCTGCTCTAACAAAAACCCTACGATTAATGTATGTGTTAAATAAAGAAAATAACACACTCTGGTTGTGTATATTTTTCCGTCTCACTTTCTTTTCCTTTCCTGTAACAGATCAGAGGTTAGCAATCTGAAGTGGTGGGGTAGCTCTGCCATCCTTCACAATTGGCCTCCATTTTTGAGTCCAAGGCAGCTCTCCTTCCTGAGGGAGGAAGAGGAAGTAGAGGGCAAGAAGCCTCCTGTGAGGGAAGCAGAAGTTGCATACATCGCTTTTACTCACGCCATAGCCCCACTCGGCCACAAAGGAGACTGAGAAATTGGTCTCTAGTTGAGCACTCATGTGCATTATTAAATCTTAGTTGTAAACTGGAGAGGGTTCTATTGTTAATGAATGAGTTCTGAAGGATAATTAATAGTTCCTGAACATGAAGCCTTAGCAAGGTTTTAAGCATTTAAATGATATGATAAAATTTGAGTTTTCAAAACAATACATTGACTTGCAGTATGGAAATTGATTAGGAAGAATCAATAGAGGTTGTTAGGAAATCACTCAGGAGGCCATTTTAGTAGGTCAGTTCCATGACAGTGGCTTAAACTAGAGCAGTAGCAGTAGAGGTGGAGTAAAGCTGGACATGTGAAATGCGTTTCGAGAGTAAAGTTTCATGGCTTTGTCACTTAATTATGAAATTATCTAGCAAGAGAGGAGAAAATCTAGGCCATCCAAAATGTAATGAGCTGTTAGGCAAAATAATAATAATAAATAAATAAATAAATAAATAAATAAATAAATAAATAAATAAATAAATAGTTTGAAAAGAAGATACACAAAAAGGAGGGAAATGATAATTGTGTTGTCAGAGAATCTAAGGGAAAGCATATTTCAGAAAAGAGGCATCATAGTATCTTTGCACCTCATTTTGAGTGATTCTCCATAATTGGAAGAGACACTCATCCCTCTCATAGCGGGAGAGATAGAGAAGATTGATTAGACATGGAGGTAAACATATAGGAGTGATGGCAAGAAGATGAGATAGCTCCTGTCTGAGAGAGTCTCTCCTTCCTGCTCTACCTCCCTTTCCTTTTCTCCTTCTTCCCTTCCCTCCTCCCTCCCTCCCTCTCTCTCTCTTTCTCATTGACTTTGGAGGTGAAGTCAAATGCTAAGGTTAGGGGTAATTAGTAGGAGCTGGAGGATTGAAGACAATAAGAATGCCTGAAATTTTTGTTGTAGAGGAAGTGATAGTGCTGTAAAGAAAGTGATAGACTTGTTGGAGGAATTTGACTGCCCTATTTGAGGCTGCTGATAATAAATTTAGAAGGGTTCTCATCTGCCCTAGTGGGTTTTATCCCAGCACTTTTTAACCACCTGCGTGCAGGCCAGAGAAAATGTATTGTTTGCTCTTTTTTAGATTACAGCTTTGCCAGATGGATACAGAGGAAATAGAGAGGTGTAAGAATTTACAGTATGTGCAAAAGAGACTTAAAATTTTGAACTTTGAAAGCTAAGGTAGAAGGAAAATGAAAACAGCAGTGAACTAACAGATTGGAAGAAGGTAAAAATTTCAATGATTCAGAGGTTACCAGTAGGCCAAAAAGGTAAATGAGTAACAAATACAAGGGGGAAAAGGTACTATGCCATTAAGTAGGACAATTAAATAAGCAATTTCAGTTATTGAGCAATACTGAGCAAGTATAATTTCCAGGAAAATATTAAAAATTATGTTTACATTCCAGTGAGTTAAGACTTCAACAAAGCATCATGTATTAACAATATTCCCTTCACCCCATCATGTTCTAGGCACTAGGCTAGGAACTTTGTCTTAGTTCTCACTTAATCCTCACTTTGTTAGGCATTAGGTTTTGCATTTACTGAGAAGCAAACTAAAGGTCATAGAAATTGTGTAATTTGCCAAAATTCAAAGTGGGAGGACTGATATTTGAATTCTTAATGATCTTTCCTGAAATCTCATGTTCTTTTCACTTCTCCGTAGTAGATTATAGACAACTAAGCAGTCACCTCTTAGTTACTTTTGCTTCTTTGTGTTATCCTGTTGAGTCAAAATGGATCTATCTCCTAGACAGGAATTATTTTCTCTGTTGTCTTTTCTTCTACTTCACTCCTTTTCTTACATCAAAAGAAACATAAACTAAAAAATGCTCCCTACCCCATTGTTATTTTAGGTTCTATTTCCTTTCTTCTTCCCCTTTTACATTGTAAAATACTTTTATAATATATATATTTTTCATATTAGAGCATGTGTTCCCATTTAAATATTAATTCAGACTTCTGGTTCAAAACGCTTTTTAAAAACTTATTAAAAAATTACAAGAAAATATAAAATTTATAAATTTTTATGCTCCAAGTTGTATAGTCTTGAAAACAAAAATTGGTATAAACTCAAAATTTAAAAAACTGAAATCACAGTGAAATAATTTAAACTGTCTCAGAAATTGGTAGATCATGGTGGCAATAAATTAATAAAATTGTAGAGAATTTTAATACTATTTATCCTTTATAATTGATGGACATATATCTATGGTTCTGTCCAACATAGAATCCTCATTCTTTTCACATGCTCATGGAACATTCACAAGAGTTGATTTTGTTCTGCAAAAACAATTTCAAAAAAATTCTAAAAAATAAAAGTGATATGGGTGAAAAAATCTGCCATCTACTTTAAACGCTTGTCATTTTAATTTTTCAAATTTTTATATAGCTTTTGATTTTAAAAAATAAATAAACTTATAGACTTCTGGAAATAAATAACTATTATTTTTAAAAAGAAATAATGTTACTAAGAATGTCTAAAATCCTACCCCAATGGATGTGATAAAAAATCGATCAGAGGAAAATTTATACTTAAAGTGCATGTTTTATAAAAGATATCATATATAAATATCCAATAAATGAAACAAAACAGATATTTAAAATGTAAACTATGTAGAGCTTTTCAAGTCACAAAATAAATATAATAATTTATTTTTTAAAAAAGTCAAATCAGAGTAAACTAGAAGGTTATAGAATGTAAGTAGAAATCTGACCATAAAGAGCAAGCTTAGAAAATTGATTAAATAAAACTAAAAGATTGAGAAAAACCAAACTCTGGCAATTATATTTCAAGGAAAAAAAAATAAAACACAAATAATATTTAAGGCTTTTTAAAAGTACTATGAATTTTAGAAGACCTTAAAAATTTTGAATTACTTTGTACAAAATTATATAAGCATAGTTTACTAGATTAAATGAAAATGTCGGGGAGAGGCAGCCAATTACCATAATAGGCCCCAAACTTAGTAATAACCTTGAATAGACCAATAATAACTGGAAAGAAGTTGAGAAAAAGACCATATCAACCACACCGCTTATCACTCCACACTAAAGCCTATTTCAGATGGTTTTAAAGGTCAGTGTTATTAAGCCTTAAAGGAACAAATACTTCTTTTAAAGCTTCAGAGAATTAAAAAAGTCTGAAAATTTCTGTATTATGTATACAAGTCTGAAAAACTCTGATACCAAAACTGGATGAGTATAAGACAAAAAGATAATTTAAATACAGATACAAAGATCCTAAATAAAACATCAGTAAACTGAATATAAAAGTGTATTAAAAGAAAATGTACCATGCTCATGTAGTATTTATATCAAGGATAAATCCATCTTAGGGAATCTTTATATAATTTATCAGATTTATAAAGAAGGAAAGGCATATTATCAAGAAACACTTATTTTTTTTAACTGTAATGATTAATATTGCTTTTTTTCAAAACTTCATAATAAGCAAGGAAAAGAAGAAATCTTAATAGATAATATCTATCAGTAACCAAGAGAAAACATTTAATGGGTGACATTAGAAGCGTCACAGTTTTCAAAATTTGTAAAAGGCCAAAATTTTCAAAAAAGAAAAGAAATGTAAATTCATTATGTAAAATTTGGAAAATACAGAAAAATTAAAAAGCAAAGAATGCCTGGTTGTTTTCAATATCAATGGTTTTATACTTCTCCTTCTAAATATTTACTGCATTTATTTTTCATAAACTCAGTTGCAATTATACAGTACACAAACATTTGTTCTTGAATATTAAAAAATAATACATGTACATTTTACAAAATTCAGAAATGTAAAATATCACAAGGCATAAAATAAATATCTTTCATAATACCACCTTCCAGAAATAATTTAACATTTTGTTGAATTTTTTATTTTGTTCTAGGCTTTTTTTTTTTACATCACTGAACTCAAATTATGTAAACTAATCATAAATATAATTTAAGGACTAATCACTGAACCTAAATATAAAGAGGACCGAGGGGGAAATATCTGCCAGTGGACATGGACTGGACTTTCAGCTTTATCTAATTAGGGAAAAAAGTGTATAATGCAGTTTATTCAATATGAATTTATATTTATAATCATTTTTTGAAGGTCTGCTATGTAAATGGTCATTTGACCCTAATAAACTACTAATTAAGACTTGCTGTTGTGATGGGCAACAAAGAGCCTAAAGGATTGTACTAGTGGAGTTGTAATGCACGTTGTGCTACACTGCCCAGATGTCCCTTAGAATTAAAAGGCTTAAGATTGCAGTTGCCTTCACCTCTCTGCCCTCAGTCCACCCTGGAATTGCCCTTGGCAGAAGAAAATTATCTTGACTCAGACCATACGTCTTTCCCGGAATGGTCTGCATTCGATGACTGATCCATATGGGAGTGTAGTGGGAAGCCTCCCTCCCGAACTTCAAAGGCCACCACTTTTAGCCAGTGGTGTACTTGAGAATCAGTAATATATCTTCTTGCAATGCCACCCAACTTCTCCTTCTAGTCAACCCTTCATTCTCTGCTTTTATTCCTAAGCATCGTTCCTAAGAGGAGTCCCTAATAAACTTTTTCAGTCCCTGTCTCAGAGCTGCTTTCCAGAGATCCTGACTTACATCAACAGTGTTACAGCTTAACCATTGTCCAAAAGGTCAGAATGAACATAATTAGTTGGTGTTTAAGTGGTGCTCAGCAATTCAGTATTATCTTCTGAAAGGTGGGATAAAAGATGTTTCCTAGAAAGAAAAAATTTACTGATACATAGCGATAACTAGAAGTGAAAGAATAATGTAATGAAATGTTACAAGGGCTGGTTTACTCCATAAACAAAAAAAATCCTGAATTAACATATAACTGGTCTAAACTGGTTAAAAAAACACAAATTTATAACTTTCACATACTTACATTTATAATTTTGAATCATTTCTATTGTCTGTAATACATCTTCAAGTAATTTTTTTCTTGAGACACGTATGAGGTCTATATTTTATGATTTTCCATGAAATGAATTGTACAGTCCTCTATTGTGAATTTTGTTTCTCTGAGAGGATAACAAAAGCCTGCTAACCTCTGGGTCTATTATAGCAGTGAAATACCGGGACAGGGGAGTGGGAGCAGTCCAAACCAAGTGTAAGCAATAAGGAGAAGGATGTCTAGAAAAAATGCAAAACACAATAATAAATTCAGCCACATATATTTGGCGAGTTTTGTCACTAGGTGCTGGAAATTTAAGTAATTTCAGTGACAAAATACTCCCCTTCCTCCAAAATCTTTTGTTGGTCTTGTTTCAAAACAATTGCTGTTGTTATTGTAGAATTTTAATAATCTATGTTATCTTCAAAATTAACACATTTATAGCAGATATTACAGACTGGGAGAAATTATTTCCAAGTCACTGATAAAGGACTCATCTGGAATATATAAAGAATTCTCAAAATTCAACATTAATAAAACTAAAGAATCCAATTAGAAAATGAGCAAAACACATGAGGAGACATTTCACTAAAGAGAATATAAGAATATCAAAAAATCACTGATAAGATGTTCAACATCACTAGCTATTAGGGAAATGCAAGTTGAGATGACAATGAGATATCACTACATACCTACTAAAACGGCTAAAACAAAAAATAGTGACAATACCAAATGCTGGTAGGATGTGGGGAAACTGGATATTTCATACATTGCTAATGAAAATGTAATGTGATACAGTCACTCTGGAAAATATTCAACAATTTCTTGAAAATTCAAAACAAAGCTAAATATATACTTAATCATACAAACCAGCAATTGCAATCCTGGACAATTATCCAAGAGCATTGAAAACTTATGTTCACACAAAAACCTATGCACAATCGTTCACAGCAGCTTTATTTGTAATAGCCAAGAACTGGAAAAGTTTTGTATATAACCAAAAGTCTTTCAATCAGTGATGGTTAAATAAATAGTGGTATATATCCATACAGAGGATACAACACAGTAATAAAAAAGAACAAACTACTGACACATGCAGCAACTTGGATGGCTCCCCAGGGCGTTTATATTCAGTGGAAAATAGCTAATCTCAAAAGGTTACGTACTACATGATCCTATTTATATAACATTTTCTAATTGTTCGAGATGGACAGATTATCAATAGTCAGGGGTTAGTAATGGAGGAGGGTAGGGAGTAGGTATGACTATATAAGGGTAGTACGGGGGAAACATTTGTAGTGATAATAGTTGTATATCTTGATTATGATGTTAGTCACACAATCTACCCATGTGATAAAATAGCATAGAACTATACATACATATTGTACTAATGTCAATTTCCTGGTTTGATATACATAATTATGTAAGCTGTGACCATTGGGAACAACTGAGACCACTCTCTCTACTTTCCTTGAAATTCCTGTGTATCTATTCCTATTTCAAAATAAGGAATCAAAAAATAGTTTTCAGGTTATGTTTAAGTACTGGTTTGTTTTTACTGAATTTTGAGTATGGTATTTGAGGTCTTTTCATTGCTTTAAACACTTGAGACTCTAAGCTGCATAAAGAAGCCTGGAGCTGGTTCTTCATGCTCAGGGATTCTGGCCCATCCCGAGTTGTGTCAATTTGCAAAAAGAATCCTTCCTGAAAGGATATTACTTCTATCTTCATAACATTGTTATAATGAACTGATCTTGTTAGAATATCACACTTGACTGTCATATGCCAAAAAATTTATCATGCAAGTATACAAATCCCATCTACAAAGTAAATGTGTGTGTTTTGATATCTGTCACTCATATAGTTCATGATATATATGACTTATTGTTATATTACTGATATTTAAAATAGAGCCTGGTCTATAATAGATATTTAATTTTTTTAATGAACAAAATGAATAAAGTAAGAAAAATACTTCCCCATTATATATTTTGTACAACATTATGTATTTAAATATTTATTATTTATTGGAAATTTGGCTACATGCTATGTAGCCAAATTATTGTCACTATTATTATTCTTATCTCATATTTTTTAGTCTTTTTTTAGAAAAAAATTCAAAAGAATGCTGTGCATAAGACAGTCTATATTTTACAGTCATCTATGTTTTATATTGCTTCTGATATGATTATTTTCTTTACTTATTTATTTACATGTTGAAGTCAACGTTTTATTGAGCGTAACATATACCCAGAGAAAAACAAACACATCAAAAGTGTGCAGCTTGATTTCTGGTTGGTACAGATCTTGAATATCTAAATCATGAGATTTTATATAGCTAGATAGACACATAAATACAGATACATAAATATGATATATATCTCTTACCAGTTCTGTTTCTCTGTAGAACTCTGTCTCTGGTACACTCATCATCCAGCTTCAAGAAGTATGAATATATGTACAGTGTTGTTCAGTTTCTTTTGAGGAAAATTCAAGGCATCATATCTATCTATCTATCTACCTTTCTATCATCTATCTATCTACTATCTATCTATCTATCATCTGTCATCTATCTATTATCTATCATCTATCTATTTATCTATCTATATCTATCATCTATCTATCTATCTACTATCTATCTATCATCTGTCATCTATCTATCTATCATCTATCTATCTATCTATCTATCTATCTATCTATCTATCTACATACATGCATTCATATACGATAAAAAATTTTAAAAATAGAATTGGTACATATCTTACATAAATATATAACCATATTTTTTAATATTATCAAATATCCAGTCCTTGAAGAATTGTGGTTTTTATTGGGGATCCTTAGTTTCCCAGGGTTCAGAGGAAGTGTTGTAGGGATGGATATGTGTGAACGTGGGCCAGGAAAAAGTTACTAGGTAATGTACTAGGTCAAAAAGCCCCATTTCTATGTTTCTTTCTTATAAAATGAGCTTGAAAATGACATTTTATTCAATAAAAGAACTGCCATTTCAAAAAAATAGAAATTACTAAATAGGTATTCTTGAGTCAAAATAAGAGCGTAATATTAGTTTTACTTTTTCCAAACTAGAAAAAAGTACACTTAATAGAAAAGCATATTTGATAAAGCAGCAGGTGTTTAAGCTTTACACAATTTCTGGTCTGGAAGATGTATTATTAGATGGTTTTAAAAGCTTGCTACTTGTAACAGTACAGAGATAGAGGCAGGTCAGTTATTAACTGTTGCTAGCGTTACTTGATCGAGTTCTTTATTCATGTTATTACATAGTCACTTCAGTTACACGTGAGGAATCTAAGTCACTGGGGAAAGTTTGAGAGGAGCCTTTATGCAAGAACTGACTAAAAAGACAAAATGAGGGTTGTTTTAGAATTCAAAGGCAGACTTCAATTTCCTTAGATAGACCTTTTATTGAATTAGAAGAAATTAGAATAATGCCACAGGATTATCACAAGAGCAGTAGCTTTCTTCTTAGAGTGAGAAGTAGAAATATCTAAAATATTTTTTTGAAAGTCTGAGAAGTCCAAGCAGCAAAACAGCAGGAAATAAAGTGAGGGATTAAGACAAATATTAAAAATGCAGAAATTTAAAAAGTATTAACAATATAATAAATGCTAGGTGTGAAGATAAAGGTTAAATAGTCATAAGAAGCAATAAAATTCCTTTGTATAACAATATATCAAATTACAAATGACTCTTAAGAATTACTTTGGTATTCGTTTGAACCAATTTATACTTATCTACTTTTAAATCTTGATAACTTTTTAGCTAAAGAATGGATTTATGAGTTTTATTATAATATCCTTTCTACTTTTCTGTTTAGATTAAAACTTTTCATAGTAAAAAATATGTTAATGCATATTAAAAGACAGCAAAGTTTGTGGTTATAAATGTAGATAGCAAATCACCTGCCATTTGAATCTTAGAAATGACCACTCTCTACATTTGAAAACTGAAATATGTAGATTTTAAAATCAGAAAATCCTGCAAACAGTTAACAGAGAAGAGGCAAGTGGAAGAGTAAACATTTCTATTTTTAAAAAATCTGTGCTTCTTAACTATACTGGTGGAAAACATTTTCAGAAAATATTATAGAAATAAAAATGCTTTGATGAGTTATTCTTTGAATCTTTTGAATTCACAATAGTGTCTTTCAGTGATAAATTCAAATAACTGGACCAACACTGGGGTAATTATCTTTTAATGAGCACCAATAATTTCACTGAGAGAATAGCCTGTATACAGATCAGAAATAACACACCAATATGTCATAGGACCACGCATTTCTGCTTTTTACTATATTTCTTTCAGTTAATTTGAGTGTTGCCAGTTAAGCAGAAAACAGACTGGAAGAAAACTTTTGGCTCAGTGTATTGGGGTTCAAGCTGAAGAATTTAATTTTAGCTCTTGAAGGAAATATTGGGGGTAATTTAGAAAGGGAAGTTATAATCTGATTTTTGCTTTTGGACTCATAGTGAAGTGCATACTGAAGGAGGATTTTAAAGGCCGAAAGACAAAACGAACAGTGTTTAGTCAGAAAAACACTAATGATTTGGTAAGAACTGACCTCTACTTATTTACTCTTCTAGGACAATATTTATTAAGGATCTAAATGAAAAAAATTTTCTAATAATACACACAAAAAGAAAAAAATGTCCCTGCATATTCTAAATATAACAAGTATAATAAGATAGAAACAGAATCTGTTATTCACAATTTATTATTATTTTTTAATGCTTAGTCACATATTGGTTAGGAGTTTTCTTATGGAAACTCTAATCACACAAAACAATGCATAAATCAAGCAAGATAATGTGTTTTCTTCAATTTTGTCCTCTCAAAAATTACAATCACTCAACTGTCCCTAATTATTGCTATTAGTTTCTATTTATATAATTTTTTCTACAAGATTTATCAAGACATTGAATAAGAAAGGCTCTGGAAACTTTCATGGATGATGTGGCCCTAAAAACAATTCTCACAAAGAAACTCTGAGGTAGGCATCAGCCCATTTTAAAGATAGTGATACTAAAGCTCAGTAGGTTTAAATAATTTGTCTAAATCCTTGTAGCTTACAAGAGGCAGCATCACAGTACCTACTTCTACCCATTTCCAAAGTCTTTGCCCTTGCCCATTATTATTTAGCTTTTCATACTTTATGGGCACTTTTTCCTTAAAGACTGACAACCCAAAATTTTTAAAAAAAAAAGTGTTGGTAATTGACTTTGAAAAATAATTGTTTTATAGAAAATTGGCCCACATTTTAGAGTTACAGAATACATAAAAGATTACTTAAGACTAGAAACAAGCTTATAAGAATTCTAATGTAGAAATCAATTAAAAGTATTTTAAAAAGTAAAAAAGATTAGCCTTAATAATTTGCAGCAGTAACAATTTTATCACAATGACATTAGTGCTGAAATGATTCAATATTTTTCTCATTGGTATTTCTCAGAGTCATACATTAAAATTCCTTAGTGCTTTTTTTTCTGGGTTTTCTCAGGTTTATAGAAGGTAAAGCAACAAAGTATTGGCTATCCTCTAATTCAGTGAAGAAATAGAATAGGATATCTGTGAAGAATTCAGGCCAGCAAGAACTAGCCAGGAAAGAAAGTATAAGGATAAAGGAAAAAAATAAAAAACAGAAGATGTTGAAAACATATGCCAACTCTTTGTCTACAAGATCAACAAATAGATTCAACCTATTCATCCTATTTTAAAGGATCTATTTATCTTGTGCCAGCTACTGAGCTGGGAAGACAAAGATAAATAATTCACATTTCTTGACCTTAAGTGAAAGTAAGGAGTTTGATTTATCCAGACAAAAGGTGTGCTGGGAGGTTTGAAGGTGATCCAGCTAGTTCACAGAGGTGAAGGTCCAAGATAAGGAAGGTCCAATTCACTTTCCATTTTGAGAGGTAATTCTTCATTGCTACTCTGCATGCAATCTTTGGTTGAAGAACAGAGTCCTCTTATATAATCCTCTTATTACAATGATAGCAAGATTTTGACAACATGATATGCAAGAGCTGGAAGAGCACAGAGAGCCCTTAATGGAAGATTGTTTTATTTCTAAATGATGAGCTTCCTTAGAAAGATTTACATAATAATTTGCCACTTCACAAATACTCAATAACACAAATGAATTTACTTCAACAACAAAATTTAACTATTAAAAGACACTTATTAATACAATTCCTCTTCCATCCCTTAATGCTGTATGTTATATGGCGATGGCTCTGTTACATTATACCAATGCCTCTCAACCAGGTGAGATTTTGACAATGTCTACAGTCTGGATTGTCAAAACTGGGGTGTGGGTGCTACTGGAATCTAGTAGTTAGAGATCATGGATGCTGCTAAAATCCTACCATATACAGGACAGCCACCCACAACAAAGAATTATCAGGCTCAGAAATATCAATAATGCCAAATTTGATAAAACCACCCATATTTACCAATTTTACATGAACTTTAACTTTCTTATATAATTCAATTATAAAATGATTCAAGCAATAATACAAAATAAACTACTGAAGAAATTTTAGTTTTCTTTTTTCAAAATAAAGAAATAGAGTTGCACAGAAGTAAAATGACTTGAAATCAACAACTAACTTAATTTCTTTTAAATTTTTGGATCAGATATTAATAATCAGGGTAACATTAAATGTTCAATTTGGGACAGCCAACTCTCAACTTGAACATTTCTTCAGTCATGCGCATCAACTCATCAAATAACAATCTAAACTTTTGACAACTTTAGAGATTTTCTTTTGAAGAAATTCTCATATACATACTGGCAACTACAAAATATTCTCCTGATTTTTTTTTTTAATAGAACAATGATAGCATCTCATTCACTTGAATCCAAATTGTGAATATGTAATAACCTTAGTAAAATCTAAAATAAAAGGTCCTGGATCTCTAGCCTTGATTCTGTGACTTACTAATTAAATTAAGACCATAAAGATCATATAGGTCAGGGAACATATTTTAAGTGCACGGAAAACTTTTGAAGTATACTAAAGCATCCAGATAGGTGAACATATGGCAGACTACCAATCAACTATTATCAAATACTCTTTTTTAGTCATCAAAATAAATCTCCAAATGACTCTGCATATCAATATTTTATGTTTCTGCCTCTTCACCATGTGTTAGTTTTCAGAAGGTGCATAGGTGCCGTTATGAGGCAAGAACTGGCAAAAAAAATATCTTCAGTTCATTAAAAGAAACTCTTAAATAAGACAGAAGCTGACTAGGACTTAAAGAGCTTTCACGGAGAGTGCAGGCAAGGTTTCCATTTCTAATTATGGTTGTATCAACCAGTTTATTAGGTTCCTAATACTCTGCCCATTGACTCTAGGGTCTCCATGAACCTCCTTGCATAGACCTGATTCTCCCTATCTTACCTCTTGAATCAGAAACTGAAACAACATTTTCTTTACCATTCCTGGTGCTTACACCTCATTGTTCAGTTTTAACAGTCAATTCTGTTATGATTCTAGAACATGACCACTTCCAGAACCATATGAAAGAGCTTTTTTCTTCCTTCTCCTCTAGACCAGAAACATGATCCTATTGATCTGAGTCCTAACCTGATCTACACTTCTTAAGTTACAGAAGTTCCTGTAACCTGATAGTTAAACTATTATATGTGGTATAAAGCACAACAAGAACAATCTTATGAGCTCTTATCTAACATCTGTTAAGTGTTGAATATAACGACTGAAATAAGACCCATGTCAATGAGACTTTCCAGAGTATTATGTCTAGTTTTTAAAAGAGCCATTAGTGGGAGCCAAGTATACACATCCCCTATTCTAATGCTATTTCCAGTACAAAATGATCTTGTGTCAGAAGAGGTTGAGGGAGGAATTAATTAATTATCTAGACCAGGAATCTGCAAACTCTGACCCACCAACCAGTCATCTGTTTTTGTAAATAAAGTTTTATTGGAGCACAGCCCCACTCATTTGTTTATGTATTGTCTGTGGCTGCTTTTCTGTTACAGTGGGAGTTTTGATAGATACTTTATGGTCCACAAAGCCAAAAATATTTACTATCAGATCTACAGAAAAAGTTTGCTGCTCCCTGATTTAGACCAAATGAGCAAGAGCAAATGAGGATGAAAATCTGAACTAACCATTTCCCCAAATATGTTCCTACTTGAGAAATAACTTACTAGAAAAGAAGAAAATATAATGACCCTGCTTTACCAAAACTTTTAAAAATTAAACTTTGCTTAATTGATCATAGGATTATTATTCAGGTGGGTTAAAGAGGAAAAAAAGCACATCAACAATTACCTTTGAAGTGCAAATATTTCCCAATTCAATTCATTTCACCATTATGTATCATCAAAACACTTCATAAATGTTGGGTTTATAAGAATCAAATCATTTTTAAAAACTGTCATTGAAATGCAAATTCCCACTAAATTTGGCATGGATACTAACGTCTATTTTTGTCTTTCTCCTCCAAAAAAGGATCATTAGTTAATTAGGGAACTTTGAAAAGTTCATATGACCATTTACAGTCTTATGCATGACATTGCTTAGGAAGTTCTTAGCTACAGAAAATGTATTTACTAGGTTTTGCCAATTGAATTTGTGGGAGCATGAGAAAAAAGAATGTGAACTTCAATTTCAAGAATTTAGGCCAAATTGGAGTTTTTGTTTGTTTGACTGATCTTCTGACTGGCAATACTGCATGTGGCAAACACATTGAGGGTTCTCTTCCTCTGTTGAGCTCAGATGAAAGATCTGGAAAATGAGGTCTTTGGTTCACCATCTATAAACATGCTTTGTGACCCAGTACACTATAAGACTTCCTGTTCATGTAGTATGATTATGGAATTATATATCCTTGCAATGAAAGAAGCCTAGGAAATTTTTGAGTCTAATTATTTTATACTGTATTGACAGAAATTGCAATTATGAGAGGTGAAATGCCTGACCTAAGGTCACACTGCTAGCTAGTAGTAGTAGAGATGGGACTTAAACCAGTAATTCCTGAAATCATTTTACTATATCACAGTTAGCAAGCTGTCCTGCCCAAATAAAATTATGAAATAGAGGAAAGCTGTCCACAGACAACTATAAATAATTCCAAACCCCTTTCCGATTATATGCCTTGACAGGAGGACTCATCCACCACTAAATGAAAAATAAAGATCCTTAGTGGGACTTACAGTTGAAGGCCTTAACTACCTATGTGTTTCCTTTACGGCAACCACTCATATTCCTGAACTCCTAGAACAGCTCACAGGCTAGTATGGCCTCGTGAAGTCTAAGTAGTCAAGAGCTGTTCTGGTAAAAAAAAAAAAAAGTGTCTTCAGGAAAACCTGACACAAAACTCATTCCAATTCCCAAAGAATAGGTATTTAGAACAAGAGGAAAGAGGCCCCATCTTGAATATACAAGGTACTACAAAAGGTTATTTCAGGCAAGGGCCCTGTGTCTTTTCATAGGAAGATGGGAATGAAGGGGTTTTGAGGAACACTCACCCGTTATTCCACGTTTCAATTTTATGGCCCATAAAAGCAGTAAAGGAGCAAACCCCTTGAATTATTTAACTACTGTATAAAACCTAGGAGAAATAATTTTTATCATCATAATCCATAAGAACCATATTTATATCATACTCTCCTAATCTAGAATTTATGTAGAATATATTTACTAACATCACATGACTAGATGCTCTGATTAGCTATTGATGAAATCAGGAGGATTTCTGTGATGTGACTAATGGTACAGAAACATGTCATATAGTCATGTTTAAGCCCAAGCCTGAGAGGGTATTAAAGGCCTACACAAGATTATACAACTTGCCAAGTTTCCCCTTTCTAAATCAGTGTTCTTTCTACTATAGTACGTATTTCATAGTATGAAATCTTCTACAGCAAACTAGTCACATAGCCCTGTTTTCCTCATGTTCTGAAAAGAAAAAAGAAATAATAAGGAAAAGTAGAGGGGGTAGAAATAGAAGTAATCAGGTTCTTTTCTATGACATAGATTTATCTGCAGACATCTACATTTTTAGAATGCATTATTTCACATAAATAAAAAGTTTAACTCAAAGCAAAGTTAAACCTAAGTCTGTATGTAATTTGCAGTACACTTAGCATGAACTTTGATTTGGCATATTGATTTAGCTAATTGCAATAATATGTTCAATTAATATGATGAAATGTCTAAGTGCAAAACACTGTAAAGAAGAAACAGTTTGAGAAAGTCAGTCCCTCTCTCTAAACATTCAACAATTAATCTGGAAGAATCTGTCTACCCCATACCAATCAGGATACTTTTTTTACAGTGATTTACAGAAAATCTAGAAAATACCACTGAAATTGATAAAGAAGGTGAGGGATGGGTGAAAAGGTGAAGGAGAATGAGAGGTACAGACTTCCAGTGAAAAAATAACTAAGGTACAGAGATGTACTGTACAGCACGAAGAATATAGTCAATAATATTGTAATAACTCGGCTTAGTGACAGATGGTTCCTAGACAGTGTGGTGATCACACTGTAAGGTAATAAATGTCAAATCACTTTGTTATACACCTGAAACTAATACGCTATTTAATGCCAACTATACTTTAATAAAAAAAATTTTTTTTAATGAGGGGGAAAAGTCCAGACTCTGGGTTAACTCAGTTCTCAGAAAGGCTCTAAGAATTTGCATCATCTCACTTTTAAATCCAGCCAGAAAGTACGTATGCCCACATCTATGATTGCTTAGCTCTGGTGGGGTTGCGTGCCTAACCCTGAACCAACTTCTGTGCCCAAGATGTGTACAGCTTTAGTTGGCTAAGCCTGAGTCAGACACCACCCCTGAAATCTATGAGGGATGAAGCAAATTCCACCAGAAATATGGCCTGGGAGTGGAGAAATAGTGGACTCCCTACTCCCAAATATGTTATAAGGAGTACGGCAAATAAATACAAGATGACTAAGAGGCAAAAAAGTCCATGACAAACAGAAAGTAAAAATGACTAAAAATATATTTGATGTGAAAGAAAAATCGCAGAGAGGTTAATAATTTGGTCTCTGTAACCAGAACGCATATATTCAAAACCTTGCTCTATCACATTCTAGTTGTATGAACTTAGGCAAGTTACTTAACCTCATTGGGTTTTAATGTCTTCATCACTGCAAAAGAGATGGTAATAGTACCTACTCACTGTTATTTTGTAATAATTAAATGAAACAAACTCATAAAGTGCTTAGAACAGTCCCTGGCACATGGTAACCACTCAATCAATGTTAACTGTCATTATTATTTTAATTATTATTATTATTATTATTATTATTAGATATGAGGCAAAGATGATAAGTATTATAAAATATCAAAGGAAGTAGACAACACTCGTAAAGCAATTAGGTGGAGTAAATTGTGGACCTGCCCTAAACAGTGAGAAGTGGGTAACTGTGATGGACAGAGTGGGGAGGAGATGGCATTCTGAGTGGAAACAGCCTATGCCCAAGTGTAATGGTGAGAAAGCAAAAGCCACAGTAGACCAACCAATTTGACTGGAGTCAAGAGAAAAACTATAACAAGGTCTTAACTGCCAGGAGTTTTTCAAAAATGCTGAGCATGGGTAAATCTGTCAGGTTGTATTTCTCCTAAAATGCAATTGGAAAAAAAAAGTCTATTTTTTTTTTTCAGCTTGAAAATATAGGTCCTTTATTGTGAAACAATTATAAATTTTTTGTTCATCAAGCCATTCACTAAAAATAATTTTATATAAAGGCATCCTCAGTTCACTAAAAACAATTTTATATGAAGGCATCTTCATGTGATTTTTATTACATATACATAAAATTACTCTATTAAGAAACAGATTGTAACAACTGACCCTTTTGAACTCAAGAACAGCAATCTGTCTTGCCAATATGGATGTGTTGATCTAAAAGGGATTATTGTTTTAATTTCAAAAGCTTCTTACTCTATTGATAGCTCTCATCTCCTCTAGACTTGATAACCCCTTTCTCAGTTCTGCCTTGGAGATTTTATAAATGCAATGCTGTTAAGATTCCTAAGTTATGAAAATTCATAAATAACACAAAAAATCGCATCCTTTATATTGACATTTCATGATATTTTATGTCAATCCCTAGATAGAATTTGGCAACATTTTCTAGAAGACAAGAATTCTGCACCAATTTGGATAATTACCTTTTTTAACAAGTAATCAAAATCTTCTAACCAATCAAAGTGGCACAATTAAGTAGTTTTATAATAGTCATTTATGTAGAGTAACACTGGAATTTTACTTGGGTAAAAAGTACAAGGAAAATTCTCATCCCATTATGCCTTAGTAATCAGTATGCTGAATGTTCATAAACAGCAATGCATTTTGAAATATCGTGTTTTTTAAAGACATCCCTACTGTATTGCAGGCATCATTCTAGGAGCCAGAAAACAAAGACATAGCCTTGTCTTACACATATTTTAATATTTTGGGGGTACAGAGTCCTTATTCTTTCCTACCAGGAGGTTCTTGCATTAGAAGATCCAAAAAGCTTTTTAAAGCAGTAAGCAAGCCCCAAGAGAACACGGAAATGGTGAGTGAGGGGAGACACTTAACTCGACCCACCGACAAATTGACTCCCATGAAAATTGGGATATTTGATCTTTATCTATTGTAGCTGTAGATGCCAGATTTCCATACAGTTTATGGATTAACTATTATGTTCAGTAGTTCCAATAGTGCCATGACTGCTTATACCAAGAATCTGAGTTTTGGTTTATGTTCTACCATATTATCCAAATATTTTTCTTCCGAAACCCTTGTCTCCTTTGATAAGCCTTCACCTCACTTTCCCCATCATCTTCATTTCTATCCAGAAATAGGCACAGCACTTTTCCCACTTTTCTACAGCTCTGTTTTACTACAAAAAAAAAAAACAATGTATTCTAGTTACTTGGCTGTGTCACACCCCAGCAGAGAGTGGTTTATGCAAAGGCAAGAATTCTCCTTTTCCACCTGTGTCCCTAGATGTTTGATGACTCTGCCAAGTAGATGAGTTCAGCAATGACTTTAAGGGGTAGCATGGAATTGTGCTTTCTGACTTTATGAAACACCATTAAAACCTCCAAATAATTTTTTCACTAACAGTCAAGTTTTGATATTTCCACTTCAGATGGCTCTGCCCTTTCCCTCAGTAATTTACATAAAAATGGAAGCTCACTGGTATTTTGAGTGAGCTTTCTTCTTTTGAGTTATAGGAACACCCCAGTGTTTCTAACAATAGTTGCAGATGGGTCCTCTGAGAAAGACAGAACATAGCGGATTGAAAAGGGTTGGAAACCACTGAGCTCAAGGTTATGTAAGAAATCAAAAGACAATCAAGTATGCCAAATCAGATTGTTGGAAGATACGCATCTGGGGCCAGTATCGAGTTTTAAATCTTATTGTCACATTCTAATTCCACTAGAGAAATTGTTCTTTGGTGTTATTTTCTAGTTTTGACACTGTTGCTCGCACTACTGATTTTTGCTTGTTTAGCATCAACTGGAGTTTTACATTAAGGCCTTGCCCTCTTGAAAACAGATTTAATTCTTGGTTTTTCATTGTAAGAGAAGCAAATTTGTTGTGTGTAGTGGGAGCGGGGAGAGATTGGGTTGAGTCTTTAGATAGAAGCCAATGTTTAAGCAAATTGCACACAAGCAGATCATTAGAGTGTGCCCTTGGGGTCAACATCTGTTGGGGAAGGAACATGACAGGGTTGGGCAAAGAAAAAAGTAGGGTTGTGCTAGAGTCTCAACAAAGGTCTCAGCCAATTTCTACTGAGTTCTAGAGCTGTGTATCCTTCAAAATTATCCCAAGTTAGAGGAGAAGACTGGGGCTTCATCCCTGCTTTCCCCCTACCATTGAGCAGTCATTGGATGAAGGTTGCCTGGGAAGTGATGTCACCTTGGATAGGTCATCTCAGCTCAAGTA
The DNA here is from genome assembly GCA_003508835.1 of Eonycteris spelaea. Taxonomy (NCBI): domain Eukaryota; kingdom Metazoa; phylum Chordata; class Mammalia; order Chiroptera; family Pteropodidae; genus Eonycteris; species Eonycteris spelaea. The sequence goes on from PUFA01000012.1 coordinate 15,056,431, forward strand.
ATTCCGGTAGGGAGCTCACAGCTCAAAACTGTCAACCAGCAACAACCTCAGGAAGCTGGAAGCTATTCAATCCTGAATTGGGTATCACAGCACAGTGTTCATGTCAATAGCACAAAAGGTATATGTATCATCTTAAATATTTTCTCTCAAAATCTTGTGTTTGAGAGACAGCAGTAGGAAAGATCACTGAGAACCAGCAAATTGAGAACTCAAATCTTCCAGCTTTTCTCATCTATAAAACTGACTTAATAGTGATGTTACTCTACATAGAGATACTTAAAATTATTTGGTTTCTTTTCATTTGCTTTGGTTTGGTTTTCATCAGTTAAAACTGAACCTTTGAAGAAAAAGGTGTCTTTCACTGTCCATGAATTAAAGACTCTCATATCTTTCATATAAAGAGGTGATACAAATTTGTTAGGTACATAGTGTCATTTCTCCTGAAACTACTTTTCTGTCTCAGTTATTAAAAAATTAAAACTAAAAGGAATTGTTTACACTTTGCCCAACACAATGCTTAGAAGTAAAACCTCTCCTTTGGAAATAGTGTGAGACTATTTTCTACCCAAAGTTGGAAGACATCTAAAAAACAGGGGAGCGTGTGATTTTAGCAGTCAGCATAGTACTTTGAGGTTCGCTGATAACTTGTCCTTCTAAGATATCCTTCAGATGTGATACTTGTCACCCAAAGGTAGAATCATAATTTCCTGTTGAAATGTAAATAGAAAGTTTCACAACTCATGGTTATGCAGAAAAATTGCACTGCAGGTGAGGCTTAAAATCCAAAGTGCTTGAAATCTTGAGCTTCTTGAAGAAACAACAGCAACATTTAGGGGATCTCTTTATGTATAGGCTGTTATAAACTGAATGTTTGTATCCCCCACAAATTCACATAATGAGCTCTTATTCCTAATATGATGGTATTGGGCGGGGGAGTCTTTGGGAGCTAATTAGGTTTAGATGAGGTCCTGAGGGTGAAGTCCCCATAATGGAGGAGTGCCCTTATAAGAGGAAGAGACCAGAAGTCTCACATCTCCCTGCCCTGCATTTGAGGCCAATGAGAGAGGCAGCCATGTGCAAGCCAGGAAGAGAGCTCTCACCAGAACCTGGTCATGCTGGCACCTTGGTCTCAGATTTTCCAGCCTCCAAAACTGTGAGGAATAAGTTTTTGTTCTATACTCCATCTAATCTATGGTATTTTGTTATAGTAGCCCCAAGTAGACTGAAACAGGGCTCACTGGTAGTTTTGAAAAATATTTGGATTCTTTGAGCATTTGAATACAGCTGCAGTGAAATTAAATTTAATCTGACATTCTAGGTTTCACCCAAATATAAACATTGTGATGGCATCAGCAAGTTCTATTTCGTTGAATTGACAGACCTTGAAATATCCTTCTCCCCAAAGGCCACTGGTTAGACCTCAATCAGGCAAAGGGGCTACTCAGGGCTTAGATCAAGTAGGGGAGAAGCTGCCCATTTAAGGCTCTTATACACGGATTAGTTTGAGGTTACTGGTATGAGGCCATACAAATCCTAATCATTTGAAAAAACTTGAGGGAAAATTCCTTGTTTCGTGTCTTAGAAAGTCTATCAGCTTTATAGGTTTATAGGATCAGCCTTGTAACACTGCAGAAGCAATTTTTTGTTGTTGTTGGATCCAAAAAACATTTAGGAAGTGGCTCTTAATAACTGAAGGACACGGATGATCCCTAATATTTAATCCTCAAAAATGACATCACGTCTCCTGATAGATAAACTAAATCAAATGAGCATATTGTTTCTTTACGTTGTTGTTAAGAAAGATGGGGGCAACAAGTTCGGCTCTGAGGCTCCTGTTCCAGTGATCATTTCATGAATGATCTGCCTCTGTGCCAGCTATAATATTGATTATTCTTTAAAATGAAGTGTTTCCTTCAGCTTCTAATTCATACCTGGGATGGAAACTTAGGCACTCACCAGCTGTAGGACCTTAGAGCAAGCTTATGATATCATCCCCCATTATGCCTTCTGGCACACAGTAAGTTAGACGTTGACTCTTTCCCTGCAGAGAACTCCTGGTTCTATTAAGACAGCTCAAGCTTTTTCCCTACTTAGTCTTCTTCATATACAGATGACTTTTGAATGTTATTCTTCCCTTTTGAGTCATATGTTGTTTCTCCTAATATAAAGAGCCATCTCATCAATCTAAGTGCCTGACAAAGAGTAAAGGAAAGTACTGTTTATTTTGGGTTTTTTTCTTAATATTTTAGAAAATTCCTTACTACTCATTAAAAAATTAGGGCAGGTTCAGATGAGTGCTGACTGAATTGAAGGCTGATTAATAATTTCTGAACGCACCTGGTGCAATTAATTAGAAATGCATATTCTTATTTAAAAAAATAAATCAAAGTTATTCATGCATGTGGTGTAAATATTCTAAAACTTTTTAAAAACCGGAAGTTTCCAAATTCTCTCAACCCATTTTTCAGCACCAGAAACAAAACTATCCAAGTCCTTTGGCCAATTTTTTTTTTTTAAATAATTGCTTTCTTACAAATAATATATTCTTGCCGCTTTCTTGATTTCTCAGTTCTAGACATTATTGACTTGTTTCTCACCATAAATGATGAGAATTTAGCTTACTTTTATATCCCATCCCTCACCCACATTCTCCTTCCATTTCCAGTGTGGTTATATAGTTACTTTGGTAAGATCAGTATCAGTGTTAACAGTATTGTGACAGCTGAGCCATTTGGTGTACAATAAATGTATTTTTTGAATTTTCTACACTCGTTTTTGTTTTCTTTGGAGTTAATAATTAGATTTTTTTGCTTTGTTCTCCATATATTTATCACTATTAAAAATCTAAAATCTTAGCCCAATTGTATCAATTTTCCCTTAATAGGTTTTAACAGATCTAGTGGAAGGAATATCAACCAGTCTTGAAGGCTTCTCCCAGAGCCTTCTGCCTACTCTTAATCTGGGCAGGTTGGCTTGCTGAACCTACTGCATGGCTCTCATCTTGATCTGACCCCTGATCATCATCTTGAAGGTACCATTTACTCTGTCAAATTATATTTTCATTTCTTGAATCTCATGTCTTCATTTTTCTTGGTTTACTGCCTATTTTGGTGTATCGTGGCTTTGGTAGATTCCTAAGAAAAGTTGATTGGCAGGGAAGTACATTTTTAGAGGCTTTTCATGTCTGGAAATATATTTTTTACCCTTGAATTTATTGGCATTGGGTGCTAGGTTGGAAGGTATATTCATTCTGAATTAAAAAATATATATATTGTGGTAAATTTATTTAACATAAAGATCTACCTTCTTAATAAATTTTTAAGTATACAATACAGTATTATTTATAGGCAGAATGTTGTATAATAATAGATCTCTAAAATATATTCATCTTGCATAGCTGAAATTTTATATCTATTGATTATGTTTTATACCTCTATTTCTCTCTCCTCCTAGTCCCTGGCAACCACTGTTTTATTCTTTGCTGCCATTAGTTTGACTATTTTAGATACCTCATGTGAGTGGAATCATGCAGTATTTGTCCTTCTATGACTATCTTATTTTACTTAGCATAACGTCTTCAAGGCTCATCTCTGTTGTTGCCTATTACAGGATTTCCTTCTTTTTGAAGGCTGAATAATACTCAATTGTACGTATATACTGCATTTTTGCAATCCATTCATCTATCGATGGACATTTAAGTTGTTTCTATGTCTTGGTTATAATGAATAGTGTGGCAGTGAGCTGGAGAGTGCTAATCTCTTTCAGATTCTGATTTCAATTCTTTTGGATAACTATCCAGAGGTGAAAATGCTGAATCATATGGTAGTTTTATTTTTAATTTTTTGAGGAACATCCATACTCTTTTCCATATAAGCTGTCCTATTTTTAGATTCTTGCCAACAGTGTACAAAGATTCCAATTTTTAAAGTATTCTGTAGTGTTTTCTAGCTTCCAGTATTTGTCTTGAGAAGTCCAAAGTTATTCTGGTTTCCAATCTCCTGTATGTCACTTTTTTTTTCCTTTATAGAAGCCAAAAGAATCATCTTCAGCATCATGAAATTTCATGGTGTGGAAATTCATGACCTTCAGTTCTAGGAACTTGTATTAATTTATTAATGGTTTCCTCTCTTCCAACCAGTTTCATTCTCTCTCTCTCTCTCTCTCTCTCTCTCTCTCTCTCTCTCTCCCCCCCCCTCATTTTGGTATGCTTTTTAATTCAATTGCTTAACTTCCTAGATCTGTGCTGTTTAATATGACAGCTGTTAGACTCATGTGGATTCTCACATTTGCATTTAAATTAATTGAAATTAAATAGAATTTTAAAATTTAGTATCTCAGTCCCACTAGCCACATTTCAGGTCTTCGATGGCCACATGTAGCTAATGGATATGTATCAGTGCAAATATAAAATATTTTCATCATCACAGAAAATTCTAGGACAGTGCAGTCCTAGATGGTCTTCTAATTGATATATAATTTTATACTATTTTCACATCTTTGTCAGTTTACTCTTATTTTTGGAAGATTCCTCAACTTAATATTCAAATCTTCATACTGATATTTAAAAAAATACCACTATTATTTTTAATTTGCAAAGGTTTTTTTTTTGATAGTTCATATGTTTCTCCTTTTTCCCACAGCATCCTATATTTATTTCATGTACTTAATATCCATTCTTATCTCTTTAGAGATAATAAATATTAAGCTTTGCTATTCCTAAAGAGTTTCTCCTTGTTCAAGTTTTTTTTTTCTTCCCAGTAGAAATCTGGGCAGATTTTGGTATCTGCTCATATTTAAGAGTGGAACATGATGAATTTGAATAGAAGGTCTAAATACAGGTGTAAGATTCTATCAATTTGCTCTGTGTTGTAAGGTGATATGGATGGGCCATTTCCATAAGCAACATTAATATATTCAGAACTTTTCTCCTGAGCTCTCCAGATTGTTTGGAAAGGATTCTACTGAAACCTTATCAGGGAAGTATAGACTTGGCTACCAGCATTCTGGGAGTCAAGGTAAAGAGGAGGACTGGGGTCTCAATTCTCGGGATATAAACGTTTATTTCCTCTTTTTTAAGTACTGCACTTGCATCCCCAAATGTGCGGAGGTTTCTTCAGTGCAGAGACCCTCTAATTCATCCTCACAAAAGGGTAGGTCTCAAATGTATTGGACAGTGTGCTGTGCCCTCCAAATTCTCCTTCACAACCAACGGATCTATTTCTCCAGCTGTTGGGGTGCCCTTAGTTGAAGAGGGTCACCTTGCCTGTGATTATGCACAGTTTGTGGGACAGCATGCCTACAATGATTGGTCAGTGTGAGAGTCCAGGCCCCAACCCAACCCAGAATAATTATAAAAGATCGTCTCGCCTGGGAGGCCTTTTTATGACTATATCAGAACCCAAAGTCTTTTGCTCAATCCTGCTTTCTTTCTGACACAGATGTTGATCACATTAATACTTGCTTTTTCAGGGAACTTGATAGTTCAGGAAGGCAAGTCACACATATTAAGGGGAGAAATCTGGATCTAGCTGCTTCTTAAAAATACTTTCAAGTTATCTTACTGTTTTTAGATTTACCATCATTGTCACTTTCAGGGGTATCTATTCTTGAGCTTTTGGAAGTTTCTACAATGGAAAAGCACATTATTTCTTAGCTTTTCCCATTGCTGGTTAGGATTTAGGTATCTCATACTCATTAAATCAGTTTGACAATTTTGTTGCTACTACATTTTCTATTATCTTTGATTTAGGGGTTTATGTCTTTAAAAAAAATCTCTTTGCTGCTGTTTTAGTGATATTTTGGAAACATATGCATTTAGTTTTTCAATTTCTTAATGTAGACTTCCTTCTACATCTAGAACTTTTGACATTTTTATCTGAAGGCCCTATTGTACAGTAAATAGAAATATTCATTATTAAAGCTTTTTGGTTGCACTAATCCAGGAAAGAAGAGAGAGTAAGAAAGAGATTATATATCTTGTAGTTTGATATCTTTCTAAGGAAGTAAGTGATGGGAAACTATCAGTATGGAAGGAGTTATTACAGGTTTTGCAATTATAAGATGATATAAATGACAGTATAGATTGAAAAATAGACATTATCTCAAAGATCATAATGGCTTATGACTTGAATGACAGTCATAATTATTTTTAAACTCATCCTGATGGGGTAGAATACGTAAAATGCCAGCATTAAAAGCTATCCTTTCATTAGACTCAGTAGTGATGAGATATAATATGCATTAGTATGAACCATTCTAGACTTGAAGAAGTAGATGAACGTAGAGAGGGCTTAAAGGAAAATGGCAAATATGATTAAGGGATGGGGATAAGGAGAACCTAAGTAGTAAGCAGAATAAAACACAGTTTATTCAGAAGAGAATTAGATGGTTTTTTAATGGCCCTAAAGGATATAAAGTAATACTTATTCGTTTTCACATTTTTTAGTGTTTTTCTAAGAAAATTTAATGGGATAATTGGTGGGTAAAAGTCCTTTATTGATAGTGGGCCATTCAATGTTAGTTTTCTTCCTTCTTAAAGGATCCAAGCATAAGAAAATAGCCTTTGATTTCAACATGAAAGAATGCAGTTTTACATAAGAATTCCTAGAAGTGAGGTTTATTATAGAATGAATTATCACTTTAAAAAAGTTGACATTTACATTGAAAAAGGAATGGGTGGAAATAGATCAATGGATGTATGATAGATGGCTTTCCTTGCAAAATAATCCTAGAAATGATATAATTTCTTATTTCTTTGTTTTTTTCTGTATTTTCATTTTTTTTTCAGAATTTTTTAAATGACCAGGTAATTTTTACGATGGCTACAAATTGACATTATTTGTATTTCAATTACAACATAGTATTGTGGATATATTTCTTTTTACTGTGATGAAGAGGCCTTATGCTGTAGAGCTTATAGGATATCAAACTGAAGCTAAACAAGGCTTGGGTTCAAGTCCTGGCCTTGCCACTTACTAGCTTTGTGACCTTGGGCATGTTACTTAATCTTTGAAAGCACTGATGATAATATTATTGTTGGAATAGTGAAAGCGAAATACATCACAGGGTTGTTGAGAGGATTAAATTAATTAAATGTTTTGTTGAGAATTTTTGTATCCATAGGCATACGTTGGAGATATTGCAGGTTTGGTTGGAGACCACCATGATAAAATGAATATAGCAATAGAGCAAGCCCATGACTTTTTTTTTTTGTTTCCCAGTATATATAAAAGTTATGTTTATATGTATGGTAGTTTATTAAGTGTGCAATAATATTTTGTCTAAAAAATGTACCTAATTTAATTAAAAAATACTCTATTGCTAAAGAGTCTAATCCTCATCTCATCTGAGCCTTCAGCAAGTTTTAATCTTGGTGGTGAAGAGTTTTGCCTCAGTGTTGGTGACTGCTGACTGATCAAGGTGGTTGCTGAAGGTTGAGGTGGTCGTGATAATTTCTTAAAATTAGACAACAATGAAGTTTACCGCTTCAATTGACCCTTTTACAAACAATTTCTCTGTAGTATGCGATGCTATTTGATAGCATTTTATCCACAGTGGAACTTTTTTAAAAATTGGAGATAGTCCTCTCAAAACCTGCTGCTGCTTTATCCACAAAGTTTCTGTAATATTCTAAATCCTTTGTTATCATTTCAACAATCTTCACAGCATCTTCACCAGAAGTAGACGCTATCTCAAGAAACCACTTAAAAATCAGCACTTTTCTAAACAGCTGGCACATAAGCTCTTGGCACCCAATAGTCTGATTTCCACCTCCCCACCCTCCACACACTGGCAAAGCCACTACAACATTAACTATGTAAAAAGAAAAGCAGAAAGAGAAAACACGCTCCACCACCATCCAATGAAGCACAAACCTATGGTGTCTTACCAGTCTCAAGCATGCCTCTCTACAAGATGCTGAGGCCAGAGACACAGGTACTTGCAGACCTTTCTGTCCATGGTTTCCAGCCTATTCCATGTGATACTACCACCATTCATGACAGTAGCATGACAGCAATAATCACTGAATTGGGAACAATCCCTAAAATCGACATCTAGGTGAATTCTGACAGATATAGAGAATTTCACTAAGAATGCATATCCAACCAAAGGGTCAAGTTGTATGGCTTTTCAAACTTTCAACCTGAACTTGCTAATTTTTTTTAAATAGATATTTGTCTGGTGCTTCAGTTAATTGGTTGTTCAGTTGTAAAAGTTTTTTAAATGTTAAATTCACCCAAAAAGGGTTAAAAGCATGTCTTCATTTTCAACGTAATAAACCTCAAAATATTTTTTTAACAAAAATCAGACAAGTAAGGAATTAGTTGAATAAAGTTTTGTCCAATGATCATACATAAGTTACTGACTAAGAGAACCAATTTAGTCCACAGGTATATTTCATTTGGCTGAAGCATATTTAAAAATTTTCTGTAAAACAGAATGACTTGGTGAAGCATTATGCCTCAAGTCCTCACCATGTTCTATCACAACAATTTGCTTATAACATTATCCCACGGTCTTTAAAGGCAGCTTAGTTTATGAATCTTGGCTTATACTATTTGCCTTTAGAAGATTCTGAGAGAGAATGATATCAGTGAACATGTAAACACACACACACACACACACACACACACACACACACACAGTATTTTTCCAATGTAGGTAATACAATAAAATACAGATGTGATTAGAATTCTTCAATCACTTTAAGCATCTCTCTAGGCTCTTCAGTCCCAATTTTATCACGTATTTGACAAAGAGTTGGTATAGATCTTCTCAAGGCAGAAATCTATATCCTCAGAAAAAGCATCAATTTTTACAATAGTTATTTTGTCAGGACACTGCTTTTAATTAGGATTTTTGCATATATTTTTCTCATTATAATGGCAAATAAAAAATTCAGGCAGATTATTTCAGCAGATAATAGGAACATTATTACTATGTTCTACACTAAAAATTAAAATACTCAAAGTACATAAAAATGATCTTAGTTTTAATTAATATCTGATCAGTGGCTTAATGTCTGTCCTTTTGGAAAATACTTTTATTTTATTTTAACAAATAAATTCAATTATCTTAAATATATGAATAAATTGAAATTCTCAGAAACTGAAAGACAAACCCAAGAATCAACAAGAACAAAAAATTAACTAAGAAAAGAGATTCTATTTGAAGTGAAAGGGCCATTCAATATCAGCAGTAAGAACACATTTTGAGAGGAGGTTGGTTTTGGTAAATATTTGCCAAATTGTCTTTGACTTAAATCAAGCAGAAGACAACTAAACAATATATTCATCAGAAATGTGCATCTGAGACATGCAGCATTGATAATTATGATCTCACTATTATAAAAAAGCAAGTATATTGTTGGTTTCTAACTCTGAATAGTCAAATTTTCTAAATTGGATATCATGCATGCATCCATTTATTCATCCATGCATCAATCAAATATTTATTATTTTCTAAGTGTTAGACACTCACTCTATACGTGTTGGGTTTATGGTCCTGACAAGAGAGGCAAAGCCTGCTTCTTGATGAAGTTTACATCTTAACGGAGTGGGGAACAATTAGGGAGAAGCCCTGGCCCTTTCTCCTTCACTTCCTTCTGTGAAAAAATTAGTTCCAAAGGTGCAGCAGGCATCTTACAACCACGAGGTGACAAGTATGAGGATGGAAAACAGGATGTTAAGGACAACAGAAAGGAAAGGCAAAAAGCATCTGAGTGTCCATTGAGTATTGCTGTCACTATTCCAACGATGGGCTGCTCTTCAAAACTTAAGCATATGCCAGTTAGGTTTTCAGATTCTTGTAGGTAAATACAATTCATATCTAATTATTTAGAATAGCAATTATTATTTCTCCTGAAGGCATTTAGTAATAGGAAAAAGCAGATGCTATATAAACTTTTGTCAGTGTACTTAATAATAGCAACTGGCTGCTGCCTGCCCAAAGTTAGACTGCAAAAGAAACGCCATTGCATTCAAATCCCAATTTGTATTACCAGTGAAGATAATGTGAAAAGCTTCATGCATCAATCTTGAAATTCTCAAGATGAATTTGAAGTGCCCACCTTTTATAAATTGAAATTGAAATTCCCCAGTTCTGGGATAACTGATGATGTTGTTGCCACATAATGAATAACAGAGTGTCAACCATCATTTCAAACCAAATCTGGGACACCCTACAAGAAATAAACAGAATAACTGCACTGGGCCCTGTGCCTGGAAAAACAAGGCACATATTATTATACCCAGCTGGTTTAAATAGAAAAAATTAGCAGGATGAATGAACTGCTGTGAAAAAGATTGGAAAATTGAGACATGCAACTGAGTGCAGAGAGGAAAGAAACTTCTAAAAGAAGCTCAACATTCTCACATAGGTAAAGGCCCTTTAATAAGATTAATTAGTCAGCAGGTTTGTACTCAGTGTCTATCATATGCAAGGCACTGTAAGAAACTGAAAGACATATGTAGTATGCCAACTTCAAAGTTCTTAGGGGTTAGGGAAGGACCAGATAAGTTAGAGGAGTGACGCCTGCGAGAAGACAAGAGCGCTTGAAAGTAAGGATGCTCACTATGAACTAACATGATTCAGGTAAACTCACAATAAAGAAAAGTAGTGGGATTTTCATGGTGAATAGGAGTGTTAAAGAAGTTCCAAGGGAGGGAAAGTTTGAGGACCGGGGGTAGAAAAATAAAAGTGTGAGTTTCATTAGCTGAGTATGAACAAACCAGCTTAGGTGGTCCAGAGATTTCAATAAGATTAGAAGGTGAAATGGTAGAAAGTGGATTGATTGTCTGAGGCGTTATAAGCTGATTCTAAAGTAGTTGGAATGTAAAACTTGCATACACACACTAAGAGCACAATTATTATTATTTTTTTAAAATAAGGATGCAATGTTCCTTGATTTTTTTAAATTTTATTTCTATTTATATTTTATTTATATTTTATATTATATTTTATTTTTTAGGTGAGGCAACCTTTGGTTGACCTCACAGATTGCAAGGACTTTGTCATCTTACAATCCCTTATTTTTTATTTTTTATGCCTACAGCACCTGGTCTTCCTGGTGGTCTCCCATGCAAGTACTAACCAGGCCCAACCCTGCTTAGCTTCTGAGATCAGATGGGATCAGGCTTGTTCAGGGTGGCATGGCCATGTGCAGATCAATTATTTAGAGTTGAAAAAAAAAGGAAGTGCTGCCCTCTTGTTGCCACTTCATATGACCTTCCTCTGTGCACGAGAGAGCCCCTGGTGGCTCTCTCGTGTGCCCAAATCTCCTCTTTTTTAAGGACACCAAGCAGATTGGATTAGCATTGACCCTCACAGCCTCGTTTTACCTTAATTCTCTCTTTAAAGGCCCTGTCTCCAAATGCATTCACATTCTTGGTACTGTGGCTTAGGGCTCCAGCATATAAATTTGAAGGGGACAGAGTTCAGTTCATAGCAGCCCTCAAAACAGAAACTGGGACTTCATCAAGTCCTCCTTTTTCTTCATCTCTTTATTACATCAGAAATATGTAATAAAATCTTAAAGATTAAAGCCCTGCCTGCCTATCTGGAGTTGAAGTTCAACTCCCTAACCTTTATAATCTACTTCAGAGCCAAGGTCAACTATTTGTTATTCCATCTCCTGAATTTAACATTCCTTCCTTTTAGTTTACCAAACTGCACTCATCTTTCAAGATTTGTGTCATTACTATTTTCCCTGTGAAGTTCTCCTTGACTCTGCTCCAATTTTTGCTGGCCCCATCCTATCTTTTTCCCTTGTCTAGGAAGAATATGCCATTTTTGCCACTCCACGATCACCGCATTTACTATGTTGCAAATACTGGATCTATGTCATTCATAAAATCGTAAGAAAAATCTCAATAAATAGAAAGTAAATGTGAGTTGGAGTGTATGAGTGTATGTTCTAGCTCTACCATTTTTTGCTTTCTCAACTTTATCAAATTACTTAAATTCATCAGTAAATGGGAATAAGAATACCTATCTCATAGAGTTATAATGAGAGGTAAATGAAGTAATCCATTAGTATGAAGCAAAGACTCAATAATAGCTAGTTATTTTAATAAATGTATAGAATATAACAATGATCACAACTATCTTTTATTATGTATAGTTGTATGCTCTGTGCTATGTGATTTGCATATATCATCTCTTATAAACCTTGATAAAATTAATTTGTATATCAGGACCCACAAAATGAAGGCCACCCCAGTGGTCCGGCACAAGTCACAAATCTAACCTAAGTCAACCGGCACTTACAGGAATCGCCTCTCAAGGAATCTTAATATACACCAATCACAATCTTCCAATTGAGCTTTAACTGGCTTATTTTACTCTGAGAAATAGGACTTGATAGCCTTATAAGGAAATCCTCAACCTCCTAGCCAATGATGCTCTGTTTTCATGTTGTCTCTTCTAACTCCCTATAAAACTTGTTTGGCCATAAATCCCTTGGGAACAGTGTTCAACTGCTTGTGAGGCACTGTACTCCCCAATCCATGATTGTTTTCCGTTAAAAGGCCATCAAACTCATCACTAAATTGTATTCTGTTTCTCATTTGACAGCCTAAAACAGATGTAGACATGTATGATTGCCCCATTTTACAGATGAGAAAATAGTCTTTGAGAGGGTAAGCAGCTTGTCTAAGCCCTAATAGCAAAAATGTGGTGGAACCAGGATTCGAGATGAAGTTTAGATAATCCAAAGCATACTGTCTCCATTTTGACATCTCCAAATAATAATTCAATAATGAAAGCAGAGTAGATGCTCAATAAATACTTGTTGAATTACCTAATTCATTGTTAATCCACTTTTAAATTATATTAAAATATTTCTTACTGATAGAAAAGGAGATAAACATGGTCTCATATGAAATCCACTCAGTGATGCTAGACATGGATTCAGAAGTTAGTGGTTTACACACTATTTTTAGAATGGAAATAAAATTGTGTCCAAAAAGGAGGTTATTTTAAAAGATGGTAAAAAAAACACAGATTTTTGGTAAAGTCTCAATCTCTCTTTCTCTCTCTCTCTCTCTCTCCTCTCTCCTCTCTCTCTCTCTCACCACACACACACACACACACACACACACACACACACACACACACACACAGCTGAAAATCATTGAATATACAAATAGTACTTTGTATTCGTGCTAACCTTCCATCAATGAATAGCATTGATGGAAGACCTGCATTGTATCCCATACCTTGTTAGCCTTTTCTATAAAACAGATTTTTCCTTGTTTCAAATAAAAACCAAAATAATGTAGATACTAATATTTTTTTTTAAATAGAAGTATCTCTTAAATAAAGTCCATGATATGAACCTTGGTAAGAAATTAACTTAATTAACACAAGCCTTATTTCTACAACTTAGGAGGTGAAATAACATTGGTGTAAGATGCACTATGAGGTCAAGTCAGGATATGTGCTCACTCAGAATTTTCTATTTCTATGATACAGTACTGCTCCAGTTACACAGTGACATTTTGATGCTTTTAAAACACTTACCTTGAAGTTCTAAAAATACCATACACTAAGGTGTGCCTTTCCTGCAAGACATGCCATCAATTGGTGAATTTTAAAATATTTTCCTCTATTAAGTGCAGGTGAAAAAAAAGAGAAATATATACCTCACTATTTTTTATAATCATTTTATAACCATGTTGGTTTGCAATAGTTACTTTACCTCTATAAAAATATTACATACTTTCGTGAGACATTTATAATAAGGTAGCAACAGAAAAAATATGTTCCTGAGCGTTCATTATATATTAAAAATAATACTTAATTTCATATAAAATAATAATTTTTTGAGGAAAAAGTCATAAAGTTATAAAAAGATTTAGGGACTTGTTATCAAATATTCTGAATTCCTAAATCATATTTTGTATCATGTAATTAATATTAAAAGTGTTTTGTTGGTATTTTTTCTTAAACCTTGCAAGAGATAGTCTTTATGTTATACATATTCCCTAAACAAAATGGGACAATTACTGGGCATAGTGTAATATATTTATTTAACTATAAATGTAAAGCTACTTTTTAAGATGGAACTTGGGGTTCATATAATTGTTATTGCTTCCAATGACTGTTCCAATTCATGCCCTCTACCTCCAAATGGCAAAATATCATATGCAAGCAGTTCTGCCAGTGTAACACACCTGGCCTCTCTCTGCTCCTTTACTCAGTTTTTCCCAGGGGAAGCAGAGGAATTTAATCTGACTGAGTTTGGAAGGAGTATTGGCATGTGTGGGGTCACCCTTCCCTCTTTAGGGAGCAGCTGCCTTTGGGAAGCACCTGTTTTGCTCTGGTCCTCTAAGCTTTAAGTTATACCTCCATCTTTACTCCATTATAGCTCTGTTTGTGACTGAGAGGTAACTTTGCCTAAAGGTAGAGCTCACTCACTTGGTGTCGATATATGTAACATTCTCATTATCAGTTTTTATCAGTAATAAAGGTTATACATTTGTCTTTCATCTGCCTTACTCTTATTTTTTTCTGAGTTGGTGCAGACCTTGAGTGGAGAAAAGGAGTGTTTTTAATTGGCCTCTTTCAAACCTCAAATGAATAAGTATACTTATTCCTTTAATCCACTGCAGTCTTCATGACAGGGATTTCTCTCCTAGCTACAAACATGAGGAACATAAGACCAAGATGACCAAGTAAACTTTACAAAACCTTTAGAGAAGATGCTCATGTTCAAAGCACGTCAGGTTGATTATTGCTCCCTTAAAAGCAAAAACAATAAAAATAAAAATAACTGTATATATTTTGTACTTTTATATTTCTAACTCCACATATATGTGAATGTACATAATACACTCACATATATATATAGTTAATATAAGAATAATAATTTTATTCAAATAATTCTTACTGTGACAAAATAAGAAATATGTATTTGGTCTTTGTCCCTTGGCACACAATTCTATAACCCTTGAAATCTCTGGAGCAATGAGTATCTTTTATATGCTAATAAAAGATTGGTGCCTGGGGGCTCCTAGATAGCTTCAGTGTGAAAGCTAGTCACCAGAAAGGCAAAGATTAGAGAGTTGGAACTTTCAGCTCTACCCCCTAAACTTCCCAGGAGGGAGAGGGACTGAAGATTGAGTTAATCACCAATTGCCAAGGACCTAATCGATTGTGCCATGTAATCAAACCTCCATAAAAACTCCTAAACTACAGGGTTTGGAGAGCTTCTGAGTTGGGGAACATCCAAAGAGAGTATGCAGCTCCCCATACCTTCCCTATATATCTCTTCCCCTTGGCTGTTCCTGAGTTGCAGCCTTTGCAATGATGTAAGTAAAGTGTTTCCCTGAGTTCTGCGAGCCATTCTAGCAAATTATAATATCTAAAAAAGGGGGAATCCCCGACTTTGTGGCCAAGTTGGAAAGAAGTATGTCGGTACCCTGGGCACCCAATACTTGTAATGGCATCTGAAGTAAAGGCAGTCTTGTGGGGGAATAAGCCCTTAAACCTGAGGAGTCTGACAGTGAGTGTCATAACTTCATTAAATTATAGGACACACAGTTGGTGTCCAGAGAGATGTAGAACTGGTTGTTGTTATGAAAAAAACCCCACATAGTTAGTGTTAGAAGTGTGACTGAATATAGTTCATAACAAACTACTATATTCCTATAATACCCAAAAAAAGTAAAAACAAAAACTTCGCATACTGATTTTCATACTTTCTTTTCTCTTATTGGACAGGTATTGCAAGTGACTGTAATTGTAAAACTGCTCTTTCCTTGTCTATGTAAAATACGCCATGGTATTTGGTCATACAAATACACAGAAAAACAGTTGTGTATTTGCAAACATCTCAAATAATGAAAGTGGAGGGTGGGGTAGCCGAACTCTGAGCAATCTCTATTTCAAGAGACAATATATTTAAAACATTCACACACAATTTAAAAAAGAGTTGGTGTAAAAGAGTCCATTTTTAAAAAGACATAGTCCATGTCCTAGACTAGTGGTTACCAGAGGACCATGGAGTAGTTGTTACTAGTGGGGTAGGTGAGGAGGAGGGAGGTAGACTGGGCAAAAGGGATTAAGTATAGGGGGGTAGGGGGAGGGAGAAATGGGTAAAGGCGATCAAATATATGGTGGCTGAAGGAAACTGGGCTTTGGGTGTTAAGCACACAATAGAATATACAGATGTCAAATGATAATGTGCACCTAAAGATTATATAATTGTATTAACCAATGTTACCCTAATGAACTTAAAAAAAAAAAGCCATAGTTGTTGAACTACCTAATAGCTGTTTCTAATAAAGAACTTACAACATTGGAAATCCCTACAATGACAACTGCTTTTTCACTGGTCATTGGGTCTTCATTCTACTTCTGTTTAAATAGAAGAGTAGCAGCATTTTCAGTGCTAACTTTTGCCAGCTTATGTAAAATGCAGATTTCCTTAATAAGCTATAAACAGAAAATATAAAGTAAGCAACATAAAGTCTTAGAATCTTTTAAAGATAATTGAAATGCTTTTTGTCTTAAAACATTATTATACTGTTATATATTATAAGATACAGATACACATTTCTCTGCAACATTCCACTCTAACAACTACTAAACTAGAGTTCTTAATTTGGTACATAAGCAAAATTTTGTACTTCTAAGTTCTTACTGACTGCATTGTAAATGAAACTGAGAGATGGTTTTTTTAATTACATCATTATAACATCACTTATATTATCGATTCATTTTTTTCCTAATAAAACAAGATGGTGTGAATCTTTACATTCTGATAACTTGTTTTCCCATCCTCATTCTATTTGCATAGGAATGTGAACTTCTCATTCCTGTCCATTGAGTCTTTATTGCAGAAATGAGAATAAAAATTTATGAGAGTCTCTGTGATTTTGGAATAGGTACCAAATACTGACTGCTCACAGTTATGAATATTTATCAGTTTTGTTATTAAAAAAGTTTTTTTTCTCTCAGAGTTTTTGAGTAAACAATTTCAAAATGTTACTCCATCTGTCAATGTTTTCTGAACACAGTACAAACCTTCTTTTTTGTCTTCTGGAGTAATCTTCACTTTTGTATCTGTTATATCTTTGAAAGATGCCAGAAAAAGTACCACATCTCCTTTCTCATTCTTTATAGGAACAATATCCAATAGGCACCAAAATGGAGACCCTGTAACAGTAATAAAAACACAGATCAACCACTGTATTGTATTTTTTCTATGAAAATCTCAAAAATTAGTGGTACAATTAATAAAGTTCTTATTGTTTTTCTTGCTATCCCACAACTCCCCGCTCAAAATTTTTTAAATGTCACATTTCAATTCCATAAATGTCTAGCCCATTTGAATATCTCTTCATTCCTAAATGAAATGCTTTCTTTGAAAATAAGGCAGTATTTTAAACAAAAACATTGGCTTGTGCTCAGGCATTTCTGCTGATGTCATTCAAATTGTATTTCTTCTTTGAATTTGTTGACAATGAAACATTCTACTTCATAAAGCATTTCCCCTTTCCACCCTCAGCACATAAATTAAGATCTTGTTTTGTACAACTTTGCCAGAGTTAATTTAAAAAACAATGTTTGTGCACCAGAATGGCTAAAAATAAAAAAAGATGGAAAATACCAAATTTGGGGGAGGATGTGCAGTCATTTAAACTCTCCTATATTTCTGGTAAAAATTAGTATGTATACTTTAAAAACTGTTTGGCAGTATTAAGGTATAGTCTCACAATACAACATCATACAGCGATGTAAATGGACAATGGACAGTAATTGACAATGAAATGGATATCACTAACAAAATGTTGAGCAAAACCAGCCAGACACAATGAGTGGAATGCAGTACGAATACACTTACATTAAATACAAAGATGGGCAAAACTAATCTATGGTATTAGAAGTCAGGTAAGTGGTTATCTTTGGGAGAAGGAGACACAGCTCAGGGGCATCTGGGATGCTGGTCAACTTTGTTTCATGATCATCATGTTGTTTACATAGGAGTGTTCAGTTTTTGAAAATTCATCAAACTCTACATCTTTGCTGTGTGCATTTTTCATTACGTATGTTTTATTTCCAGAACATATTTTAAAAAGAGGTAAAGTTCAATTCTATTTTTTGAGCAAAAGAACCATAAGAAATATAATTGAAAGACTCAAGTGCAAGCCTAAGGCTTATGTTTTGAAATATTTTTATATATTTTTAAAATATACATTAAAAAATATATATATATAAATATTCCTGCACCAAATTTCCTACAAAAAAAAATTCCTGGGCACTATTTGAAAAATATAGAAAAGTTGTTGCTTAAAAAGTAAACTGAATCTATTTACACATTTTCCTTCAGTTTTCTTTTGATGGGAAAAGAAACTTCAGTAGTGTGAATTTCCATCTTACTTGTGAGTTAATCTCAAAATCAGGTATAAGACAAAAATAACAGAGTCAGAAATATCCTTGATATTTCGACTTGTTTTGTATATACTGTATTAAATCTCACAATTTCCAACACAGCTGATGTGTTCATCCAGCCCTGGAATGTATCATTTTTTTCGTCAGTTGAGCACCAGATGAAGCAGTTGATTTGTATTTAGGGGCCATCTGATATAAAAATCGTATTTCATGATAGCCACTGCTGTAATATTGTTTGAAAAGTATGGTCTAATTCAAATGTAATAAATGTGTATATGATGTGTGTCTACTCTATAAAGTATATATAAAATATGTGCCTGTCCCCCACATATCCTTTTTTCTCCTTTGACTCAGATGTACGGTTTCCTTATGCTCATATTTATTGATATCTGTGCCACAGCAATTCCATTTCAGCACTTCATCACCAGACTCCAGGAGACCTGGGATCAGCCACAGCTCCAACATTAACCAATCATGTAACCATAGGAAAGTCAATTAACCTCTCTGAAGCTTGGTTCCCTGAATCATAATATTCTTACATCATTTGGTCCAGGGTGGATATAATATCCCCAAAATGCAAGACAATAAATCAATTATATTGCCTATAACTAATGGAGAAACCTCATAAATAAGCCATATTCTTGGCCAAACACCGCTATCCCCATCACCCCAGAATGGCTCTTACTTCAAATTTTTTTCTATGCCTACTACTTCAAGTTGAAAGCCTTTTTTACTAATTCTGTAGCTGTGGTAGGAACAAAAAGAACCATCGAGCCAAGCTATCAATCAGACCCCAGAGACAGTAACAGTGCAGACGTGGAAAATGGTATAAATCTGATATTTTGGTTTACATTTTAAAGCATCTCTCTGCCAATTACCTTGTAAGAGCATCATCCAAATCAGAACAGAGGCTATTAATTTTCTTGAAAATCCATTTTATCTATGCACTCAAACAAGCATCATCATTGTCTCCACAGAGCCTTTGCACAGGTGCACCAATGTCTTTTAGAGAGATGCAAAATCACAAAATGAGGTGAAAGCCAGTAAATAGCTGCCAACAGTACAATATTCTCTAATCAGCCCTTGATGTACACCTGTCCCTTCACATCATGTTCAGGGAGGGTTGAAAGATCAGTCTGAGATTTGTCTTTTAAGGTACAATGAGATGTGAGCTTTGATATTTTGTAAATTCAGTAAAACTTCATTAATAGGGCTCCCTCAAAATTCAAGTTTTATAATGATTTGGCATGAACTGGGCTAATGTCTACTTTCCCATTGCATGGCTGACCAAAAAAAAAAAAAGAAAAAGAAAGAAAGAAAAAACGTATTAGGGAAATAGTATAAGGGACGTACCAAGCCTATTTCTTCCTTCCTCTCTTCCTCCATTTCTTTCAGCATTCCTCCCTCCTTACCTTTCTTCTTTCAACTGATCCTTCAGATTTATCCAAACCAACTGCATTAGAAATAGGGCTTTAGGTATCTCTAAAGTTGAAAAGCAAGGCATGTGACACTTGCTTCATCTTCCAGAAACAGGATAGATGCTAAAATCTACCAATGAAGTTCAAAGCAAGACTTTTCCAAGTTTGCTCACTTATCCTTCCCTTTTCCTTCCCTGCTCTTCTAAATCTCTCTACTAGGCCTTCTGCTCTGGCCCTCTGACAAAACCTTCAACCTTATATGGCTGTAACCATTCAAGGCTATTCCCCAGGGTCTGCCTCTTCCTCTTTTACCCACAAGCACAATGATAGTCATGCAACAACTTTCCGTTAACAGCGAGTCAGGCCTGTTACAGTGAGTCTCTCTTAGGGTTAAGGTGGGAGGCACCAAATCCCTCAGCCTCAGATCCACGGATGAGAAGGATTCTTAAAAACAGGGTTAGAGGGCAGAAATCTTGTGTCAATTTTAACTCCTTTCACATATAGCAGCCAGTAATTACAATGTGGGTTGGTGAGTGCTAAAAGAGATGAGGCTCTGCCAAGGATTAAAGTTAATAACACCTTTAATTTCCATGGATAAATATAATTCATGGGGAGAAAACCGAGTGTATTCCCTATATGGTAAAATTTATTTTCAGAATTGCATAAATAATTACATAGATTAAATCTGGTGGAATGTCCCATATCTCCATTTTGGTACTTTCTTTTTCTTCACTGGGAAACAAGGTACAGGAGAATTTGACTTGTTAATATTTACAACTGTAAAAAGATTTATATAGATTCCACATACTCCCCAAAAGATTATATTTAGCAATAACTGGAAACTAATTATAAGGTTTCCAGTATAAGTTCATGGTTTAATAACTTAATACAAGTAGGTACAGATATAAAGAAAACTTGGTTGTGAGCTGTTCCCTTCTCTTTAATGACTACTCTGTCATGATGACATACAAGTCGCATTTCTCAATGTAGCACAGTAAGTAGCACAGAGTGGGATATAAACACTCGGCTGTCCTCATGTTTCTTCTATCAAGCGGGATTTTTATTGGATTTTTAATGAGAAATATATGTGACCTTTTTTTCAGGAGCTCCTTACATTAAATCTGATGAATCTTTCTACAACCGTTGTCTCAGTGCTACTTACTTATGATGTAGTGACAAATTAGACATTTTTTAGAAATTAATCTAGGGGATATATATATTTGGGTTGGGGTGGGAAGTGGCTGCAGATAAGTAAACAAGGTCACTGTTAGTGGTAGCCAAATCATGGGACAATTGCATCTGTAGCAGAAAGAGTAGGGCAGCCATGGGAGAGCTAATGAGTTGCCACAAAATTTTTAGATGGTTCTCTTTTTCATCACATTTGCCATTGCCTTGTTCTGGCCTTAATCATCTCTTACCCACTCTTCAAAAGTGTTCTCCCTGTCTCTTGTCTTCCTCCCATGCTGCTTCTAAAGGCTGTGAAAATACAGAATCCTGACGAAAAACACCCAATGGCTTTTCACTGTTTGCTTAAAGCATTAGCAGAACATTCTAAACTCTTTATCAGTAGGAGAGGTCTATTTTCAAGAGACTAGAAAGGAAAACAAAAGTGGGTTGGGACTGTAACGTAAAGAGGTGAACTAAAGGAAGTATCATATTAAAAAGGAGGGTCAAGTCCCCTGGAGTACTCAGAGCTGTGTGGGAGATGAGCACGTATAGCTGCCTCACCAGCCCTTCTTGGTGTTTGTCTTACACAAAGGGACGAAAGCAATGATCTTTGGTGAAATAGTTGGTAAAGGCTTCACCTGATCTACAGAGAACACCTCTGAGGACACCTCTTCTAAGGATCATACATCTACAGTGCAGCCCATACATGTTTTAAGTCTTTACTTAGTCCCAATGAATTTGCCTTAAATGGACACCCCTTCTCCAAAACCCCCAGGATACTAGTGAATCAGAGTAAAGGGCACGGGGCCCTGATACGTTTTATAGTAGTGGAGGGCAGAGTGGGGTTGGTGGGAGATGAACTGTCCCAGTTGGAGACCTCCCTGAGCTGGGCAGTGGATAAAGACACCTGTCATTTTGATGTTTAATGAAAAATGAAGAGCTCATAAAACAATGTGTTTTAAATTTGTTTCTGAGTAAAAAAAAAAAAAAATGACTGGCAGAATACACACAAAATACTAGTAGTGGTAGATTGTGGGATTATAATTGGTTCTTCTCAGAATCCTTCCTTATTTTCAGGGTTTTTTCTTTTTTTTTTCTTTTTTTTTTTTTTTTTTGTGACTAAGCATGAAGGAATATAGTGGGATTCTGACAACACCAGAGATTTAGAGTAAGAAATGTAAGTAGTTTAAGATTGGGCAAAGAGGGATGAAGTTATATTTCTGGGGAGATCAATTTTTATATATTCTCTATGATTTAAGTTCTAATAGATATTCTGTTTTATATTTTGAGAAAAGTTTTATGTTAAGTTAGGATATCTAAAAAAAGAAAAAAGACAGAGAAAAAAAGAGAGAAAGGAAGGAAGGAAGAAGGACGGAAGGAAGGAAGGAGAGGAGAGGAGAGGGGAGGAGAGGAGAGGAAAAAGGAGAGGAAAAAGCAGAGGAAAAAGGAGAGGAAAAAGGAAAGGAAAGGAAGGTTAAGTCAAGCAATGCTTAACTGATTTAAAGTTGCCAAGTTTGTGTCTTTGTTTTTGTTTTTTCCTCTTTCCATTTTATTCCAAATTCCTTTTGTCCTTAAATAAAATACTTTATTCCTCTCCAAGGAGTGTGTATAGCCACTTCTCAGAAATCTCTAATAATTATGTACGAGAAGAGCTTGGGAATTTGAGATCCAAAGAATATCCCTAAAATGTGCTTAGCCAATAGTTCCAACATCCTTGCTCAACAAATCATTTACTGGATTATTGACCAATAGAGCTATTACTTGCTTTAAGAAAACTGAACTGATGATAAACACAGATAACTCTTACCTACAGTGGAAAGGATTTTCCACACATGGTTTAAACACAAATTCAGCTGGGATAGGTTCCAAGGAAGAGTAAGGACATTTGGGTACAGTCTAATGAGAAATAGAGATAAAGAAGTCCTGACAAAATAACACATACAGCAAATAATAGCTGTCATTTATTAACCTGCTATTATGTGCTTGACACTGTGCCACATGCTTTATATGGATTGTATCTAAGCTTCTCATCGATCAACCTGACCAATATTTTACCAAACTAAACCATATTTTGTAAATATGGAAATTGAGATATGTTGTATTTTCTGTAGGGTCACATAGCTAATAAGTGTCAATGACCAGAATTTAAACACAGTCTGAGTTTGATTTTCTAATTTTGCTTAGTATATATTCTAGGAATAATCCTATTCTATGAATAATATTTTAGAAACTGAGTTTTTCATTTCCATTTAATTTTCCCTTCTACCCATGCTATAGGACATAATGATGTACATACTTTTTAAAATGTCCTATTATAAAAGAAGAAAGTAAAGCCTTTGAATATTCAACAAATATCACTCTCAGTCCCATAATAAGAGTAGAAACTCTGTTTGAAACAAAATTCAGCCACTTTAGTTTCAGATTGGAATACATCCTTCAGTATAGTAGACACGGCACTTATTCTCAATGTGCTTGAGAATCCAGTGAGACAATGAGATCAGAAAACCACCACTGGTGCCGCTTCTTAGTTGTTAATGTGCATGTGTGTGTTACTGGCTGTTGAGTTGGCTCCAACTTCTGGCGACTCTATAAATTAATGATGCCCATAATGTCCTGTCCTCAACAGCCCTTCTCAGCTCACGTACACTCATGACTATGACTTCTTTTATACAGTCAATCCATCTCATATTTGGTTTCTCTCTTTTCTGATGCCTTCTATTTTCCCCAGCATTGTCTTTCCAAAGAACCCTGCCTTCTCATGATGTGCCCACAGTAGGACAGCTTCAGTTTTGTCATTTTTGGCTTGATCTTATTTTATTTGTCAGTTTTGTTTCAGTCTTAATTTATTTTAAAACCCGGTGTTAATGGATGAAGCACCATATTCTGACCTCATTGACAAAGTCTTTGCCTGACCTCTCTTCCCAGTATGTTTCTGCTTCTTGCTTTTTTCTAGGAAGCTTCAGAAAAGGTGATCTCTGGCTCTAGGTAGGACACATAGCAACATCCTGTGGACTTATCTTTTCTAAGACTGGAAATAACAAAGATATTTTAGCCTCAATCAACTCTGAACCATGGCTCTTTCTTCTCAGTGATCCTCTGGGGGAAAGAATGCCAGATGTGAGGAACAATTGTTAGTGAGCAGAAAAATGTCTGATCCATCAGGCTTGGCTTCATGATTGGTACTTGTAAGCTACTTCTTTCTGAGAACAAGGCACTGAAACAAACTTACTCCCTTGATACCTGACTTTAAGAAAAGCAATTTAAGGTTTCTTCAAAATTGCAGTTGTTTGGTGAAAAGAACTTGCTTTAAATGAGAATTTGATGATCACGTTAACCCTCTGTAATTGCACAAGGCTTTAGTTGGAGGAATCCATAGTCTTCAGGGCAATGGGAATAATTGTTGTGCTAATAAACATATGCCTGTATGAACTCAGCATGGTTAAGGGGGTCTGGGACTCTGGAATTAGTTTAAAACTCAAAAGAAAAATTTGAAGATTACATTGCAAGCAACTGGACATAAAGTTATTCATTCATTCAACAAATATATACTTTGTGCTTCCTAAGTGTTTGGATATATCAGTAAACAAAACAAAATAGATTTCTGTCCTATTACCTGAGATCTTATATTCTACTTTGGAAAGAAAAACAATAAATTATAAATAAGTGTATAGGTTATTAGAAGGTTTTAAATGCTATAGCTGAAACAAAAAATAGAGCAAGGTAAGGAGGTATAGAATGTGGGAAAATGTGGTATAGTACTATAGGAGGACATTTCAAAGAATTAGTCATGAAAGTGCTACTTAATATTGCTTTTGAATATTAATGAACAATTTTATTAATAAATGCTGCTCCTCTTAGAAGTAAATAATGAGAGAGACCATGATGCAGGTCTGAGGTCAAGTAAATGAAAGAGGAAAACTGAATGACAATGTCCTGGCCTACAGTGTAGTTCTAAGAAAAGTTCACCAAGGCCATCAGGGAGTCATCTGGCCAAGTCAACCATCAGAGCAGGTCTGCACCTGCCAGGAACACAACTATCTTAGCATGCCTGCTTCATTCAGTCATTGACTGGGAACAACCCATGGAAAGTTTGGCCTCTGTGTAACACAGATGTGTTTCAGAGCTCAGTAGCTGGAGCCATCAGCCAATTAATCTTGTAAGCAGAGATACAGGAGGCACATACTCATGGTTATCATATTAGTATAGTAGACATCTCATATTTCCAGCAGAATAATATCTATGCGCCTTTCTCTTGTCACTTCCATATTCCATTGGGATCAAAACCCTCTTCATGGAGCCTTGAAAAAACTAAAACTATCAAACCTGGTGCTCAGACTAGCCCTCACTGGATAGATGAGCTAATAGTCCACACTGGCCAATCAATCTTTCTCTTCTGATAATGTCAATCTTGAACAGAGAGACCCAAGATTCAAAATGGAGGAAGCAGATTCATTCAACAATGAGGGTAGAAAAATCTTTCCAGTTTTTCCTGTTACTTAGACTTTACAGAGAACTACTGCTTCCTGCCTTTCAAGGGCTAGTTGCTCATTGCTTTCTTTGGTTCTATAAGTCACAACATACGTTTTTGATAAATTATTGTCTTTGCCTAAGGTAACCAGAATCAATATATGTTACCTACGAAAAACCCATTTACAAAATGATATATTTAAAAAGGATAGTCAAGACGCAATGAAAAGAACATGGGACTTAGATGACATATGTGGTCAGGTTCTGGATTCTTCATTTATTTGTTGAGTATCCTCCGACATAAGTTTTACATCTGTCTGTATCACATCTCCATACTGGATAGATGGCTACTTCTCACAGTTAAGAGCTTTAAAGAGACCAGTATATGTAAAAGTATTTTATACGTTTTGACCAGTTGATAAAGTAAGGTTTTTACCTGTATGTGTAATACTTTGACTTTTTAATCATAAAAAACAATCAGGCACAACTATGGCTCAGTATTAATACCTGTTAAATTTGGGTGATGGTATGGAGGTGGTATTTGTTTTAAAAATCTGTCTTTTTTGTACATGTAAAACATTTCATTTTTTTAATTAAGAAAAAAACACTTTGAAAATGGAGAATTATTTAATATTTCCTTGAACATCTAATCTAATATTAAGCTGTAATATACATAGCTATCTCAAATTGCTGGTTAAGAAAGATCTTAGAAATTATGAAATAGAACTCTATTGTAAAGATGAAAATCCTGAGTTCAGAGTAGTTAAATAAATTGTTAAAGGTCAAATGTTAATTGTTAGAAGTGTTGGGACTAGACCTTCAAGTCATGTGATCTCAGTTTTATGAGCTTGTGCTAAAATTCAGTACACATCTCTAAATATTTTTAAAAATCACCAAAAGAAAATTTATCACATAAGTGAACAATCTAGTTTTGATATATTTAAAGGAAAAATTATAGTATGTTTATATATTATTGACATTATTGATTAAATAAGCCAGGACATGTAACAAATTCAGCATTGATCAAATCTTTCTTAAGCGATTAGGTTCAGAATTAGAATCATCTGTGTTTAAAAGGTTGGGTAAAAAAGATAAAAAAGGGTGGAAAATACAGCCTATGGAAGAGAACAGAAATTTTGAGATGAGAATTTGGAAACAAAGAAATAGGAATCGAAAAGAAATGGTTAAGGATCTCATGACAATTCTCTGGTGTATAAATAGAAGATTGCAGTTTTAGGTGTCAAGTTAGCACTTTCCAAGAACATGCAGACAACAAACATACTGAACGTTTCTTCCATTGTGTAAACTCCACTCTTAGCGAAGACTCATGAACGCTCTGCCAGATTGCCCTGAGTCACAACTTGGCAGGCATGTGAGACAAAACAGTTAGATGCTTCCTCAACTTACTGTTTCTCCCTTAAAATGGAGCTATTACCTCACCAGAAACTTGAGACTAAAACCCAGAGCCTGGGTAAGCATTACTGTATCCACCATGCTCAGGTGAGGTAGTAGTACTGACAAGCCTGACCTAAGACAGACATTGTTAGAGAAATAAATCTCTGCATAGCATTTCCTCACTAGTTTCCATGTGATTATAGGCATTTTCCTTCAACGATAAAAAGTACGTTTTGAGCCTGTATGTATAATTAAAATATGACGATTCAGAATTCTCCTAAACTATGTGGGCTCCAATTTATTACTCAACGTAACAGATTTGGTATATTCATTTTCAGAGGTCAGCAAACTTTTCCTGTAAAGGGGCAGATATTCAATATTTTTAGCTTTGCACTTCCTATAATCTCTGCCTCAACTACTTAACTCTGCTATTATAGTGCTAAAATAACAATAGATAATACATAAGTACATGAGCATGGCTGTTTTCCCAAAAACATCCTTTATGAAAATAACCATCCTGCCAGATATGGTCTGTACTTTACTCTTATGTAGAAACCTACAGATTACTGTACACTGAGTTAATTCTTGATTCTTTGGGAGTTTTGAGCAGACTCTGAATTACCATAGTATTTAATAAGAAGCACAAGAACCAGGTAAAGTCTTTCTGTAGATGAAACCTAGACTATGAATGTCTTAGTAGTGTGCATTCTAAAAGATTATCCAGACAACCTCATTTTCCTAAGTAAAGTGTGGTTATTTCCTTTCTCTTTCGATTATGAGAATATACTTCATTATCTTTCACCTGAAAAATGGGCTCAATGACCTAGAGGGATCTTTGAGGAGGCTTTTCTTCCAGTTCCATGGACAGAAGCTACTTTGGAGATTATGGCATTGAGTAGGACTTTCTAAGCTGTGTCACAAAGCAAAATACGTGCAAATCAGGAAGCTAAAAGAGTGAAATGGAGATTGTGGTCAGAGTCTGCAGGAGTCAGTCCAAAGCAACTAGAAGCTAAAAAATGTGAGACACTTCCACTCAATTTTATGCATAGAGAAGAACAGGTAGTCTTCTAAATTATATAGCTATTATACACCATAAAACAACCTTAGGCAAAATGGGATTTTTTTTTTTTTGGCCTCAAAACATATTCTGAGTTTAATGTTTTCCCTTTTAATAATATCTTTTCTTAGTAACATTATTAACAACATTTCTTTTGCTATTTGACTCCTCAAGTATTTCTGAAAAAAAATTTTTTAATAGTGAGACATGATGTTTCAAGAGATAATTCAGTGGACTCAATATTGAGGAATTCTGGGAAAGTAAAGGCTTCAAGAATAATAGCTCTCCTTATCAGATGAAATCAGCTCTCCAATTCCAGCCTGGTTGTACTGCCAATTGATAGAGATGTACCAAGTCATAAGATATTTTTTCACTCGATGTCATTTTTAATAATGAAGTGTCTTGGATCCTATCATCAGTGCTCATGGATTACTAAATATTAAAACAAACCAACACTCAAAAAACAAAATCCATGCCCCACACTTCCCTTTCTTCTCATGTCAAAACATGTACATCAAAAGCCATGTTAGATGGTTTCTCTTGCAGATGCACATTTTACATTCATTATTGACATGTCCTTCTTTCTCAGCTCCCAAACTAAGTCCTACCAATTCCAGCAACTAAACCTATGAAGTCTGTTTTAAATCCATTCACTCTTCCATCTCCATTGGCCACAACCTAGACTAAGCTAGGGCTCTGGGGACTTCAGCATGCATCAGAATCTCATGAAAGGCAGGTGAAAGCACAGATTGCTGGGCCCACCTCCAGGTTTGATTCAGTAAGTCTTCGTGAGACCTGATAATTTGCACTTCTCACAAGTTTCAAGTGATGCCAATACTACTGGTGTCCTTATCACACTCTGAGTAGCCCTTGTCTGAATGACCATAATCGCTTGTGGACTACCTGCCTCATATAGCAGCAAAAATAATCTTCATAGATTGAAATATTTATCATGCGACTTCCCTGTTTAGAACACTGGCTGCCTTAGTTAAGAGGCAACAGCCGGAGCATGTCTATAAAGCCCCACGTGACCAGACTCCTGCCTACTTCCCACTCCTATGTGATACCTTGCTATTTATTCACTGGAGATACTGGGCCTTTTCTCCTTTTCTTGAATGAGACAGTCTCTCTGGGCACCTTTGCACACCTGGCTTTCTTTGCCTAGAATGCTTTAATTCTTTCCTCCAGGTGGTCAATTTCTACTCATACTTCAAAATTTAACTCAAACATCACTTTATTGATGAAGCCTTCCTCGTACCTGAGATTGGGTTGGATCCCTGTTATTCCCTCCCATAGCAGCCTGTTACCCCCTGCAAACTACAGGTCCGTGTAATTATTTGATGTGTCTTTCTCAGTAGACTATAAGGAACAGGAGAACAAGGACTATGTCTTATTTTCCCTTGCACTCTCCTATGTTCAAAGCAGAGAGCCTGGCCCGAACGTCACAGGTGCTTTAAAGTTTGTGTTAAAAAACTAAGTTATTTATTATAACCTGAATTCTAACTTTAAATAATAATGATGTTCGTTGCAAGAATATAGCTGACATGTATAAGCACCCATGTGCCAGGTACCATGCAAAAGCACTTTATAAAAATTATTTCCTCTAAGCCTATAAAGCAGATGCTATAACTATTAGTGTCACCTTAACAGATGAGAAAATTGAGGTTCAGGAAGTTGAAGTACATTTCCTAAATCACATAGTTCATGAGTGACTGGAGCTTTTTTTACATGGTAGATGCAGATCTAGACTTGGAATCACTACAGCCAACAGTTAATGGTTCTTTCTTCTTTTTTTTTTCATCACTTACTTTCTTTATCAGATCCCATTAACAAATTTAAGAAGAAAAATGTTATCTCTGTTTGCCTCTTACAGGCAAGATTAGATAGTGAAGGGTAAAATGAGTCTAAGGGTAAAACAAGGCTAAGGTCATGTACAGCATGTCAGTGACTGAGCAAGGACTCAAACTTTAGTCTTCACACACAAAACTCATCATTTTTCTTCCATTTAAGCACACTGGAGATGGTGAAAGTGATCTCTATAAATACGAAGACTTTTATTGCATCTCTGCTCTCAAATATGCATCTAAAAATGTGAATTCATTTGAACATCCTGCCATGGTGCTAAAGGCCAATAATTAGACTACTCTTAAGGGGCTCTTTCCGCTTTGAGAAATATTCATGTGCCAGAGCTTTTAGGTAGGACAAAAATACTTCATTTTGCATGGAGATTCCCAAGACCTCCAACACCCGGCACAAGAATTCCTGAGTTGTGCACAATTGAAGGCTTTGTATGCAATCTCTGGTGTCTTCTCTCCAGCTGCTCCCCCTTGCCTTTTCTTGCCAGGTGCCTAGGGAGGCACTCACCTGTCTTGGTTGCCTTATTTGATTACCTCCTTTGTTCCAGCATTGGCCCAACTGCCCAGAGGCAGTTGTGATGAAAAGGACTAAAAGAAGGGGGGTGTCAGTGAATAATCCTCAAGGCCCAGTCTCTAATTCCTGAATTAAGATACCTCAGGACAACCTGATAACCTCTCATGCAAGCAGAAGTTGATTTATCAACCCTGCAGGATACTCTAGAATTCCACAATACTCTCTCCACCTGTGTAAGATAAAAATTGAAAGCAGTTCTCTAAGTAGAAAAGAAGAAAAATATCCTGGCAATGAAACTAATGTCTAAAATCAGAAAAAAATGAGGAGGATGGAGTCAAAGGTCAGAGGACACTTGGAAGGAGAGGTGACTATGAATTGAAACAGAAGAAAAAATAAGTTTGTAGGAGAATATAGTAATAGACTCACAGTGCCTCAAGGCTATTCCAATGTGGGAGCAGTACAGGGCTTAATTGAAACATCAACCACACACACACACACACACACACACACACACACACACACACTTTTATTCATTCAACCAGTCAGCATGTATTTAAGCATTTCTCATGTATCAAGAACTGTTTTAGGCACTATAGATACCAAGATTAATGTGGCACCAGAAAGAAATCTACCCTAACCATGCAAAATTTTATGGGGAGATAGATGTATAAAAAGAAAGTTATACCTTTCTTGAGGGTGTGTCTTTGTCAGTTTGGGCTGTTATAACAAGGTACCATAGATCTAGTGACTTATAAACAACAGAAATTTATTTCTCACCACTCTGAAGGCTGGAAGTCCAAAATGAGGGTGCCAGCAGGGTCTGGTGAGGACCCTCTTCTGGAATGCTGACTGCTGGCTTTTCATAATATCTTCATATGGTAGAAAGAGAGCAAGCTACCTCTGTGGCTTCTTTTTATAAGGGCCCTAATCCCATTTATGAGGGCTCTACTTTCAGGGCCTAATCATCTCTCTAAGGCCCCACCTCCTAATCGAATCAGGATTAGAGTTTCAACAGAGGAATGCTAGGGAAACTAAAACATTAGTTCACTGTAGGACATACCTATGACAAAGAATGGAAACATAATGTGAAACAGAAGGTCATAGTTGGTGAAGGTCTCATAGATGAGACAGGCTTGAACTGAGTTTTGATGACTCTATTAGCTTAATGTGAGAGTGGGGGCAGAGGGTGGGATTCTGGCAGAGTAACCATCAAGCGCAAAGGCACAGGCAAGTTAGAATATGAAACATTTAAAAATAACTATAAAATAGTCTGAGGCCAGAGCTGTATTGGAGTAGGAATGAGGAATGAGGAGAGAAGGGAGAGGGAGGGTGGAAAAGAGAAAAGATGATTTTTAAAAGATACACTATAGACCGGAGCTAGCTTGTGAGTGGCCCTGTATGCCAGACTCAAGACTTTGCATTTATCCTGAAAGGCAATGGGGAACCACCAAAGGCTTTGTCATAGGAAATAAATGTAGTGGGAAGACCTTTGCCAGGGCTTGATCCTCCAAGTTCAATATCATTTCCTCCCACTACAGAGAGAGAACCTTTAAAATAATAAGCTCCTCTAATTTCACAGGGAACTCCAAAGATTCTCAAACATCATGGTTGTTTTATTTCTGGCTCATAAAGATGGTGTAATGAATGCCACAGGTACAAAAATGAGTAACTTAATGAGTTCTTTCTTTGCTAGTTTTCCGGTCATTCCCCGTGGATGTGTATAGCACCTGGGAAGTCCATTTATGTATGTTCATCAACCAGAGGCAGGCGAGGGAGCACCACTGGCTCCTATGTAGGAAGGGTAGGTGACCATGTCCATGAGTATGGCTTAGTGTTTAAGAGTACAGAGCTCAGGAGTCAGACTGCCAGGACTTGGATCCTGGCCCTTCCACTTCTCTGCAAATCAGTTTCTTTAACTGAAATGAGGTATTAAATAGGATCTACCTCGAGATGATGAGAGGACTAAATGAAGTAACAGGCAATGAACAGAGCACAGAGCTCAGCCCATAGTGAACACTCAGTAAATGTTAGCTGTTACTGTTTTATGAAGTCATCTGTGTTAAGGCAGGAAGGCTGACTCTGAAGAAGTGAAGGTATGTAAGAAATCTAGTTAAACGGGAACAGTGACTGCTCAATCTCAGCAGGACAGGCAGATCTAAGCGGTTCCTGATGAATGCACGGAGGCCCGATCTACGGGTCAGTCTCACTTTGTTCTGATCATGCTGGCTGGAGATCCTGGGTGAGCACTTCAATAAATGGACTGATGTAAAACTCCTGTTCATTGATTAAAACAATGCAACTTTAACCATGAGCTTAGAAAAAGAACAAGCATTCTGTTAGAGTAGCCTGTTCAGATATATGAGAGGTAGACTAGGAAAGCTGCCTACATTTACAAGTCCAAATCTTGAATGCAAGTGGTAATATACACGACAAGGCAAGGCAGTGTCCTCACAAGTGTGGCCTTCATGTTATTCCTGAGCCCTTTGCCTTCCTGTTGCAATCACTTTGAACTTGTTTACCTCTTGAATGCCAAAGACAGAGGACAAAAATATAATATCCTCTATCAAGACTAAAAAGACATAAGGAAAATCATCATAAAATCATAAAAGCATCATAAAATGCTTTTTTTATTTTGGGCATGCAAAGTCTCAAGTAAGGCCTCAGACTGTGAATGGCAACAAAAATCTGACCTCGCGTTCATTAATACGCTTAGTTGTTAGAAGAATGGTCCCTATTTAGTGGCTCTTCATACATTATGAAAATTGCAAATTTCATGAGCATCAGAATTAAATGTCCTTTTGCCTCTTGCTACATACAGACATACATGCTCAACAAATGTGTTTCTACAAATTTAGATGTGAAGTTTGTGAAACATGGCTGCATATTTTGGGGGCACTCTTCCTATCAAGAGTTGGTGTCTAGGTCCCCTTCTCATGAATCTTGGCAAACTTATGGCTGCCCCCACCAAAATGCTAATATGGCATGAAAGAAGTTATGCTAAATGACTTCTTCAACAAGGTCACAAAATGTCTTGCACCCTCTGCCTGGTTCATGGAACACGAGAATACCTGGAGGCCTCCATGCTGAAGAGGTTATATATAGACACTTCAGTAGACTATCCTAACTGATCCCAGACTTTCAAGATGTCAGACATGTGGGTGAAGCCACCCAAGTTCCTCCAAGGCAGTGCATCTCCCATCTGAACTCCATCTACTAACCATCCCCTGCTGACTCCATGAGGAGGAAGAATCATTCAGCCAAGCCCAGCCTGGATTCCTGAACTACAATATTGTAAGATATAATAGTTGCTATTTTAAGCCACTAAATTCTGAGGTAGTTGAAGTAGTTGTTATGAAGCAATAGATAACTGGAACACTAGTAAACTATGTTGTGCTTCCTTGATGCTACAAGCCATGAGTAAGAATACAGTTGTATCCATTTCACAGAAAAAAAGTTTCCAAGGTTCTACTTTCATTAGTTTTTCAGGAAACCAATTCCCCGTTGTGCTCTTCACAAGTACTTCTAAAATGTGGAAGAAATGTTTCCACAACCTAGTCCTCTTGGCTCACAATAATGCGATACTTGAAGTTCTGCATTGTCTTCCAGGCTCATGTTGATGCTTCAGTTGCTGCCAAAGGTACCAACCATCCCATTCAAGCCCATGGTGCTGTGGCTTTGACAGCCTCAATAGCCCAAGGAGATATCTTTATGAAAAATATTGCACTTGCGTTTGTATTTCCTTTCTCTTGGGCTGTGGTCTGGACCCTTGGAAGGGCTGGCTAGTTGGAGAAGTAATTTTACTTTGTTCAGAATTATCTTTCCTTCTTCCCTGGGTCTCACTCAACCTTAAGACAAGGTTTCTTTTATCTCTAATCTCTTGATGAAAAAATTCTGGCTGGCTGGCTGGCTGGCTTGCCTCATTGTTCTTTAGGAGTGGTGAAAATCTAAGGTGACTACAAATGAAACCCATGCTGGGAACCTCCACGTCCATAGAATACACTCATTTAGACACAACACTTTGCATTAAAAAGAATTTCCTTATTGTTCACTTATTACATGCACACACATGACATCCCTTGCTCTGAAAATGGATCTTACATAAAACCATTCTATATGAAATTCTACGATCCGTTTTTAACTGTCAAATAAAAAAGTAACTATGCTGCACATTTTAAATGTTAATTTTGAGAATAATTTGACATTCTACAACTCCAAGGCTTTGTCTTTTTTCCATACTGAGCTCTAATTCTAAGTAACTAGAGGGCATAATCAAATATTCTAAAAATCTTTTGCAGAGTCATATTGAATAACTGAGTGTTATAGAATTTACTAAGAATATCTTAAATGCAAACATCATTAGGAGGAAAATGTTTCTTACTATAATTATCTGTCATGAGCAGCTCATTGTAAAAAAAGAAGGCCATGAAGAAATCGGCTTCCTTTTGTCTTTTATCATGAGCTGACCCTGTAACAATGAGTATGAATATGCCTAATTCATACAATTTATGTGTACACTGGAGTGAAGACAGTGTGTTGCTCAATTGGTGTTATGCATACTCTCAGTAGTACACAGACTATTTTAGGTAATGCACATAAATATCTTACATTTCATCTGTGTATGAGTTTTAATGTGTATTGAAACAAAAATATATAGCTAGCCTATCAAATGCAGGGAGACATTTTGAGGGAAACAGATACACCAGCTGTCTCCCCATTTCTCTCAATCTCTCCCTTTCTCTCATCTCTTCCTTTCTTTCCCAAGTTCTTCTTCTTTTTTTCCCACTCATCCTGATCCAAGTCATTCTCTTCAGCTTCCTGGCTCCAGCTTTCTCCCCACACTCCGCACCACTTTTTATTGACTGGACAATTTAGTTTTTTTAGCTTCTAATTTGCATCCGAACATACATTTAGCTGTTGAGTAAACAAAGGATCTCCTTTAGGAGGTATGCTCCTTAAAAACAAGCAAACAAAAAGTAAATTATACATAAATTATTTTTGTTGCCACAAATATATATGGAAAGTCCGTATTACAAAAAGTTGGCAATCTAATTACATTTAGAAAGAAAGAAAACCAACAGATTTAGCATTGATTTTTCTAGGTATTTTTTCCATGTCATGATATAATTAAATAAAGAAATGTGAAAGTAAAGCTATGCAAAGTGCATTACTGGGTAAAGAAATGAACAAGTGAGGATTGCTCAGGCAATGACAAGCTGAAGACTGTCTATCACATAACATACAGACCTATGTTCAAATCATTTTTCTGCATCACTGTTTCCAAATCTGCAAATGTGAGACAATTTATATTTATTTTGAAGTGTTACTTAAAAAATTAAATAAAATAACATATTGATACTTGGCTGCTTGGTAAATCATAATCAATTAGACATTACTACTTAGATTTCACAGTATACTTTTTTTAATTTTAAAAAGTTAACAATGTTTTCATTGCATATTTATTTATGATTACTTTCTATTTGAGGATAGTGATCCTGTTTTTCCCTTAGAGTAGTGATTTATTTTTCTTTTGCTTGCAATTGAGTTAAAAAAGAGTGATTCAACTTAAAGAAAAATATTAAGTAAGCAATAATTCAGGGGTACATGGAAATAAATGGCAAATCTTGAAGGTGACATGGGAAGAAGTGAGTTGTGAATTAAAGTGTTATTCACACACAACCCTATCAGACCTATGCTTCCTTTGTAACAAATACTTGTGTTTTCCTCTTTTCTATTTAGAACTGAAGAGTCATGATACTAAAACTTGCCTACCTATACACATTTTCAGAAAAGTATTATTAACAGTGATATTATAAAAAATAAAAGTGAAGTCATACCTAATTAAATAATATGCATCTCAACATGAAATATTCAGAGATGACTGACTACAATAGAAGATACAATAAGGCAGTTGGATAATTGGACGCATATGCATGGTCACTGTGAATGTGACACCTCCAAATGCAGAACCCATGCAGATGTGCTGCCTCCCTGACAAGTACTGTGACTCGGTGACAAGATTTTCTGAAATAGTGAAATTCTGAATAATATAAAGTTCAATCTTACCTCACTATGCCATGGCTTTATTTTAGGAAATTTGGTGGGAAATTAAAGCCTTCCCCAAAACACTGTGTGTTAGGTTCTAAGTTCAAGTTATTAGAAACCAGTGTTCTACTTCCTGGAAAATCTGATGGAGCATTAGAAAGCCATGCAGTGCACAATAGCATAACTGTACTATGTTGTACAGTAGATCTCTCCAATTTATTCATCTTGCATAACTAAAACTTTATACCTGTTGAACAACAATTTCCCATTTCTCCTTTCCCTCAACTCCTGGCAAACCACCATTCGATTCTCTGCATCTATAAGTCTGACTCCTTTAGATAACCTTATGTAAGTGGAATCATGCAGTGTTTGTCCTTCTGTGACTGGCTTATTTCATTTAACATAATGTTAAGAAGATAGATCGCATGTTATGTGTCCTTACCACAAACAAGAACATAAAAGAACACAAGAAAATTTTGGGAGGTGATGGATATGTTTAGTATTTTGATTGTGGTAATGGTTTCATAGGTGTATGTATATGTCCAACTCATTTTATACACACACACACACACACACACACACACACACATACGTATATATATGTATATGTATATATACACAAACACACATATATATATACATATACATATATGTATATACATAAAATATTTGTAACTTTTATCAATTATACATCAATAAAACTAAAAAAAAAAAAAAGTCATACCAGATACTGGATGATTCTTCAATTGCAGACTATCCCTTAGCCTATAGTATATATAGTATCACTGATTCCTGCCTATTAAATGTCCCCCTTCCCACCACCACCAGTCAAACACTTCAGAGATTTGCAAAACGCCCCTGGGAGCTAGTACTATCCCCATTACCATAGCCAACCAGTGATTTAAGAGCAACGACCTTAGAGTCAGAGGATGTTTATATGTCCCGGTTTCTTTATTTACTAGTTTACAATCTTGGGCAAGTGACTCCAATTCTAATCTATTTAATGTGAATATAACCAAGTGTTGTAGCTTGAATTTTATTCTCCTAAAAAGATGTTGGATTTCTAACCTCCACTACCTCGAAATGTGACCTTAAATCGAAACAGAGTCTTTACAAAGGCAATCAAATTAAAATTAGGTCTTTAGGGTGAGCATTAATCCAATATGACTGGTGTCCTTTTATAAAGGGGAAATATGGACACAGACACTCAGAAAAGGAGAATACTATGTGAAGATGAAGGAAGAGAACAGAATGATATTTCTTTAAGCTAAAGAACACCAAAGATTTCCAGCAAACCACCAGAACCTCAGGGAGAGGTGTAGAACAAATTCCTCCTCACAACCTTCAGAGGAAACCAACCCAACTGATCCCTTGATCTTGGACTTCTAATCTCCAGAATAGTGAGACAATAAATTTTTATTGTTTAAGTCACTCAGTTTGTCATACTTTGTTATGGCAACCCTAGCAAACTAATACATTAAGATAAAAAAAAAAAATTTTTTTTTTTTTTGAAATTGACTATATCGTTTTAATTTTCTCCTTAAATCCTTGTTCTCTTGCAATATTTCTCTTCCTGTTGGATCTATTTAATACAAAATGGGCTTGAAATAAAAGCTTTCTGTAGAGAGAGAGGATATAAAGATTAGGGCTCATAGATCCCTAATCACAATTGTCTTCTATGATAAAGAGAAAATACAACTTTCTACCATTAATTTTTAGCCAAGAAGCTTGAGTCAGGAAGAAGAAAAATGTAACATGCCACCCCAGCTTGTCCAGTCTCAGCTTGAGGGACTGTGAGAAAAAACCATGGCAGGCCAGAGGTAATGTCTCCACTATAAGGTTTCACAGCTTTCAAGCAGGGAGAAGCTTGAAAGCATTAGGGAACTTTTTTCTTCCCTATTTGGGACTCTGAGAGAAATTGCTTGTCAGGCTAACTCTTTATTAACATGAAGGTGGTTGCCTACTTTTGAGGAAATGTGATGTCATAAAGGGTACTTCAGTTCATTTGCTCAGAGAATCCTTTTGCTTGTATGTGTGAATGATGGATGTACTCACCTAAGGTAGCCATTATCCTCCCAAGTCTAGCAATATAGAGGGTAGAGGATAAATAGTGAATTCCTTAATTAGTGGCATAATGACAGAGGAGGCAAAAATTAAGAAGGATCTACTATGGTTTTAAGAAGTAAGTGGAGGTAAAATTATTAGCAAACACTGCCAGCCACAAAACCCATC
This sequence comes from Eonycteris spelaea, assembly GCA_003508835.1. Lineage (NCBI taxonomy): Eukaryota > Metazoa > Chordata > Mammalia > Chiroptera > Pteropodidae > Eonycteris > Eonycteris spelaea. Next base: position 15,094,975 of record PUFA01000012.1, read on the forward strand.
TGTAAATGTCAAATGCAGGGAATATCAGACAGATGGGCCATGTGAAATCAGTGAACACACAAAAGTTGTGTGTGGGGGGCAGGAGGGCTTTCTGCACTGTGACATGAATTTGGGTAAGTCTCTCATACATGAACCATGAAAATGGCAATTTAAAAGGGAAAAAAGGAGACTCTCAAGGATTGGGTTTATATGCCCAAAGCAATTGTACATCATCTAAAGAGATGGTTTAAAATACTACAGGAAAGATAGCCATGATGATGGAGACTTGGTTTTAGAAACATCCACAATCTGTTCATATAAATCAAGTAACAAAGATAGCAAAAGCAGAAATTCACAAAACACATCAACAACAAAACTATATAACGATGTGTTGTCCCCATAAACTTTAGAATACAGGATGATGGGACAATATCAACTAAAAAGTTAACCTTTGCAGAATGGCAGCTGCATAGAAAAAAGAGGATAGGGAAAGGAGATTGCATGTAGTCCTAGGAGCTTGGGACATAAGAAATCATCAACAGCTATCTATTCTCAAAAGAAATACTCTGAAAGTAGAGGATTCCACACAGAACTGAACACAACTAAAACTAGAAGAGAACTTCAGTCTCTAATTCAAAGTGAGTCCAAGTGGGCTACAGAGAGAGATGATGGTGGTGTGGTTGCTTCAGCCTTCAATGTTCTCAGAAAATCCAGCAGAAATTCTTTCTTGGAGTATAGAACTCATTATTGAGGAGAAACTGCTGAAACTGAAACCCTACTTGATCAGAGCAGGAAGATCAAAGTAAAGAAAGGAAGTTTCAAATACCAGTGTGGGAGAGGCTCACTCTAAGAAAGGAGAAATCTCAGAAAGTATAAAGAAAATGTAGCTATATGGAGACCATTAAAAAAAAAACTTCTTGGTAATGCGGAAGGAAACTTAGAGCACAGATTTAGGAAAGTTTTCCCAGCACATCACTATTTGCAATATTCTCCTAAGAGTCAAGGAAAATGAATTCATCTTATTAAAACATTACAACAGAAGAAGATGAAAGAGAAGACAAAGGAAAAATTATCTGAGTTGCATACGTACAGAAAGTAAAAAGATGCCCAAAATGTTCCATAAAACACATATAACCCAAATATTTAAAAACAAGTAAAACATAATTAAGAAAGTTTATCATTCATTGATTTAGAAAGGCTCAGAAATAGTATGATTAGGTGCTATGGGATTAATTATATCCCTCAAAATTTATATGTTGATGTCTTAATCCCCATTACCTCAGAATGGGACTGTATTTGGATACATAATCTTTAAAGAGGTAATTATTTAAAATGGAGTCATATGGGTAGGCCCTCACCTAATGAGTTCCTGTAAGAAGAGGAGATTAAGACAAAAACAACCAAAAGGAAAACAATAAAGACACAAGGAGAAGACAGCCATCTACAAGCCAAGGAGAGAGGCTTAATAGACACGACTCTGCCAACACTTTGATTTTGGGCTCCTAGCCTCCATAATTGTGAGAAAATAAATTTCTGTTGTTAAGCTACCCAATCTGTAGTACTTTGTTACGGCAGCTCTAACAGCTAATACACTAGACAAAGAATGATATAAATAATATGACTTAACAGAGCTCAGGAAAGAATGTAAATAAAAGATAAAGAGCTGAGGAGTTAAAAAGAAGAAATACAAATGTGATGAGTACCACAAAAGTAAAGAAAATAGATTGTACAAGGTGAAAAATGGAGGGGGCGGGGAATGAAAACTTGAAAATAATAGGTATAGAGAATAGGCAAAGAAGATTCAACATACTTTATAATAGATGATCATAAAGAAGAAAACCAAAGCATTGGAACAGAACAATGATGAAAATCAGAATTCAGGAAAAAGTTCCCCAAGTAAAAGGGACTTAAACGTAAATTCTACAGGGCATACCATAATGTAGGGGAAATATTGACTCAAAATATTCTATACCAGGAATCAGTAAATTGTGGCCTACAGGCCAAATCTAGCCCAATTCTGATTGTTGTTAATAAAGATTTACTGGAAGACAGCCACATCTATTCACTTACATATTTTCTATGGCTGCTTTCATACTGTGATGACAGAGTTGAGTACTTGCAACATAGACTGTATGGCCTACAATACACATAAATTTTCTATCTGGCCCTTTACCGAAAAAGTTTGCTAACCCACGGCCTATGCCAAAACGTACTAGAGGAAAACCATTGGATTAAAATAAAATAGAATAAATTCATTTAACAATGAAGACAAAAAAACAAGTCACTTAATTTAGAGCACTTTTAAGGTAAAGCAATACTCCATACCAGTACACAAGGGAATAACATAATCGAGATATTTAAATGAAGAAAATATGAGCCAAAGTTTTAATTTTCAGCTAAACTGATCTACAAGTATAAGGTCTACAATCATAATGTTACTAACATGCAAGAGCTCAGGAAAATGGTTCCCATGAGCTATTCCTGAGATGGCTCAGACAGTGAGCTTCAGAAAACCAAGAAATAATGGGAGAAACTTTAGGGTAAGGATATATGGTGATCAGGAAGCATATTTATCTGTACCAATAAGATTAAATGATGGCAGACAAGAGTGACAGAATATATGTATTTGTTATTTTCTCCAAAATGTAACTATAGCTATGAGAGAGGTGAGCGGAACTAGGGATACTATAAGGAAAGCAGAAGCAGCATGGGAATTGTCTTAAAGGTATTAGCAGGTACTGAAAAAACAATATTAGTCGAGGGAGAGGGAAGGAAGGAGAAGTGGCTCCTAGCTAATTATAGCATTGCTTATAGTAAGAAATGAAGCAAAATCTTTAAAAGTGGAGTGTTTGTATTATATAAAGGTAAACATCTTACATAAAAGATAACTTTCAGAAACACACACAAAACTTTCTAAGTAACAAAAGAAGTATTTAAAACAAAGAGGCAGAAAAAACAGAGAAAACAGATTACATTATAGAGGTAACACAAATGTTTGTCAACAAGGATTGGTTGAATCACCATGATAGATTCATATGATGTAATAATATGCAGCTGTAAAAAGGATTGAAATCTCCAGCATATATTGTTCTGCAAAGTATATACAGTTGTGCAATATATAAGGTGCAGAACAGTGTGTAAAGTATACTATGTGTAAGAAAAAGGGAACCACAAAGATATAGATATAAATTTATACATATATATTTTATGTACATGTATATATTGCTTATATTAAAAAAAGAAAAGATAAATCCAAAATTAACAAAATGGTTACCCTTAGTTAGAATAATCACACTTATGCCTATCCAGAAAAACCTTGGTTAATGCCTTTTGTATATCAAGAAAAATAGAGGGACTGCTTTTTGAAAGGAATCTTAATGGTACCCACTTCTGATACACAGGAAAACCCTGGACAATCTAGAAAAAGACAATAAATGAGAAATGTTAGCTCTGAGCATAAAAATGTGAAATATTACTATCTCCATTTTAGATAAAGAAATGTTTTCATATTACATTTATTGTGTCTTCTTAATTATTACTTAATTTTTAAAAAATCAAATCTTATTCTTTCTTGGTGCCTTTAATGATTTCCACCCAAGGGCACCTTATAAAATACTGAGCTCAGGAAATCCTCTTGGTGTTGACTCCCATTTTATGCTCCATATTTTTTATTTATCTAGCTTCCAAAATCTCTGTCGTTTGGGCTTCCCACCTAGATTATCCTCCTTGGCCTAAACCTTCTTCAGTAGTGCCATATTTGGATATTTTGAAAAGGCTTAAAAGGAAGACACTCAGTTGGATTTGGAATGACCTATACAAACAACCTTGTATAGGTTGTCTGCAGTCAGCGGATATTTCAGACAAAAGATATTCCTTTCCCTTTGTTCCACCAGATGGCGGTTTTATCACTCCCTTCCAGTCTGCATTCTCAGTGACATCCTCCATTTTCTTTATCTCAGGCTCTCTTTTCAATTATTATACTATAATTAGATAGAGCTGGAATCCTTTTATTTTATAATATTTGCTACATAGGCTTCATCTATTGCCTCTGAGAAACACACAATGGTCTTAACTCTGTTCCTAGTGCCAAGAATTGAGGTATCCTGTCCACCCTGCCCAAAGGGCACTCTCCAATACTTCATGACTGCTGCATATCAAAAATTCATATGCTCAAGGAATGTCCTTCAAAGACTAATGACATAAATGGGGATGAAGTTCCTGTGTTCAGGCTCCTATCTCTCTTCCTGACCAAGACCCCTAGACTAAGTGCTGAGAGCAAAATATAGAGGCTAGGGATGCTGTTGATTACCCACAATGCACAGCGCAGCCTCCCACAACACAACCATCTGCCCCAAATGTCAATAGCGCCAAAGTTGAGGAACTCTGAATTAGAGTACAATTTAAATGTTGTCACAAAAAGACCTAAAAAAAAGAAATGTATTTGTCTTTATCTGGAGTATAAAAGGTGAATCCATAACAATACTCAGGCTCCCTGTATATTGTTGCTGTGTATTTCTCTCTGGTGTTGTCCTTCTCAAAAATGACCATATATAATAGTAACATACTTTATTTTAACATAAGTTAACTTAGTTAATATACTGCATCAAAGTTATAATTCTAATGCTAAATGTTTAGGCAATTTATGCTGCTATTGGTTAAAAGAAGACCATCATCCAAATCATTTGTGGAACTTCAACAAAAGACTGTATTTATGAGAAATACCATTAAGCCTCTATGGGAATTATGGAGCAATTACTAGTTTGAAGAAGATAACCTTTCAGCACTGTCCAACGAGCACCAATCAAAGAAAGCCAACTCACCATTCTTCTTGTAGAACATAATTTCTCCTTTGAATTCTGTTTTTTCCTCCAGTGACTTGTCTATTTGAAGCATCAGTTGCTCGTTGGTTTCAACCCCAAATAAGAATTTGCAGCTGCAACTCTTCTGCATGACTTCAGTTCGGGCAAATCCAGCAAGCTCACAAAAGCCATCAGAACAGTAGACTATGGGGAAACCCTTAGCCACCTGGGCATTTGCAAGGATGAAGTTACTATCTGTAAAACAACAGTGAGAAGACACTCAGCAAAAAAACAAGCATGAGAAACCTTTTTCTTTAAATCAGTTTCAGTAACAAATCAGGAGCACATGTTTAACTAACAGTGCTTAAAATGCACGTCCGGATGTACTGAGGTGGAAAAGAAACATGCCAAAATATAAAATGTTGTTGACCGGCAGAAGTCCGTATAAAGCTCTGACTTTAGCTTACATTTTGAAACGTGTTATGTGGGGAAGATAGTACTCATGGCCTGATCTGAGGTTCTTACACACTCTAAACCTATTTCCTTAGCTTTGACTGCCCCCAAAGCAGACCTTGAGATAAGGATTTGAGTAGAAGTAGTTTATTTGGCAGGTGATTCTAAAAAGTGAGCCAAGGGTGAGATAAAGAGGAGTTTACTGTGATAGGCTACTGAGGCTCAATCACACAGAGACCCTACTGGTGACTGTGTAGACTGCAACTCAAAATTTTCCCACCAAAGGGAGAGAAAGCTGGAGCATTCATCCATCAACATCTATACCTCATTGGTTAAGGGTCATGTCTGGTGTGTCAATATGTTGGCACTTCTGACTTACCCACTTGGGCTAAGCACATTTTCCAGAGGTCACTGTGGCAGCAAGATGCCAGAAATCATTTGTGTATAAGGAAATGGTCTGCTCATGATCTCAAGAGTGAGTCAAGGTGATATTGTAAGGGTATTGACAGGTATACTACAAAAATGATATGATGTCACTAACTTTATAGGTATGTTGTAGGGATTAATGAGGAAGTGAATAGAACATACTTAGCAAAATGTATGGTACATATAAGTACTCAATAAAAATCATTATTAGTATTATTTATATTTCATGGCTATTATATTAATAAAGGAGAATCAGAGGACAATCAAAAAATGGTAGACTATTGTTAAGTGCTTAGAGAGAACCACTAGAGGAGGGTTTGAGAGGCAATATTCAGGAAAGTTTACTGCAGGACAAATTTTTTGAGATTAACTTTAAAGAATAAATATGATTTCTACAGGCAAAAAGATGCATGATGGAGATGAGGTTTAAGATAAAGCATTTATAAAACTTCGTGGTGACTTTCAGGTACAGAATGAATTAGAGACTGTTATTAAGTCATTTATTCATTACAGAGATTTTAAAGATATTAAAAATAAAGATGAAAAGAATTATAGCATAAGTTCTTAAATGAAAAAATCAAGATTCAGTATAGTATATTATTATATGAATTATTTGTCTGAAGATACATAAATACATATAAACATGTTTATGTGTACCCAAAATATAAAATGTTTATGTATACCTAAAATTAAGTAGAATAAATGTAAACTGTAGAAGTCTTAGAGAGAACAACTTTGGGCAAAGATAGTAGGAACGTTTATTTTTTACCATAGTACTTTACTGGACCCTTTGGATTTATACCATATGCTTTAAATGCTGCCTATTCAAAAACCAGTATGTTTAAAGAGGTTTGCAGCAGACGGCTTATCTTGTACGTCATGAGAAAGGAGGAATTCCAACTACTTCTCAATGGCCAGCAGGACAAGCACTGAAGATCAATCCCATGGGCTTCCCGTTTCCTTTTAAACATTTGTTTTTTGTTTTCCTAGTCCACCGTCAGTGGCAGAACACAGTCCACTCTCCCCATCTTTGCTCATCTTGGCCCTTAAACCGAGAGTGCAAATTCTAGTGTTAACATCTGCATCCCGCCTGGGACAGGCTGGCTCTTCTACCCCGTTAGACACCCTCTCTCTATAGGGAAAAACCAGAACTGAAGACCCACATTGGGAAGACTTCAATGGTAGGTTGTTTAGAAGCCATGAGGGTGAATTAAATAACCCTAGATTGATATTTAATTCTCTCACATATGCAGAAACATTTATGGACTGTGTATTCTATGCTGGACTTTGTTCCAGCTGCAGAGGCAAAAAGTTTCTAAGATGCAGTCTCTGCTCTTAAAGACCAGTCAGGAACAGGTGGGAGTTCCCAATGACATCAAGAAGGGAACGCCCTCCTACCAGGGCTACAGGCTCAGATGCGACTCCAAATAGCTTTGGGTCAGTCACTCTCGAATCACAGTGTCTCTTTCTCTGTCCATTCTGAAACTTTGGCTGAAAGATTGCTTAGAAAATGTAAATGGTTAGCACTGGCAAATACTTAAACATCCTGAAAGAGCTTTAATGTGCTTTCAGAAGCCATTTTTCAGTCGACTGCTGACATGTTTATTGACTTTCTACTATATGCCAGGTGACATGGTTCTACCATATGGCAGGTCCTAGGGGGAGGTGAGGGAGGTGTTAAAAGATAAATAAGGTATAGCCTCTAGCTCTAGGAGATTATAATTTAATTAAAAATGCATGAATATTAATGACACTAAAACACAACATATAATAAATATCAAATTAACAGTACACAGACAATAAGTATTACCAGAGTTGAGAGATTAAAAATGCTAAGCTTCAGAAATGGCTAGGTAGGAAAAGACAAAAATAGGTGGAGATGATTTATCAAAAGTCCTGGAAGGTTGGAGAAGATGCCTGGATGGAGTAAGCTCAGAGGATGAGTAGCGAAACAAGAACTGGAGAGAGAATAAACAACATTACATTTTGTCCCAAAGTCTAGTTTTCTTATTATTAAAATAGGTACAATAATTATCTTTTGTTAGTATTTATGATATACCTTTTCTCACATATCTACTTACTTCAACCCTTTTAGGAACTTACACTTTAGCTGTGGCTTGTACATGGCATGTATTTAAATTTTTTAAAAATATAGTATGTAGATACATCCATCAACTTCATATTAATATATTTTCTTTTTTTAATGTGTTACATTGTTTTATTTTTACCAACTTAATTTGTGCTTTATCTTTTATTTTGCTTGTCATTTTTTTTATCTTTTATTTTTTTTGTCATTTTTAAAAAAAAAAAACCCATATTTAAAAACAATAATAAATACCCATGAATCATTCATTCAGTGAAAACCCGTGTGTGTACCAGACTATATTTGTCTCCTTCCCCAAAGAAGAAGCCATAACTTGAATGTTGAAATAATCATTCCTATTTGTATAATTTTTACCACTTACATTTGAATCCTCACGTAACATTGCCTATTTTTTTCTAATTATTATGGTATATAATATGCTATTTCACTCTGCATAGTTCTTAGTGACTTGCTTCTTTTAGTTAATTTTCTTAGGGTCTTTATAATTGTTTATGGACATAAGAAAAGACCAGTCCTTCAGAGCTACAATAAGCTTCTGAAAAAAAGCTTCTAAAGGATTCACTAAATTGCCTGATCTGTGTGTTTCAATTAAGGATTATAGTGTGTTTGGGGTAGTTAATTCTTCCTGCAAATACGCTGCAAAAACAAAGCAAAAAAAAAAAAAAAAAAGTCATGTATTTGGCCTTTTCTGTTTATATTTAGCACTTGTCCTCAATATGTAATTGCATTTCAATTCCAAAGAGAATTTAGTGGCAGTCGTCGCCTCATAAAGCTTAGTGTACCAGCTACGTGAATAGTCCTGTTTGGGAAAGAGCAGCTCCTTTGACCCAGCTATTGACTTGCAAACATAATGCTTTTCTGACTCCCAGTCCCGGAATCTCCAAAGAAGAAATGTGACATTTACTTTAGAATTATATAAAACAAAGCCACTGCCATAATGATTATGAACACATGGGTGTATCACCATCCATCCATAGGCTAAGAGTATTTAACTTTTTCAGGAATTAATTATACATGTGTAATATACATCTAAATGCCACACAGCTAGTCTCTGCTTGTTCTAGGCCATCCTTTTGTGAAAATTCAATTTTGAAATGCCAGTAAACAGTAGGATCTAAGTAAGTTTATGTTGTAGGCAGTTTGTTTCTCTAAATGTTTCCTTAGCAAAAAGCTTTTATGAATTATCAGAGGGAATCTCATAGTTGATAAAGACCCAGGTCACTCGGTTTGGCTTCCTCATACAGGGTACCACTTTCCCATTCAAATAAAGAATTTCCATTTATTGTTGACTTCCTTGGCACAAAGGGAATGGGAACAGCCATAGAAGAGGGGAAAACAAAAGAGAGACATCCATCCATCTGCTGCTAACTCCTTTTATCCTTGTAGTTATCCCCCAATTTTCAGATGAGAACACTGAGACCTGGAGAACTTTAGTCTCTTGTCCAAGGTCTAAAGCTAGGAATTAAAACTATGTGACAGACTATGTTTACTGTATATCATCCATTCTGTAAAGAAGTAACTCGTTCTCTACTTGCAGTAGAAATGAGTTAATTCTAGAAAAATATTTTTACCTCTTTAAGCCTACAAAGAGCCCAAAGCCACAGATTTTTCTCTAAAGATATCCTTTATTAAAACTTTACTGATGACATCTCCTAAACCAGTCTGGGTCTCTCAGCAACCTCTATGTCACTTCCTCATTTCCCACAGCAAGTCAGTTATTTCGAAAAATGAGAGCAACTTTCTTGGTTCTAAAATATTTGCACGAACTCACTCCAGAGGCTTGCAGGAAGCAGAGAAATGTAGTTGCCATTCAAATGATCTGGTTTCCAATCTCCTCATGCCCTTTCAATATACATCACAGTGCTTCTAAAATGTTCCCATTGAAACAACTTTCTATTGGCCGAAGCCAGTAAACCTGTTTCCCAAGGGTCCTGGAGGCATAGATGTAAACTCAATATTGTTTTGAAATTTTATGTGTAACTTAAAAAACTATCAGGCTTTTGCATTCTACTGTGTGGTATAGTCAGGTTTGTTTGACAGTTTTTTATTCTGTTTTAATATGGACCTGTCAAATTTTTAACTCCATTGAAACTTCAGGAAGACACACCATTTGTTTTCTATGACACCGTGTACCATTAGTACACCTCTGCATAACCTAAGTTTGTGCATCATGACTGGAGACAGAACAGTGCATGCTCAAGAGGATGAGGCAGATCCAAATCACCTCTCCCTGCAACCTGACTCTACAGCCCACATACTTCAAGACCATCTCATCACCCAGAGCCCTGAAGCCATTTAAATCAAAGGAGTCATTGATAGACACTAAGTTGGTATCAAAGAGAAACGTGCACTTCCCTTTGCTCTCTGCCGATAACACAGAAAATTGAGACTTTGATGGTCCAAATCTTTCTGAAAAGTGCCTCTAATATTGGTTGTCTTTTAAAACCAAATCTGGTGTTAGAAAGTACTAATAGAAACATATTCTACATATAGCATAGATGGGCACAGTTGAGTCCTTAGCCCTCATTTTCCTGCAGAAGGCAAGAAACAAACATGAACATTTCATCTTCTTTTATGAGTCTCCCGCTTGCTTTCTGAATTCATTTGCATACAGGTTCATCAAAGACAACATCTATACTCCTTGTGATATTGAGCATAGTCATCTTTTGAGACTATTCAGGCAGATAGAATATGAGTGTCTATGACTAAAATATTTAAATAATCTTTGCACTTTATGTTGATTTCAGGGAGTTTAATTGTACCATTCTCAATTATGAAGTGTCTTTATTAGATTAATGGTACTGGTTGCAAGCTGAAGTACTCAGTGTGCTCTCTGCCAAAATTTAGGAGGTGGATTGGATTTGAGGGCTTTCTAACCTTTAAAAGCAAAAAAAAAAAAAAAAAGAAAAAAAAAAGAAAAGAAAAAGGTGAAAAATCAACAGAGAGATTCTCATAGTTCTGTGATTTAAGTATCACCTAGTGGTATGCTCCAAATGGTCATACTGCTAGCTTTCATCATTCATTTATGATTTGATTTTTAAATGCTGTATAAATTATCACTCCTGACAGATAAAGATTAGAAAAAAAAAAAAATCTTTGTAACAGAGCAAAGCTCAAAGCTGGAACTCCAGTGCTGAAGTTGTAGTTAAAAAGCTGTAAACTGTATGTGTGTATGAGAGTATCTTGCTCTCTTTAGTCCAATAAATGAATAAAAATGACAAACATAAATAAATGTGCTTCATCACTTTGCCACCAGGAATGTGGTCCTAGGCCAGCAACATCAGCCTCAGCTGGAAACATAGGAATGTGAAATCTTAAGCCTCACCCCAAACCCTCTAAACCAGAATCTGTATTTTAACAAGATTCATATATGCATGTAAAGTTTAAGAAGTTCCTTTAGAATATCACTGGAAAGATCTACAAGAAACTAGCAACAGTAAATGACTGAGGGAGGATACTCAGGTAGCTGAGGATAAGAAAAAAAATGGAGACTTATTTTTATTTTATATCCTTTTTAACTTTTTAATATTGTAGCATATGCATGCAACACCTACTCAAAAATATCTTCTTAAAGTTTATTTAGCCATTTACTTGGATGGCTAAATAAAAATAACTTGGTTAAAAAAAATAATGTTGATGAAGTAAGAAAAACTGGATAAACAAAATTTTAAATTTCCAATAAAGAAAAATTAAAAAATCATTAAGACACACTTTAAGCAAATTTAGTACACTGTTTATCATAATTTGCTATTAACAAAATTATCAATAAGTTTTGCAAATTCTGCTTTTTTGGAATTTGCAAAACTGCGTGAGCTTCAGTGTTGAGTTGGACCAATTATTATCATGTGTATTCTCTTAGAGTTCAGTAAATGAGTTTCATTTTGATAAAAGATGATTTGTAATTATGCAGGGTGACAGTACTCATCAAAAGTAAAATGACTGAAAAAGAAGCTTCAGAAGGCAATAATAAAATGTTTAGTTTTTTTTTTAATCCACAATTAATTCCTTACAGACACACATTTGAAATAATATTAAAATGCGCCCCAACTTCTCTGGTTCTTGTCCTACAAAATTAATCTTTTATACAAAATTACCTTTCATATCATCTGCTTAATTTTTAAAAATTAATATTATTACATATCCTCTGCCATTGAGAGATACATGTGAGGGACAGGGGTTTGCTTTGTTTTGTTCATTAATGTAGTCACAACCTCTAGAACAGTGCATGACACATAGTAGGTGCTCAACAAATATTTGTTAAGCAAGTGAGTGAAATAAACCTGTAACCTATTAGTTTTTATTAAGGCACATCAAATGAGGGCAATGTGGTTTTTATTTTTTAATGCTGAATCTATTGTTTAGCAGGGATCATTTATAACCTGCACCTTAGCTATAAAAATAAAATCAAAACCTCCCTAAATAGCCCATCTCATACTTATAGTTTTCATAACGACATGCTTTTAATAAAGTCTCGATAAGCAAAAATTGAAATTTTTATTTTCTATTAAAAAACTGATTAAACAAAAACAGAAAGCTAAATAATGCTAAACAAAGCCCTTTCTCAAAAATATAAAATGAAGAAATTATGAGGCAATTCTACTCAGTAAAGAAAACTACTGTGTGCATGCAAATTAAGCATTTTGGAATCAGTAGGGACTCTTTGGGGTTATTAAAGGACTACTTTGCAATTTTCTAATCCAAGATGCTGCATTTTAGCTATTACCCTAGTAAAGGTAGGCTAACCTGTTCCTAATGGTGCTTAGAGAAAAGAAAGAGGTGTGATGTAAATATCTCTGCATTTGTGTATCTATTATTTCTGCATCTTCATATTTAAAGTTCCTGTCTCTCCTTACCCCTCCTCCATCAAACTAAATATGAGCCATAGTTTGAACTTCCTGGGGAGGTCAAGCTTTCTTCCTGCTTTTGCAGAGAGCAGGGGAGGAGAAAGCTCAGAGTTTGCTATACTTAACACCTCTTCAATGTACAGGACTGGATAATATAAAGACCCCACTTCCTCTAGCCCAGAGAGTCAGGATAAGGTAGAGAGAGAATTAAGTAGCAAATGATGGGGAAGTTTTTTGCCTTGGCAGTCACAGGGCCTGGGTTTTCTGGTACAATTCTCATTTAGCATAATTTTATTCTCTTAAATGAAAGTAGATTACTAAATATGTGGCTAATTGTAGTTTAAATTGTATACCTTTGCAAAACTTTTCTTAGGAGTTTATTTAAAGACAAAGTAAGATCACATGACAATATTTTTTGTTCTGAAAAAGTTATTTGTTTTGACATCTCATTTGTCCTACTGAAAGGCACATTAAATGGAACCTAGCAAGTGAAACAAGCCATACTCTATGAATACCCAGATTCCCCAAATATTTAATTTAATGTGTCCCCTGGTTCTCCTCCAGCACAACCTAGAGTTTGCTTGCAATTATGTTTAATTCAATGAGTATTTCCTTTTAATTTCAAACAGACTGGAACAGGCTGTTTGCTTCAGACATACATAAAAATTTGGGGAAAAAAAGGCGATTAATTTGGCCATATTTTAGTCCTTTGAGACATATATATATATATATATATATATATATATATAAAATACATATTTTTTACTCTTAAACCCCCTTCTAAATTTGAAATTTCCAAAGCAACATACATATACAAATTAATGCTCCTAGTGCCCCAGGGTGGACTGACCTTTCTCTGTCTGTTCAAGCTTTGTTTATATTCTGAGGAAGCTAATGCAATTCAAATGTTTTTTATAATTTTGTAGGCTTTTCCAGAACTTCATCTGTCCACTGCATAGTCTCCTCCACTTCACAAGATTCATGTTAGATTAAGCAGGAAAGATGAGTGTTTTTACAAGAGATAATTGTAAGTTAAGTAGCAGGAAACACCAGAGTAAACTAATTTGATAGTTATAGATATTCCGAGGCTGTAATGTTAGTATTTTTATTCTGGTGTCTTTATAATAATGCAGAGAGAGTGCAAAACTCTAATTAAGATGATAGCTGTGGAAGGCAGGTCTCTGGGAATTTGTGGGAAAGGTGGAGGCAAGAATGAGATGACAATAATTAAGAAACAAACCAACACAGGCAAATGCTGACTCTGCATTAGGAAACTGAGATGAGTAGGAAGGAGGCAGCTAATAAAATTAAAGAGGCAGAAATAAAGCAGATAATAGCTGCTGTTTATGAAGCCACTGCGATATGCCAGGCACTCAGGTCAGCATTTTGCATTTTAAAGTTTTGGTCCTCACAGCAGCATGTTATGGTAAGTATCATTATAGATGAAAGGACTTTGAACCAGAAATGTTGAATAACCTAACAATGTTACACCGTAAGTTAAAATATCTTTCGAGCTGCAATATATCTGATGTCAGTGGGTGACAGCTGAAAGTGAAGGAGATCTAGGATCTGAATAGGGGTTCTTTGTCACCAAGTTCAACGTTTTTCAAAGTGCAGCCTTGGTCTACCACATTCGTTGGAATGACCTAGGATGTTTATTTAGATTGCACTTTCTCAGGTGTCACCTCCAGTCTATTAAATTCTCTCAAAGTATGGGATCCCAGGATCTCCATTTTAGACAAAATCACTAGGTGATATATATTACACAAAAAAAATGACCTTCAGCTCTAATGGAAGGCGGTTCACATTATACAACCTCAGCCCTAACTTGGGAAGGGGTATCTCCTTTGCAGATGAGTATACACTCAATTTCTAAGGTTTGGGAGGATTCCATTCTAAAGAGTAACCCCTTTGCTTTTATGATTTTCTATAATTTTTAAAGAATCTTTCAATAATTAGCTCTGTTCATAGAACTATAGAAGGTCAAAGTTCAGAGAGGATTATAAAGGTATTTATTCAACCTAATGCTCAGTCTATAACCCTTTAATGCCTCTCAATGACAGTCCATCTTGTTAGCTATACAAGCAGCCTAGTGATGGGGACCTCACTCTTTCATGTGCTATGACTATGAAGGGTGCTAACCTACCCCACACATGGATTTAACACCTGCTCTTGGTCTTATTACCTAATCTTTACAAAAAAAAAAAAAATCTGTCACTGTCCTGTTTTAAATTCTTCAAAGGCTTTCCATTGCAAGTGGAATGAAACTTAAACACCCTCTACTATGTCCTTTAATACCCTGTTTAAGACTTCACTTACTCCTTACCTAGCATCTGACATTTAAAAATGTTCTTCTCAGCTCTTTCCAACCTCAAGGTTTTTGCTGAGGAAGTTCCTTCTCCTTGTGTTTCACCTTTCAGGTTTCAGAGTAAATATCCACTTTTTCAGAGTCTTTCCTTGATTATTTTATCTAAATAGGTAAACCTCATTATTTTGCCATTATAACCTGTATTTTTACCCCTTAAGACTGAATATCACAATTTTTAATGATATTTACACATGTTTATTTATTTATGATTTGTTAGCCACTCATATGCAAGCCCACTATACATAAAACTATAAACACACATTAAACTGTAAGCTCCATAAAGAAATGATCCATTGTTGTATCTCCCATCATAAAGCACATTATATGGGTGTGCATTTTTTTTGTAATAACTTATTATACATTTTTTCCTAAGCAAATGGTATCAGTACACTTGAGTTATGCTAACATGACACTATGCAGCAACCTAATCTGTAAAATTTTTAGTAACTGTCTTTTCATGAAAAACTCTTTTCTAACTGATGTTTAGATTTTACGCTGAGTACTTTTTAGACCTAAATCATGAAAGGTATAAATATGAAATATAACATATCTAGTAGACATTTTATGCTTTGGATGAACAAATCAGATATTTTAAAATTGGGTTCTGGCTCTTTCAATAACAAGTTGTGTGTGATTGTGCCCAAATCACTATCCGTCTCTGGGCCTTACCTGTCTTATGTGTAGAGTTAGGGAGTTGATTATATCTCCAAGAGCTTTTCCAACTCAGACACATGGGGAGTCAATGAAGTATGGATACAGAGGTTAAGTGCAAATAGTGACTAGAACTTGACTATAATGAATGAAGTAAAAACACTGTATGCAATTTTAACCTTATAAATAAAAGGAAAAAAGGAAGGAAGGAAGGAAGGAAGGAAGGAAGGAAGGAAGGAAGGAAAGGAAGGAAGGAAGGAAGAAAGAAGGAAGGAAGGAAGGAAGGAAGGAAGGAAGGAAGGAAGGAAGGAAGGAAGGGAAAAGGACAAAAGGAAAAAGAACTTGAATATTGGAATCCAGTAGAATAAAAGTCTTAAACCACATGGAATTATCTCAAACTCTAAAATTCTTCTGTAGTTTCAAGAAAGGGTTTGCATGGAAAATTGTAGTAAACACTGGGATCACTGTCAGATGCTGCCATTTTTATCTTTGAGAAGAGGGGAAGCTGTCTAATTTTCTAAATTTCTCATAAAACAGGGGATGATTATTCCTTTACTTAAAATATCTAACCTAATGCTTGGCATATAAAGGCATTGCTCAGTAAATCAAAACTGTATTACTTCCATATCATTTCAAAATCTCCCTCTATGGGACTCTACACTCAGATCAATTAAAAACTATACAAAGGCTTTTGATTCAGGAAACTGTATTGTACACTAATTGTACCAAGTCATTCATCACTCGTCCAATAAATATTTACTGATTACATATATTATGTGCCAGGCATTGTGCTAAGTACTGAAGAAGAAAGAAGGAAAGGAAGGAAATTAAGTCAAATGATGACAAGTGCTTTGAAAACAGACAAGATAGGAAAATTAGAAATGATGATTGGAAATTTTTTAAATTAGTATAATTTAAATGATCATAATCAGAAAAATCTTCTACGATAAAGTAACATTTGAAGAGAGATCAAAGGGAAATGAAAGGTGATCCATGTAGGTATATAAAGGAAGTACTTTCAGGCAGAAAAAAGGACAAGTTCAAAGGCGCTGAGGTGGGAGCATGCTGGGTATGTTTGTGGAATAGCAAGTACAGCCAATGGGGCTGGAACATAGTGATCATGGGGAACCTTGGTGGAGATGAGATCTCAGAGGTAGTATGGGGAGTCTTCCAAATCATTCAAGGGCAGAAACCATGGTAAGGGCTTTAGATTTTTCTCAGAGTGTAATAGGATAGCCCTGGGTTGGGGGAGTGGAGGCGCGGTTCAAGTGAAGGAATAATTATTGTGACTTCTACAATTACCCTGGCTATTTTGTTTAGAATAGATTATAGGAGAGCAAGGCCCAGACTGGGAAGGCCAGCTAGAGGCTAGTATAATAGTCCATTTAAAAAGAGGAGGTGACTTGGATCAAGATGGTAGCAATGGATGTGGTGAGAAGTGGTCAGATCTGAGCCTTCTTTAGAAGGAGCAGCTGAATGGGTTTGCTGATGGATTCCGTTGCAGCGAGAGAGAAAAGGAATCTAAGGATGATGTTAATGATTTTGTGTTAGAAACAGGAGATGTATTTTATTAGATAGAAAGAAAAAAAACCCTACAGGTTTGAGGGGTTTCAAGAGTTTGATCTTAGATATATTAAGTTTAAGAAGCCTATTAAACATTCAAAAGGAGATGTCAAGTAGGCAGTTGAATAAATGAGTCTGATATTTAGAGACAATATTTATGCTGAAGATGTAAATGTGGATTTAGCAAGAAGGTTAGGTTATTTAAGGAGTGAGTATAAACAGAGCAATGGCGAGGACTGAGTACGAGTCCAAGAGATTTCAACATTTAGAGGTTAAAAAAAACCAGGAGAAGGTATCAAATGAGATTGAGAAAGAGTGGCCAGTAAAGTAGTTTGAGAA